>JANAVB010035817.1:14338544-14938544 GCA_029216955.1 Iris pallida
CAGAACATTCTAGAAGATGGCGGAAGGCTCTAGAAGATTGTGGATCTCTCCGGAAGGCCCAAGATCGTTCTAGGAGGCCCAAGAAGCTTCTGGAAGGCCCTTGAAGTTTCCTTTTATGTTGCTAGGGAATAATCCTGGAATATGTCATTCCAGTTATGGTAGATTGTAATAATCCTTGGAATATTCCTTCCAGGACTTTCCTTGTATTGCTCTACGAGCACTTATAAAAGGGGAGGCTCTCATTTGTTCCTCACCACCTAAAATTGTAAGCATTCTCCAAGTCAATAAAGAGATTCTTACTAGTCACATCTTTGCTCCACTATTCTAGTTTTCTTAGCGATCTAGCTAAGTCGGGACGGGAAGGCTTGCACGAGTCTTTGAGGAGAAAGACAGTGCGCCGCACGGGACGAAGTGCTAGCAAAAACACTAAGTCCGTGACAAGTGGTATCAGAGCAAAGGTTCGATCGCCGTCATGTCTTCGACCGAAGCCATCATCAACGAGGATCCGGCACAACCCTCATCGCCTAAGGAGAAGGCGAAGACTTCGAGGAAGGGCAAGAGCAAGGAACCGTCGGTGGAACGGGCTCTTGGCGAGTTGGCTGGCCGGGTTGAGATGCTGGAGAAAGGCGTGACGGGCGTCGAGTATCAAGTGGAGCAGAACCAAATGGCTCACGAGGAATTCGCCCAGGGTTTGGAGGCGGATGTCGCCACGGCTATGACGGAGTTCCGAGAGCATCTCCGCGAGATGCAGGCCGAGTTCGAGGAGGAACGTAAGGCCACGAAGGCGGAGATTGCTGAACTACGCAAAGAGCTACAAACCAAGGCGGAGGTCCTCGAGAGGGCCATTGCTGGTGGTCCGACTCCGAGGAGGGAGTCGACGCAGAGGGTGAAGTATCCAGAACCCAAATCCTTCACTGGCGTACGGGACGCGAAGGAGGTGGATAACTTCATCTGGAACGTCGAGCGTTACCTAAAGGCGGTTCGCATCGAGGATGGGACCGACAAGGTAAACACAGCGTCCCTATATTTTTTTGATGATGCTACGCTGTGGTGGCGACGCAGGTGCATTGATATAGAAAAGGGGCTCTGCAAGATCGAGACTTGGGAGGATCTCAAGAAGGAGATCAAGTCTCAATTCTACCCGAAGAATGTGGAGTATGTCGCAAGACGGAGTTTGCGTCAACTCAAGCACACCGGGACGATCAAGGAGTATGTGGCGGAGTTCACCCGCCTGATGCTCACCATTTCCAGTATGGGCGAAGAGGATCGCCTGTTCGCGTTCCTGGAGGGTCTACAACCATGGGCGGCACAAGAATTGCAGAGGCAAGATGTGTCAGATCTGAACACGGCTGTTGCGGCAGCCGAGAAGCTGATGGAGTATCGACGGAGCGATGCCCCAAAGTCCAAGGAAAAGACCACCACCAAGTTCAATGGTGGGGGAGCGAAGAAGAACAACGGAAAGGGAAGTCCGCCGCCGAAGGACAAGCCGCAAGCAAAGCCTTCGACGGAGCGGAAGATCGAGTGCTATGTGTGTGGTGGAAATCACCTCGCACGGGACTATCCGAACAAGGGCAAGAGGGTGAACGCGGTCCAAGGCGAGGAGGCCGAGGACCAGGAGCCGAAGAAGGGGGCTCACATGGGTGCCCTGCGCCTGCTGAATGCTTTGAAGAGCAAGGCGGTAGTGTCCAAGACCCCGAATCGAGAGCTGATGTATGTGGACGTGAAGATCAACGGCCACAACACCAGGGCGATGGTCGACACAGGGGCAACCCACAACTTTATCTCGGACGCGGAGGTCCGACGCTTGGGTTTGGCGCTGGAAAAAGACTCAAGCACGATAAAGGCAGTCAACTCTGAGGCGCGCCCCGTGCAGGGGGTGGCCAAAGGGGTGAAGATCCAAGTGGGAGACTGGACGGGTGTCACCAGTCTCACGGCAGCACCACTGGACGACTTCGACATGATCCTTGGGATGGACTTCCTCACTTCGGCAAAGGCAGTCCCAATGCCACATTTGGGAGTCGTCGGGATCATGGAAGAGAGCTCTCCGTGCATGGTGACGACTGCACGAGGCGAGCTTATGAAAAGGAAGGCTCTCTCCGCATTACAACTCAAGAAGGGGATGCGACACGGAGAGATGACTTACCTTGCGGTACTCAAGACGGAGGAGGCGCCCGTGCAGGGGGATCTTCCGCCTGAGATCGATGGCGTCCTTGTGGAGTTCGGGGACGTCATGCCAAAGGAATTGCCAAAGAGGCTACCTCCGCGGAGGGAGGTAGACCACACCATCGAGTTGGAGCCGGGCACGAAGCCGCCCGCCATGGCTCCATATCGCATGGCCCTGCCAGAGCTGGACGAGTTGAAGAAGCAACTCAAGGAGCTGCTGGACGCGGGATTCATCAGACCGTCAAAGGCCCCGTATGGTGCACCGGTACTGTTCCAGAAGAAGAAGGATGGAAGCCTTCGTTTGTGCATCGACTATCGTGCACTAAACAAGGTAACCGTCAAGAACAAATATCCCGTTCCGTTGGTGGCGGACTTGTTCGACCAATTGGGAGGCGCGAGATACTTCTCCAAACTTGATCTGCGCTCGGGGTATTATCAAGTCCGGATTGCGGAGGGCGACGAGGCTAAGACGGCATGCGTGACGAGGTATGGCGCATATGAGTTTATGGTTATGCCTTTTGGTCTAACAAATGCTCCTGCGACTTTTTGTACTTTGATGAACAAGCTCTTTCATCCCTACCTGGATCGGTTCGTCGTGGTCTACCTCGACGACATCGTCGTGTACTCAAACACGATGGAGGAGCACATCGAGCATTTGAAGACTGTCTTCCAGGTGCTAAGGGAGAACGAACTCTTCGTCAAGCGGGAGAAGTGCTCATTCGCACAAGAAGAGGTGTCGTTCTTGGGGCACTGGATCGGACGTGGCAAGATATGGATGGACGGCGCAAAGGTCCAGTCCATACGGGAGTGGGAGGCTCCCACCAAGCCGACGGAGCTGCGATCGTTCCTTGGCTTGGCGAACTACTACCGGCGGTTCATCCGAGGATATTCCGCCATCGCAGCGCCTCTGACCGATCTGCTGCGGAAGGATCGGGCGTGGAGCTGGACGCCCCGATGCGAGGAGGCATTTGAGGCACTGAAGCGGGCTGTGACGGAGGAGCCGGTCTTGTCTCTACCGGACTACTCCAAGGCGTTCGAAGTGCACACGGACGCGTCCGACTTTGCCATCGGTGGGGTGTTGGTGCAGGAAGGACACCCCATCGCTAGAGCCGCAAGCTGGCCAGAGCTGGACGAGTTGAAGAAGCAACTCAAGGAGCTGCTGGACGCGGGATTCATCAGACCGTCAAAGACCCCGTATGGTGCACCGGTACTGTTCCAGAAGAAGAAGGATGGAAGCCTTCGTTTGTGCATCGACTATCGTGCACTAAACAAGGTAACCGTCAAGAACAAATATCCCGTTCCGTTGGTGGCGGACTTGTTCGACCAATTGGGAGGCGCGAGATACTTATCCAAACTTGATCTGCGCTCGGGGTATTATCAAGTCCGGATTGCGGAGGGCGACGAGGCTAAGACGGCATGCGTGACGAGGTATGGCGCATATGAGTTTATGGTTATGCCTTTTGGTCTAACAAATGCTCCTGCGACTTTTTGTACTTTGATGAACAAGCTCTTTCATCCCTACCTGGATCGGTTCGTCGTGGTCTACCTCGACGACATCGTCGTGTACTCAAACACGATGGAGGAGCACATCGAGCATTTGAAGACTGTCTTCCAGGTGCTAAGGGAGAACGAACTCTTCGTCAAGCGGGAGAAGTGCTCATTCGCACAAGAAGAGGTGTCGTTCTTGGGGCACTGGATCGGACGTGGCAAGATATGGATGGACGGCGCAAAGGTCCAGTCCATACGGGAGTGGGAGGCTCCCACCAAGCCGACGGAGCTGCGATCGTTCCTTGGCTTGGCGAACTACTACCGGCGGTTCATCCGAGGATATTCCGCCATCGCAGCGCCTCTGACCGATCTGCTGCGGAAGGATCGGGCGTGGAGCTGGACGCCCCGATGCGAGGAGGCATTCGAGGCACTGAAGCGGGCTGTGACGGAGGAGCCGGTCTTGTCTCTACCGGACTACTCCAAGGCGTTCGAAGTGCACACGGACGCGTCCGACTTTGCCATCGGTGGGGTGTTGGTGCAGGAAGGACACCCCATCGCTTTCGAGAGCCGCAAGTTGAATGACACTGAGCGGTGTTACACGGTGCAGGAGAAGGAGATGACCGCGGTCGTGCATAGCTTGAGGACATGGCGGCATTACCTCCTCGGCACCAAGTTCGTGGTCATGACGGACAATGTTGCCACGAGCTACTTCCAGTTCCAAAAGAAGCTATCTCCGAAGCAGGCGAGATGGCAAGATTTTCTAGCCGAGTTCGACATGGTGTTGCAGTACAAACCCGGCAAAGAAAATCAGGTGGCCGATGCGCTTAGCAGGAAGGCCGAGCTCGCATCTGTGTGCTTGCTCAAGGGGGACATTCTGGACCGTGTTCGAGTGGAAATCATGGAGGACCCACTAATACTGGCCCTACTGAAGCTTGCCAAAGAGGGCAAAACGAGAAGGTTCTGGCTGAAAGACGGACTTCTCTACACCAAGGGCGACATGGTGGTCGTGCCTAGGTGGAGTGGCTTGCGGAGGCAGCTGCTCAAGGAGTGTCGTGACACAAAGTGGGCTGGACACCCGGGACAGAAACGAACATTAGCGCTGTTGGAGGCCGCATACTACTGGCCTCGCATGCGCGAAGACGTGGAAGACTATGTTCGTACTTGTCTTGTGTGCCAACAGGACAAGGTGGATCATCAGAAGCCCGGGGGCCTGCTGGAGCCTCTTCCCGTGCCGAGTCGGCCGTGGGAGAGCATTTCGATGGACTTCATCTCCGCCCTGCCGAAAGTGGGGGCGCTTGGGTCCATTCTCGTGGTGGTGGACCGGTTCTCAAAGTACGCGACCTTCATTGCTGCTTCGACGGACTGCACAGCAGAGGAGGCCGCGCGACTGTTCATCAGCCACATGGTGAAGTTCTGGGGCATCCCGGTAAACATTGTCAGCGACCGAGACCCCCGCTTCACGGGGAAGTTCTGGACGGAAGTGTTCAAAATCCTTGGGACGGACTTACACTTCTCGACCAGCTTCCACCCGCAGACGGACGGGCAGACCGAGCGGGTCAACTCGCTACTCGAGGAGTACTTGCGGCACTTTGTAAGTGCCAACCAGAGGGATTGGGTGCATCACCTCGACGTCGCTCAGTTCTGCTACAATCTTCAACGGAGGGAGTCGTCGCAGCAGTCCATTCGAGTTGGTGATGGGTCGCCAACCGCTTGCCCCGCACACGCTGAGTGCGGGGTCCTCGAGTAGAAGCCCCGCGGCCAACCAGTTCACTTCAGATTTCAAGGCAAAGGCGGACATTGCCAAGGCATTTCTGGAGAAGGCCGCGAGGAAGATGAAGAAGTGGGCCGACGCGAAGCGAAGGCCGGTTGAGTACAAGGAGGGGGACATGGTGCTGGTAAAGCTACAACCGCAACAGTTCAAGGTGTTCCGCAAGGTGTACAAAGGACTAATCCGGAAGTATGAAGGCCCCTTCCCCGTGCTCAAGAAGGTAGGCAAGGTGGCCTACAAGCTTGAACTCCCTGCCAAGCTGAAGATCCATCCAGTCTTCCATGCCAGTTGCTTGAAGCCGTACCATGAAGACTTGGAGGATCCTCAGCGCGGAGTTCCGAAGCGACCGACGGCGACCATGACGACTTCCTTCGACAAGGAGGTGGAAGCCGTGCTGGACAGGAGGACCATTCGGCGACGAGACGTGTCCCCGTATGTGGAGTACCTCATCCAGTGGAAGGGCTTGCCTTACGGCGAGTCTAGCTGGGAACGTGCTGATACGCTGCATCAGTTCGAAGCTAAGATCCAGGCGTTTCTCAGCGAGCATGGTTGACGAGGACGTCAACGCCTTAGGTGGGGGAGAATGTAACGGCCCAAATGTTGCACCCCGCCCGAGGCCCAGTTGCATAACCTTTTCACGGACCAAGGTTATGCGGGAAGCTTCCAGAACATTCTAGAAGATGGCGGAAGGCTCTAGAAGATTGTGGATCTCTCCGGAAGGCCCAAGATCGTTCTAGGAGGCCTAAGAAGCTTCTGGAAGGCCCTTGAAGTTTCCTTTTATGTTGCTAGTGAATAATCCTGGAATATGCCATTCCAGTTATGGTAGATTGTAATAATCCTTGGAATATTCTTTCCAGGACTTTCCTTGTATTGCTCTATGAGCACTTATAAAAGGGGGAGGCTCTCATTTGTTCCTCACCACCTAAAATTGTAAGCATTCTCCAAGTCAATAAAGAGATTCTTACTAGTCCCATCTTTGCTCCACTATTCTAGTTTTCTTAGCGATCTAGCTAAGTCGGGACGGGAAGGCTTGCACGAGTCTTTGAGGAGAAAGACAGTGCGCCGCACGGGACGAAGTGCTAGCAAAAACACTAAGTCCGTGACAGCGGGCTTACAAACTGGACACAAAATATGATATTCGTTCCATATATTACATCCCTTTACTCGAAACAAAACATATAAACACCTTTTACTATGGCTTCTTTGATACACTGGAGCGGGGTCTTCAAAATGTTATTTATGTAGTGCCCCGCTCCGCGAAGGCACTAGATAAACAGAAAGATCGGATTGCTGGCTCTGCAACAGAAGACGATTAATCTGGGTGAGTGGACAAAGACTCATTTTATGATTCGCTTGCGCCCTAAGAATCAGAGTTTTCGATTGAATGCTTTTGTTAATAACAAGATTGTAATCTTGAGTATGCTTAAAAGAGAAACTGCCCCTTGTCTGCTAAAAAAAGAGATCTGTATCCTGCCTGAAAAGAAGATGGAATTGTTTATGACTTGCTCGATTTATGCATGATTCATTTGATATCGCATGCGCATTGGGGAATCCACTTAGTGACGAGCTGAACCCTAGAGAGTCACAGCGGCTAGCGACGAGCTGAACCCATGAGAGTCACAGCGGTTAGCGACGAGCTGAACCCAAGAGCGTCACAGCGGCTAGCGACGAGCTGAACCCATGCGAGTCACAGCGGTTAGCGACGAGCTGAACCCGTGGGAGGCACAGCGGCTAAGATGGAAATGATTGTGGCTTTTCAAAAGAGGTGTTTTCAAAAGAATGTAGACTGACTAATGCATTCATGAAATGAATCTAGGTAAAGAGTAGCAAGATCACATCACAAGAAAATGTTTTCTCACTAAATGAACAGTGATCGTTTCAGAAAAATGTAGCTCCTTTGTTCACACATTCACCAGTATGCTGATATACTGACCCATCATCAGTCTGCATGCAGGTGCACCATACATCGAGAAGGATAGCCCGAAGCGATAGCCCGAGCCTCATCCTCAGGAGCCAGAAATCAGAAAAGATGCCCAAGAGATGACATCTGTGCAAGAGTTTGGTTTTGTATATAAAGGAATATAATGTATGGGAACGGGATCATTGTAATCTGTAAAGTTCTGAGAGAATGTAATATTGTATCAGAGAGAATCGAGAGCTTGTAATCTGTTCAAATGAAATCAATAAAAAGAAATGTTCTTGTTACCATTGTGTTCAATACTTGTATTCTGAAATATGTCCGCTGCTGCTTCAATTATCTGCGATACGTTCCGCTGCGTATTGTCAAACTTGTCTATCTTGTCTTGTTTCAGGTCTTGGCCTTGTGCAAGCGCAACTTAGGCTTGCACGGCATCACGCCTTAGCGAGGACGAACGGTCCCAAAGAGCCCGAAGCGAGGACGAAAAGGACTCTGCGGGATCGGGGCGTGACAGAATGGTATCAAAGCAACACGATCCTCTGGCCAATTTTGATTCAATTGAATTTGTACATGTCTTCTGATTGAAATTCCGTTGCCTACTCGATATCAATATTGAGATGAACGTTCCATACAAAAAGTCTGTAAATATTTTATGATGGTGAAGGATGAGGACTATCGCTGCTAAGGATATCGTAAGTTTCTCCTTAAGTTTCGAGGACGAAACTTCTTTTCGGTGGGTAATTATGTAGTGCCCCGCTCCGCGAAGGCACTAGATAAACAGAAAGATCGGATTGCTGGCTCTGCAACAGAAGACGATTAATCTGGGTGAGTGGACAAAGACTCATTTTATGATTCGCTTGCGCCCTAAGAATCAGAGTTTTCGATTGAATGCTTTTGTTAATAACAAGATTGTAATCTTGAGTATGCTTAAAAGAGAAACTGCGCCTTGTCTGCTAAAAAAAGAGATCTGTATCCTGCCTGAAAAGAAGATGGAATTGTTTATGACTTGCTCGATTTATGCATGATTCATTTGATATCGCATGCGCATTGGGGAATCCACTTAGTGACGAGCTGAACCCTAGAGAGTCACAGCGGCTAGCGACGAGCTGAACCCATGAGAGTCACAGCGGTTAGCGACGAGCTGAACCCAAGAGCGTCACAGCGGCTAGCGACGAGCTGAACCCATGCGAGTCACAGCGGTTAGCGACGAGCTGAACCCGTGGGAGGCACAGCGGCTAAGATGGAAATGATTGTGGCTTTTCAAAAGATGTGTTTTCAAAAGAATGTAGACTGACTAATGCATTCATGAAATGAATCTAGGTAAAGAGTAGCAAGATCACATCACAAGAAAATGTTTTCTCACTAAATGAACAGTGATCGTTTCAGAAAAATGTAGCTCCTTTGTTCACACATTCACCAGTATGCTGATATACTGACCCATCATCAGTCTGCATGCAGGTGCACCATACATCGAGAAGGATAGTCCGAAGCGATAGCCCGAGCCTCATCCTCAGGAGCCAGAAATCAGAAAAGATGTCCAAGAGATGACATCTGTGCAAGAGTTTGGTTTTGTATATAAAGGGATATAATGTATGGGAACGGGATCATTGTAATCTGTAAAGTTCTGAGAGAATGTAATATTGTATCAGAGAGAATCGAGAGCTTGTAATCTGTTCAAATGAAATCAATAAAAAGAAATGTTCTTGTTACCATTGTGTTCAATACTTGTATTCTGAAATATGTCCGCTGCTGCTTCAATTATCTGCGATACGTTCCGCTGCGTATTGTCAAACTTGTCTATCTTGTCTTGTTTCAGGTCTTGGCCTTGTGCAAGCGCAACTTAGGCTTGCACGGCATCACGCCTTAGCGAGGACGAACGGTCCCAAAGAGCCCGAAGCGAGGACGAAAAGGACTCTGCGGGATCGGGGCGTGACAATTAACAAGCCTTCGCACTTGAGCAAGGCTTCAAAAGTGAGGGTGAGCTTTGAAACGTCTGAGCATCGCCTTCAATTCCACGGCACGCCCCCTTGGTTCGTAGCACCTGTGGAGGTGAGGGTCAGTATATTGTCGTGTGTTGATGTGTGAATAATTAAAATCTCACAATCTCAATTGTTATAGAAGTTATGTGAGCATGCAATAGTTTAGTGATCTTTTTAGCCATCCTAGTCAACTTTATACGAGCATTCAATAGGGCATAACAATGTAAACTACGTTGGATCTTACGCACGATAAAATCTCCGCCATGTATAAAAACTTACCTTGTTCTTCACTGTCAACCATATATCATTAGCTAAAGTAGTGTATATATGTGAATGTCACTGGCATGACAAGTCATCCTGAACTATAGCTTGGTTTAGACGACACTTTCAGATCGGATAGCGAGCTCCGTTGAAAGTTTTCGAATACCCGTGCTAGCATCTAGCACAACTATTGCAGTTCCTCCTAGGCCGAATCAATCCCGTGGCCCCGGGATACCGTTCGAGAAACCAAATCTCTTGTGCATAACTTGTCTATGACCGTGCGAGACTAAAACTAGTTATTCTAGCATGATCTACAAATTGTTAAGAAACTTGACATTTATAGTGTTCTACTATCGTTTGAGCAATCAATAGCATGTTCCGCATTATCGTTGCAACATTTATTCATCGATTCAATCACTACTTAACACAGTTCTATAGCAGACATATCATAAGTAAGCATGCAACAATTCTACGATTTGCAATTCTATGAAAACAAGCATGCAATATTGTGTCTTCGCATCTCTATATAGCATTTCATGTCCTCAGTATCGTTGATTGATTGAAGAGAAAGAGGGTCAAGGAGAGAAAGGTCAAGCCACTCATCGTTGGAGGATTGGACGAGAGAGATAGAGGTCTTCTATACTACGCGGCGCCTACGCGATTACATGCAATCGCACCAACAGAGGATCAATACTTCACTATTTCTTCCAAAATTCGATACAAAATGCGAAGTTCGAAGGACGCAAGCAATGAAATCCATCGAAAATATTCTCGAATACGCATTCATGAACTAACGCAAAATAAGCAAGTGCAGCAACGAAAACAACAAGGAAAACCAAGCAGCAGAGAGGTACCTCGCGATTATGCTACATAGTCCTTCCTCGAGACGCAATCCGCTGAATATGGGAGCTGATTCCTAACTAATCCACAACGAGGAAAGGATCTTGATTCAATCTGTCCCGATCAATCGATATCGACCGACAGTGTTTCTTAACCGTGCTCCCCGTGAACGAGGAAGAGGGCACAACGTTTGGTGCAGGGCACTACAAAATTTGCCCTATGATGGCTCCAGATTTAGTCCGTTAAATTCTGCGTCTAATTGGTTTTTCTGCCAACCTGCTGCAAGAGGGGCTCTGATCTTACTATTTTGCAATTGTTTTGTTGCTGAAATTTTAAATTGCATTCAATTTGCTAACCTAAACTACGGCATCATGGAGGCTTGATCTCCCATGATCTCATCTCATAGGCAGTGGCCAATAGAAACTCGGGTAGCATGAAGTAGGATTGCAACTTCTGTCCTTCTCAGTGGAGTTATTGTACTGAAGATTAATTTGGAGGGGATCAGTAAAAGCATTGCAGGCATGATGTTCTTTGATTGCTTCTCAAAGACTCGAATAGTATTGCTGTGGTTACTTATTATTGGCTCCGTTGGATGCAGGCACTTTTCCTGATAAAGAAAGAAATTCTTAGCTGCCACACTTACCATCAATCTTTTGGGAAGGATATGGTAGTTGTTTCCAAAGACCATGGTGTATTAGAATGGAGGTCTTCGAAGAAACCTCTCTTCCTTACTGTTGCTGGAAATGGGACACCTTTTTTTTGTGTGTGTGTGTGTGTGTGTGGGGGGGGGGGGGGGGGGGGGGTATCTTGGTGTTCGGAATTTGTTTGTTTGGTTGACACGGAGCGGCAGGCATTGCCATTTGAAATTGATGGGAACTGTTTTGTACATTATATGCTAGTTTCTTTTGTATCCTCAAAGCCTCACAATTGTACAAAACATTGCATCTACTGGGTGTTGGGATGGATAATGATGGTAGGGTGTTGGCAGTGGTTGGCTTCTAATTGTATCAACAGCTTGCTGGTGCTGCAGCATCAACAGCTGAGTGAACATAGGGGTGGGCCTCTATGTTTATGCCAGTGAGGCAGGTGTCAGGTCACTTGGCGTAGATCTTGCCGGTGACAGCTGCCATGGTTCAAGGCGCTCGAAACGGGCATGGGTTCAGACAAGCACTCGGAGAACCTCAATGATCTTGTCAAATTGGATACCATCTCATTGAACCTCGCTTGACTGATCTGGTCTGTCGCTGGTTGAGGTTTTCCGTGATGGAAGAAACTCTCCTTCTTGGATGTAACATTGTTGTTTCCAATTTCCACTAGAGCTCACATCTCTCTCCTTCCTCTCCTTAAAAGTTTAAATTCACATCTCAACTAAAAACATGCCCAACAGGAGTCTGCAATGTTCTGAGAAAGAACAGAAAACACTATAACTGATTTTGGGTGTCAAGATTGCAAGGAAACCCAACTCTGCTCAATCAGAGATAAAACCTGACCCGTGGTTATGGCAACCGAACCATTAGGGCTTTATCACATCAATTTGTGGACTAGGTGCTTTTTCTTTTGGAAAAAAAAACCTCCATTGCTTATTTGGCTGGTCTAGGCCTTGCTGAGAACCCCCTCACCAGTTTACCAATTGGACCATAATTTGCTGGCTGGACCAGGTGCTTCTGAGATCCTTATTGGCTCAAATTTGTCCTCGAGAGCTCCAGCTTTAATCCTTTAAATTCTGCATCTAATTGGTTGTCCTGCCAATCTGCTGCAAATGGGTTCCGACCTTGCTATTTTGCAATTGTTGTTGCTGAACTTCCTGAATTGGCTTCATTTTGCTAACCTAAACATGGGAATCGTGGAGGCTTGATCTTCCATGATCTCATCTCATAGAAACACGGGTTACATGAAGTAGGATATTGACTTCTGTCCTTTTGGGAGTTATTGTACTGAAGATTAATTTGGAGGGGGATCAGTAAAGGCACTGCAGATATGACGTATACTTAAATTGCTTCTCAAAGACTCGAGTAGTATGGCTGTTGTTGCTTATTATTGCTCCCTTAGATGCTTTTAAGGCAGTTTCCTGATAGAGGAATATTCTCTTAGCTGTCACACTTACTGCCGGTCATTTGGGAAGGATAAGATAGTTGTTCTCAAAGACCATGGATGTTTTTTGAGCAAATTCATCGGTGGAAGAATATATGTTTTAGAGTGTGCTTGAGGCTGTTGTGCACTGAAGGGAATTTACTGATTGCATCAGATTGAAGGCAGTTTATTTAATACCTACTGCTACAGATGACCTAAGCTGATGCAGTAATTGTTTAATTCTGATAAAATGACTTCAGATCTTCTATCTCAGAACTAACTTTTATGCACTGTGGTTCTGTGCTATCATTTCACTATCTTTTAATTTTTATATTACCACTGAAATTTGATTGTTTATTTCATTTACACATTCAGAAGCATTCAGATATTGAAGTGGAGAATGAGAAGAATGAGCTTGAAAATGAAACTGATGAGTCACAGGAAGCGTGGAAGAAGACATTAGAATCTTTCAAAGAAGAGGCCAAAAAGATGAAAGAAGTCTCACAAGAAGCATATGAGGTGTACTCCAAAAAGGCAGCAGTGATTTTGAAAGAAACATCTGAGGCGCTGAAGATACAAGCAGAGAAAGCAAGACATGAAATGAGTGTAGTAGCCAAGGAACTCAGTAAAGAAGGGAAAATGTATCTTTCTACAGCAGCTGAGAAATCTCCCGACTCAGTTAAGGACGTTGTCGAAACCTTTGCTTCAACTGATGAGTTAAAAGAAATATACGAAGTCCGAGATTTTTACCTTGGCATTCCTTATGGTATGCATTTGTTAATATATACATTAGATATTGGTTCTCAACGAGAATTCCCTTTCTCTCATCTTTGAGATATTATGATTTTTTTGTTCCTTAAAAAGGTTTTACCACTTCTTAGTTCAGTTCTATACAAGATAATTTTGGCCTTTATGTTGCTTATTTCTAGGTTACTTCCTTACACATGTAACTAATGTTTTGTTACAGGTGCTTTTCTTGCTGTTGGGGGTTTTCTTTCCTTTGTGCTGACTGGAAGCATTTCGGCCATTCGTTTCGGTGTTATTCTAGGCAGTGCACTGCTGGCACTGAGTATTTCAAGTTTAAGATCGTGGAAGCGTGGACAATCCTCTGAAATATTCCTAAAAGGGCAAGCTGGTTGGTTCTCAAATATAATATATTCTCTTGAACTTCTGTTTCTCATAATTCCATGGAGATGAATCTCTATCAGTGTTCTGAAAAGCTCAGTCGAGGCAGCAAGTTGGAAATTTGTATCTTTAATCATTTGCAGAAGAAAGGAAAAAAAAAAGAAACTTAAGATATGATTAGTAACCCATTTTAAATATCCATAATTAATGTAAACGTGCCTCCTCTGTCAACAAAAAAGTGGGTTTTTTTCCTTCTTCATTTTGACAAAGCTTGGCCATTCTTTATCATCCTATTGCATGTTCAATCAGCACCTGACTGTCCTCCTAACCTCAAGATTATATTGATATCTTTTCTCACATTTGTTCATCCAAGTCACTAAAATGCTTGTGATTTCTGCTGCCCTACCTACTACCTTTACCTTTACCTTTACCTTTGTTAAACTTTGTGTTTGCCAGAACAGGTGTCTCTGGCAGAAGCTACTACTTCTACGTGCTTTTGGGGAATTATACTTATTTGTAGGGGTGTGCATTCGGCCTATTTGTTTAAACCAAACCACAATTTTGCAAAACTGTAGTACACCGCAAAACCGAACTTAGCCACAGTTTCTAAAATTGAACAGAACAAAACCGAATTAGAATGGTTCGGCCTATTCAGTTAGGCTGGACTGCAGTAGGGTCGGTTTTGATTTTTTTTTTTTTTGGGGATTGTAGAGTGAAAAACTATTGGCAATATGGCATGTTTAGCTTCTCAAGCTTACGAAAACCTCATTAGAAACTGCCATACGGATGTAAGAATGGCAATATGATTAACCAATCCCCTTGAAGCACTTATAGACTGGGAAGGAAATGCTGGCCAAGGGTTGAGAGGGTGAAGCAAGATTATGTAATGCTTTGCCAAGTTTTCATATAAGATTTCTGTTTTATGACCAATTTAGAACGAAGCACATAAATTAGTGGACAAAGGAACACACATCTAGTCTAGTTTATAAACTTTATACCTTGATGGCTCATGAGAATTCCAGCTGTTGATGCAACAAGTGTGGTGTGGAAATTCCCTTCACTGTCATTGACAATAAAGCTTTCTTGATGATCATGATAGATCAAAAAGAGTATGATGATGATGATGATGAAAAGTTGTAAGTACTAAACGAGATAGAGAGTGGAGGAGGGGATGGAGAGGCGGACATAGCCAAGGAGAGATGCTCTGGATTTAGAGTGGAGGAGGCTCGAGGAGATAGAGAATGGAGAAAGAGGATGTGCGTTGTTCACTTGATCTAGTGGAGAGAGAGGGAAGCATATTTGGTTGGGAAAAATGAATTAAGAGTTGGGTTTTCTTTCATGTCTGACAGTACATATATATTAGAGTGATGGCAACATTGTAATTAAAGTGCGAATTGCGCTTCGTTTCGGTTATGTTGTTCAAAACCAAAAGTAGAACCACAAAATCATAAATTTCAAAACCAGAACTGGTAACTGAACCTCAGTCTTGAAAACCGAGTCAAATAAGACTATTTGGATTGCGTTTGCAGTTTAAATGAATGATACACACTGTAACTTATTGTTCTTCGTTTCGGTTATGTTGTTCAAAACCGAAAATAGAACCACAAAATAATAAATTTCAAAACCAGAACTGGTAACTAAACCTCAGTCTTGAAAACCGAATCAAATAAGACTATTTGGATTGCGTTTGCAGTTTAAAATGAATGGTACACACTCTAACTTATTAGTTCTAGCATAATGTAGGACATTTTTATTAAATGGAGTATGTAATCCACAAGTAGACATATGCACAACACAGCTTAAGAGTATATATTATTCTTCTACACGCCATATATCATACTGAATCTATGAAGATTCTTACCAATGTTGATGTTTAATCTCATTTTAATAAAATTTATGTTTCTGTAGCTATCACAGCAGTTATATTTGTAAGGGAATTGCGTCTGTTTTGTCAGGTACGAGAATTCTAAATCATAGGCTAATAATTTTAAGTTGTATATGTTGATAAATGGAAACTGCATTAAGATTACATCTCTCTGATTGGCCCTCTTATTCTTGCAGAAGCGACTATTCTTTACTTCGTTGATGACCCTTGTAAGGTTTGCACTTTGAGAACTTTCTATTGTCTTTAATGTTATTATGAAATTGTTGCGTATACATCGCTTCTGATCTAATTAATAATTATCTTTTATGTTTTCCTAGTAAGATATTTGGTGTCTAAGTTCATGATGACAATCTTGGGTTTAAGAAACGATTACTTACAGCTTATCCTTTGGTTATGCTTGTGCAACGAGCCTTGAATTTTTTTACAGGGTTTCACTAAAATCAGCTTTTAGGCTCCCTTTACTGTGTTTGTGGTTTGTCAACCTGCCATATACAAAAAACCTGTCTTCTTTCCCTTGGTATTAGTTTAAGAGTACAGATATTTGTTAGGATAAATCCTTGGTTTGTTAACTGAATAGAGAAGGAAATACTTATATATATATCTAGTTTTCTACTTTTCTTAGGCAAAAACCATATTGAAACACCGCTTTGAAACAAAATTCCGTTCTTGAAAAACTCAAATTAAAGTATAACTCAACATCAATGTTCCATTCAGCCAATCTGCCTTGTCACCTCTTCCTTAGGTAGTATACAGTTTTATGGAGCTATTATGAGCAAATTGAGAAAAGTTGTTTAAGATTTGGAGATGGTCATTGCATATATCAATTTATTCGAATTAATTATCAATTATTTTGATTTATCCAAAAACAAGCATATTTTGATTTGTACGGTACCAAATTCAACTCATTCAAACTACATTTTATGATTTTATCTTAAGAAGAATCAATTTTTTTACACCTATAAAATTTTAAAAAGATAAGGGGACAACTGTAGTTGTTAATTTGTACAATATTTGGGTCCCACTATTTCTTAAATTTAAAAGTAAACTTCCGTTAATTAGTAGACGGGAATCGGAATAAGGTGGTCTGTGACGTAGCATTATTGTATCACATGATTCACGTTTGTGCATTTGCTGCATAGGGTTCACCACATGAAACAAAATGCCACTTAAATCGAATATGATGTTCCATTGAGTCATCACCTCTTCACCTCTTCGTTAAGTAGTAGGCAGTTCTATGGAGTTGGTTTAGGTTATATATCACATGGTTCACATGTGTGCATTTGCTGTGTAGGGCTCACCACATGCAACTGGTGCAATGGTGTCTGTTTTCTGATGAATCGTGCATGTCTCTTGCCTTTAAAATCACCGTTGCTTTCTAGGTGGGTCCATGTCTATACCTATAAATTCACTTACTAGGTGGGTCCACAAGGTGTGGCCCATACCATCAATTGTGAGAGGTGAGGATAGGTTTGTCCCAGAGAGGGCTTGCTGTGGGACCGTTGAGCACCTCTAGAGGGGGGGGGGGGGGGTGAATAGAGTGTGTGTGTGCAGCGGAAAATAATCACCAATTAAAATTTTTAAACTATGGCAGTGAAATAAGAGACAGTAAATATAATGCAGCAAGAGATAGAGAATTCAAACTCAGCGACACGGCGATATATACTGGTATCCCTCTGAGAGGACTAATCCAGTCTCGAGTACTCTTGCTCGATGTTAATCCACTATGGCACAAGCTTTAACTGAGAGCTTGCAGTCTCTTACAACACCGTGCTTGGTGACAAGTGCACGACCGACTTCACAACACCGTGCTTGGTGACGAGCGCACGACCAGCTCCACAACAAGAAAAGTTGCTGAACTTGGAACGACCTCTTTACAACTCTTGGAATACCAAAAGACTCTAAATCAACTCTGATATTACTGGCTTTTGGCTAAGAGGTGTATAGGTATGATTTGAAAATCTTGGATCGTTTGAAAACACTTGAATAGTAGAGAAGAGAGGATGAAGAGTGAATGAATGATTTGAAATGAAAAGTTCTCTATTTATAGGTGTTTTCTGGGACCGAACTCGGACAGAGTTCGGGCAGAGTTCGGATACAGATATCTCGTAAATAGACGTTGCTCGCAGATTTGGAGGCAACAGAAGTTTGAATATGAACTGACCGAACTCGGACAGAGTTCGGTCCGAACTCGGGCCGAACTCGGTTATGAGTTATGTCAGGAGATTTTCGAAATATTTTATCAGAAATTGTTTTCAAAGAAATTTTGGAATATTTTGTAAAAAGATATATGAGTGGTAATGGGTAGGCTTTTTAAAATGTGGACTGGGATAACCCTAAGCCAGTATTACCAAAACTGATTTTACAAAATAATTCCTAGACTCAATAAAATGTAAAATACAGAAAAATATAAAATGAGTCATCTTCAGATTTGATGATGTTGATGCTTCGTTTGATGCAGTACAACGTCCGTTGAAATTGATTTCATATATCCTGAAATGATTAGCAGCAGTTTATATATTTTGTGTATTGACTTAAGTGCATGTTGATTATCGAAATCGGGTGTGACCATGGAATGGGCCAACAATCTCCCCCATTTTGATAATTGACAAACTTGAGTCTATACCAAAATATAGCTTATAAAAATAAAAAAATACAAGTACCTGAATAAATGAGATGGTTGAGTTTGTTTTTGGATTTCTACTCTTTTTGGTATATGTGTACTCTTTTTCTCCCCCTTTGTCAATTAGTAAAATGACTTGGCTCCCCCGTAATGTGTGAAGCCAACAATAGACAACAAAAGACAAAGTGAAGCAAAAGAGACATTATCACAGCATAAAACAACTACTATGAAAAGAAAATACTGGATAATAAAGTATTAGAATGTCATACTAAAAAGTGCTGAATACAATCATCAGAAAATGTCTAACTAATGAGTTTAGACATAAAAAGAAAACTACATCAAAAAGATCATCATCTAACAAATATCCACTATCCAAAAGATGAACCCGCGTCACATAGTGGGGTCGTCAGCACCAGGAGCCTCTGGAGGAAAGTAGGCTGCAGTGGGGTCGAAGTGCTGGAAGGAAGCCTCATCTATGAACCGAGGACCCGAAAAGCCTCGGTGAGGCAGGATGGTGATCGGATGAACCGGATCATGGGCTAGGCTGTAGTGGAGGTCAGCAATCCCATTCCTCAGCACCTGAGCCTGAGTGATGCGTCGGAACTCCGAATCAAGATAACTTTGATGACGTTGCGCAGATATAGCAACATAATCATCAAAGCGCTGATAGAAAGCCGGATCAAATCCCGGGGCAGGGGCTGGAGCAGGAGCAGCATCAGGAATCTCAGCGTCAGCAGCTGGAGCAGGCTGAGCTCCAGGAGGCAGAGGTGGTGTCACGCCCCAGAACCAAATACTGGAGAGCGGGGGCGGACATAGCCAGTTACGTATAACGGAATGGAATCCACGCCGCTATACGGTCACGGCTGTCTAGATATGTGAAGGTTTCACTACAATCCATCGGTCTCTTAAGGTCATAAAATAGCCTATTGTCTCAATCTCAACCAACTAATAATAGTTACAAGATGTCAGACCACTAAATACACAATAGTAAGGCGTCCCATACATTACATATTCGGAATGATCATGAAGCTAGTCGTTACAAAATGTGAGGACTAGCAAGAGTTCAGTCATACATGATCAACTCCCGGGGCTTGTCAATCATGATACAGCCCGTAGGCAGACAATAAGTAAGTACAATCGAGCTAACACTTGCTCGTCGGCTAAACGTCTCAAAAGAATAATTTACAATATTACAGTAGGAGAACAAAAGAAACCCACTCGATGCCCTGGTTACGCCTGGTGACCACCATCGGGCTGGAAAGCAGGGAGACCCTTTGGTGCTGCTAATGTATCTGGCCATACAAAACCAGCTGGGTCAGACCCCAGAAAGAGCAAGTGCCACAAAGGAGGCTTCACTTAAGAGCTAAAACCAACAAATCATTATTATTCAATATGTAAGAAAACAACAATAAGTAACACAGATTGAGGTTTGTGCACTACCAATGCACTTATCCCAATCAGAGAAAATAATTAAGTGAAGCATCATTGACATACGATAACTGGAGAATCATGCTAAATAACATATAGCTGGACAATATATGAAGAGAAGACGAAGGTACTATTCCGGAAGCCAGGTTACAATCCTTAAACCAAACAAGGACCGAGATTGTAACCCTTCGCCTGAACAGAACTTAGTCTCTGATCATTTATTGCTAAAGGTGCCAATCATTAAGGTGAAAAGGAGAGAGTACAATGATAAAAGTGACGATGAAGAGTGCAATACGCTAGAGTGACAATAGAGTATAATCGTTATAGTAACAATCTGGAGTGGCAACCATTCAATCATTCTGGTACAATCTTTCATTCAATCACTTCTAGACAATACTATACTGGACTAGACTTCATCCAAGCAATCACGGCCAATCATCGCCTACGGCTTTCTACATTAACTAACTAGGGTTATCACAATCCTAGTTACTAGCAAGATGCAATGAGATGCTCAAGTAGTCACAGGTCCTGCAGCTATCCAGGTTATCCAGGCGAACATTATAGTGACAATTTAAAGAGTACAATACATAAGAGTGACAATAGAGTTCAATCATTTAAGTGACAATGGTGGGTGCCCCACATAACAGTGGACTGGAAATGTGCCCTACTCGTCGGCAGGCTACAAGTCCAAACATTTGCGGCCGGGATAACGGGATCGCCTGTAACTGGGGAACATCTCTTCATGACTAGTGAATTATTCTAGTCGTTAACCTTAGTCCGTTTCAGTAGTTACTCCTGACCGTGGTACTCAGGAGTCCCCTCCTAGACATGATGCAAGACAGGACTGGATTATTTGTACAAGCACAATCGCCCACGGTGTCCAGGTTACTTATACGGGCCAGGTCATGTCAGGTAGCCGTCGCAACAGCTGTTCAAGATATATCAGGTCAGGTTATCATGCCAAGTGTACTTTGTCAGGAGTGCGCCACGGCGGGCCACTATCGTGTCATGTCAGTTTATCATTCAATCATGTTAATCAAGTTCAGGACAAAAGGCGTAAGGATATAAAATGTAAAATGGACGTAAAATATACAATAAAGGGGTTACAAGACATGGGCAAATAGTAATAAAATAATAGTACACAGGGCTATTGGAGAGCCATGCGGCTCAGGAAGAACAGGTATATGCAGCTCAGGAAGATCGGTCCATGCGGCTGGATCAATGCGGGTCAGAAATCGAGCCCATGCGGCTCAGGTAGATTAGGCTCATGCGGCCAAGAGTGAACTTTTATGTGGCCAGAAAATAATCTCTCATGCGGTCAGGATAGAGACCAGCTCATGCGGCTGGGGAACAATATGCGGCAGGATCAACTCATGCGGCTAGGTAAGGACTAGTCCCCATGCGGCCAGGCAAAACAGGGCGCATGCTGCTCAGTCTAATGCGGCTGGAAATGTGCGGGTCTTCATGCGGCTAGGATTCAATCAAGGGTTCATGCGGCTAAAATAACCAATCAAGTCCATGCGGCCCGAGTTAAGTCAAATGCGGCTAAAATAATGGTCCTAAGTCATGCGGCTGGGATTGAAAGTTCATGCGGCCGAGGATTAAACCTTTATGCGACTGAGGAGTTAGTCCCTGCGCCATAGGCCATGCGACTAAACAGTGCAGTAAGGCTTATGCGGCAGGAAGGAAACTTGCCGCATAAAGGCTATGCGGCTAAGTTCATGCGGCTGTGAACAGTTCTTCTTCTCCATCCTTCCGAAGAGAAGAACTCTTCAAGCCATGGCTCCCAAGCTCCATAAATCTTTCATCCAGAGTCCAAATCCGAACTTCCATAGGTCAAAATAGGGCAGAACGAAATGCTCTATAACATGGAACCATCAGAACTTGATAAAAACAAGATTAAATAGATCAAAACCCAAGAAATCCGAAAATAGTATAAACTTAGATCTACGAGAATCTAGCCATAGAAAGTAGAAATGCCAAGTACTAAAGTAAGTTAAAAGGCTGCAAGGAAGAGAATGAAGCAAAAAAAATTGGAGTTCCTTCATGAAGCATGTTGCACTTGCCTAGACCTCTCTCTCTCCTCTCTCTGGTAGGTGAGGAGTAAATAAGGAAGAAGAAGAAGATTAATGAAGAGAGAGAAAGGAGAAGGGGGTTAATAAATGGGGATGGTGGTGGTAGGTAGGGGGTTCCCCCTTGGTCCATGATGAACCAAGGCAAAAACCAAGTCAAGCCGAACCAACCAAGTCAAGGCCAATAAACTCTCTCTTAGCAATTTAAACAAAATGAATCATGAAATAAATCAAGCCTCACTAATCCAAAATAAACCAATGAACCATTAAAACCATTTAAACTATCAATGCCAATAAAACCAAGCCAGTGCAAAATAAACCAAGATAACTAATCATGACTAAATAAAATATGGGTCCAAAACACGTATACGTACACTAAATACGTATCACGAATTTGGGACATTACAGGTAGAGCAGAAAATCGGCGGGATCTGGTAAGCTCGATAGGAGTGGAGGAGAATGCACAAGTCTGAAGGTCAATGTCAAAACGATGAAAGATAGACGCTAAGTGCATAGGATATACCAGATTCCTTCCTGCATTTCTGCAGTTCAGCATCCAGGACATCATGGTTTTTGGGATAGAGAATGGAATGCCAACATGAATGTGGTATAAAGCAGAGAGTTCCAAGAAGGTCACTTCATCTGTGGATCCTTTCTTTGGAAGGAGTACAGAGAAAATCATGCGATGAAGTTCATAAAAAGATTGGTTCAAATGCTTTGAATAAACCCTACGAGGAACAGGATTTGGATGACAAATGAGTTCCCTAAAAGAGGCTAGGGTAACATCAGCAGGGAATTGGACATGAGTAATGTCAACCAATGCTTCACCAATATCAGGAACATGAAAAAATTCACTGATATCGGTAGCACTAAATTCTAATTCTTGCCCAGCAATGCAAGAATAGAAGTTTCCGTTAGGTTTTACTTGCAAATTGCAGTAAAACATTCGGACAGCATTATCAAAAATATTTTCTGCTACCTCGAAAAAGTCTCGGTAGCCTAAGTGATCAAAAGTTGGAGCATATTCAGAAAATATGGTAAAGTTAACAAAAGCTCCATTGCAAATCTTACGGCCAGAAAAAGAATCGAACCAAAGATCAGAAAACTCTTTGTCTGGAAACAAAGTAGAATCATAGTCTTCTGCATCTATTGGTCGTGCTGGACTAAATAGACTAGCATGTGTATAATCAGAAGAGGAGGAGGCACCTTGGAAAGATGTTCCTCTATGACGTTTAGGAGCCATGGAGAAATTAGAAAAGGAAGGGAATACCTTTTTGAGAAAGGAGGAAGATGAGAAAGTTGATATGCCCACCAGATCTCTTAGATTCCTTGCTAGGATGGAGGAGGAAGAGCTTTTAGGGAGGAAGGAAAAGTTTCCACGAGTTGGTGTATGGAAAAGATGATTGAAAGAGGTGAATTTATAGGGTTGAAAGTCGGCTGTTCGGTTCTGGAATCAATACAGCGCCGACCGAACTCGGTCCGAATTCGGTCACTTGTATTTCCGAGACAATAAATGCAGTTCTGGTTGGTTAAAAGTAATTTTTATGACTTTTGACTCTACTGTTTAATAACGAGTTCTTATTTATGGGTTAATTGTAGGGGTTGTCCCAGCTAACGGAGGTTCACCGGGGAACTCTTAAGTACCGCTTCGCTTCGACCGTAGTCGTGGTGACAGACATACCCTTTTTAGGTTTGTACCCAAAAATAATTTCCGTTAAATAAATTTCAAAGTTGCAAGTCATAAAATTAATTTTAATTACCATATTACATTATGAATCTGAAAATTCAAGTATACCGAGCTCACGCCTCATTATGTTAAAACGGTCTTCAGCCAATGGTTTTGTGAATATGTCTGCTAGTTGATGATCTGTGTCAATAAATTCTAAGCAGATATCCCCGTGTTGTTGATGATCACGAAGAAAATGATGTCTTATCTCTATGTGCTTTGTGCGTGAATGACAGATAGGGTTCTTAGTCAGATTAATAGTGCTAGTGTTGTCACAATAAATATGAACTTTAGTGTAGTGCAGATTGTAGTCTTCTAAGGTTTGCTTCATCCACAAAATCTGAGCACAACAACGTCCTGCGGCGATATACTCAGCCTCAGTTGTTGATAATGTTACTGAATTTTGTTTCTTGCTAAACCAAGAGACTAAGGCCTTTCCTAGGAAATGACATGTGCCGCTGGTACTTTTAGGGTCCACTTTGCATCCTGCAAAATTCGCATCCGAGTAACCTATCAGGTCAAAGGATTTGGTTTTAGGATACCATAAGCCGACTGTAGAAGTTCCTTTAAGGTATCGGAAGATACGCTTAACGGCACTAAGATGTGATTCCTTAGGATTTGCCTGATAACGTGCACAAATGCAAACACTAAACATAATATCAGGGCGACTAGCAGTTAAATATAATAAACTACCAATCATACCTCGATACTTACGCTGATCGACAGTTTGCCACTTTCATCAGCATCAAGCTTTGTAGATGTAGCCATAGGAGTCCCAATTGGCTTTACATTCTCGAAGTCGTACTTTTTCAGTATGTCCTTCGTGTACTTAGCTTGGTTGATGAATGTTCCTTTTGAGTGCTGTTTGATTTGAAGTCCTAGGAAGAAGTTTAGCTCTCCCATCATACTCATCTCAAATTCACTCTGCATACACTTAGCAAAATCTTGACATAGTTTTTCGTTAGTAGAACCGAATATTATGTCATCTACATAAATTTGTACAATGAGGATATCATCATTCAAGGATTTTATAAACAAAGTAGTATCAACCTTTCCTTTTGAAAATCCATTATCAAGTAAGAAGGCACTTAGACGTTCATAACAAGCACGAGGTGCTTGTTTGAGTCCATAAAGGACTTTCTTAAGCTTGAAGACGTGATCAGATTTTTGAAAATCTTCAAAACCAGGGGGTTGTTTCACAAAAACTTCCTCTTTTAAAAATCCATTTAAAAATGTGCTTTTCACGTCCATTTGAAATAATTTAAAATCATTAAAACATGCAAATGCACAAAACATGCGGATGGCTTCTAGTCTAGCAACAGGAGCATAGGTCTCATCATAATCAATTCCTTCTTCTTGATTATAACCTTGTGCCACTAGACGTGCTTTGTTGCGTAGAACTTGTCCATCTTCACTGAGTTTATTTCGGAACACCCATTTGGTACCAATTATCGATTGACCAATAGGTTTAGGAACGAGCTCCCAAACTTGGTTTCTCTCAAATTGATTTAGTTCCTCTTGCATGGCATGAATCCAAAACTCATCAGTAAAAGCATCATCTACATTCTTAGGTTCTATTTGAGAAATAAATGTACATTTGCTGCTATATCAGAATCTTTAAGAGATGAACGTGTACTTACACCTTTAGATACATCACCTATGATGAGTGTCTCTGGATGATCTGGCATGAATTTTAATGATTCATACTTTTGGGTTAGATCTTTTACAACACTCTTCTCAGTCCTTGTATCTTGGGTCAGATCTTTCACAGAACTCTTCTCCGCCCTTGTATGTGTATCTTCATCATCACTGTCGCTAGATCTGTGACTATTTAACTCATCAAAATTAACATTAATAGTTTCTTCAACAATCATAGATCTTTTATTGAAAATTCTATATCCCTTACTCTTAGCAGCATATCCGAGAAAAATTCCGTCATCTGCTTTGGAGTCGAACTTTCCCAAGTTATCTTTGGTGTTCAGGATAAAACAGCGACATCCAAAAACTTTAAAGTAAGAAATGTTTGGAATTCTTCTAAACCAAAGCTCATATGGTGTTTTCTTCGAGATTGGTCGAATTAACACCCTATTCAAAACATGACAGGCTGTACTAACAGCTTCTGCCCAAAAATATTTAGGAAGATTATGCTGATTCAGCATGACTCTAGCCATTTCGCTTATAGTATGATTCTTCCGCTCCACAACACCATTCTGTTGGGGAGTTCTAGGACAAGAAAATTCGTGGTAATACCCACTATCATCACAAAACTTTTTGAAATCAGAATTTTCGAATTTGCCACCATGATCACTTCGGATACGAGTAATCATGAAGCCCTTTTCGTTTTGTACCTTTTTGCAAAATATTTGAAATTCAAAAATTGCATCACTTTTGTTTGATAAGAAATAAACACAAGTAAAACGAGAGAAATCATCAACAAGAACAAAAGCGTAGAGCTTACCGCCAAGACTAGCGACTCTACTAGGACAAAATAAATCCATGTGAATTAACTGCAAAGGTCTAGAAGTACTTACATCGTTGATGGATTTAAAAGTAGACCTATGTGCTTTGTTTTTTTCACAGTCAGCACATACCATATCTCTCTTGAATGGAATCTCAGGGAGTCCTCTTACCAACTTCTTTGTACTTAGTCGTGAGATAGTATCCATGTTTGCATGTCCTAGTCTCATGTGCCATAGCTAGCTTTCATCTTGATTGGCTACTAGGCACCTACCTGCATTATTAGTATTCTCCAAAAAGAAAACATAAATATTGTCTTCTCTGATCCCTTTATATATGGGATCACCAGATGACAAATCATATATGGTACATTTATTTTTCACAAAATTGATACCATAACCATTATCTGCCAAATGACTTATGCTTAATAGGTTATGTTTCAATTCTGTTACTAGACAAACATCCTTTATTACTGGATAGGAAGAAATACCTACAGTACCATTACCAATTATATCACCTCTCAAATTATTTCCGAAGGAGACATATCCTTCTTTCTTCATCGATAGCGTAGCGAACAAAGATGCATCACCAGTCATGTGTCGCGAACATCCGCTATCGAGGATCCATTTGCTTCTAGCATGAGAGGGTTGAGGGTCCACCTACAAGACAAGTAGATGAATCCTTTGGTACCCATTTTCTGAATGGTCCATTCTGATTAGCTTTAGGTCTCCAGATTAAAGAGTGATTGTCAACAAGCTTTCTTGCCAAACAATACTGTGATATGTGTCCATGCGTGCCACAATAAGTGCAAGTAAGTTTAGAACCAGATGTGGTCACAACTGTGTTTACATGCTTGTTTGGTTTGGAGAACCTATAAGTGAAAGCATGATGATATTCGTGTTTCTTCTGTGCTTTCTTATTCTTAGTCCTCTTAGGTGTATGCTTGGCATTAGGACTAATTTTAGGCTGTGTCACAGGTATTGCCTGTTTGCCTAACTTGATTTCTAACTTTTTAGAAATCGCAATAGACTCTTCATATCTAGCAGTCATATCTGAGAGTCTTTGTTCTGTTACTAGGTGCTTCTTCTTCTCTATGTCATATAGTTCTTGCATCTTGACATAGTCTCTTTCTTTCTTTTCAATTTTGAGGATAGCCTCATGATAGTCTACCTTGAGTATGGCTATCTCTTCCGTGTTACCGGTAGTAGACGTCTCTCTTATATCTTCAATAAGATTGGACAGTCTAGCTAACTTGGTTGTGTATGCCTTAATCTCTTTTCGAGATTGCTTATACTTGTCGAGCACAGTTTTGTGATCTTCAAGTAGTTCGCTAAAGGCATTTTCTAATTCATCGAAAGTAAAATCATCATATAGAGGGTTTGAAGATACCTTATCAAATGCCATAAGACAAACATTTGCATTGCCGCAGGGTCTATCCTCTTCTTCTGTATCACTGGCATCACTTTCATGCCAGATACTTGTGTTGGCATACTTTCGACCTGTTGTTGCTTTTCTGCTTGATCTTGATCTGTCATATGGACTGCTTTTCTTTGAAGTTGGACAGTCCTTTTTCATGTGCCCTGTCTTCTTGCATCCAAAGCAAATGGTTTCATCTTCATTGCTTTCTTGGACATCTCTCTTCCTTCTGCTTGATTTCACAAACTTTAGGAATCTTCGGAAGTTCTTCACAAGTAGGGCTTGTTCATCACCACTTGATGATTCTTCATCAGAGTCATTGCATGTTAATTTTCTTGCTTGAGCTTTGAAGGCAATAGATTTTTCTTTTGATGTTGCTTCTTCAAACTCTTGCAAATCAAGTTCATGGGTCATCAACTTCCCCATCAGTGTTTCCAAGGACATAGTGGTGAGATCGTTTCCTTCAATAATTGCTGTGGCTTTTGGATTCCAGTTCTTGGTTAGAGCCCGCAGCACTTTTCTGATCTTCTCATGATTGCTGTAATTCTTGCCAAGAGATTGCAGAGGATTAGTTATATCAAGGAAACGAGTAAACATCTGTGTAATTGACTCACCGGATTTCATCTTGAAAGATTCATATTCCTGTGTCAGTCTGCTAATTTTGGATTCCTTCACTTGGAAAGTACCTTCATGAGTTACCTCAAGAAGTTTCCAAATTTCGTGAGACGTCTTACAGGTTGAAACTCTGTTGAACTCCGTTTTGTCAATTGCACAGAATAGTGCATTGATGGCACGAGCATCTAGACTAGCCTTAGCTTTTTCAGCTTCAGTGTATTTGTCATGAGGCTTGTCTACAAGCTGGCCTTCAACCACTGTGGGTGCTGGTTTCTTATAACCATCAATGACTATAGACCAAAGATCAAAGTCAAGAGATTTTAATAAGAATGTCATTTGTGTTTTCCAATAAGTATAGTTTGTTCTATCAAATAGGGGAGGTCTATTTGTGGATTGCCCTTCACCGTTGAATATTGATTTCACGGCTGCCATATATACTCTCTGAGGTTTGTTATATAGGAATATAACATGCTCTGATACCAATTGTGGGACCGTTGAGCACCTCTAGAGGGGGGTGAATAGAGTGTGTGTGTGCAGCGGAAAATAATTACCAATTAAAATTTTTAAACTATGGCAGTGAAATAAGAGACAGTAAATATAATGCAGCAAGAGATAGATAATTCAAACTCAGCGACACGCGATATATACTGGTATCCCTCTGAGAGGACTAATCCAGTCTCGAGTACTCTTGCTCGATGTTAATCCACTATGGCACAAGCTTTAACTGAGATATTGCAGTCTCTTACAACACCGTACTTGGTGACAAGTGCACGACCGACTTCACAACACCGTGCTTGGTGACGAGCGCACGACCAGCTCCACAACAAGAAAAGTTGCTGAACTTGGAACGACCTCTTTACAACTCTTGGAATACCAAAAGACTCTAAATCAACTCTGATATTACTGGCTTTTGGCTAAGAGGTGTATAGGTATGATTTGAAAATCTTGGATCGTTTGAAAACACTTGAATAGTAGAGAAGAGAGGAGGAAGAGTGAATGAATGATTTGAAATGAAAAGTTCTTCTCTATTTATAGGTGTTTTCTGGGACCGAACTCGGACAGAGTTCGGGCAGAGTTCGGATGCAGATATCTCGTAAATAGACGTTGCTCGCAGATTTGGAGGCAACAGAAGTTTGAATATGAACTGACCGAACTCGGACAGAGTTCGGTCCGAACTCGGTTATGAGTTCTGTCAGGAGATTTTCGAAATATTTTATCAGAAATTGTTTTCAAAGAAATTTTGGAATATTTTGTAAAAAGATATATGAGTGGTAATGGGTAGGCTTTTTAAAATGTGGACTGGAATAATCCTAAGCCAGTATTACCAAAACTGATTTTACAAAATAATTCCTAGACTCAATAAAATGTAAAATACAGAAAAATATAAAATGAGTCATCTTTAGATTTGATGATGTTGATGCTTCGTTTGATGCAATACAACGTCCGTTGAAATTGATTTCATATATCCTGAAATGATTAGCAGCAGTTTGTATATTTTGTGTATTGACTTAAGTGCATGTTGATTATCGAAATCGGGTGTGACCATGGAATGGGCCAACACTTGCTATTATGAGTGTGGGATACACATATCTGCTGAATAGGAGTTGTAATGCCTATAGTTCGTATTGCGTATCTTGGTATACGTGTACGTATTCTTGACTCGTATTGCGTATTTTTCCTGCATGATTATTTTGGCATATCATTGGATATGGCATAGCTTGGTTCGGCTTAGCTTGGTTTGGTTTGCTTTTGGGTTCATCATGAACCAAAAGAAAACCCCCACCTACCACCACCATCCCCATTTATTAACCCATTCCTCCTCTTTCTCTGTCTTCATTATTCTTCTTCTTCTCCATATTTACTTCTTCAACCACCAGGAGGGAGAGAGAGGGAGAGCTTAGGCAAGTGCAAACTTGCTTCATGATGGATCTCATGTTTTATTGTTCCATTCTCTTCCTTACTAGATTCTAAGCCTCTTTAGAACTGGAAGTTTTCGGTTTTGATGGTTATATTTTTGTAGATCTAAGTTTTAAGTTCCTTCTTGTTTATTTTTCTTGGTTTTGATCTCTAAAACTTGGTTATTTTTGAAAACTAATGGTTCTATGTTGTAGAGAAATCAATTTCATTCAGTTTTGGCTTTTGTTTCGCTTGATTTCGACTCCGGATGAGTAAGTTATGGCCATTACAAGTTTTCGGAACTTTCATGGCTGAACTTGCTGTTTGGGGACGATGAATCCCATGCGCCGGGAACCTCATGCGCCCGGGAGGCCATGCGCCGGGAGGCCATGTGCCGTGAAGTCCCGGCAACACATTCCTTAACTCCGAGCGTGTCATGCGCGTAGGTTTCTTACGCGCATGTATTGAAGACGCAACGTGAGTTTTTCATGCGCCGATTGGTGCAGGAATCCCATGCGCCGATTGGTGCAGGAATCCCATGCGCCGATTGGTGCAGGAATCCCATGTGCCGATTCGTGCAGGAATCCCATGCGCCGATTCGCGCAGGAATCTCATGCGCCGATTCGTGCAGGAATCCCATGCGCCGATTCGTGCAGGAATCTCATGCGCCGATTCGTGCAGGAATCCCATGCGCCGATTCGTGCAGGAATCTCATGCGCCGATTCGTGCAGGAATCCCATGCGCCGATTTGTGCAGGAATCCCATGCGCCGATTGTGCAGGAATTTACTGTTTTTGCCTGTTTAAGTTGTTTTGTAGCTAGAATCTTGAAAAACTCAAAACATGAAAGTTGTAGATCTTTTCCTTGGCTTCAAGAATATGTCATTAGTTATTTTATACAATCTTTCTCATTCATGATAATGTAAGAATAGAACAGGATAGTGGCCCGCGGTGGCGCACTCTTGACAAGTAAACTGATATGACAAGTATGAAAGGTCTGGACACCGTGGGCGATTGCGTTTGTACAAATAAACCAGTACTGTCTTGCATCATGTCTAGGATGGGGATCCCTGAGTACCACGGTCAGGGGTACCTACTGAAATTGACTAAGGCTAATTAACTAGAATGATTCAGTAGTCATGAAGAGATTCCCAGCTACAGGCAATCCCGTTATCTGGGCGCATTAAGTGGACTTGTAGCCTACCGACGAGTAGGGCACATTTCCAGCACACAGTCACGTGTTGCATTCTTCATAACGGACATTCGACCCGGATAACTGGATGGTCTGCAGGGCTTGTGGCTGTTGGGATAATCTCATTGCATCTTGCTAGTAACTAGGCCTGTGATAACCCTAGTTAGTTAAAAGTATCAAGCCGTACTCTTGATTGGCCGTGATTGATTGGATGAAGTTTATTCCAGTTTAGTCTTATCCTGATCCGGTACAAGATTGTATCAGGACATGATATCTTGTATCGATAAATGATGGGATACCAAGTTCTGTTCAGATGAAGGGTTACAACCCCGGTCCTTGTTTGGTTTAAGGGTTGTAACTTGGCTATCTGAATAGTTCCATGGTTATCTTATCATATATCGTCCTGCTTATTGATGCTTGCCTTAACAATAACGATCGGGGGTCCAGTTCTGTTCAGGCGAAGGGTTACAACCCCGGTCCTTGTTTGGTTTAAGGGTTGTAACCTGGCTCCCGGAGCAGTTCTGTGTTCTCTCTTCGTTTATTGTCTTATTGTAACCCCCTGTCATGCTCGTCATGTTTTACCTTTACTTCAATACCATGATTATTTATACTGGCCTTAACAATAAAGATCAGGGGTCCAGTTCTGTTCAGGCGAAGGGTTACAATCCTGGTCCTTGTTTGGTTTAAGGGTTGTAACCTGGCTTCCGGAGCAGTTCTGTGTCCTCTCTTCGTTTATTGTCTTGTTACCTTATCAATAGTAATTGAGGCGGGTTTCTATTCAGGCGAAGGATTGCAACCCCGGTCCTTGTTTGGTTTAAGGGTTGCAGTCTGGCTACTTGAATGGTTTCTCCGTGTTCAAAATATTATTGTTATCTCAGCTATTATCACTATCTTTTAATTACCTTAACTATTTATTTGTGATATGCTGGTTTTAGTTCCTAAGTGAAGCCTCCTTTGTGGCACTTGCTCTTTCTGGGGTCTGACCCAGCTGGTTTTGTGTGGCCAGATATCGGAGCAACAACAGAGGATCCACCTGTCTTCCAGCCCGATGGTGACCACCAGGCGTAACCAGGGCAACGAGTGGGTTTCTTTTGTCCTCCCACTCTATTTGTAAAATTATTTTTTTGAGGCGTTTAGCCGGCGAGCACGTGTTAGCTCGATTGCCCTTTATTTACTGTCTGCCTACGGGCTGTAACATGATTGACAAATCCTAGGGTTGATCATGTATTGACTAAAACTCTTGCTAGTCCTGATTTTTTGTACGACTAGCTTCATGATCATCCAATATGTAATGTATGGGACGCCTTACTATTGTATATTTGGTGCTCTGACATCTTGTAACTGTTACTACTTGCTTGTGATTGAGACAATAGGCTTGTTCATGACCATAGGAGACTGTTGGCTTGTAGTTAAACCCTCATGTATCTAGACAGCCGTGACCGTATAGTGACGTGGATTCCATTTCATTATACGTAGCTGGCTATGTCTGCCCCCGCTCTCCAGTATTCTGGTTCTGGGGCGTGACATGGTTTTAGTGGTGGCCCATGCAGGTCTTGTAATTCAAGATATGTGAGGGTTTACCGAATAGATGTCTCAATCAGTACTCGCCCTTGATCTCTACTCGTATCCTCTTGATCCCTGAAAATCTTGACCTGATCACATGCTTGTATCGTTGATCTGTCCTGGTCCTTCCTTATTGTTCCCTATGTCGTCTTCTTCAGCGGCATTGTTCCTGGACCTGCCGATCAGCAAGGCGGAGTACCTCCCGCGGACCAGCAGCAACCTGGAGATCAAGTCCAGCATTCAGGAGTAGCCTCCAGAGTCATGCCTACCGAAGGAGAACCACCAGTTCAGCCCGTCCAACCAGCAGAGCATGATGATGGCACTTTGGTGGGTCTCATCAGGACGCTATTAGCTTCCCAGGATCGTCGCGGAGATGCCTTGCACCAGGCGGTGGCAGATGCTTTGACCAGAGGAGGTCATCAGGGTAATAGCGCGGCCAACAGCTTCAAGCGCTTGAACCCTCCCTTCTTCGACGGCAGTGAAGATGCGATCGCTGCAGATGCATGGCTTCAGGACACAGAGGTGATTCTAGAAGCAGCCAAGACTCCAGAGAACGAGAAGGTGGCCGTAGTGCGCCTGCAGTTACTAGATCTTGCCCGCAGCTGGTGGGCAGCGCAGGCCGATGGATTAGTGGCCCCTATTTCATGGGCAGTATTCAGGGAGAGATTCCAGACCAAGTATTTTGATGCTGTAGCTCGGTATGATCTACAGACGAGGTTCACCAATCTGAAGCAGATGGGCAGGACGGTCGATGGATATGCGGGCGAGTTTTCGAGACTTAGTCGGTTTGCTCCTACCTTGGTGGCGACCGAGTTCGATAGAGCCCAGCGGTTCCAGCAGGGGCTTCATCTGGAGATTTTATTGGCGGTGGAGCAGTTTGAGCATCAGACTTTTGATGCAGTGTTGAGAGCAGCCCGGAGGCATGAGTATACATCCCAGAGGATCGTGGATAGGACCGGAGGTCGGAAGCGATCTCACGGCCAGATGAATCAGTCATCAGCACCAGCCCCGGCAGCCAGGGCTTTGACTATTGGAGCTCCGAGGCGGGTGGCCTCAGCGACGTTGGTTCAGCATTCAACCCCGACGCACCCTCAGCAGCAGAAGCAGAAGCAGTCTTCCGCAGTGGGATGTTCACACTGCAGGAAGCCAGGACATGTGGTATCAGAATGTCGCAGAGCACAGGATTTGTGCTTGGTTTGTGGTGCTCCGGACCACAGGGTTGGAAACTGCCCGAACATGGGGAGTTCATCAGCCTTCTCTAGTCCTTCAGTTAGAGGACCAGCACCAATCCAGCAGCAGCAGCAGCAGCTGCAGTACCCGTTCCCGAGGCCATTGCCGACGCAGGCCCAGGCATTCCAGCAGCAGAGACCGCAGCAGTATGCCCAAGCCCAAGCCCTGATCCAGAGCAGGCAGAGGAATTTTCAGCAGAGGGGACCCGCACCCAGAGGACATGGTCAAGTGCTGGCCTTGACCATGGGAGAAGAAGGAATAGCACCAGGTGAGGTGGTGGCAGGTACTATTCTCGTCAACACCTTTCCAGCTTCAGTATTATTTGATTCTGGTGCCTCGCATTCATTTATGTCTGCACGATTTGCGACACGGGTAGGATTGGAGCCCGAGTCATTATCAGTGAGGCTCAATATACTTACTGGTAATGGACTTGTGGGAGTAGATAGGGTGTTTTCCTCGTGTCGGATCGTAGTTAGCGGTAGAGAATTCTCCGCTAGATTGATAGAGTTTCCGATGGCCGATTATGATGTGGTCTTAGGGATGGATTGGTTGAGGGACCAGTATGCTAGGATAGACTGCCACATTGGTAGGGTTATTTTTAGCATTCCAGGCGAGCCAGAGTTTTCCTTCTCCCGAGGCGAAGTTGAACCTTCTCCTCCAGTGTTGCAGATGGCAGTAGCAGCAGTGCAGTTGCCTCGGATAGTCGAAGAGTTTTCAGATGTTTTCCCAGAAGAGCTTCCAGGGATGCCGCCAGAGCGAGAGATCGAGTTTACCATCGACTTGATTCCCGGAACAGCCCCAGTGTCAGAGAGAGTCTACAGGATGGCGCCATCAGAGCTGGAGATATTATATAAGATGATTGAAGAACTCAGAACCAAGGGATTCATTCGTGCTAGTGGATCGCCTTGGGGAGCCCCGATGCTTCTTGTGAAAAAGAAGGATGGTACGTCCAGATTGTGTGTTGATTATCGTACCTTGAACTCAGTGACAATCAAGAACAGATATCCTCTCCCGAGGATAGATGACTTGTTTGATCAACTCAAAGGGGCGTCAGTATTTTCGAAGATCGACTTGCGGTCAGGATACCATCAGATCAGAGTCAGAGAGCAGGACATCCCGAAGACAGCTTTCAGATCTAGATATGGGCATTGGGAGTTCCTTGTGATGCCATTTGGAGCAACCAATGCGCCGGCTGTATTCATGGACCTCATGAATCGCATCTTTATGCCTTATTTGGATCAGTTCGTGATTGTATTCCTAGACGACATCCTGGTCTATAGCAAGAGTGAGGCGGAGCATGAGCATCATCTCAGAATTGTCCTCCAGATTCTCAGAGAGCACCAGTTGTATGCCAAGTTTAGTAAATGCGAGTTCTGGCTCGATCGTATTTCATACTTGGGTCATATCATCACCCGAGGAGGAGTTGAAGTGGATCCCCAGAAGATCGTGGCTATTGAGTCGTGGCCAGTGCCCAGCACAGTTGCAGAAGTTCGCAGTTTTCTTGGATTGGCCGGCTACTACCGGCGATTTGTTTCAGACTTTGCTCGGATTTCAGCGCCATTGACCCAGTTGACCCGCAAGGATGTGCAGTTTGCTTGGACAGCAGAATGCCAGGATTCTTTTGAGAGGTTGAAGCGAGGCTTGATGACAGCTCCTATTCTCACGCTTCCAGATGGAACTGGAGGATTCTCAGTGTATTGTGATGCTTCGGGCAGAGGTTTAGGATGTGTTCTGATGCAGCATGGGAAGGTAATAGCTTATGCGTCACGACAACTTCGTGATCATGAGAGAAATTACCCAACCCATGACTTGGAGCTGGCAGCAGTAGTGTTTGCACTTAAGTTGTGGAGGCACTACTTGTACGGAGATAGGGTGGAGATCTTCACCGACCACAAGAGCCTAAAGTATGTTTTCACCCAGAAGGATCTCAACATGCATCAGAGGAGATGGCTAGAGCTGCTTGTGGATTATGATGTCAACCTGCAGTATCACCCAGGGAAGGCCAACGTTGTTGCAGATGCATTGAGCAGGAGAGCCGGAGTTTATTTCCTGACAGCGCAACCAGAACTGTTAGCCGATCTTCAGAAGATGGGTATAGAAGTTGTCCTCCCTTCCAGTATGGCATTGATGGCCAGCATGCAAGTTCAGTCCACTATAGTCGAGAGGATCCGGATGGCGCAGTCAGCAGATTCCAAGCTTCAGCGACTCAGAACAGAGTGTGAGGCAGGACGAAGACCAGAGTTATGCATTCATGAAGACGGTACACTTCGATATGGTAAGCGTCTTTGTGTACCCAGTGGAGATATCAGACAGGAGATCATGGCAGAGGCCCACAGTTCGCAGTATTCCATTCATCCCGGTGGCACGAAGATGTACCGTGATATTCGTCAGCACTTTTGGTGGAATGGCATGAAGAGGGAGATAGCCCGGTTTGTCTCTCGTTGTTTAGTCTGCCAGCAAGTTAAGGCTGAACATCAGAGACCAGCTGGACTACTTCAACCATTGCCGATTCCCGAGTGGAAATGGGAGCATGTAACCATGGATTTTGTGATTGGATTGCCTAGATCCCCGGCGGGCAGAGACGCTATTTGGGTTGTCATAGACAGGCTCACGAAGGTGGCTCACTTTCTCCCGTTCAGAGTTGGTCAGTCGACGGCTCAGCTAGCGGAGATGTATCTCCGGCAGATTGTCAGGTTGCACGGTGTACCAGTCAGTATCACTTCCGACAGAGATTCAAGATTTATGTCACACTTTTGGCGTAGCTTGCAAGAGAGTTTGGGAACTCACCTCCAGTTCAGTTCAGCTTATCACCCGCAGACAGATGGCCAGTCGGAGCGTACGATCCAGACTCTTGAGGATATGTTAAGATCTTGTACACTCGACTTCGGTGGTTCGTGGGAAGATCACCTGCACCTGGTGGAGTTCTCGTACAACAACAGTTTCCAAGCCAGTATCCAGATGGCTCCGTTCGAGGCATTGTATGGCAGGAAGTGCCGATTCCCGCTAGCATGGGATGATGTCGGAGAGAGGCAGATGCTCGGTCCGGAAATGATTGCTCAGACCGTTGAAGTGGTCAGAAAAGTCAGAGATCATCTTCGAGTTGCCCAAGATCGCCAGCGTCATTGGGCCGATTCTCATCGGCGACCCCTTGAATTTTCTGTCGGCGACCATGTATTCCTTAGGATCTCGCCTAACCGTGGCGTCATTCGTTTCGGCGTACGAGGAAAGCTTAGTCCTAGGTATATAGGACCGTTCGATATTCTGGAGCGAGTAGGTGATGTATCCTATCGTCTCGCTCTTCCACCGTCGCTACGCGAGGTGCATGACGTATTCCATGTATCCCAACTGCGACGGTATATCCCGGACCCGAGCCACATCCTGGATCATTCGGAATTGGTTGTTGGTACCAACCTTTCGTATGAGGAGAGGCCCGTGTCTATATTGGACCGGAGAGAGAAGATACTTAAGAACAAGACTATTAGTTTAGTCCGTGTTGCTTGGGGTCATCACTCTTTGGGTGAGTCAACGTGGGAGCGTGAGAATGATATCCGATCGCGATATCCCGACCTATTTGACTCGTAAGGTATAATGTCTTCCTTATGCCTTATGCTTTCAATTCCTTGCTTGAATAAATGACTGCATGATAGACTGCTTGTTATAGCTTACGATTAGAATAGCTTGTCCTTGCAATCCTAGCATCTTAATTAAATTCCGAAGACGGAATTCTTTTAAGGTGGGTAGAGTTGTAATGCCTATAGTTCGTATTGCGTATCTTGGTATACGTGTACGTATTCTTGACTCGTATTGCGTATTTTTCCTGCATGATTATTTTGGCATATCATTGGATATGGCATAGCTTGGTTCGGCTTAGCTTGGTTTGGTTTGCTTTTGGGTTCATCATGAACCAAAAGAAAACCCCCACCTACCACCACCATCCCCATTTATTAACCCATTCCTCCTCTTTCTCTCTCTTCATTATTCTTCTTCTTCTCCATATTTACTTCTTCAACCACCAGGAGGGAGAGAGAGGGAGAGCTTAGGCAAGTGCAAACTTGCTTCATGATGGATCTCATGTTTTATTGTTCCATTCTCTTCCTTACTAGATTCTAAGCCTCTTTAGAACTGGAAGTTTTCGGTTTTGATGGTTATATTTTTGTAGATCTAAGTTTTAAGTTCCTTCTTGTTTATTTTTCTTGGTTTTGATCTCTAAAACTTGGTTATTTTTGAAAACTAATGGTTCTATGTTGTAGAGAATTCAATTTCATTCAGTTTTGGCTTTTGTTTCGCTTGATTTCGACTCCGGATGAGTAAGTTATGGCCATTACAAGTTTTCGGAACTTTCATGGCTGAACTTGCTGTTTGGGGACGATGAATCCCATGCGCCGGGAACCTCATGCGCCCGGGAGGCCATGCGCCGGGAGGCCATGTGCCGTGAAGTCCCGGCAACACATTCCTTAACTCCGAGCGTGTCATGCGCGTAGGTTTCTTACGCGCATGTATTGAAGACGCAACGTGAGTTTTCCATGCGCCGATTGGTGCAGGAATCCCATGCGCCGATTGGTGCAGGAATCCCATGTGCCGATTCGCGCAGGAATCCCATGCGCCGATTCGTGCAGGAATCTCATGCGCCGATTCGTGCAGGAATCTCATGCGCCGATTCGTGCAGGAATCTCATGCGCCGATTCGTGCAGGAATCTCATGCGCCGATTCGTGCAGGAATCCCATGCGCCGATTGTGCAGGAATTTACTGTTTTTGCCTGTTTAAGTTGTTTTGTAGCTAGAATCTTGAAAAACTCAAAACATGAAAGTTGTAGATCTTTTCCTTGGCTTCAAGAATATGTCATTAGTTATTTTATACAATCTTTCTCATTCATGATAATGTAAGAATAGAACAGGATAGTGGCCCGCGGTGGCGCACTCTTGACAAGTAAACTGATATGACAAGTATGAAAGGTCTGGACACCGTGGGCGATTGCGTTTGTACAAATAAACCAGTACTGTCTTGCATCATGTCTAGGATGGGGATCCCTGAGTACCACGGTCAGGGGTACCTACTGAAATTGACTAAGGCTAATTAACTAGAATGATTCAGTAGTCATGAAGAGATTCCCAGCTACAGGCAATCCCGTTATCTGGGCGCATTAAGTGGACTTGTAGCCTACCGACGAGTAGGGCACATTTCCAGCACACAGTCACGTGTTGCATTCTTCATAACGGACATTCGACCCGGATAACTGGATGGTCTGCAGGGCTTGTGGCTGTTGGGATAATCTCATTGCATCTTGCTAGTAACTAGGCCTGTGATAACCCTAGTTAGTTAAAAGTATCAAGCCGTACTCTTGATTGGCCGTGATTGATTGGATGAAGTTTATTCCAGTTTAGTCTTATCCTGATCCGGTACAAGATTGTATCAGGACATGATATCTTGTATCGATAAATGATGGGATACCAAGTTCTGTTCAGATGAAGGGTTACAACCCCGGTCCTTGTTTGGTTTAAGGGTTGTAACTTGGCTATCTGAATAGTTCCATGGTTATCTTATCATATATCGTCCTGCTTATTGATGCTTGCCTTAACAATAACGATCGGGGGTCCAGTTCTGTTCAGGCGAAGGGTTACAACCCCGGTCCTTGTTTGGTTTAAGGGTTGTAACCTGGCTCCCGGAGCAGTTCTGTGTTCTCTCTTCGTTTATTGTCTTATTGTAACCCCCTGTCATGCTCGTCATGTTTTACCTTTACTTCAATACCATGATTATTTATACTGGCCTTAACAATAAAGATCAGGGGTCCAGTTCTGTTCAGGCGAAGGGTTACAATCCTGGTCCTTGTTTGGTTTAAGGGTTGTAACCTGGCTTCCGGAGCAGTTCTGTGTCCTCTCTTCGTTTATTGTCTTGTTACCTTATCAATAGTAATTGAGGCGGGTTTCTATTCAGGCGAAGGATTGCAACCCCGGTCCTTGTTTGGTTTAAGGGTTGCAGTCTGGCTACTTGAATGGTTTCTCCGTGTTCAAAATATTATTGTTATCTCAGCTATTATCACTATCTTTTAATTACCTTAACTATTTATTTGTGATATGCTGGTTTTAGTTCCTAAGTGAAGCCTCCTTTGTGGCACTTGCTCTTTCTGGGGTCTGACCCAGCTGGTTTTGTGTGGCCAGATATCGGAGCAACAGAGGATCCACCTGTCTTCCAGCCCGATGGTGACCACCAGGCGTAACCAGGGCAACGAGTGGGTTTCTTTTGTCCTCCCACTCTATTTGTAAAATTATTTTTTTGAGGCGTTTAGCCGGCGAGCACGTGTTAGCTCGATTGCCCTTTATTTACTGTCTGCCTACGGGCTGTAACATGATTGACAAATCCTAGGGTTGATCATGTATTGACTAAAACTCTTGCTAGTCCTGACATTTTGTACGACTAGCTTCATGATCATCCAATATGTAATGTATGGGACGTCTTACTATTGTATATTTGGTGCTCTGACATCTTGTAACTGTTACTACTTGCTTGTGATTGAGACAATAGGCTTGTTCATGACCATAGGAGACTGTTGGCTTGTAGTTAAACCCTCATGTATCTAGACAGCCGTGACCGTATAGTGACATGGATTCCATTTCATTATACGTAGCTGGCTATGTCTGCCCCCGCTCTCCAGTATTCTGGTTCTGGGGCGTGACAGGAGTGGATGGATTTGCTAGCTTCCTGGGACTAACATCAAATTAGTTAACACTAAGACATGCATTGTTATAAAAATCGACCTAGGCGGCCGCGTAGGCGGCGCCTAGGCACTAGGCGGCCGCCGGCCGCACCGAAAAGGCCCTAGGCGGCCGGCCTAGGCGCTGGGCGGGCCTAGGCGGCCCTAGTCGGGCCTGGGGTTAGGGTTAGGGTTAATTTTTTTTGAAATTTTCAAGAAAAAAAAAATCATATTTGACAATATTAAATACTTACCTGCCGCCGTCGCCGCCGCCGACTGCTGCTGTTGTTGTTGCTGCTGCTGCTGCTGTCGTCGTCGTCGTTGTCGTCATCGTAGGGGAGGACGAGGGCAGAGGGGAGCGGAGGGGAGGAGGAGAGGGGGAAGCGGAGAGGGGAGCGGAGGGGAGGAGGAGGGGAGGGGAGCGGAGGGGAGGAGGAGAGGAGAGGGGGGAGAGGAGTCTGCTGTGGACTCTCTCTCCTCTCCTCCCCGTTATAAGTGTGTTTTTTTTTTCTTTTCAAGTAAAAAAAAATTTGAAGCAAAAAAAAAATATGGGATTCGAACCCAGAACCTCATGAACCAATTGAAGTCTTAAGTATAGCTACACTAGCCATAAAAGTCCAATAGTTTTTGTGTCTACAAGTAACATACATGTTATTTATATATACACTCATGGGCAAAAAATTAAAATAAAAAAAATAAAAAAAATAAAAAAAATCGGCCGCCTAGGCTCCCTAGGCGCTAGGCGGGCACTCGGCGCACCGATTCCGCCTAGCGAAATCTATAACATTGAAGACATGTATTTTTAATGTAGGACAACCATGCAACTTGCCAATTTTTCCGAATTTTGGAAATTATGAAGGTTGGGATAAGATATGGAGACGGATTGAGAATTTAAGACGTGGGACTATGACAATTGGAGAAATATGATTACAGCTTTGGGAAATTTGGCATAATTTGACTTGAGGAACTGTTTTTAGGGTTATGATGGGAAAAAAGGGACCACCCAACTGCACTGCGTAGTTGTTTTTAGGAACCTTGGACGAAATGAATGAAAGAAACTAACAAATGTAGAAACTTGGCTAAAAAAGAATGTTGATTTAGACAAACCCACTAGGAAATAAACCAAACCCTCGACACCAAATCCACATAAACCAAACCAAACTTGCAAAAAACTAAGGCTTAGTTTGAATTGTAGTTTGGGTGATTGGCATTCGCTCAAAAAACCTAACCCTCTACACCAAATCTACATTAACCAAACCAAACTTGCAAAAAACTAAGGCATAGTTCGAAACTTCGAATTGTAGTTTGGGTGATTGGAATTTGCTCAAATGCCCATTTGAGCCTCTAACACTATGTTTGGGAACATAGGAGGGGAGGGAGAGAAAAATTTGAGAGGAAGGAAAATTGAGGGAGAGGAAAATTAACTTTACCTCTTCTTGTTTGGATGAACAAAAAGTAGGGTAAGGAAAAGTTTAAAAACAATTTTTTATTTGTTTATGGATATAGGTATAATTACTATTTTCTCCTTGGTATTCTCAAATGATGATTTAATATTAACTTTTTGAGGGGTAGTGGGGTAAATTCACTCAAATTCCTCTCATCTCTCTCCATTTTCCTCCCACATTTGGGAGGAAAATTTTTTGGTGGGACCCACCTACTTTTTCCTCTCAAATTTTCCTCCCACATGTTCTCTCCCCCTTTCCAAACACCATCATTTAAAATTTTCCTCTCACTTTCCCCTCAACTTTTTCCTTCCTCCCATTTTCCACCCTTCCCAAACAGTACCTAAATGAATTGCACATTCAACCAAATGCCCATCCAGACCGCAAGCCGTTAGGCTCCCCCACTACATTTGGCACCAAATGGAGTCCCGGCGTAACTGCAATCCGTACTGGCCCTAAATGCATGTAGCAAGTTCCCATCAGTTTTCTTGTTTGATATTTTGAGCACAGTAACAATCATCAACTTTCTTCTCAGTACATACTGTTTTAAACAATATTTTGTCAGCTTTGTTTAGCATATGGAATTATTAGAATATCGTTAGGAGTTTCCAGTTGCAATATTGGCAGCTCCTGTCACTGAAACTTGGTATCAACAATTTTTTGCAACACAGTTGAAGTAGGAAATGAAACTCAATCACATAAATTGCACTGACCAACACTACGTGTTTCCCGTCTCCCACCCACAACATTTACTCTCTTATTATATTTGGTGTCAACATCAGTAACAAGTAACAACTGATTGTGATTCCTGATCTTGATTGGGATCCAGAATTTGGAACCATCGACTTAATTCACCCGTCTTTTAGTACTTTGTAATCATTATATATATATATATATATATATATATATATATATATATATATATATATATATATATCATTGAAGCTTATTTTTTTTACCTTTATGATTTGAAAATTTCATAGAGAGTAAAATTACTTGAAGTGAAAGACATTTCTGTTGACATTATTATATAGTATTTACTAGGATGAGAAAGTCATATAGTTGCTATGATGCCAAATGAGTTCCATAACGTAGGTGTTACTTGGACAAGGTAACTTCCCCAAAGACCAGAGTCACCTGATACGGAACGTTCCTAGATGTGTATGCAAATGTAAATGTTGTCTACAGCTTTTATCATTGTGGGTAAAATCTGAAGACGTGTTTAACACAAAAGTCATGTATCATGAAGAGTAAAAGGAGTTTGAGAGTTAAGAAGAAGATTGGTGATGTGACATCTATTTCAGTCCTTATCTTCTATCTTGTGTATATTAAACCTAATCTCTTCCATGTTTTCTCTATTATTTGCTGAAATGATGTCTCTTTTTTCCACCAAGTGAAGGATGAGTAGTATTCAACTTTGTATTCCAAAGGGTGTTTTTTTTATACCATTTTTATTATGGTAAGTGCAAAAGGACAATTTTTCTGGCATCATGATATAACCTCCTTAGTGTGGTGCCTTTATCTGCTTTTAATTATTTTAGTTTAATGCAATGGTAATATGTCTGGAGTGAAAATGATATTGTTTTTGCTGGCCTGTTAATTTCAGCATCAAAAAGTTTTAAACATGCAGCAAAGTAATGGTAGTTATCTGCAAGTCTGAGCATGTTAGTCTCTCTAAATGATGAATTCACCCACTGATTATTCTTAGCTCTCTGTTGCCCTTAGCTAGAAGTTCTTTTATTTGGCATTTTTTCTGGTTTGCACCCTCACAAAGTAAATTTGTTTATGTAGTGGAGCAATTCTTGTTTTCTACGTCTATAGAATCATAATTGATGGCAACAGCAAAGGCACAACAACTCCAGAAAGTTCGGAGAATTGAAGATCCAGATGGGGAAGAGTTTCAAATTAAATGCATCAGGTTTCTGAAATGAGCCAACTAACCCAGCACTTCATCTAAGGAATTCGTTCTATTGTCATTCCTTACATGAAGTGTCGGGGTGAAGAGAATTCTCCACATGTTCAAACCTTCGTCTTTGCAACATGTTGAAGATTAACACCAGTTGTTTGCTGTGTTTGTTTGCAACAGGCAATAGATGGGTGAATACCAGAAGAGGAAATGATCATCTTGCTTGATCTCCCTGCTTTCAGACACACCCCAAGCACTTCGGCATTTCTACATTCAGGACAAACTAGATGAATTTCAGTGGATTGTAGAGTTAGTTAGGAGAGAAGCTTGTCCTTGATTGACACTTATTTACCTTCTGGTTATTTTGTCACCCCGTTCTTAGTTCGTGCTTTTAGCAGAGGAATATGCCATTGCGAGTGTATGAGAAATCAATATTGATAATAATATAATTTGCAGGTTGTCTATAAGATGACTGCAAGCTTGCACCAAAATATATGTACTCTCCTCTTTGTATTGATTGAACAAGTAGTTTCTAAAATACTTGGGTTGATATATGCTTCCATCTTGATTCTTATCGTTTAGTTGGAACGGCTCAGCAACTTCAACTTCTAACTTCTTTTGTCACTTTATGTTCCATAAAATGAGCTAGTTCAGATCTCTCATCTAACCATATATAGAAATTGCGCTACTGCTGCGTTGGATTGGGCTCGGAAGCTGCTACTGTTGCTGCTGCTGCTGCGTTGGATTGGGGCGGAGGTGATCTTGGTTGGAGGAGAGTGGCGGCGGACTGCGATAGGAGGTGGGGAAGGTTTTATTAGACGAAAAAAATGAGCGGGCCAGAATTCCGTGGAAATAAAAAATTGAATGAGCAGCAATTATAGCTTGTGATAGATAACGTCATAAAATATTTTTTTTGTAAATATTTTTTTTTATTTATAAACGTTATAATTGGTCTAAAACAGGCCATAAGTGTTGTATTTATGCTCACATTTTACTAAAAATATATTATAATAATACTTCCGAAAGTAATATAAGAGAAGTTTTTTCTTGTAGCAACCCTCAAGTTTCTTGAAACAGAAGATCAAGAAAAAAAAAAAGTAAAGGAAGAAAAAGGGAGACGAGAGAGAAAAACAGTTTATTTGTCGAAGTATTCTTGAGGATCAAGCGGAAATGGAAGGACCAACTATAGCCGATTGTGTTTGAAGTAGAAGGGATATTTAGACTTTGGGTCTCAAATAAGTTCTGAAATTTGTGTTTGAATCTGCATATCTTTACTATTATAAAGGGGCTTCAAAACAGCTCAAGTTTGAGCCGTCTAAGCTGTGTATATCATTAACCATTTTCTTTTTAATAAGTAAAAAATGGTTGAAAAAAGTTTTAATTTATTATACATATACAAAATGGGAATCGAACTTAACAAGAAAAAAAAACCTTCCACCTTAACCACATGAGGTAGAAAAGATATTTAATTATATAGTTATTATTTATCTCTACTATTATAAAGGGGCTTCAAAACGGCTCAAGATTGAGCCGTCTAAGTCATGTATATCATCAACCATTTAAAAAAATTAAATTAAATTATGTAAAAAATTGTTAATTTTTTTAAATTTGTTGTATATGCAAAATGCGAATTGAACTCAACCCAAGAAGAAAAAAACCTCCCATCTTAACCACATGAGCTAGAAACAATATTTGACTATAATTGGATAATATTATTATTATACATTATCAAACATGCAAAGCACGTGCATTTACTAGTTATACATAATTAGTGTTTGGGTCTCAAAATGTCACCAAAATAATTAGTGACACTTTTGATGACATTTTTGAGACATTAGTGACACTTTTGAGACCCAAATACTAATCATGTATAATACGGAGACCCAAACACAAAATTTAAAACTTATTTGAGATCCAAAGTCTAAATATCCCGAAATAGAATTAAGCATGATCAGGTCAACCATGATAGTTAGGCATTTTTTGAAGACAACGCCTAACATGACTGATGCTGCAAAAATTGATGCTTTAGATATTAGTATTTCATTCTTGGTATACTTAACACCTATCTTTAATCTTAAAGAGAAAATTTTAGAATATATGGCAACAATTTGAGAGAGAAAATTCTTGAATATCTGGCAACAATTTGAAAGAGAAAATTCTATCTTAATGTGATAGTTGTTGACAAGAAGAAACAGCCTATAACATCTGTTGCAGCAAATAAAATGATTGATCATCCTCTGCATTCATGTATTTCTGTATTTTTATGTCGGAATTTCTTGTCTTCTTGTCAATTTATTACAATAAACATGATTAATAACAAGACTACTTGTGGAATAGAGATTGGGAAAGAAAAATCATTACTTTCCTATATTTGGATGTCAAAGAAACTGAGGAGGAAAGTGATTCCGAATGAAAAAAAAAAATGATTCCACCCATCAAAACAAGGAGTCATTTTTCCACTGAAGTATTCACTTTACTTTCCAATTTTTTTGACATATCCAAACATAATTCGGGTATTCGTGTCAGGATTCAAGAACCGCTAAGGGTTCTGGCAGGATGTCAGATATGATGTACTCAAAACCACGACATCACATGGCTGATGCTGTAGAAGTGGGCTTAAGAATTGGCTTTTAGTCCCGCATTTAAAGAACATACATATATATACTAATGGATACTAGAACCTTTACTCATACAGAGTTGAGAATCCAGTAACATGAAAACATATAAATGATGGGACTTCAAGAAAGATTTTCATAAATTGAAATAGGAGATAATTGGAAAATGATTAAAGAGGATTAACAAGATGTATTAAAATCAACAATTTCGTTCTTCGTCAATTAGTTTCATAATTTGATGTTTTTCATCATCCGCTACTTTAATTATAAATAAGGATTACATAAAAATCCTCAACATCATTGTATAGATAATTTGATTTCTTTTCATATATTGATGATGAAATGGTTGATAATGGCATTTTACAGTCGAAATTACTTTCTTGTTCTTTTCTCGCTTTAGCGAGCGGTGCACAACGGGTGCACGGTCTGATCAAGGCAAATACTAAAGTTAATTTCGTTTACATATTTGTTCTCATATGTAATTTGTTATTTTATATTTTAATATGTTTGGTTATCTCCAATTCCTCATTCGGGCTGCATTTACATTGAATATTTGAATAAATTTTAAAAGAAATAACAAAAATCTAATAAAAATACAAAAAGAATACAAAATAAAAATAGTGAAGAACACATGAGACTTCATTCGATAGTTATATCGTTATTGCTTAATGTCATGTTTCTCGTATTTGTCTTTTCTTTTCTTTTGGTGACATCATACTACTTGTATGACTATTTGAATGTTTTAGATATAAAATAATTTATTTATTTTCTATTTTAATATTTTAGATGGAGTTCCATGTCAGATCTGAGGCCGTAAGAGTCACATTGCTCCCGAATACTGCTTATGTTGCTCAAACTACCAACCATCTTAATTATGCATGGTATCCAGATAGTGGTGCTACTCATCATGTCACCAACAATTTGAAGAATCTGCACACTTGCAGCGAGTATAAAGGTCCGGATCAGCTACGTGTAGGTAATGGTTCTGCTCTTAATATCTCACATGTTGGTATGTCCACTCTTTCCCTCTTCAACATGATCCCTCCACCTGAAAAACATTCTCCATGTACCCAATATCTCCACAAATTTATTATCTATATCTAAATTCACTAAATATAATAATGCAATTTTGAATTTCGTGATGATCTCTTTCTTATGAAGGATCGCACAATAAGGATGGTCTATATTATCTTGGTCGTGACAGAGGAAGTTCTACATTCCCTTTTCCTTCTGCATATGTTGGTGAATGTACATCCATTGATTCTTGGCATCACCGTCTTGGTCATCCAATGATGCGCATAGTTAACTCGATTGGGCTAAAATAGTCTTTGATAAGGAAGACAACCAACGAAGCAAGCAAATTTTGGTCCTGCTAATATAGGCTGGATTGATGGTGTCGATATCATCAAGGGTATGAGGAGGACATTCATTTGTCCCATCAACAAATCCCTCGAGATCGTAGCCTTCGAGTAAGGGAGTAAACTGAGTTCTCCAGAGTAGATAGTAGTTCGGACTAGTTCCTATCAAGTTTCACACTGATTAGGTGATGGATGTGGGTAGTCTGCAAAGTTGCAACAGTTAGGGATAATGAAAGAGAAGACGTAGCGAAAGATGAAGTATTGGGAGCCATGGAAATAGGCAAGATCGAATGCTCTGATAGCAAGTTATGACATGTAATTGAGAATGGAAAGCTAACACTCAATGGATCGGAGTGATAGAGCAGTTTAGAATTCACCGAAGATTTTTTTTTTGTTACAAATATAACTGAATCTGTTATATATAGCTAACAAATTAAACAGATCATGCGATCTTATCTCTGGTGTTGAGGTTATTAGGATATAGCTAGGACTCTGTTGAAGTTGTGTAGAAGAGTAATCCTGACTTGGGTCTTACAACCAAAAACTCCAAGCCTAATTTTTACTCTTATAATAAAGATATATATACTGAACTCAACTGGCTCTTGTGGTCAGCAAAGAGAGGGAGATTGAGAGGTATAATCTCCTTGGATAGGTGGACGGTCTCGGAATCGAATCACAGAGGAGAGGTGTGTGTGTGTGTAAGTTGAAAATAGTGGGCTCAAATGGATGCAACGCACCAAAGTCTGTGCGTTACGCTGGACATCTAAATAAATAAATATATATATAGAGAGGGGTATTTAACCGCTACACTTGCTACCCTCTCTTCTTCATCATTCGCTCTTTCTTTAATTTTTCCAATACTAATTTGTACCGAGTCATTATTAAAGCCTTATATAACCAACTGAGAGTGGCTCAAGTAAGCACAGTATCATAACTGTAGACTGGAAAGAAATACAGGAGTTGAAATGGTTGGAATGGTGAAAGCATAAATTATTGCATGACTGAAAGGAAAATACACTTGCTGCAACAAAATACTGATAATCAACAGTTATGATAATATTACAATATCGAACAAAATACTGATAATCAACATTTATGATAATATTAATATATCGAGACATTTTAGACATTCCTGTGCTCGTAACTTCCGAGGATTTTTTTTCCCTTACATATAGAAATTTCAAGCCACCGGGAAAACTTGTGCTTTGTGTATAAATGACCTAACAATGCTTGCATCTCTACTTCCAATAGCACAATTCTTGCTCCAAACCAACATAATACAGCGTACTGTCAAAAAAAAAAAAGGACATCAGTATCAACAGTAAACGTTAATAAATTATGGGTTTTGTTAATATGTGTTCTAGAATAATTAATACTTAACTTTTTATTTTGAAAATTGTGATCAACATCCAATAAACATTAAAAAAGAGAATTTTTTTGCATTGGAAAATGTTATCAAGACTTGATGCGAAAAAATTTACATTGAAAAATTATTGGGCCTTGATAACATTTTACAATACAATTTTTTTTTTAGTGTTTATTAAATGTTGATCACAATTTTCAAAGTAAAAAAAAGTTAAGTATTAATTATCTTTAACATGTACCATTAGGATGCATGTTAACAAAATCCATAAATCATCATTACGTAATAAACACAGGCAAACTTTGAATAGCTAATTCGTGTCAAAGAGACTAATACAATTTCCTATAACATCTTATCTCTTCGTTTAAACTATTTTATAGTGAAAGAAAACTTGGAAGGTGTTCCGTTAGTTTAAGTGAGCTTAAATTGTATAAGTAAAAGATAGTTATACCTACCAGCCAACTAGCCTTCTAGGATTCATGGTATGGTCTTTTCATGCTCATAGTTAGCTTGGCTAGAAGTTCGGGTAGACAACTGGCTATAAAAACTATCGATTCTTTAATGGAGTTTTTTATGCTCCATAGTTGACCCATTCAAAGCTTTATAAGGACTTTATAATCACGGAAAGTTCATAGAAGATCAGTGTGCGTCCAGAAATCTTGAACCTCAAGGTTGAGCAACAACATAGAATTACATAATGATCAGGAAGAAGTGATTAGGTGAAAGGAAGTAAGCTTCACCCGAATCTTGTACTTATGGACGACCTAGAGGTAAACCTGACAAAACTTTGGACTTGGACAACCCCCTTCATGTGGTAACCCCCACATGCCATTTGTTTTTCTAATTAGGACCGGTCTAGCACAAACTCAACTTAAACCTATATTTACATTAATAAGGGTAAAAGAGGAATCAAAATTAGCTCCGGCTAGGACAACCCAACCCGCCACTCCACCCAAGGTTGAGCAACAACATAGAATTACATAATGATAAGGAAAAAGTGATTAGGTGAAAGGAAGTAAGCTTCACCCGATGTACTTGTAGAGAATAATTGTTGTGTATTTTATTGATTGGTTACTCCACTATTTATAGGGAGTCTAGCTCATCTTCATACTACATTTTTCAATGTGGGACTAAAGTCCCTTATTAGTTCTCAACACTCCCCCTCAAGATGGGCGATAGATATTAATCATTCCCATCTTGTTACATAGCTTCGACAGACTTAATGAACTAAGACCCTTAGTCAGACAGTCTGCCACTTGTTCTTCTGAGCGAACATGATCAATCTTCAGTATCCCTTGTTCCAGCTTCTCTTTGATGAAGAATCGATCGATCTCGATGTGCTTCGTTCTGTCGTGCTGAACTGGATTGTTAGCAATACTTATTGCAACTTGACTATCGCTCAGAAGACGTAACGGTGCTCCCTTGTCCAGCTTCAACTCTGTCAGTAACGCTTTCACCCACAGCAACTCCGACACTCCCAAAGCCATTGCTCTGTATTCTGCTTCAGCTGTAGACCGTGCTACCACTGACTGTTTCTTGCTTCTCTATGAGACCAAGTTTTCTCCTACAAAGACACAATATCCCGTGGTAGACCTTCTATCGTCTATACAGCTCGCCCAGTCTGCATCGCAGTATCCCTCAACTTCTATATTTCTATTCTTCTTGAACTGTAACACCCAGTTTTCAAGATGAGGGTAATTTTGAAATTTTGTAATTATAATTATTATTTATTGATATTTATTTTATATTATGATTTTTGGTGATTTTTATTATTTTTTAAACTATTTAAAAACTGGTTTAAGTCATGACTTGTGATTTTGATGTGCTGCCAGTGAAACCCTAGAGACTGCATGACCTAGAGCCTAACCATGTCATTAGGATATTAATTATCATTTTTAGCCTAGGAGTAATTTGGTCATTTTGGCTTATTTGAATTTTTTTAATTAATTTAATGAATTGGTGAATTCTAGTTTGACCTTGACTTGTTGAGACCCAGTGGACTAGTCTAGAACCAAACCCTAGCCATGGTGACCCTAATGTAACTTGAGTTAACCTATTTTAGTCATTAGAGAATAGTTTTAGAATGAGAGGATTTGGTTTAGTGAATTTAAGTCATGGCTTGTGGTTTCATGAAATGACTTATGGCTTAGTGATTTTATTGATCATGACTTGGCCCATGGCCCATGGCCCATAACTAGAAGCCCTAACCCTAACCAAACCCTAAGTGACCAGCCACATAGGGATCCCCACCCTATATAAACACTTATTCATTAGGGCTTGCCTCTTTTTTATTATTTCAACACATTGGAAAAGAGAGGTATTGTTCCCCTTCCAAAAATCCTTATAAATCCATTTTAATTCCTTTTTAATCCTAGTTTCTTGCATTAGAACCTAATACTCTCCTATTTTCTAATTTTGGGGTTTAATCCCAGCTTTGGGACAATTTGGGAGCATTTTGCTAGCAAGGAGGAACCCCCCATTGGAGCTTTTTCTTGCTATTTGCATCCATAGGTAAAATACCTCTAATTGGGTTAAATTTCTGTTTTCTTTGCATTTAGGGCTAGATCTAGGAGTTCTCTAGCTGTCCCTGGAGTTTGAGCCAATTTCGTGTCCGTTTGGTGTCCGTATCGGGCACGTGTCAATGTGTAAGTGTAGGTGTTTGATAGAATGTCCCTTAGGAATTTATTTTCGATTTTTGAAAATGTAATTACATGAGTTTGTAGATCTAAGGATGTACATTAATTTTTGTGAATGATGTTAGGTATTTTGGTGTCATTTCGTGTCAGTTTTTGGTGTTGGACACGCGTGCACGACACGAGCGCACTGTTCTGCATCACGGGCAGGATATCTCGCTGTGTCGGACACGTGGACACGTCAAATTTTGGATGGATGTCAGGGCACTGACTGACATCATCCTCCCAAAATTTAGGGCCATATGGTACAGTGTGCGAGGAGTTCTCCTCCTCGCACTGGCCGCATTGGCCGCGCGCGCGCACTGTGCACGCGTGAGTTTTAGCTGCTGACATGCACTTCTAATCTGGACATGGGGACACGGGGATGCAGTGCAGGGCCATGGACATGTAGCCCTATATGGGGCGAACACGTGGGCACGAGCACGAGTCGTGTCGTGCCCTGTGTCGTGTCCTAGGGCGACACATACACGTGCACGACGCTGTGTGCCTGTGCAGTGTCTGTGTGTGTTTCTAGACGTGGACACGCCGTATCCGGCTCTAGGGTGACACAAAAGGATTCCTGGGGACACGTGCACATGTGTTTGATGATTACCAACCAATTAACTTGCATTTTATCATAGTTTTGATGTTCGATTTCCAGTTTTCCATGTCACTGATACGCATATAGTGATTTTGTAATATCCTGAATCGATTTCCTGTTTTTAACTGATTTTTGATGTTTAATGTCATATTTAATTCACCTACATGTGTATCAACTACTACTAGTTAGGATTTGCAAGTTAGATTAGGTTTTGTTATCAATTGATGGATTTTAGATGTTGTTTTGAACTGAAATATATGCATTCACTGATACATTCCTGTTGAAACCGATTTTTAAATTTCCAGTTTTAAATCTGATAATTAGAACTGAACTTGATGCTTAAATTGCCAGGTTGATTCCATTACATTGTATTAGAAAATGAATGATTCATTGGTTGATGTATCAGTTATGGGAATTCGAATTTGGGTCTTTGGAATGTATGAAATTCGAATTGGTTTGGATAGAAGGGTGAACTGTCATATTGAGTTTCCTAAAATCTGATGTGGTGTTCACTGTTTCCTATTTTTTTCCTTAATTCCCTGTCACACTCAGTCACACAGCACTATAACTGAGTTTACATGCTAGCTAACCTATAAACTAACCTGAGATTGGAATCCTGGAAATGGGTTCCTGTGAATGGCTGTCACATGAGCTATTTCTAATGTAATCCTAACACACATATGGTTTACACTGGTTGCTAATCCCTATAACTAAGACACTGATTTTCCCTGGTGTAGCACACACACATATTTGTTTTCCTAGCACATGTCCACTCTTCACACATGATTCACATGTCCTACTCTACATACACACACTTCACTTGATCCCCCTCACTGATAACAGTTGCTCTTTGACACATTCTCTATTGGATTCCCTGTCACTGTGAACACATGCTAGTTTTCAGATCACACACACACACACCCTCTTTTGACACACTATTTTCCAGATTACAAATACACACACACATACATGAACCACCACACAACACCCTAGTAGCTAACTGCCATTTTATCACACACACCATTAGACACTACACACACATGTGTATATTACCACACACACTCTAAGTCCCCGAGAACACATTGTTTCACACATATTTCCTGCACCCTTGTGAACACACAACATACACAAGTCCCTCTCCATATCACTCTAGGCATATATATATATATATATATATATATATATATATATATATATATATATATATATATATATATATATATATATATATATATATATATATATATATCAGGGTAGCTATAGATAATGTGTGTGCTATCTATATTAAAATTTGATAAATAGTTAGTGTATGAGATGCCTAGTATTGAGTGACATATACATGTGCTATGCAAGTATAGGCCTATAGCCTATACAAGCCTAAGTGCACCTTGTGTATATGCCTTAGCCCTCACTAGGTATCTATGTAAACATGTATGCAAATGAATGTATATATTTATATATTGTGTCTATTTGGTATATAGCCTAGTGTTAGAGTGACCTATGGGTGGTAGTTGACTAGACATTGACTGGAGTTGACCAAAAGTCAACATTGAGTCTAGATTGACCTAGTTTGACTAGTGTAGTTGACTTGGGTTGACCCAGAGTTGACCAAGTTTGACTTTGACCTAGATTGACCTAGAAATCATGTAGATTGCATCGTAGACTTCACTTATCTTATTTTAAACATATTATAACCCATATTACTCTGTTTAGGACATTGTGACTCCGGTGCAGACATCTGATATTACACTACTCTTTTCAGAGTAGCAGGCGAGTACATTCTCTGATAGTTCTTCCATTTACTTGTCGTTTACTATATTTCAGTTATAGCTAGTTCTATCTGATTCTCTGTTTTAAACACGATTTGATATTGCTGGATCCATTTCATGCGACACTCACTTATTTATGTCTGGCCTCTATTTCTGGAACCACCTACTGGAACCACCCTGGAATCATTTACTGGAACCATTCGTGTACTGGCTGGACTTATACCTATTTTCGTGTCGGATTATGGATTCACTTGTACTTGCTGGACGGAAAAATATTGGAATAGGCATGTGAACATACCCAAATACTGGAACCACTCCCTTGGAATTATACTGGAACGATAGCCATCCCACACTTGGCCGAGTGTGCGGTGTGCGGTATTACCTACAGCCGTTCACATGTCGATCCCGATATTTTAAAATATACTGTTAGAGTATAGGCTTGACTCACCCTGGAACCTTTGATCACCGACTGGACTTACCTTATACCGGACTCATCTTGTACTGGAATCACCTGGTATCAGATTCATGTTGTCTGGATTTACTTGGGTTTTGCACTTGTTACATTTACATTCTGGACTTATATCATGTTACTCTAGTTCAGCTAGTTTCTATTTACAGTCTTTATTGCTATGATTCTTCTCTTGTTTTACTTACCTTACTTTCCTTGTATCTTAACTGTTTCTCTATACCATCACCTGTATACAAACTACCATGTTCATCAATAAAACTGTCTATAACTGCTTTATAGTTCTCTGTCATTTACTTGGGATTTTTTGATGAATTGCACTCGTTCCTGTCCTGACTGGACCTGTTGAAAATTTTACAGATGATTACCCTGAGGACACATGCCCTACGTATTATGGACCATGAGACGGCTTAGCTACCTATAGCCCCGACACTCAGGAGTGATCGGGAGTTTAGCTAGTTGTCTTGTTTTAGCTTTCATGTTTTAGAACTTGAGTTGTATTTAAGTTGAGATATGAGGTTTTGAGATTGTTGGAGATTATGTTATTTTAGTAGTTAGTTTTATTATTGTATTTAGTCTTAGTTATTATCTTCTGCGTTATCATATCGTGCTTAGACTGTGATTGAGATTACATTATATCTATACTTGTCTTCCGTTCGGAGTTGAGATTCTGACAAGTACATCATATAATTGCGTGAGTTGTTGGTTAGATAGCGACCTAGAACAGCGTTCTACCGCCGACACTATGGCGTAGGCTGGGCGTCGTTACATACTCGTACCCTCACAGTGGGTGCGGGTCGTGACACATTTTTAGTGGTGGCCCATGCAGGTCGAGAGTCGTATTAGTACGATATCGTGGTAGTACGGCGACTTAGTTGTACTGTCGCGAGCCTGCGATAGGATTGAGGGATAGGCTTTAACGGAGAGGCGCTCAATCACAGTTAGGAAAAAAATTATGTTTCAATTCATACCATCTATACATTTTACTGATTTGTCTTCCTTGAAATTAACTGTCCTCCCTTGATTTATCGCTTCTATCTCAGTATTGATTCTTGTTTGATCTGTGTCTCCAGGATGGTTGAGACGAGATTCCATCGCCCAGGACCGGGGGACGCTGTAGAGGGGTCTGCCACCTCTCGTCTTCAGCAGCCAGTTCCCGGTATCGTAGCCCCAGTCATGCCAGCTGGGGTGGGTGTTTCAGCAGCTTTCGGAGGAGCACCTCCACCAACTGGAAGGCAGAGTTCGGTGCTTTCTGAGATCCTTCCACCGCAGCAGCCTCCACCTGCGAGGATGGTAGATGCTGCTCATCTATTCTCTTTCATGGAGAGGATTCTGGCGTCTCACCAGCAGCAGCAGCAGCGACAGACTGTCGATTTCCGTCAGGGGATTGACGAGGCCTACCAGTTGGTTCGTACTACAGTAGAGATGGTGACTGCTCATGGGGAGCAACAGCAGCCTTACCGGAAGGAGAAGGATAGAAGATGTATCCTAGAGAGTTCTTGGGCACTGAGGGCATCCATTATACGGACGATTGGATCGAGCATACCGAGGAGATATTCAGACTGGCGGAGATACCAGCTCGACTCCATATCGAGGTGACGGGCAGTCAGATGCAGGACTTAGCCCGTGCGTGGTATCAGACAGATCCCAGGGTGGGAGTTAAGGGCCAGACTTGGGCCCAGTTCAAGGAGCTATTTAAGGAGCAGTTCTTTCCTGATGTGGCCTTGGGAGGTATCGAGGCACAGTTTGAGGGTCTGGTTCAGGGGAACCAGACGGTAGCTGAGTATGCTGGAGAGTTTTGTAGATTGGCCCGGTTCATAGATGACCTGACTGAGAAGACGAAGGCGAAGAAGTTCCGCCGAGGCTTGATTAGGGAGGTTCGGTCGCTGACTAAGAGCGACCGGAACGCTACCTACGCGAAGATATTTTCTGGGGCTATGGCAGCGGAGGACGACCTGGGGTTGAAGTTGAAGAGGGGTCGGGACTTCCAGGGTGGTAGCAGCAGCGGAAGTCAGGCTAAGAGGCCTCATGTGCAGATTCAGCAGGTACATGCACCAGTGAGAGTGCAGCAGGCACAACATCAGCATAGAGGACAGGACCGCGGGGTGTCGACTTGTGCCTACTGCAGGAAGGCAGGGCATGTTTGGGAGTCTTGTAGGAGGAGGATGAAGGTTTGTCTATTCTGTGGGTCTGGTGCTCACAAGATGATAGATTGTCCCGCTGCACCTCCTTATGAGGGTGTAACCCCTCTTCCCGAAAATTTTGAATTATATTTTTTTATTTATTTATTTGAATTAAATGGTGAGTTTTAATATTTTGTAAATAATTATTTAGTAAATTATTACGATGGATGACTTAAGTCTTTGTGGAGTTATGGAGCACAAACCGATTAGGAATCATGACGCGAATAGTTCAATGGCGTGATTTGACCAGAGTACTAGCCCTGGTAGGGAAGGCCGAGCCATAGCGATGTCCTAACTAGGAAAACCAGGCCAAGTTGCGACTTAACCCTTACTGAAGGTTTATTTATTTATTATTTAAATTATTGAGTTTTAGAAAACCAGTTATACCATTTTAGCCCGAATTGAGCCCAAGCTCATGTAGTCATACGGCACGTCAAATGACATTCATGTAGATGGAATTTGGTATGAGGGTGTTGTATTTCGTTTTAATGATTTAATAAATATTTTCTAAGTATTCGTATTTTAAATATTTTAAATATTATTATTAGTGATATTCAATGATATTGGTATAAATAGGTCCTTGTACGTTGGGAATTATTAGACCGTACACATTGGTATATACGCCTTTATTTGGTTTATCAAATTTTGTTATTATTATTATTAATATTGTTATTATTATTATTATTATTGTTATTATTATTATTATTGTTATTATTATTTTATTATCGATAATAATGAGGTTATTATGAAATAATACTATTCAACTATTATTGGTTATCTGTGTGTATATATATGTATGTATATATATATAAATAATATATGTATATGTATATATATAAATATTTGTATGTATATGTGCATAAATAAATATGCGTATATACGTATGGATATATATATTATATTAGATTATATATATATATATATATATATATATATATATATATATATATATATATATATATATATATATATATATATATATTAGATATATAGATATATATATAATTTCTAAATATATATATGGGTGTGTATGTATGTAAAATACGTACGTACGTATGTGTATGATTATATATAAATATATATATAGATATACATGTGAGTGTGTGTGTACATACATATATAAATATGTATAAAATGATAAGAAATAGAAGAAGAAAAAGAAAAAAAGAAGAAGAAAGAAATGAAATGAGAAGGCCCAGGCCCACAGAGCCGGCCCAGGCCCAGCTAAACCTCTGTTCGGCCAAAAAGAGCACAGCTGAGCCGACCCCCCCTTTTCAGTATATAAATACGGGAGAGAAACGGTGAGGAAACGACGAGCAACCCTAGAAAACCCGATGCTTTCGAAGCCCGAGCATGCTCGACCTCTCCCAAATGCCTGGGCGTACCACCCCATGTGCGCGCATCGCCGCAGCGGCCGCCGGCCGGCGAGAAAGCCACCGCGCACGCTGGAAGAAGGGCTGTCGCAACAGCAGGACACCACGGGGGAGGTGTCTTCGTGACGACCTTTCGTCGCATCCGAGGGATCGTTCTGTGAACCGATCGTTCAGGTGTGTAGACAACCTATCCAACTCTTAACCCCTTCAATCGGTTTGTTTATATATGTTCAAGATTTCCAGGAAGATCGACCCAAAGTCGGACCAAAACTGTTCAAAAATCAGAACAGAGCCTTAGGCGAATACCCCAACTTGGAAGCCGTTTTTCCGCCAGGATATTCGGTATTCACGAAAACTACCTGAACAACCAATTAGACAACATATACAGGATCGAAACGCCACTGATAGAATTATTTTTCAGTTATTGTGCAAGAGATTATTCATCGCTAAAAATCAGGAAAAAACAGTTTTAGAAAATATAGAATTTCAATAAAATCCATCCACACGACGTGCGTTCCGCCAAACCGGGCGACGTGGTCGCGAACCCAAGGCATCGAAAGCTGCGTAACAGTTTCGTGGTCGTGTGGACTTTGACGGAATTTAAATTGGACGCGTGTGCGCGACGAATTTGATGCGTATCCGTCGAAATTCACCGTATCGTGCACTTTACAAATTCTTCAATTACTTTGTGCACGCTCGTCAGATCGAGATAAAACTTACGCCAACAAGACCGTATCATTTTTCTGGTCCTGCATACCAAGTTTGGTCCAATTCTGAGACAGTTGATAAAATTATCGTTTTACGGGCCCCACGGTCCCACTCAACGGGCGATTTTGTGCACGGCCCGCCGAAATCCAACTTTGGACATACGGTTGGGTTCGTATCAGAAAACTGGATCCGTAGACATATAGTTTAACAACTTTAGAGACCGTTGACTCTGGCACGCTTTTCGGTGCAAAGCGGGTCCAACGGCGGACATCATTTTGACCCGAAATTACCGTTTTGCCCCTGTGTCCAGAATTGGACTTAAGGACAGACAATTCTAGCTAATTTGACTATTCTGAAAACATTGGTAATATTTATTTCAGCTTTCGGGGACTGTTGTACGGGTTTTGACTATTGTGGCACATTGAGTAGTTCAGATTGTCGGTTTCACCAGCAGAGGACCACAGGCGAGTACAGTTTATTGTCTGCATTTCGATATTGATCTTTACTATATTTGATTGATTAGTCATTGGTTATGTGATTTTTATACTCTATTATAAATTGTTGAGTCGGGAATGAGAAGTACCAAGGATGTGTGATCCGACCGTACCCGTGTTTATTTTCTGCAAGTAGACCTCGTAGACATTATTTATTTTCTGCAAGTAGACCTCGTAGACATTGTTTATTTTCTGCAGTAAACCTCGTAGATATTGTTTATTTTTATGCAGTAGACCTCGTAGACATTGTTTATTTTCTGCAGTAGACCTCGTAGACATTATTTATTTTTATGCAGTAGACCTCGTAGACATTGTTTAATTTCTGCAAGTAGACCTCGTAGACCGTGCGGTGCAGCACCCCAGACCGATCACATGTCAAAGGTACTTCTAGCAGTTGGAGAAAGTATTTGGTGTCTATTTATTTACTTTTGGTTTTTCGTATTTTCGTTTATTTTCAAAACTCATGATTGATGTCTAACCTTTGTTTCATAGTCATTTTCTTTATTTGAAATTGCATTCAGTGAATTGTGCTCGTTCCATTCCTGACTGGAAACCAACATTTTCAGGTTAGCCGTGGATTCACTTAGCTTGGGGAGTGACGGGAATACTTGCAGACAAAAGCCTAGAGACTAGCTAGATAGTTGAGTTGTAGTCATTCCAATATTTGTACAAGTTTATATTTTCTGCAAATGTAAAACTTGTGCATTGTAAATTAAATTAATTTGGTGAATGAGTATTATTTGTGATTTTGATCTTCATGGCCGTGACAGCGTTCTACCGTCGACACTGCGGCGTAGGCTGGCTTGGACACGTCTCGTATCCGTTTAAAAAAAAACGGGTGCGGGTCGTGACAAGTTTTTGTGGTGGCCCATGCAGGTCAGACTTCGCAAATCATGCGAACTCGTGATAGTACTTAAGTTAGTTGTACTATTGCGAGCCTGCGACTAGAACATGCTCATTCACGAACAAGGATTAATTTAATTGAATGACTAGGACTAGGAGTCCCTTACACAAATTTATCGATGGGTAGTCTAGGCCATGCAATGTAGATAAGGGTTATTGATTTTGATAGTTTGTCATACCTCCATAAGTACACTAATTCCACTTGATAGGACGATATGGTCCAATGTGGATAGATTATTCAACTAGTGAGATCGGGCTTCGTAGAAGTAATGATCTAACCTTGGTAAACTATTAAATTCCTTCTCTTTGCCCCTTTAGATATCATCCTCATATCTTAGTCGAATTGCCTATTTAGTTCCTATTTGCCCTAGGAATTATTATTTTGTATAAATTCTGATTACGTTATCCCCATACGGGCCTCGAGTTAGTTTAGATTCAAAGCTTTTCCTCAGTGGTTGAATACATATGGAATAGATATTAGAGTGTGTGTATTTCCTTGTCTTCAGTTATTTCCTCCATGTTCATCTTTTATTCTAAGGATTATGACTGATAGATACTTACACTTTATGGCATATTCAACTTATTTGAATCTAGAAGCTCAGGGATTTTTGCAGACATAGTTAAAGGAATATTAGTTAACTCATAATGGCAGGACAGCAGCGTACTGTCGCCATTTATTTGAATTATGGAGACTACGGACTCACTGCAGCCAACAGCGTACTGGCGAGACACGACCCCTAGAGTTGAAATTTGTTTAAGGAATATAGGTTATAGAATATTCCTAAAAACTATGGCTAGTGGTCCTCTTTAATCGTAGTTACCCTTGAATCGGTGTTGGATAGAGTTAAGAAATGTTGACTTTGTATCATATTTGAGTTACGAAACCAAGAGTTTTACCACAGCCCGAGTATACGGGCAAGGCATAATCCTCGGTAAAATGACTTCAGACGTGATTACAAGTTAGGGATACTATAGAGTATAGGACAGTGCCCTGTGTGTTCCATGAGATCCGAAGCCAAGATTAGTGAAAGTTTGTAAGTTGGGTAGCACGTCTCCCGATCTAGCATTTCGTAGTCCTTGTGATCTATTGACGAGGATATTAATTGACGCTAATAGGTTTACCTAGAATATAAAATCCAGAAGTCCCTAAACCATTAGTCGACCAAGGCCTTAAGGGTAAGATGATAGTGAGATGTCTATAGAAGCAAGAATATCGGGTAAGGTTTGATTCTCACAAAACTCGAACTACTTGTGCCTTCTTTTAAAAATCTCGCATAATTGTATTCGACTATCTTAACAAACGCTGCTGTTACAGCTTAGTTTTGCAAGCTCACTATGTTCTCGAGCTTAATTTGAGGCATATGTTTAGTGGGGACGCCTGCTAACATATTGTCTAATCAGAATAAGTGTATTATGGTCTGATCAACCATGATGCATTTGGTTCGCAATTTATTTAATTACCCTATTTGAATTGAGATGTAGATGTCTCTAGGGTCTCATCCACGACTGCATTGACAATTCCTCTTGAATTATGCATTCGTCTTTGGATCACGAAATTGTATTCAGTAACATCTTCCTTGAACTCTTTATTGTTCTTGTCTTTCACTAATTTGGAAAGACGAAAGCTCGTGATGGTAGAGAGGTACAGAGTATCCCCATGACTATGGTAGTTGTATACACAAGTGTAGCTACCATCGGCCAGTCATGTGAATGAGTTACTCGTTCTCCTCTCGACCTCAAACTATTATTAGGACTTTCAAGCCATCTAAATTTGAGAATGGATAGGGTTTTACCCTTAGTCAAATGCCAACCTAGGAGACTATCTATTCTCAAGAAACCAATTTATTGGGAGTCTCTAATTGATTGCTTGAAGCTTGCTTTAGTTAGCAACCCATGAGCCTTAACCCAACCCTTCCTCGACCAAACCCACAGTTTGGACATGAGATGAATAGAAATTCACGACTCAGTTGTTAGAAAATCCTTCATAGGGTGTGTCTTAGATTTGGTTACCCCGTCAATAGCTCTTGTGTACTGTGGACGAGCATATCACTCTATTTTATCGACCGTGTGTCATTGTACACACTCGTTTTCCATTTATTTAGAAACGATCCTTGACTTGACTTACATCTACCGCATTCTATTACGCCGTGCCTTATTCTCTATTAACAAGAGTCGAGGTACAGTATCTGAATTTTGGGAACCCTCTAACCTCAATATTCCTAAGACCATGTCCTATTTTCTAAGGTGGGTAGACTGTAAGCCTCCTAAAGTTTTTGGATATACGAGGATTTTCGATTGATTAGAATAATTTTTCATTAGGATGATAATTAGTGTCTCATGGACTCCCACTTTCCATTAGATTTTTGTGTTACCGATCGTGTCATTAATATTCGGAGCACAAGACCAGCTGTCACCTTCCAACAAATTTCATATGTAAGATCTAGACGAGTCCACCTTCATCTAGGTATATCATGTCCCATTCAAATCCGTCCCCTTGTACTCTATTTTTATGGTACGACTTTCAGGTAGAAATGACTAGCTATAATCCTTACCATGGTACCGGTAAACTTCTCGACTACAATTAGGGACTCAACTTTGACCCAATTCTTGCAACCCAATATATGGTTGTGACCTACTAGAAGTCCACTACGCACATGCCACTAGTGTGCCACTCAATTGTGTCTTTTCATGCTACTTAAAACACAAAAGTCACTTAAGGCACATTTGAGCTTTAGGGACCTAGCTAACCGATCTGACTAGCAACTAGCCCAATCCCTTGGGTAAAAACCTATTCTAAGATACCCTAATCTAGTAGGCATAGTTTTATCTTGGGATATTGTTCATTCCATATAGATTTAGATCCCAGGTTCATCTAACCAGCGAGTGTTACTCAAATAGAGAACCGATTAGACCCAGCAAAACCCATCCATGCATACCACCATATTTCGGACTATAAAACCGAACTGTTCGAAATGGGTCCCAACACCTATGGTGTAGTCTCCACCTCTTAGAATGTGAAGTCATTGTAGCCATTATTCCATCTACCCGAAAGTCGCGATACAATCTTGTATTATATTTTATCCCTTACTCGTGTGTTTAAATAACCACGAAAAAATTCACAATCTTGATTTCTCCAATTTTCGTTCTATTATGAAACCTGTTCAGAATTTCGAAGACAGAACTTTTGTATTGTATGGATTTCAAGCCCCTCTAAGAAACGAAGGGTTCTTAGACTTAGCAAGTGATTGGACTGGAGTAGCCCAACCTAGCAAATAAGTCAATGATTCATAGATCTTTCTTTCTATCTGCATCACTGGATACTCTCTACCGCCCTGGAATTTCATACTTGCTCTCGATTATTCTTCCTTATCATCCTGTCCCTTCTATTACAGAGCGACGTATGGTCCTGCTTACTAGAATTTACCAATATTTCTTAGCTACCTGTGTAAGTTGTTGCTTGTTAAATTTTGGATTACTTGATAGATAGGAGAGGTTTATAGGTGCCATGTACAGTGGATAACTATTGATAGCAATTTTAGCAATTTGTTGGATGATTATAAGTTTTAGTTGACATAGCTTTGAGAGAGTAGTATGTCCAAAGGTGGGTAGAAGTCCTTGGAGTTTCGTAGTTACAGAATAGCTAGGAGGAGGATATAAAATGTTTTGAGGAATTAAAATTCGAGGAGATTAAGGTAATGGTAGATTTTCTTGTTGAATTTAAGGAATAGTTATGAATTAGAATTTCGAGGACAAAATTATTTTTAAGGTGGGTAGATTTGTAACCCCTCTTCCCGAAATTTTTGAATTATATTTTTTTATTTGAATTAAATGGTGAGTTTTAATATTTTGTAAATAATTATTTAGTAAATTATTACGATGGATGACTTAAGTCTTTGTGGAGTTATGGAGCACAAACCGATTAGGAATCATGACGCGAATAGTGCAGTGGCATGATTTGACCAGAGTACTAGCCCTGGTAGGGAAGGCCGAGCCATAGCGATGTCCTAACTAGGAAAACCAGGCCAAGTTGCGACTTAACCCTTACCGAAGGTTTATTTATTTCTTATTTAAATTATTGAGTTTTAGGAAACCAGTTATACCATTTTAGCCCGAACTGAGCCCAAGCTCATGTAGTCATGCGGCACGTCAAATGACATTCATGTAGATGGAATTTGGTATGAGGGTGTTGTATTTTATTTTAATGATTTAATAAATATTTTATAATTATTCGTATTTTAAATATTATAAATATTATTATTAGTGATATTCAGTGATATTGGTATAAATAGGTCCTTGTACGTTGGGAATTATTAGACCGTACACATTGGTGTATACGCCTTTATTTGTTTTATCAAATTTCGTTATTATTATTATTAATATTGTTATTATTATTATTATTGTTATTATTATTATTATTGTTATTATTGTTATTATTATTATTATTGTTATTATTATTTTATTATCGATAATAATGAGGTTATTGTGAAATAATACTATTCAACTATTATTGGTTATCTGTGTGTATATATATGTATGTATATATATATATAAATAATATATGTATATGTATATATATAAATATTCGTATGTATATGTGCATAAATAAATATGCATATATACGTATGGATATATATATTATATTAGATATATAGATATATATATAATTTCTAAATATATATGGGTGTGTATGTATGTAAAATACGTACGTACGTATGTGTATGATTATATATAAATATATATATAGATATATATGTGAATGTGTGTGTACATACATATATAAATATGTATAAAATGATAAGAAATAGAAGAAGAAAAAGAAAAAAAAAGAAGAAGAAAGAAATGAAATGAGAAGGCCCAGGCCCACAGAGCCGACCCAGGCCCAGCTAAACCTCTGTTCGGCCAAACAGAGCACAGCTGAGCCGACCCCCCCCTTTCAGTATATAAATACGGGAGAGAAACGGTGAGAAAACGACGAGCAACCCTAGAAAACCCGATGCTTTCGAAGCCCGAGCATGCTCGACCTCTCCCAAACGCCTGGGCGCACCACCCCACGTGCGCGCATCGCCGTAGCGGCCGCCGGCCGGCGAGAAAGCCACCGCGCACGCTGGAAGAAGGGCTGTCGCAACAGCAGGACACCACGGGGGAGGCGTCTTCGTGACGACCTTTCGTCGCATCCGAGGGATCGTTCTGCGAACCGATCGTTCAGGTGTGTAGACAACCTATCCAACTCTTAACCCCTTCAATCGGTTTGTTTTTATATGTTCTAGATTTCCAGGAAGATCGACCCAAAGTCGGACCAAAACTGTTTAAAAATCAGAACAGAGCCTTAGGCGAATACCCCAACTTGGAAGCCGTTTTTTCCGCCAGGATATTCGGTATTCACGAAAACTACCTGAACAACCAATTAGACAACATATACAGGATCGAAACGCCACTGATAGAATTATTTTTCAGTTATTGTGCAAGAGATTATTCATCGCTAAAAATCAGGAAAAAATAGTTTTAGAAAATATAGAATTTCGATAAAATCCATCCACACGACGTGCGTCCCGCCAAACCGGGCTACGTGGTCGCGAACCCAAGGCATCGAAAGCTGCGTAACGGTTTCGTGGTCGTGTGGGCTTTGACGGAATTCAAATTGGACGCGTGTGCGCGACGAATTTGATACGTATCCGTCGAAATTCACCGTATCGTGTACTTTGCAAATTCTTCAATTACTTTGTGCACGCTCGTCAGATCGAGACGAAACTTACGCCAACAGGACCGTATCATTTTTCTGGTCATGCATGCCAAGTTTGTTCCAATTCTGAGACCGTTGATAAAATCATCGTTTTGCGGCTCCCACGGTCCCACTCAACGGGCGATTTTGTGCACGTCCGCCGAAATCTAACTTTGGACATACGGTTGGGTTCGTATCGAAAAACTGGATCCGTAGACATATAGTTTGACAACTTTAGAGACCGTTGACTCTTGCACGCTTTTCGGTGCAAAGCGGGTCCAACGGCGGACATCGTTTTGACCCAAAATTACCGTTTTACTCCTGTGTCCAGAATTGGACTTAAGGACAGGCAATTCTAGCTAATTTGACTATTCTGAGAATATTGGTAATGTTTATTTCAGCTTTCGGAGACTGTTGTACGGGTTTTGACTATTGTGGCACATTGAGTAGTTCAGATTGTCGGTTTCACCAGCAGAGGACCACAGGCGAGTACAGTTTATTGTCTGCATTTCGATATTGATCTTTACTATATTTCATTGATTAGTCATTGGTTATGTGATTTTTATACTCTATTATAAATTGTTGAGTCGGAAATGAGAAGTACCAAGGATGTGTGATCCGACCGTAGACCGTGTTTATTTTCTGCAAGTAGACCTCGTAGACATTGTTTATTTTCTGCAAGTAGACCTCGTAGACATTGTTTATTTTCTGCAGTAGACCTCGTAGACATTGTTTATTTTTATGCAGTAGACCTCGTAGACATTGTTTATTTTCTGCAGTAGACCTCGTAGACATTATTTATTTTTATGCAGTAGACCTCGTAGATATTGTTTAATTTTTGCAAGTAGACCTCGTAGACCGTGCGGTGTAACACCCCAGACCGATCACATGTCAAAGATTGTCACTCCCTGATTCCGGAATACGTATTTTTAGTACGTATACTGCTTATTTGTATTTACGTATATTTATACGATATTTATTTTGTTGTATTTCTTCATGTATATCCCAAATTATTTGACAAAATAATATTTTGTAATTAATTTTCTGTGATTTTAGTTTACAGTTTTGGCTCTAATTGGGTGACATGTTCTCGGTTCACTTGAACCCGTTGGGTCATCATGAACCAACTTGGTTTAGGCTTTTATATAAAACCCCATTCCTTTTCTCTCCCCTCATTCATTCCTCATAACTCCTCTCATTTACTTCCTTCACCCAACCAAAGGCAAGTATCAACTTGCACAAGGGAGAGATCCATCATTTTCGTTTTTCCATCAAAATTTTTAACAAAACTTGTTCTTCTCCTCATTCTCTACTAGATTAGAACTTGGAATTTTCTGATTGGAAGCTTTAATTTTTGTAGATCTAAGTTTTAAACATTTTCGATTTTCCTTGGTTTTGATCTACTAAACTCCATCATTTTCAAGTTTTAATGGTTCCATGTTGTAGAGAATTGAATTTTACTCAAGATTGAACTTTGAAAATCGAAATTTGGTTAAGAATTGACTTAGTTATGATTTTTGGAGTTTTTAGGGTTCATGGTTCTTCCCTCTCGGTTGAGGGGAAGAAGATGAACAATGTCCTGTGTCTGCGCCCTCCGCGCGCGCGCGTCCCGCGCCGCGCTGATGGGAGGTCCGCGCCCCTGTGTCCCGCGCCCTCCGCGCGCGCGCGTCCCGCGCCGCGCTGATGGGAGGACGCACCCCCGCGCCCGCGTGGTCTCCCGCGTCGCATGGTTCCAGCACCAGGCCGCCCCCGCGTGTTTGCGCCCCTGTGTGGACGTCACGCGCTCGGCCTTCCCGCGCCCTCGCGTGTCCGCGCCTTGCGTGGCCCGCGCCTTGCGTGTCCGCGCCCCGCGTGTCCGCGCCCCCGCGTGTTCGCGCCCCTATGTGGACGTCACGCACCCGGCCTTCTCGCGCCCTCGCGTGTCCGTGCCTTGCGTGGCCCGCGCCCTCGCGTGTCCGCGCCCCGCGTGTCCGCGCCCCCGCGTGTTCGCGCCCCTGTGTGGACGTCACGCGCCCGGCCTTCCCGCGCCCTCGCGTGTCCGCGCCTTGCGTGGCCCGCGCCCTCGCGTGTCCGCGCCTTGCGTGGCCCGCGCCCTCGCGTGTCCGCGCCCTCGCGTGTCCTCGCCCCCGCGTGTTTGCGCCCCTGTGTGGACGTCACGCGCCCGGCCGTTTTCCCCGCGCCTGCGTGGCCGCCCGCGCCCGGCGCTTCCCGCGCCCGTGTGGCCGTCCGCGCTCGTGACCGCGCCCTCGCCCGCCATGCGCCCGCGCCATGGATGTGACGCGCCCACGTTGGTTGGCCGACCTTGCCTTAGTACCTAGTCAGCCTGTCCCTGGTTTTCCATTTTTCATGCTACCTTGGCTTATATACGTGTATATGTATTGGTTTGTGTATGCGATATATCCTTACGCCTTTTGTCCTGAGCATGAATCTGACCCTAGAGAACAAAGTGTTCCTACTCGTTACATGTGCCTGAATGTCCCGGTTCTCGTTCATGCTTGACAAATGACTCGTAATCCCACGTGGCGCATTTGCAATGTTGCATTACACTAAGGAGGGTAGAACGTGTCGACCTACTGATCGACATGGATCCTCACTTGGGGTACTCGTACTACGGTACGACATTCTAGGAGGATGATCATGCAGGCCACAGCATGAGGATCCAAGATTTCACATAGGGTTTAAATTAGGCAACTAAATCTATTAGATGCATGGAGAGGGCAGAATCCCGAGATCGTGTTACACCAGCCGCCTTGAGGTATTGCCTCGACGTGCCAGCTGGTCACCACGGATACTGTGCCATCTGCAATGAGTGGATGCCGGTATCCGATTATTTCCTGATATATTATAAGTTTTGGCAAGGTAGCCCTACGGGGACTTGTGCCTGCAAGGTAGCCTTATGAGGGACATGTGCTTAATAATACTTGACTACGCGGACCCCTGGGTTGGCTAGCCTTGCTGGAAAGATACGATCTGAGGACTCTGATAATTTAATGCGAGGATAACCTCGCCATACTAGAAACTCGTAGACTTGACTGGCCGTGAAAATGACTTGCTTGTATTTTTCTTTTACCTTCCGCGAGTAACTGAGGAAAGCGGACTGTTATGGTGCGTGATCCAACCCATGTTCTTGTTTGATTGTTGGGTTGGTTATCGTACTATGACAGGCTGCGGACCGAAGTTACGAACGGAAGCCTTAATTTGATTGTGATGTGTTACTCCTGTGAATGACTAAGGAACATGGCCCACCGCGGTACGTGATCCAACCCATGTTCTTGTTTGATTGTTGGGTTGGTTATCATGCTGCGATGGTCTGTCGACCGAAGTCACGACCAGGAGATCTTCTTACTTATATCTGTAAACTTATATAAAGGTCATAGAGTGCGACGCGTCCCAGCTCCATGTGGCACCTTTTGTCCTTGTTTGGTTGTAAGGGTGCCAGATGGGTCCGACGATGTAGCGCTACCCTATAGCCGCAGCATAAGCTTTATTCTTATCATTATAACTGGGTTTTATCTTAACTCTTGTGCCCTTTGGCGGTACTTGCTATTCGGGGCTGACCCTGCTGGTTTTGTTTGGCCAGATCTCGTAGCAGAGCCAGAGGATGCGATCCTTCTTCCTGACATCCATGGTGCATACTAGGAGCATGGCTGGTCGGGGACTCGAGTGGGTTTCTTCTCCACCACTCTTGCTTATACTTTTGTGCGGCGTTCAGCCACCGGCATCTGTTAGCCGGATTACTTGATATTTGTGTCAGTACATAATTGTAACTAAACAGACTGCAGCTGTGTATAATTTTGTGCTCATGACTCTCTGAGATAGCTATGTTATAAAGCTAGTCTCTCATGACTATTTTGATGAAGCGTCGGGGACGCCTTACTGCTTCACCTTTAATGTTCATTTAATTGCTGATGTTGTGTTGATTGATTGAGACATAGAACTCTGTGGGACCATAGGAGACTTGATTGTAGCATGTACCCCCTAGTCTCTTGACAGCCACGATCGCCGTATGACGTCGCGTACCTCATATGGTGTAGCTGGCCTCGTCCGTCTCCATATTTCGGTACTGGGGCGTGACAAGGTTTTAGTGGTGGCCCATGCAGGTCTGATTTTCAGACTTGTGGGGTATTGCGAATTATTAGGAGTCTCAATCAAAACTTGTTCCCCTTGAAATTCTGTTTCGAATTCTCTGTCCTTGCCTTGATCTCTAACCTGACTTGCATCCTCGAAATCTTCCTCGTCCGTACTTGATAATCTTATATTCTTCTCTATAGGGGTGCTTCATTCTCAGTAGCGGGTGAGGCCCATGAGGAAGAGCAGCAAGAGCATGGCTCGACTGGGCAGCAACAGGGGAGAGAACCTTCTCCAGTGCAGGCACGAAAAGAAATGGAACCAGAGGCAGTGCAGCCGCAGGTTAATGAAACTTCTGCAGCACCAGTAGCGACGGCAGTACCAGACACCGTAGCACTCCTGGAGATCATCCGGGGGTTTCTTGTCACTAACAAACAGCAACAGACTCGGCAGCAGGAGCAGAACGTGTTGCTGAACCAAGGGATTCAGTTAGCTCTTGAGAGGAGTGCCGGGGTTGACTCGGGAGCCTCAGGAAGGTTCCGTCGCTTGAACCCGAGGTATTTTGATGGCACGGAGGATGCCATCACTGCGGATGCATGGATTCAAGACATCGAAGCCATTCTTGTGGCAGCCAAGGTTCCAGACGATAAGAAGGTTGATCAGGTCAAACTGGTACTTCAGGATCTTGCCCGCGACTGGTGGACATCAGAAGAAGTTGGTACAAGACGCCCTGTTCGTTGGACCACCTTCAGTGACAGATTCAAGGCCAAGTATTTTGGCGTAGTAGCTCGATATGAGCTCCAGCAGAAGTTCATCAATCTCAAGCAAGCAGGTAAGACCGTAGATGGGTATGCAGCAGAGTTCTGCAGATTGTGCCGTTTTGCACCATCAATGGTGGCAACGGAGCCAGAGAAATCTATGAGGTTCCAGCAGGGACTTCATTTGGAATTATTGCAGCTTGTGGAAGGACACGACTACCAGACGTTTGACGCTGTCTTGACGGCAGCCCGGAGGCACGAGCTTACCCAGCAGAGGTTGGCATCGAGGGCAGGAGGTCAGAAGAGATCTCATTCCCAGGTTGGAGGAGGAGCAATGCAGCGAACATCGGCACCAGTACCCGGTGTACGTATTCATGATGCGGGGGCACCGCGGAGGACGGCCGTGTCAACTAATACAGCGCCAGTTCGGCATCAGCAGCCGAGGAACCAGCAACAGCGTCAGGGAGCACCCCAGGGCTGTACATTCTGTGGGAAGGCAGGGCATACGAGGGAGGTGTGCCGGTCAGCGAATGGCTTATGCTTGAGGTGTGGTAGTTCAGACCACCGTATTTCTACTTGTCCTATGATGCAGAGGCCAGGAGGGCCAGCTCAGCAGTTTCCAGCATTGCCAGCTCCAGTGGCAACCCCGAGTGGAGGGCCAGTATTAGCAGTAAGGCCCCTAGCCCAGCGTCTACCAACGCAGGCTCAGATGTTCCGCCAGGCACAGGAAGCCGAAGGCCCTCAGAGGCAGCAACAGCATGGTCGAAGAAGGCCGCAACAAGGGGCTCCGCGGGGCCAGGCTCTCACATTAACCTTGGGAGAGGCTCTAGCGTCCAGTGACGTGGTGGCAGGTAAAATTCTCGTCACCTCATTTTCTGCTGTAATATTATTTGATTCAGGCGCTACTCATTCATTCATCTCTGCACAATATGCTACACGGATTGGACTAGTGTTTGAGGCATTGCCGGAGAGGATGGATATACTCACCGGCAATGGGCTCGTAGAAGTGAGCAGAGTGCGCTTTTCCTGTCCGGTAGAGGTGTGTGGGCATTTATTGCCCGCATCATTGATTGAATTCCCTATGGGGAATTTTGATGTTGTTCTTGGCATGGACTGGTTGAGAGACAGTCATGCGACCATTGATTGTAGAGGAGGTAGGGTCATATTCAGCATACCTGGGATGGAGCAGTTCATCTTTACTCGAACCTTGAAGAATCAGGCCGGAGGCGTCATCTCAGCAGCAGTGTCAGAGCCAGGACAGATTCCGAGAGTGGTCGAAGATTTTCTCGACGTCTTCCCTGATGAGCTTCCAGGGATACCCCCAGTCAGAGAGGTAGAATATAGCATTGAGTTGAACCCTGGAACGAGGCCTATTGCAGATAGAGTTTACAGAATGTCGCCGTCAGAACAGGATAAGTTGTATCAACATGAAGAAGAGTTGAAGTCTAAGGGATTCATCCGAGACAGTAAATCGCCCTGGGCCGCGCCAGTGATTCTAGTTCCCAAGAAGGATGGGTCGACGAGGATGTGCATCGACTACCGCAAGCTGAATGCAGTAACAGTGAAGAATAAGTACCCGCTACCAAGGATTGATGACCTGTTTGATCAATTGAGCAAGGCCCGCATCTTTTCCAAGATCGATCTTCGTTCGGGATACTATCAGGTGAGAGTCCGAGAGCAAGATATTCAGAAGACGGCATTCAGATCAAGATACGGGCATTATGAGTTTTTAGTAATGCCCTTTGGACTAACCAATGCCCCTGCAGTATTTATGGATTTAATGAACCGCATCTTTCTTCCATATTTGGATAAATTTGTGGTAGTGTTCATAGATGACATTCTTGTCTATTCCAGCAGTGAAGAGGAGCATGAGAAACATCTTAGGACTGTCTTGCAGACATTGAGGGAGCATCAACTTTATGCGAAGCTCGACAAGTGTGAATTCTGGTTAGATCACATTTCGTTCCTGGGGCATGTAATTTCTGGGGCAGGAATGTCAGTGGATCCGAAGAAGATTGAGGCCGTAGAGCATTGGCCAGTCCCGAGAACTGTTGCAGAAATACGAAGTTTCTTGGGATTAGCTGGTTACTACAGAAGGTTCGTGGCGGACTTTGCCAAGATCTCTGCGCCCTTAACGCGTTTGATGCACAAGGACGTGGAGTTTGTTTGGTCAGCTAGTTGTCAGGCATCATTTGAAGAATTGAAGAAGAGATTAATCTCGGCCCCGATCTTGACGCTTCCAGTAGGATCGGGAGGCTTTACAGTGTATTGTGACGCATCTGGGAGGGGTCTTGGATGTGTATTGATGCAGCATGGAAAGGTGATAGCATATGCGTCTCGGCAGCTTCGAGACCATGAGAAGAATTACCCGACTCACGATTTGGAGTTAGCAGCTGTGGTGTTTTCACTCAAGTTGTGGAGGCATTATTTGTACGGGGATCGGGTAGAGATCTATACTGATCATAAGAGTTTGAAATACGTGTTCACGCAGCGAGATTTGAACATGAGGCAAAGAAGATGGTTAGAACTGCTGAAGGATTTTGATTTAGATCTTCAGTATCATCCAGGCAAGGCGAATATCGTTGCAGATGCACTGAGTAGGAGAAATAGTGCCTTCATCTTGACCTCGTAGAAGCATATTTTAGAAGACCTCCAGAGTATGGGAATCGAAGTAGTTTTGCCAGGGGATATAGGAAGAATGACCAGTATGCAGATTCAGTCAACCTTAGTAGAGAGGATAAGGGCAGCACAAGCAGGAGATCCACAGATTCAGAAGTTGCAGTCGGAGTGTGAATCAGGCCGTAGGAAGGAGTTAGTAATTCATGAGGATGGTACGCTCAGGTTTGGAAATAGACTCTGTGTACCGAGTAGAGACCTTCGGCAGGAAGTTATGTCCGAAGCTCATAGTTCTATTTACTCCATTCATCCAGGAGGAACGAAGATGTATCGAGATATCAGGCAGTATTTTAGGTGGAATGGCATGAAAAGAGAGATAGCGAGATTTGTATCCAAGTGTCTGGTATGTCAGCAGGTGAAAGCCGAGCAACAGAGACCAGCAGGATTGCTCCAGCCGCTTCCTATCCCAGAATGGAAATGGGAGCACATCACGATGGATTTTGTGACCGGTTTACCTAGATCCTCGGCTGACAAGAATGCAATCTGGGTAATAGTAGATCGACTCACGAAGGTCGCTCATTTCCTTCCTTTCAGAGTTGGGCAGACTACTGAGCAGTTGGCAGAAATGTACATGAAGCGGATAGTGAAGCAGCATGGTGTTCCAGTTAGTATAGTATCAGATCGGGATACTCGGTTCACTTTCCATTTCTAGCGGAGCTTGCACCAGAGTTTGGGGACCAAGTTAAGATTCAGTACTGCATATCATCCGCAAACTGACGGGCAGTCAGAAAGAACCATTCAGACGTTAGAAGATATGCTACGGGCATGTACCTTGAACTTTGGCGGATCTTGGGAGGATCACCTTCATCTTGTGGAGTTCTCCTATAACAACAGCTATCAGGCTAGCATTCAGATGGCCCCGTTCGAAGCATTGTACGGAAGGAAGTACAGGTCCCCTTTGGCATGGGACGACGTCGGAGAACGAAAGTTGTTGGGACCAGAGATGATCACGCAAACTGTGGAGATAGTTAAGTTGGTCAGAGAGCGCCTTCGAGTTGCACATGACCGACATCATCATTGGGCAGATCAGCATCGTAGGCCTCTAGAGTTCAGAGTTGGCGACCAAGTGTTTCTGCGGATTTCACCAACTCGGGGTATCATTAGATTTGGAACCCGAGGAAAGCTTAGTCCAAGATACGTTGGTCCTTTCAAGATTCTCGCTCGGGTAGGCGATGTGGCTTATCGACTTGCCCTTCCGCCTTCGTTAACTGGCATACATGATGTGTTTCATGTGTCCCAGTTACGTGGGTATGTCCCGGATCCGAGTCATGTCCTCGATCATTCAGAGTTAGTCGTTGGTACGGACTTAACTTACGAGGAACAACCCGTATCTATTTTAGACCGGCGAGAGAAGGTACTCAAGAATCGGACGATCAGCCTTGTCCGTGTTTCTTAGAACCATCACTCTCCGGGAGAATCAACTTGGGAGCACGATGACGAGATCCGATCTCGGTATCCGCATTTGTTTGGTTTGTGAGGTATATCTTTATGCCATAATGACACGATTCCACATTCACTGCACCTGCTTGTATTGTACTTTTGTGATGTAGATAATAATTGCTTGTTAGTTAACTTGCATGTGATTGTGCCTTGCTTGTCCTGACCTTTCAATCCTGTCTTGGCTGGAAATTCCGAGGACGGAATTTTTCTAAGAAGGGTAGAGATGTCACTCCCTGATTCCGGAATACGTATTTTTAGTACGTATACTGCTTATTTGTATTTACGTATATTTATACGATATTTATTTTGTTGTATTTCTTCATGTATATCCCAAATTATTTGACAAAATAATATTTCGTAATTTATTTTCTGTGATTTTAGTTTACAGTTTTGGCTCTAATTGGGTGACATGTTCTCGGTTCACTTGAACCCGTTGGGTCATCATGAACCAACTTGGTTTAGGCTTTTATATAAAACCCCATTCCTTTTCTCTCCCCTCATTCATTCCTCATAACTCCTCTCATTTACTTCCTTCACCCAACCAAAGGCAAGTATCAACTTGCACAAGGGAGAGATCCATCATTTTCGTTTTTCCTTCAAAATTTTTACCAAAACTTGTTCTTCTCCTCATTCTCTACTATATTAGAACTTGGAATTTTCTGATTGGAAGCTTTAATTTTTGTAGATCTAAGTTTTAAACATTTTCGGTTTTCCTTGGTTTTGATCTACTAAACTCCATCATTTTCAAGTTTTAATGGTTCCATGTTGTAGAGAATTGAATTTTACTCAAGATTGAACTTTGAAAATCGAAATTTGGTTAAGAATTGACTTAGTTATGATTTTTGGAGTTTTTAGGGTTCATGGTTCTTCCCTCTCGGTTGAGGGGAAGAAGATGAACAGTGTCCTGTGTCCGCGCCCTCCGCGCGCGCGCGTCCCGTGCCGCGCTGATGGGAGGTCCGCGCCCCTGTGTCCCGCGCCCTCCGCGTGCGCGCGTCCCGCGTCGCGCTGATGGGAGGACGCGCCCCCGCGCCCGCGTGGTGCCCGCGCCGCGTGGTCTCCCGCGCCGCGGGGTTCCAGCACCAGGCCGCCCCCGCGTGTTCGCGCCCCTGTGTGGACGTCACGCACCCGGCCTTCCCGTGCCCTCGCGTGTCCGCGCCTTGCGTGGCCCGCGCCCTCGCGTGTCCGCGCCCCGCGTGTCCTCGCCCCCGCGTGTTCGCGCCCCTGTGTGGACGTCACGCGCCCGGCCTTCCCGCGCCCTCGCGTGTCCGCGCCTTGCGTGGCCCGCGCCCTCGCGTGTCCGCGCCTTGCGTGGCCCGCGCCCTCGCGTGTCCGCGCCCCCGCGTGTTCGCGCCCCTGTGTGGACGTCATGCGCCCGGCCTTTCCGCGCCCTCGCGTGTCCGCGCCTTGCGTGGCCCGCGCCCTCGCGTGTCCTCGCCCTCGCGTGTTCGCGCCCCTGTGTGGACGTCACGCGCCCGGCCGTTTTCCCCGCGCCTGCGTGGCCGCCCGCGCCCGGCGCTTCCCGCGCCCGTGTGGCCGTCCGCGCTCGTGACCGCGCCCTCGCCCGCCATGCGCCCGCGCCATGTATATGATGCGCCCGCGTTGGTTGGCCGACCTTGCCTTAGTACCTAGTCAGCCTGTCCCTGGTTTTCCATTTTTCATGCTACCTTGGCTTATATACGTGTATATGTATTGGTTTGTGTATGCGATATATCCTTACGCCTTTTATCCTGAGCATGAATCTGACCCTGGAGAACAAAGTGTTCCTACTCGCTACATGTGCCTGAATGTCCCGGTTCTCGTTCATGCTTGACAAATGACTCGTAATCCCACGTGGCACATTTGCAATATTGCATTACACTAAGGAGGGTAGAACGTGTCGACCTACTGATCGACATGGATCCTCACTTGGGGTACTCGTACTACGGTACGACATTCTAGGAGGATGATCATGCAGGCCACAGCATGAGGATCCAAGATTTCACATAGGGTTTAAATTAGGCAACTAAATCTATTAGATGCATGGAGAGGGCAGAATTCCGAGATCGTGTTACACCAGCCGCCTTGAGGTATTGCCTCGACACGCCAGCTGGTCACCACGGATACTGTGCCATCTGCAATGAGTGGATGCCGGTATCCGATTATTTCCTGATATATTATAAGTTTTGGCAAGGTAGCCCTACGGGGACTTGTGCCTGCAAGGTAGCCTTATGAGGGACCTGTGCTTAATAATACTTGACTACGTGGACCCCTGGGTTGGCTAGCCTTGCTGGAAAGATACGATCTGAGGACTCTGATAATTTAATGCGAGGATAACCTCGCCATACTAGAAACTCGTAGACTTGACTGGCCGTGAAAATGACTTGTTTGTATTTTTCTTTTACCTTCCGTGAGTAACTGAGGAAAGCGGACTGTTATGGTGCGTGATCCAACCCATGTTCTTGTTTGATTGTTGGGTTGGTTATCGTACTATGACAGGCTGCGGACCGAAGTTACGAACGGAAGCCTTAATTTGATTGTGATGTGTTACTCCTGTGAATGACTAAGGAACATGGCCCACCGCGGTATGTGATCCAACCCATGTTCTTGTTTGATTGTTGGGTTGGTTATCGTGCTGCGATGGTCTGTCGACCGAAGTCACGACCAGGAGATCTTCTTACTTATATCTGTAAACTTATATAAAGGTCATAGAGTGCGACGCGTCCCGGCTCCATGTGGCACCTTTTGTCCTTGTTTGGTTGTAAGGGTGCCAGATGGGTCCGACGATGTAGCGCTACCCTATAGCCGCAGCATAAGCTTTATTCTTATCATTATAACTGGGTTTTATCTTAACTCTTGTGCCCTTTGGCGGTACTTGCTATTCGGGGCTGACCCCGCTGGTTTTGTTTGGCCAGATCTCGTAGCAGAGCCAGAGGACGCGATCCTTCTTCCTGACATCCATGGTGCATATTAGGAGCATGGCTGGTCGGGGACTCGAGTGGGTTTCTTCTCCACCACTCTTGCTTATACTTTTGTGCGACGTTCAGCCACCGGCATCTGTTAGCCGGATTACTTGATATTTGTGTCAGTACATAATTGTAACTAAACAGACTGCAGCTGTGTATAATTTTGTGCTCATGACTCTCTGAGATAGCTATGTTATAAAGCTAGTCTCTCATGACCATTTTGATGAAGCGTCGGGGACGCCTTACTGCTTCACCTTTAATGTTCATTTAATTGCTGATGTTGTGTTGATTGATTGAGACATAGAACTCTGTGGGACCATAGGAGACTTGATTGTAGCATGTACCCCCTAGTCTCTTGACAGCCACGATCGCCGTATGACATCACGTACCTCATATGGTGTAGCTGGCCTCGTCCGTCTCCGTATTTCGGTACTGGGGCTTGACAAAGATACTTCTAGCAGTTGGGGAAAGTATTTGGTGTCTATTTATTTACTATTGGTTTTTCGTATTTCCGTTTATTTTCAAAACTCATGATTGATGTCTAACCTTTGTTTCATAGTCATTTTCTTTATTTGAAATTGCATTCAGTGAATTGTGCTCGTTCCATTCCTGACTGGAAACCAACATTTTTAGGTTAGCCGTGGATTCACTTAGCTTGGGGAGTGACGGGAATACTTGTAGACAAAAGCCTAGAGACTAGCTAGATAGTTGAGTTGTAGTCATTCCAATATTTGTACAAGTTTATATTTTCTGCAAATGTAAAACTTGTGATCATTGTAAATTAAATTAATTTGGTAAATGAGTATTATTTGTGATTTTGATCTTCATGGTCGTGACAGCGTTCTATCGCCGACACTGCGGCGTAGGCTGGCTTGGACACGTCTCGTATCCGTTTTAAAAAAAAATGGGTGTGGGTCGTGACAGAGGGAGCTAGGCCACCTGTAGCTCAGCACCAGAGGGGTAGAGCTTTTACGATGGTGGTCGAGGAGACCGACGTTGCAGGTGATGGGTTAGCAGGTTTGTCCTTCTCATTCTTCCTTCCCACTTTCTTGTGTGATTTTCCTTAGTACCTGCCAGGATATTGCTTGTGATTGCTAGATAGTGTAGCACCCTGTTCGAGACTGTGAAATCATGACCAGTAGGATTGTGTTGCTTCGACTTTAATTGATTGGGGGTTGACCAAGGAAGGGTGCGATCATCTTAATTTCGAGGACGAAATTTTTCTAAGGGGGGTAGGATTGTAACACCCAATTTTTCAGATGAGGGTAATTTTGAAATTTTATAATTATAATTATTATTTATTGATATTTATTTCACATTATGATTTTTGGTGATTTTTATTATTTTTTTAAACTATTTAAAAACTGGTTTAAGTCATGACTTGTAATTTTGATGTGCTGCCAGTGAAACCCTAGAGACTGCATGATTTAGAGCCTAACCATGTCATTAGGATATTAATTATCATTTTTAGCCTAGGGATAATTTGGTCATTTTGTCTTATTTGAATTTTTTAATTAATTTAATGAATTGGTGAATTCTAGTTTGACCTTGACTTGTTGAGACCCAGTGGACTAGTCTAGAACCTAACCCTAGCCATGGTGACCCTAGTCTAACTTGAGTTAACCTATTTTAGTCATTAGATAATAGTTTTAGAATGAGGGGATTTGGTTTAGTGAATTTAAGTCATGGCTTGTGGTTTCATGAAATGACTTATGGCTTAGTGATTTTATTGATCATGACTTGGCCCATGGCCCATAACTAGAAGCCCTAACCCTAACCAAACCCTAAGTGACCAACCACATAGGGATCCCCACCCTATATAAACACTTATTCATTAGGGCTTGCCTCTTTTTTATTATTTCAACACATTGGAAAAGAGAGGTATTATTTCCCTTCCAAAAAATCTCCATAAATCTATTTTAATTCCTTTTTAATCCTAGTTTCTTGTATTAGAACCTAATACTCTCCTATTTTCTGATTTTGGGGTTTAATCCCAGCTTTGGGACAATTTGGGAGCATTTTGCTAGCAAGGAGGAACCCCCCCATTGGAGCTTTTTCTTGCTATTTGCATCCATAGGTAAAACACCTCTAATTGTGTTAAATTTCTGTTTTCTTTGTATTTAGGGCTAGATATAGGAGTCCCCTAGCTGTCCCTGGAGTTTGAGCCAATTTCGTGTCCGTTTGGTGTCCGTATCGGGCACGTGTCAATGTGTAAGTGTAGGTGTTTGATAGAATGCCCCTTAGGAATTTACTTTCGATTTTTGAAAATATAATTACATGAGTTTGTAGATCTAAGGATGTACATTAATTTTTGTGAATGATGTTAGGTATTTTGGTGTCATTTCGTGTTAGTTTTTGGTGTTGGACACGCGTGCACGACACGAGCGCACTGTCCTGCATCACGGGCAGGATATCTCGTTGTGTCGTACACGTGGACATGCCAAATTTTGGAAGGATGTCAGGGAACTGACTGACATCATCCTCCTAAAATTTGGGGCCATATGGTGCAGTGTGCGAGGAGTTCTCCTCCTCGCACTGGCCGCGCGCGCGCACTGTGCACGCATGAGTTTTAGCTGCTGACACGCACTTCTAATCTGGACACGGGGACACGGGACGCAGTGCAGGGCCATGGACACGTAGCCCTATATGGGGCAAACACGTGGGCATGAGCACGAGTCGTGTCGTACCCTGTGTCGTGTCCTAGGGCGACACACACGCGTGCACGACGCTGTGTGCCTGTGCAGTATCTGTGTATGTTTCTAGACATGGACACACCGTGTCCAGCTCTAGGGTGACACGAAAGGATTCCTGGGGACACATGCACATGTGTTTGATGATTACCAACCAATAATTAGATTAGAACTGAACTTGATGCTTAAATTGCCAGTTGATTCCATTATATTGTATTAGCAAATGAATGATTCATTGGTTGATGTATCAGTTATGGGAATTCGAATTTGGATCTTTGGGATGTATGAAATTTGAATTGGTTTGGATAGAAGGGTGAACTATCATATTGAGTTTCCTAAAATCTGATGTGATGTTCACTGTTTCTTTTTTTCTTTAATTCCCTGTCACACTCAGTCACACACCACTATAACTGAGTTTACATGCTAGCTAACCTATAAACTGACCTGAGATTGGAATCCTGGAAATGGATTCCTGTGAATGGCTGTCATATGAGCTATTTCTAATGTAATCCTAACACACATATGGTTTACACTGGTTGCTAATCCTATAACTAAGACACTGATTTTCCCTGGTGTAGCACACACACACATTTGTTTTCCTAGCACATGTCCACTCTTCACACATGATTCACATGTCCTACTCTACACACATACACACTTCACTTGATCCTCCTCACTGATAACAGTTGCTTTTTGACACATTCACTATTGGATTCCCTGTCACTATGAACACATGCTAGTTTTCAGATCACACACACACATCCTCTTTTGACACACTGTTTTCCAGATTACAAATACACACACACATACATGAACCACCACACAACACCCTAGTAGCTAACTGCCATTTTATCACACACACCATTAGACACTACACACACATGTGTATATTACCACACACACTCTAAGTCCCTGAGAACATATTGTTTCACACACATTTCCTGCACCCTTGTGAACACACAACATACACAAGTCCCTCTCCATATCACTCTAGGCATATATATATGAATATATATATATATATATATATATATATATATATATATATATATATATATATATATATATATATATATATATATATATCAGGGTAGCTATAGATAATGTGTGTGCTATCTATATTAAAATTTGATAAATAGTTAGTGTATGAGATGCCTAGTATTGAGTGACATATACATGTGCTATGCAAGTATAGGCCTATAGCCTATACAAGCCTAAGTGCACCTTGTGTATATGCCTTAGCCCTCACTAGGTATCTATGTAAACATGTATGCAAATGAATGTATATATTTATATATTGTGTCTATTTGGTATATAGCCTAGTGTTAGAGTGACCTATGGGTGGTAGTTGACTAGACATTGACTGGAGTTGACCAAAAGTCAACATTGAGTCTAGATTGACCTAGTTTGACTAGTGTAGTTGACTTGGGTTGACCCAGAGTTGACCAAGTTTGACTTTGACCTAGATTGACCTAGAAATCATGTAGATTGCATCGTAGACTTCACTTATCTTATTTTAAACATATTATAACCCATATTACTCTGTTTAGGACATTGTGACTCCGGTGCAGACATCTGATATTACACTACTCTTTTCAGAGTAGCAGGCGAGTACATTCTCTGATAGTTCTTCCATTTACTTGTCGTTTACTATATTTCAGTTGTAGCTAGTTCTATCTGATTCTCTGTTTCAAACACGATTTGATATTGCTGGATCTATTTCATGCGACACTCACTTATTTATGTCTGGCCTCTATTTCTGGAACCACCTACTGGAACCATCCTGGAATCATTTACTGGAACCATTCGTGTACTGGCTGGACTTATACCTATTTTCGTGTCAGATTATGGATTCACTTGTACTTGCTGGGCGGGAAAATATTGGAATAGGCATGTGAACATACCCAAATACTGGAACCACTTCCTTGGAATTATACTGGAACGATAGCCATCCCACACTTGGCCGAGTGTACGGTGTGCCGTATTACCTACAGCCGTTCACATGTCGATCCTGATATTTTAAAATACACTGTTAGAGTATAGGTTGGACTCACCCTGGAACCTTTGATCATCGACTGGACTCACCTTATACCGGACTCATCTTGTACTGGAATCACCTGGTATCAGATTCATGTTGTCTGGATTTACTTGGGTTTTGCACTTGTTATATTTACGTTCTGGACTTATATCATGTTGCTCTAGTTCAGCTAGTTTCTATTTACAGTCTTTATTGCTATGATTCTTCTCTTGTTTTACTTACCTTACTTTCCTTGTATCTTAACTGTTTCTCTATACCATCACCTGTATACAAACTACCATGTTCATCAATAAAACTGTCTATAACTGCTTTATAGTTCTCTGTCATTTACTTAGGATTTCTTGATGAATTGTACTCGTTCCTGTCCTGACTGGACCTGTTGAAAATTTTACAGATGATTGCCCTGAGGACACATGCCCTACGAATTATGGACCATAAGACGGCTTAGCTACCTATGGCCCCGACACTCAGGAGTGATCGGGAGTTTAGCTAGTTGTCTTGTTTTAGCTTTCATGTTTTAGAACTTGAGTTGTATTTAAGTTGAGATATGAGGTTTTGAGATTGTTGGAGATTATGTTATTTTAGTAGTTTTATTGTTGTATTTAATCTTAGTTATTATCTTCTGTGTTACCATATCGTGCTTAGACTGTGATTGAGATTACATTATATCTATACTTGTCCTCCGTTCGGAGTTGAGATTCTGACAAGTACATCATATAATTGCGTGAGTTGTTGGTTAGATAGCGACCTAGAACAGCGTTCTACCGCCGACACTGTGGCGTAGGCTGGGCGTCGTTACGTACTCGTACCCTCACAGTGGGTGCGGGTCGTGACATGAACCATAGCCCTTTCCCCGGCGTCCCTTTCAGATATCTCAAGATCTGAAACACTGTATCCATATGACCCGTTCTTGGATCATGCATGTAGTGACTTACTACACTCACCGCAAATGAGATATCATGGCGAGTGTGCCCCAATAAATCAATCTCCCTACAAGTCGTTGATATCTTTCACGATCAACTGGCTCTCTTGCTTCTGCTCCCAACTTGTACTTTTGGTCAATTGGAGTGACTGCTGCTTTGCATCCTAGCATCCCTGTCTCCTTCAGCAGATCTAGTGCGTATTTTCTCTGTGAGAGAACAATTCCTTGTTCGCCTTCACACACCTCGATACCTAGAAAGTACCTCATTGCTCCTAAATCCTTCACCTCAAACTCCTTCGCGAGTTTTGACTTCAGCTTAGCGATCTCGACTTCATATATCATTACCTGTGATTACTATATCATCCACGTATACAGCAAGTATAGTGATGTGGCCTCTTGCATGCTGAAGAAAGACCGTATGATCTGTATTTTCTTGATGGTATCCCATGCCTGTAACAGCCTTTCTGAATCTGTCAAACCAGGCTCGAGGAGATTGCTTGAGTCCATATAGCGACTTCTTTAGTTTGCATACTTTTCCATGCGACGTCCCTCCGTCTGATTCTGTGGCGTAGCACCCTGGTGGGAGTTCCATGTACACTTCTTCTTGTAGGTCCCCATGGAGAAAGGCATTCTTCACATCTAACTGGTATAGCTTTCACCCATAGTTTGCTGCAATGGAGACCAGAGTTCTTACGGTGCTCATTTTCACTACTGGGAGCAAACGTCTCATCATAGTCGATGCCATATGATTGTGTGTATCCTTTTGCAACCAACCTCACCTTGTATCATTCCACATTTCCTTCTGGCGTCTCCTTTACTGTGTATACCCATTTGCATCCCACAGTTTTCTTTCCTTTGGGTAATGGAACCAGCTCCCACGTCTTATTTTTCTCCAGTGCCCCAAGTTCTTCCATTATTGTAGCTTTTCACCTTGGATCTTTCTTTGCTTCCTGCCAACACTTGGGCAACGAAGTAGAGTCTAATGATGCAATGAAGGCTCGATAATTTGAAAAAATGTTAGAATAAGACAGGTAGTTGGCAATATCATGTTCATAATCATCAAAACGACTAGGAGCCTTACCCGCATTGATGCGAGAAGATCTCCTTAAGGGAGCAATAGGTGGTGGAGAGATCATACCATCAGAGTCAGAGAGATCCGCATCAGAATCAGATTGATTCAGTGCGGGGGCAACATCTTCAAGAGTTGGAGCAGGAGTAGACGAGGGACTTGGTACAGTAGGCACAGGGAACCGTACATGCATAGTACTGGACTTCTGCTGTCTCCTTCTGTAGACTTGGAGTTCATTTTCCATTGTCTGCTGCTCCCCCTGTTTAACATATGTATCTTCTTCATCTTCTGTATCGGAGTCACTGCTTTCTCCCCCTTTCGTCCAGTTTTCTACGACCGGACATGGGACCGATCCGACTACCACAGATGGGCTTAATTTCTCTCCCTCACATCTAACACCCTCTATGTTAGGTGTGTCATCAAACGTCGAACCGTCATCCGAACCATAATATGGTTCTAGTTCTCTGAATGTAACGTCCATGCTTACAAACATTTTCCGCTCAACTGGGCTCCAACATGCGTATCCCTTTTGAGTTGCCGTGTACCCGATAAAGACACATTTAACCGCTCTAGGATCCAGTTTGCCAACTCCTGACCTATTATCTTGGACAAAACATACACACCCAAATACTTTCGGTGGAACAGTGTACGTGATTGCACCAGTAAGCATCTCCAGCGGTGTCTTCCAGTCCAATACCTGAGATGTCATTCGGTTGATGAGATAAGATGCCGTTAACACTGCCTGTCCCCATAAGTGTTTCGGAACATTCATAGCCAGCATCATCGTCCGTGCGACCTCCAGCAGGTGTCTGTTCTTCCGTTCGGCCACACCATTTTGTGCCGGTGTATAGGCACAGGAAGTTTGGTGTAGTATGCCATGAGTGGATAAATACTCAGCAACCTTCCTATTTGTATACTCCGTCCCATTGTCAGACCGTAAGCACTTAATTTTAGTGCCATATTGAGTTTCTACCCGACGATGAAAGTTTCGAAACGCCTCAAAGACGTCACTTTTATTCTTCATAAGGTACACCAATGTCACGCGAGTATAACAATCAATAAAAGTGACGAACCATCGAAAACCGTTAATACCGGTTGTAGGACAAGGGTCCTATACGTCTGAATGTATCATATCAAAAGCAGCCGAACTCCTACTACCTGAACTCACATACGTGCTTCTGGTATGTTTACCCAACTCACAAGCATGACAAAATAACTTCTCTTTATTAGCCCTTTGGTATAAGGATGGATACATTCGACTAATAATTTTAAAAGAAGAATGACCGACACGCCGGTGGTGGAGTAGCAAGTCATCTTCGACACTGCGTCGTGAATCTTCTGGTGGTGTGTCTGCTACCAGAGATGCCAAAGCTTTGTCCAGTCCAGTCCTGTCCAAGTACCACAGCCCTTTATGCCATGTGCCAGTCCTTAGTCGTCGTCCTGTCCCCTTCTCCTGAAAAGTCACCGTAGGAATGCCAAAGGAAACAGTACAGTTAAGATCAAGGATAATGGCACTAATAGAAAGAAGATTGACAGAAAAAGACGGAGCATGTAAGACATTGGTGAGAGTGAGAGAAGGGGTGCATGCGACAGTGCCTTTATCCATGACAGGGCTGGAGTTACTATCAGCAGTCTGAATGTTCTCTGGCGTCGGTAGGTGAGTATAGTCCTGGAATTCACCGCGGGATCCCGTGACATGGCGAGATGTCCCAGAGTCCATAATCCAACCTGGTTGGTGGACAACTGCTGCAAGAGCACGTGCAGGTATACCTGTGTCGTTTTGGGCAAAGCAAGTGATGTGGCCCCCCGAGGTAGATGACGTTCCATTACTGTCGTCCGAACCCAGCTTCGTGCCTCGTAACTTCGCGAGGAACTCCTTCTCAAGAGGGGTTAACTCAGCCAGGTGATGGTCGCCCCCTTCCTCCGCCAGATTAGCTTTGTGTCCTCCAGAATAATTTCCCCGTCTACCAGCATAACCGCCTCTACCACCACGACGTCCTCCGCGGCCCCGTCCACGATCACTCGACTGACTGTGCAGGGGTTTGGAATAAAATCTAATGTAATGTCCTGACTCACCACAGTTGTGGCAAACATCGGCCACAGAGGGAGGCTGATTGAAGGCGGCAAGGGCAGACTTGTCAACAGTGGCTTGCTCCCCCTGGAAAGAGCCCTTGTTGGGCATCAACTTCAAGCGAGCCTCTACTTGTGCCATGGCAGCTATGACTTCTTCTAAGGTAGGAAGCATGGGTTGTGCCAGGAGTACATTTCTTCTATTCTCAAATACATGATTAAGACCCTTCAAGAACTTCATCATCCGTTGACGCGAAATATAATCCAAGAACTTTTAGAAATGTTTCGCAAATGCGAGTTCGACTTGGGCATCTTCCATCTCAAGAGGATCATAGTGATCCAGATCAGACCAGAACTTCTTCAACAGTGCTGCATACTCAGAGATGGTGCGGTCGTCCTGGGCCACCCTATCAAGTTCATCCTGCAGTTGGAAGACCCGCATAGGATTGCCCGAGCCGGAGTATATATCCTTCAAAGTTTGCCATATATCAGCAGCAACCTCCATCGCCTCTACATTGCCCGACACCTGGTCGGTCAAGGAGACGGTCAACCATCCAGCCACAACATTGTTGACAATTTTCCAAATAACAAACTCCTTTGAGGAGGGATCATCTGGCGCCTTGTTTTGGCCATTGACGTAGCCAACCAAGCCACGTCCCTTCAGCGTCCGCATGGCCTTCCGTGACCATTTCAAGTAATTGGACGTGCCTTCCAACTTCGTCTCCAACTTGTCCAGCTTCCCCATTTTGTAGGGTGATGGATCCATATCAGTATGGATCACACGTGGGGTCGCCTCGGTTAATCTCTTTGATAAAATATCATCAACCAAGGCCTTCATCTCATCTGCTGTCCGTTTACCACTGATCGAATCTATGGCGTCTTCAACGGTGATTCGTCGTCGTCGTCTACGTCGGCTTCGTCTTTGTCGTCTTCGTCGGCGTCGGCGTCGGCGTCGTCGTCTGTATGTAAAGTCTTCAACGGAGACCTTACGACTGCGCGGTCAACATGGCCAACACCGGCGCGCGCATGTAGATCCTAATTTGCAGATCGAGAACGGAAAACAAATAAAGCATTTGTAATTCCGGAGGACGTAATCTAGGAACAGAAGGTGCAAATAAAGCATTTGACAGCCATCCGTCGTCGAAAAACCACCCACATAATCTCTCTCTCAAAATTAGGGTTTTTTTTTTCGAAAAGTTACTCAGAATGGGATTTTTGACAAGTTACTCAGAATGTTATACTATCCATTTATATAAATAATTCACTGCTAAATAAACCAGAAGTAGATAATGTATCAATCATCATATTGAATATTGAGTGAACTTCATGTTTCAAGTTTAAAAAACAAAAACAAATTAGAGTTTGTTTTAGGAAATTCTTCGACTGCAAGGAAATGAGACAGATCTTCTAAGGAACAATTTTGGTTTTTTTTCGTAAAGATGAAGGCATTTGCGAGTCATGCTTGATTTGTCGCACTCTACTTTATTTGATGTATGTTCAACTTGCGCACTTCATTACAGCTCCCCGTTAATTTTTTTTTTTTTTGATCGAAAGGAAAGATTTTATTCAAAGAACAAAGGAAAAGAGATACAACAGAAGGCCACCAGAAGTGGACCAACAGAAACCAAAAACAACAAAAGAAAAATTACAAATTAAAACATAGAAAGCTAAAACTAAAGATTTCCAACCAAAAATGTCCCGAGCAAGGTCCATTTTAAGATCAGGAGAGATTGTAGATGCGCAAATCTCTTGTTCCCGCTTCCTGTAACCTTGAATATCATTGGAAAGCACAGTTTTGAGGATGATGGCATATAATTTTTCAGTTCTTCCTCAAGTTAAGTTATTGTTTTGTTTCCTCAACCAAGTGAAAGAGGAGGTTCAATTTATGGTTTGTTTGTTGTGGCTTGTGTTGTTTCAGTAAGGACTGGTAAGCATACATGTTCTGCATCATAACCGACTTTGCAAAGAAGGGGGTGCCATACTTACTTTCAACTGCATAAATTTCTAAATTCTTGGTAAAAACCGGCACCAGTGCAGATGAAATTAGATCAATAATCGATCTATACGAAATCTTAACACCTAAAATTCTCAGAACTGTCGAACTATAATAAAACACAAAATCTAATTCTATTCTATAGAGATCATATTACCATATATATGAAAGAAGAAGTGCTCTAAGCATCTAAACATGGACTAAAACGATGGCGAGGGGAATCAAAGAGAGAGAGAAGAAAAGTAGTACGCTGAGAGCCTCAAGCAAAATGGGCTAGTAGGCCAGAGATGAGCATCCTTGTTATATGGATAGGCTTCGAATCTATAAACTCAAAAAGTTTCAATGTCAAACCAGTGAGAATGTCAGCTTGGATTTATGTTCACAACACAAAATCTAAATCTCAGAATAATTGATCAAAAATGCTCCAGTCATTATCAACTAATACCAACCACATTTTCATTAACCTTTCGAATTAATGTGGAGACATGGGTAAATAACAACAATATAAATAATTAATGGAGAGTAGATGGACCTACTGTATATAGCTGCACACCGAGCACGCACATATTCAAGCAAATGACCTCTAGCCTAGTAGTTAAGAGAGATGAATGCGGCCCAAGTGGTCGGAGTTCGAGCCCAAGTGGAGGTAACGGTGGGAGCGTTCGCCACAATTACCTTATTTCAAAATATATATATCTTTCAAAATATATATATATATATATATATATATATATATATATATATATATAGGGTCCTTCTACAATACATGGAATGTATCAATACATCTCAAACAATTGCATTCAAAATGCATTAAAAACTTTACCAGTTACATTGACTTCGACTTTAATCTGAACCAACATCCAATGATTCAGATTTGAGATGCATCAATACAAATTTTTATATGGGATGTATTGAAGAATTTTCCATATATATATATTCAAAGAAGGTAATTGTGGCGAACGCTCCCACCGGAAATCTCTCTCTCTCTCTCTCTCTCTCTCTCTCTCTCTCTCTCTCTCTCTCTCTCTATATATATATATATATATATATATATATATATATATAATGGTAGTGGCGAGACATGCGGCTAGTGGTCAGGAGATCGATTTCCGGTGGGAGCGTTCGCCGCAATTACCTTCTTTGAATATATAGTAAAAAGGACACCCAAAATATATATATATATATATATATATATATATATATATATATATATATATATATATATATATATATATATTTTATTTATATATATATATATATATATATATATATATATATATATATATATATATAAAAGTTATGCTAATTCTCTCTATAATGAACATAGTGGGATTAGGCATTAAGTGGGTGGACACTAGGAATCCAATCCACTCTTCCATGGAAGATCTCGATTGCATTATGATCCCACATATGGAGATCTATATAAGCCAACTCGTGATAACCATTTTTGTTGAAGCAAGCAAGCAAGCTAACCAAGAGAAGCATATATATATGAGGAGGCATCTAGCGTTCACTCTCCCTCAAGGGCTTCTCTCCTCACATTCAGTGTAGGTCAGAAGCCCCAAGGGGGCGAGTGAAGGGGAGATGTCTCAGTCCGCTAAGGTTTACTTTTTGTTTGATTTGTAGTTCAGATTTTATTTCTTTTGCAAGTGCTTCAATATATTTTTCATCAGTCAATCAGTGATGAAATTTCTATTCTACAACACTTGTGTCAGATAAATGCCATGCTATAGCAAGTACTGATACTTTTGTTATGTGTCCTGACAAGGATACTAACGCTACGACACTTACCTCGATAAATGGAATGCTAAAACCATAGTTTGCGATATCGGCCGATACCGATCGACGGTTTGGCATGTCCCGATCCGATACCGACTGATACCAACATTTGATGCTCTATTTTCAAGTCAATTTGGTCCCAAAAAAATGAACGAGAAAAACCAATCAACACGGATGTAAAAGAATATTAAGGTCATAGAAGCATGTAAAACAAGAAATTTTTGTCGGTTGTATGTAAACCAATCGACAAGGTGACTGCAATTTCGTTAAATTTCAAAACTACTAAGAAACAACACAAAAAATACTTTTAAAATTATGCCTAAATATATAAAATATTTTTTTCTCTAAATTTTTAATAATTATTTTCTTTCCTAAACTAAAAAATCCAATACTCCGATCGAAACTACTGACACTACCGATACCGTCAATCATGATACTTATAGGAAGGATCCTATATCGATTTCGACACACCAATACTACGAAGCTTTGCTAAAACATATACCAATATTCCTCACATGTAGAATAGGACTTCTATGATACAAAATACTATGCTATAATACTTACCTTGACCTAAGAAGCACACCTAGGGACACTCCAACTGTGGGCCGCGCGAGTCACGTTTCCGATCATAACCCCAACGCTCTAAAATACACTAAGTCACACCAAAATATGAAGTGTCGTGCTCAAAATAGAAATACTAGGCTGCCCCATACTTACTACTTTCAGCATAGTTAGTGAGAGATTATCACAAAAACAACTCACAAGTGAATATATTAACAACGCTAATTAAAATAGGAAAACATCTTCTGCGATCAACATTCCTAAGACCATCATTCTTTTTGAGGATCAATCACAATCATAATATTAAATCACACCAAATGAGGAACTACTCAAAGTGGCAATGGTGGTGGTGGTGGCTGCAGTCGTCAAACCCGAGGCACCGGAGGAAAGGGTTGGTGATCCCCGCGACGCATCCCCACAGTCCTTTACCGACCGAATAAACCAGCAACAAGGGGAAGCAAAAGCATGTCAAACAAAGATCATGGTGACTATGATGGTGGTCGTGGTGGTGGTGGTCGTGGTGGTCGAAGCCGTGATGATGGTGATGATGACCCATGCTCCTGAAACCAACAAGCAATGAAGCAATGCAATCACATATAGAAAGCTGAAGAAAATTATAAGGATTCCTGATTATATATATATATACAGATTGTAATTTGTAGAGCCTATATTTACAATGTTATCAATAGATATATGGATGGAATAGAATTAATAGTTGAAATCACAATTGTTAATTGTGAATGGATATAATCAGAATTTGGCTCTAATAATCTCCAGTAATCATTGTGATTGAAATTGTAATAAATCACAAACTATTGACATACCTCTCGGAAAAAGAAGAATTTTCTCCTCTTTTGTATACAGAATGAATGAGATTGCAAAATTTGGCTACTTTATAGTTTCATTGTGTTATTTATGCTATCGTTCTATGGGATCTAAAGACGATTGCTTAGTTGGTATGACTTGAATTTTTGTTATTTTAAAGGATTGCTTAGCTGGTGTGGTTTGAATTTTTGTTTCAAAATTTTGGCTAAGTCCCTCAAGTTTTTATTTATTCAAACTTAGGTCTTATTCTTATCTAGTGTGGCGAAATTTAAATGGGTTTGTTCGAGATATTTAACATTCTGTTAAAAGATTAGGTTATAGGACTTTGACAAAATTTGGAAGGAATCCAGGGGCTAATCCAGAGTTCTCCAGTTCACATAGCCGTGTGATTGACTTCCATATAATAATATGGGTAGGTTGCTTGACAAGTTACAATACATTTAATTGCTTAGGGGTTAAGGGTTGTAGACTAGATGCCCTAGTATGGTGGGGTCAAGTGAGTCACCAACACATCATATCAAATATGAATGAACTATACGCGGATATATTTTTCTATTTAGATATCAGAAAATTTGCTACGGAGAAAATATGTTTGAAAAATTAAATAAAACAAAACAAATTTGCAAAAATTTGAAGGAGAAAAATGTTCCGTCATCTGAGTTGGCTGAATTCAAAATTGTCAAAATTCTGTCAACTCAGTTGGCGGAAAAATGGATGGTTTGGTTCAGGTTGATTCAGGAGATGGTGGTTTGTTTGGTTTAGGAGAATTTTACCTAGATTGATTGGTTTGTTTCAGGGAGGATTTTTATGTGGGTTTGTCGTTAATTTAAAGAGGATTAGTGCATTCACAAGAAAGATTTGGAATGCATCCAAACTTTTTCTTTTGATTTATTCTTACCTATTGTATTCTATCCTTTAAAATGGAATATTCTTAAATGAATTTTGTTGTTTGCTTCTGTTGTATGACCTATAGTGCGGCATTTTTGTAACTTCACTCAAAATTTTAATATTAAAATGACTTCTTATTTTTATTTTTTTATCCATGTCCTTTGTTTCCAAATTATTAATGTAATGTTTGTAGGGAGAGGAAATAATTGATGTAGTTCTGTGGGAATGGTGGGATTTGGCATTGAAGGATAATTTCAACCCTCAAATAGCCCTGCTTCCACTATATCCTGAAATGCATGCGTAGTTTAATGAAACTACTGCATGGGAATATGCACAGGACATGACAGACAAGCCATATGATAGTTTAACTGCTTCAAGTATTCCTCACAAATAAAATGATTTCAAGTATTATGATAGTGTTAACTTAATATCAATCTTCTTTAACAATCTGGTGACAATAAGCAAAGCTTCAAGCAGGAGAGGGTTTGGACCAAACAAACCATCATTTCCTGAACCATCTGAACCAAACAAACAGAAAATCAATCCATCCATTTTCAGCCAACTTAGTTGGCGGAAATTTGACAATTTTATTTTCTGCCAACTCAGATGGAGGAATGTTTTCCTACTCCAAATTTTTGCAAACTTGTTTCGTTGTATATAATTTATTCCAACATATTTTCGTTGTGGCAAATTTTATGTTTAGATATTTAACTTTTTTGTTCTTAAAAATTTTCAAAAAATAGATAAAATGAGATGCATGTGATCTAACCTTTTTTTTTATGGAAGGACTTTAAAAATTAGGAACTCATGAGATCGTCTAGCATTTTTTTTAGAAAAATTTTGAGTGGCACCCCACTTATATTACCCATATTCGTAGTGCACCCCACATTGTTCCACATATGCATAAGTCACCCCACTTCTAATAGAAAACGTCAAATAATAACGTTGGTGGCCTTTAAACCACTTTCCATGACCGTAATACCCCTCCCCCTTTTTCTTGCTGTTGAGTGGAAGGAAAATTTCCAATTTATATTCAAAAACCAGAAAATGCCCTTCCTCCTTCTATTACGCACGAAAGTTCTCTTCTAATTCATCTCTAATTCCTCTTCTCCTCTTCTTCTCTAAATTTTCCCACGAAGCTCTATCTCGTCTCTAATTCGTCTTCTCCTCCAAGTTTCTCGCGAAAACATCAAGGTATTTCTGCAACTTTTCCCTTCCCCATCCATAAGTTATGTATTGATGATCAAATAACTTTCTAGATTGAAATATTTTTCTTTAACTAACATACTTTTTTAACTATTAGGTGGTATAGATCTCATTTTGATAGAACAACAAAGTGTGAGCACATAACAAATTAATAACTTCTCAGAAAGCTTCAACAATTGGATAGGTGAAATCAGATCTAAACCAATCACCATGCTTGTGGAAATGTTTCATATGATGGTCATGAAGTTGATTTACGATAGAAAAATGACTTCAAAAGAATGGAGTGACTTTGACCTAACTCCAAGAGCTAAGAAAATGATTGACCAAAGGGAAAAGCAAGTGAACAGATATCATGTCAATGGGGCTGATGAGGGGCTGTTTTGTGTCACTAGTGTGTTCTCCATTGAGAACAGATGGACTGTAGATGTCAATGCCAGAACCTGTGACTGCTGTGTTTGGGATTTAACTGGGCTCCCATGTGTTCATGTTGTAGCTGTCTTGTTACCTGGCAGGCCCAGATGGACAATATGAGTATGTCTCTCTTTAAATTGGATGTCTCTTTTAATGGTGCTCACTTTCTTCTTTTTCTTCGTATAGGTTCTCTAGTCCCTACTATCATGCCAGTACCTACAAGAAGGCTTACGTAGGAAAGATTGTTCCATTGCCAGAACAACGCTTATGGGATCAAGTAATTAATCTCACTACTTCTACAATAAAGTTTCTATTTCATTTCCTTTAACTAACATACTTCATTGCTTGTATGTCTCTTCTACTTGTGTTTCTATTTTTTAGCCTGCATATGAGGTGGGTCCACCTGGTAGACACAGACTACCAGGAAGACCAAAGGGAGTAAGGAGGCTAGAATCTGATGAGATTCGAAGAGCTTCCAAGAGGCAGAGGATTTGTGGAAGATGTAAGTTACCTTCTGATCACAATGCAAGAGGGTGCCAAGGAGGACCCATTGGAGGAAACACAAAGAAACGCAGGGATCCTAGGCCACCAAGGGAACCTAAGTCACCTAGGCCACGAAGGGTAACAAATACTGTCTACAAGAGGCCAAAGGTTTCAAGGGGGCCAAGGCGAAGGAATGCTGCTATGGGCATATCAGGAGAATCTCCAGGATGTTAGGTGAAAGAAAATCGATGTTTTAGGCCATTTTGTACATTGTATCTAAACTAGTATCATTTTGTATGTAAACTGGTATCTAAACTCCTTATGGATGTTAGGTGAAAGAAAATCGATGTTTTAGGTTGGAATCATTTTGTATCTAAACTGGTATCATTTTGTATGTAAACTCGTATCATTTTGACCTGGAAAGGAATGTTAACTACTTCTGTGGATTTGGAATGTTAACTACTTCTCCTGGATGTTTGGAATGGATTGATTTAATTTCATTTGGAATGTTATCATTTTGACTTGGAATGGATGTTCTATAATTCTTGAATGTGCTATCTCCAGGATGTTCTATAATTCTTGAATGTTATCATTTGATCTCCCTCTTGGATATCTCCAGGATGTTCACTTGGAATAGAATTGTAAATTGTTCACTTGTAAACTGCTATCATTTGGAATCGTTTGGAATGGAATCGTTTAGACACTATCATTTGGAATGTTCACTTGTAATGTTCACTTGTAAACTGCAGGATGATCACTTGTAATCGTTTATACACTATCATTTGGAATGTTCACTTGTAAACTGCAGGATGTTCACTTGTAAACTGCTATCACTGCTATCATTTGGAATGGAATTGTTATCATTCTGTCTCCAGGATGTACTATCTCCAAGATGTTCTCTCTATTTGTTCTTATTCTTGAATGTGCACTATATGTAATTCACAGATATGTACGACTGAGAATGAGCAGATACGGAATACATTCACATAGCTAACCAATAAACTTTCTTGCATTTATATACATGAAAAGATACATCATTTTAGATAAATTTCATGTTTACATAGCCAAGTCTTTTCCAAATCTCTTACACAACTGTTCTAAAGTTGTGTTTACAACAATTTGAACAGGAATTTTTGACACAGACGGGTTATCACGCTCGGTAGCTTCATTCAACCATTGAAATGCATTATTGCATTTTAGATATTGTAAGAATCGTCTTCCATAGCTGTGGCTCCTCTTTGACACCATTACAACTCTCTTTCCTCGACAATTAGAATTAGGGCAAGAGGCTTCCTTCCATGGACATTGTTGTTTCCAATGACCTAATTGACCGCACGTAAAATACCCTTCCCTTTTAATTGTGGAAGATGAACTTTCTTGCTTGCCTTCATAAATTGCAACATCCAACCATTCAAAATCTAAGCATAGGGGACACTTCAAAAACTTCCTTCCGGGGTTAGCCTTCGTATTTGACTTCGACACGTACCGAATCCCCTTACAATTTCCACTCTTGCACGGTGCCCTCAAAAAGTAACATTCGTCTGCGATATGGGTATTTTTTGAGCATATTTGACATTTTTCCTACACAAAATACAACAAAAATGAATAAGTTGAAAAATAAATCAATCTATCAAATGACAAAGAAAGAGTAAAAGAGAGAGTAAAAGAGAGTAAAATTTTGAGTGACGGAGAGAGAGGAAAGCCTAACCCTAATCTCTAATGAATGGCCGACCATGGGAGATCTATCGAAGGCTTTTGTCACTCTCCGTTCCCAGAATACGTATTTTTAATACATGTACTGCTTTAATATATTTATTTAAATATTTATCATGTATTGTTTTGTATTTAAATCTCTTTAAATTCATGTTAATTAATTTCCTGCAATTAATTTTCTGTATTTTACTTTCTGCTTTTATTCTCTGCTTTAGCTTACTTTAGGTTTGGCCTAGGTTGGTTTATTTTCGGGTTATGGTGGTTCATCATGAACCGAACCCACCATCACCATTTAAAGCCACAATCCTTTCTCTCTCTCTTCATTACTTCTCCTTCTCATTTACTCTTCTTCTTCTTCATAACTCCCTCTACCTACCAACCCGTAGGCAAGTACATCTTGCTTCCACATGAGAGCCCATTTTTATTGTTCCATTAGCTTCTCCTCATGTTTCTAAGACACATTAGAACTTGTCATTTTCCATTTTGAGGCTTTAATTTTTGTAGATCTAAAAATTAGTTATTTTCGAATTTTGGTGGTTTTGATCTATCAAACTTCTTTGTTTTCAAGTTTTGATGGTTCTATGTTGTAGAGAATTTTATTCTACCCAATTTTGACCTTTGAAAAGTTGGATTTGGACTTATTTTGACCAAGTTATGGACTTTTGAAGCTTGGGTTCAAACCATGGAGTTCTTGCTGATTTGGAGAAGACTGTGAGCAGTGTGCACGAGCTTTTTAGCTTGCGCCACTGAGCTGCGTGCGCTCTTTAGCGCAGCGCAGTCTGATTCATACGCTGCCTTTTGGAGGCGTATGTCTTGCATACGCTGTCTTGAAGAGGAGTCGTATGGAGTCCATACGCTGCCTCTTGGAGACGTATGACTTGGGCGTAGGCTGACTTGAGCGTAGCCTGACTTGAGCGTAGGCTGACTTGAGCGTAGCCTGACTTGAGCGTAGGCTGACTTGAGCGCAGCCTGACCTGAGCGTAGGCTGACTTGAGCATAGCCTGACTTGAGCGTAGGCTGACTTGAGCGTAGCCTGACTTGAGCGTAGGTTGACTTGAGCGTAGCCTGACCTGAGCGTAGGCTGACTTGAGCGTAGGCTGACTTGAGCGTAGGCTGACTTGAGCGTAGGCTGACTTGAGCGTAGCCTGACTTGAGCGTAGCTTGACTTGAGCGTAGCTTGACTTGAGCGTAGAGCGTAGGCTGACTTGAGCGTAGCCTGACCTGAGCGTAGCCTGACTTGAGCATAGCCTGACTTGAGCGTAGGCTGACTTGAGCGTAGCCTACCTTGAGCGTAGCCTGACTTGAGCGTAGCCTGACTTGAGCGTAGCCTGACTTGATATAATCATGATATGTTAATATTTCTGTTAAATATAGATTGTTACGTGGGATGTACCATGTATCGTGAATTGAGTTATAGATACCCCGATTGACTGAAATTAAACCCTGAGAGTTGTAGACTCGACCCCACTGAATACTAGTTGACTTTCATGCCTTGTCACCATTGATAATGATTGTGACCTTGACTAATAATTGATCATGCGTTCCTAGTTGGAACTAAGAGACTGGCTAGTCGTCTTTTTGAATTGAATGAATGAGACACATTCATATTAATTATGAACTATTGAAATCGACTGGCTAATCCCGAATATTAGCATACAGGCACATGCAGGCTTCAATTCATTTATTATTTATTTATCTTACCAAAGAAGCATGTGTACTTTATGGTCAAGGCATGATTACTCCGTGGTTAGTTTTGATTGTTGCATTACGCTATGTAAGACCTACAACCTGACCGCACTGGTATCATTATAGAGTTGTGCATATTGTACCCCGTACGAAAGTACTCATTCTGAATGACCATGATCCACGGCATGGTACTTCACTCAACGTAGAGACTATTAAGTTAAATAAAATAATGATTGCATGGAGAGAATGGATTCCCGAGTTCTTACATGACAGCCCTCTTGGGACTAGTAGTGCCCGACAAGCCGGTTGGTCCCCACAGATACTGCAAATCTGCCACACGGGCAGGGAGCGGTATCTGGTTATATTATCTATAGAATATTGTATATTAATGACGGGCGTCCCGCTGGGACTCGTCTAATTCATGATTGGCACAATTGATTGACTGGGTAAACTAGCCTTGCTTGCGCATAGTAAGAACTGAGAAATCCTTTATTGCATAATTCCAGGATAACTTGGGACTCACAATAGCAAGCCGTAGTAGTTGCCTGGCCGTTTAAATTAATTTGTTTGTGTACTGTACCTACTCTGTTACTTAACTGAGATGATCAGAATGTCAGGACATGACGGGCCAACTTCTGTCCTTGTTTGGTTGGGAGGTTGGTTCGAAGTGTCGTGATGTTGTGTGAGTCCTAGTAGATAGCAGAGATCTATTATCTTATTCTCTTATTACTAGCTCCATTCCTCATATCGTGCTCCTTTGCGGTACTTGCTATTAGAGGTCTAACCTCTCTGATTTTGCATGGCCAGATTTAGAGCCAGTCCCTGAGGATCCAGCTTACTTCTACCTCCAAGATGGTCAACACTAGAGGGATGATCGCAGGAGGACTCGAGTGGGTTTCTTACTTCCCCGCCCGTTTTGTTATCTACTTTATACTTTGCCGTTTGGCACCGACATGTTAGTCGGATTGTCTTGTACCTACTTTTGCATAATTGTAACTAAGTCAGACTGCAGCTGCTAACAATTGTGTATCCTTACTACATCATCTGGCTGTATTTTGTAAAGCCAGATATCAAGAACATTTTGACTGAGCGTTTGGGACGCCTTACTGCTTTATCTCACATGTTCTCTATTTCTGTTTCTTGTTTGAATGATTGAGACAATAGAAGTAAAGTGACCATAGGGAGACTTTCATGTAGTATGCACCCCCTCGTCTTGTAGACAGCATTGATCGTATTATACGGTATTCATCTACCCGTAATACGTAGCTGGCTGAGTCATTCCCCCGCTCTCCAGTATTCTGGTTCTGGGGCGTGACTTTGCTGTGAGCTTCGGGAACCTCTTCTGCGACAGCAAAGAAAGGGGGGAGAGATTGGGCTTTGTAAATAGGAGGAAGGGCATTTTCGGGTTTTTCAATATAAATTTCTTCCACTCAACAGCAAGGAAAGGGGGGAGGGGTATTACGGTCATAGAAAGTGTTTTAAAGGCCACCAACGTTATTATTTGACGTTTTCTGTTATAAGTGGGGTGACTTATGTATATGTGGAACAATGTGGGGTGCACTACGAATATGGGTAATATAAGTGGGGTGCCACTCAAAAATTTTCTTTTTTTTATATCGAAAATTTGGAACTAAGATGGGGCTTTGAACATCGGATCAGATTAGGTAGCCACGATATGGTAAAAAATTATGTGGTTAAACCTTTTCTCGGCATGCCCCGTGAAGTTGGAAGTTACATTTGACTTGTGATTGGGGTCATTGATCTCGTTACTGATTAATTGATATTTATAAAAAAAAATTAAAAGAAAAATGTTAATGGTACTATAAAAATTACTAGAGACAACATAGATTTTGACAGTATTAGGATTGGCAATTTTTTTAGTCCTAAAAATAGAACTGTCAAAATTTTAACGATCCTTTGCATATACAGGACGTCAAATTAAATTTTGACATTCATATAAAACTAGGACCACCAAAATTTTGGCAGCCCTAAAATTTAAAAAAGTTGACAGTCCTGAAATCATGAATATACACCTTAACATTTGTCTTTAAAAGTCTGTGTTCTAATTTTAAATTAAGAATTTAAAAACTTTAATTTTCTTGCAACATATTACCATAAATAATTTATTTTTTAAAAAATTAATTTAGTTTTTATTTGAAATGATAAGTATTTTATTTTAATAGCATGAACTTGAACTTAAGAATAGATTTGTTAGATAAAATAGCCCAAACAGAATCTTGGAGATGTTCGGCCCATGAGCTAGCAAACCCGCTCATTTTTATTTATATAGTAGTTATATAAAAGAAATGTATTACACTAATATTTTTTTTTTCAATTTTTTTTTGAAGTTCACTTGTTAATTACACTAAATAGATTTTTTTTTTTTCTTTCAATTTTGTATGAAGTTCACTTGTGTGGAAATAGAGCTAGATTTGAGTTGGATGGCAGTTTAGAGCCTCAACGAAGACGATGAATTAGTTGCGATAAGACCAAGGCTAAATTGGAGCCAAAACATCAGCCTAATAGTATATCAGATAACTTCAAATTTTTAGTAGTTTTTTTTGCACAAATTTGTGTGAATCAAGTATATTGTTGGAATACCGACGGTATGCTAACGGTAAACAGTTTTTGACAATTTGGACATACTTTAACATATCTTGGATGTATTTGATGAGGACCAATGGTCTGTATTTATTGGTGCTAGCTTAGGTGCTAGCTATGATTCTTAGATGTATTTATGGAGGCTAAAAGAACTATTCTAGGTATTGCTCCTAAGAAGATTAAAAAAAGTCATCAAATTTTACAAGGAGATTCGTGCTCTCTCATAGGTCTTACATTTCAGAGAATAATATTTCTGACGAGAGATTCGTCCATCTCCACCAGTCGAGATCACCATCGACGTCACCAGTAGGCAACCACTTGGTATGTGAGAATATAGTTAGAGTTGGCCGTTGGGGTATCTGTTACGATATTTATGACTATTTTTGATTTACAATATTTGACATAATCGGAAATTGATATTTGTCCAGGTGACCGAAGCAACCACATATTATGAACATAGTCTCTTTGTTCTCGGTTGTTAACATCCTTCCCTAAATATCCAATTAGCCTAATCCATCACCAAATTTGTATTTACTATTCTTAGCTAAGAGTTTAATATAATCCTAATTCATAATTCCTAACTCTCTTGCCATTTTTACTCATTAAGCCTAATCATCCATCCTAATTGAAACCTAAGCTAACTAAATCCTCACTCACTATGCACTCGAAACCAAATCCCGCACGTCCCCACTCTCTTCTTGCCAACAACATTAGGCACAAAATTTTCCTTCCTAAGGCCATCTCCAACCACGGCTTCAATACCCCAAATCGAGAATAATGAGAAAATTTTCTCAAATTTTTGAGGAAAGTGTATTCTGGTCCTCAAATTCGAGGAAAGAAAAAATTATCAAATTTGAGGATCACTCTTTATACCTATTTTATCCTATATCTTTTAATTTATAAATATAATAAATATATTATTAAAAATTTATTGTTGAGATCTTTTTTTTTTTTTTTTGAAATCACACGCACACACACAATTGGGGGGCTCGAACCTTGCCGGCCCCTCCGGATGTCCGCTCTAATACCACTAGGCTAGAGAGCTCGGACATTGTTGAGATCTTTTAATAGAGTATAATATTGAATATAACTGTAGAATTTCAAAGAACTTTGGGAACCTCCACGAAATTTCATAAGATTTTGTTTATGTATTAAATAATGTATAATATTATAGTATATATGATTATATTAAATAATCATAAATAAATGAATTTATGCAAATTTAAATAATAGTTATTTCTGGAAATTGCTGAGATACCCACTTTCGGGGTGAGTGTTTATGAAAAACCCACCCGCATGGTAGATTTTATGAAATACTCAACATTATGTATTTTCACATTAAATATTTCAGGATTCCTTTTAGATGCTCGGTATTTACAAAATTGTCATTTTGATAATACCATAGCTACCCCTTCGCGCAAATTTGGTCATATATATGTATTTGAATTCACAAACTCAAATTTTAATTGCGATGTTCATCTTCTTCTTCACGAAAGATCTGAATTCCATTGCACTCATCAGTAGAGATCGCAAAGATCGTTCGTAGTTCACTGTACTTTTCTTCAGTCGAAATCCGATCATCGCTCATCATTATCATCATCTTCGTGGAGAGATTTAAAGTTTTTCGGCGATTAGGTCACTGTGCTCGGTTGTTTGCACTGATATAAAACAAACAACAATGAAAAGTATGATATCAATCAATATATACTTTAAGAAAAAAGAAGGAAAAAAAAAAGGATCATTCTCCGTGATCTTAACACGGGGAATGACCATTCTCCGTGATTTTAACACGAAGAATGGTCATTCTCCGTAATTTTAACACGGGAAATGGCCATTCTCCGTAATTTTAACACAGGGAATGGCCATTCTCCTGCATTCTAACACGGGGAATGGTCATTCTACGTGATTCTCTCTTTTTTTTTTTTTGAAATCACACGCACACACACACAATTGGGAGGCTCGAACCTTGCCGGCCCCTCTCCGGATGTCCGCTCTAATACCACTAGGCTAGAGAGCTCGGACATTCTACGTGATTCTCCGTGATTTTAACACGGAGAATGACTATCCTCCTGCATGTTAACACGAAAAATGTCACGCCCCAGTACCGGAATACGGGGACGAACGTCGGCCAGCTACACCGTATAAGGTACGAATACGTTATACGGCGATGATGGCTGTCAATTTTGTTGTGTATCCTAGCATGCTGTAACTCCACTTTTCTAGATTGAGTTTTTTCCTGTGATTTATTTAAGAATTTTATTTACTTTTGATTTTCTTGACTAGTCATTAATTATCATTAATGATTTTCTAATTGTTTAAATTCTTTATTAAAGAATATTCTAATTATTAAGATTGTTAATTATATTTTTCTCTAAAAATTTCTATTTAAACTTATTGATTAAATCATTAGGGATTTATTACTAATTTTCCTAGCCAACCTATCACATTTCTTTTTTACTGACTTTGTAAACTCTCAACCATTCCATGGGCCGACCCAGCCCATCAACTCTGTTATTGGGCGTGGATCCAAATGGGTCCAAACCCAATTGCCTAAAAACCCACTAACCCTCTCTCAACTAATCGTTTGATTTAAAACCCCCGATTCCCAATTCCATTCTCTTCCCTCCAATTTCCTTCTACTCCTCGGCTACGAAGACGTCGACGACGACGAAGCTACAGTGCCGCTCAGGAAGACCAAGCTCCAGAGGTTCGACCCATCCCAACCATCTGATCCTAACAACCTCCTCATCCTCGACCCTCCGATCATAACCGTTCCTAACCGCCTAACCGTCTCGGCTACCGACGGCTGCCCGCCCAACCGCCTTGCCGCTGCCCGCCTAACCGACTGCCCGTCGCCGTGCCTATTTAAAGACCCCCAGTCTCCTCCTTCTTCATCATTCGCAACCACGGCGAAGCGCTGCTGGATTCTCCACTGGTTCTCCTCTTTCCTCGTCCTCGTCTTCTTCCTCGACGAGTCCAAGCCACAGCGGCCATGGCGATCAATTGATTCCCATCACTGGTAAATTCTTCCATCCTCCGTTATTCCAAAATCCGAAATTATTCGTTGATTCCGCTCCTTCTTCTTCCTTTGTTCTTATGAAGATTGGCCATGGCGATCGAGACTATTCGGTGGGAAGACGGAGATCAATTCGCTTGAGCTCTGTTCCGATCGGCTACGTCGATCGTTCGAACTCACTGATTGGTAAGTCAATTTGTGTGTTCCTTCGACAATTGATTTCTGTGGAATGATTGGAGCAATGTGTTGGCGGCATTGTTGATTTTGAATATTCTGAACAGATTCGTTGTTCGATTTCTTGTTCTTTGGATCTTGATCAAGTCGTGGTGAGTTTCTGATCGTTTTCTCCAATTTTGGAGTCGAGAACATATTCAAACTAAACTCACAATGTTTTTTTCTTCTTATGCTCATTACTTGTTCGACATTATGCCTCAATCAGTTTCACATTCGAATTTTGGACAAGAAGTTCCTGTATCGGACACTGAAGACACGTCTGGCAATATCTTGAGCATTTAGGTATCTTGCTTCTTCCATTCAGTCTCTGTTTTATCGAGTCTAGCTTGGGATCAGTTGTGGACATGTCAGTATCGACACAGTGCAGAGGTTCAGACTGTTGTATAAGAGCCATGAAGAGAAGACTCTGTGTCGGCGTGTCCAGTTGGGGTGTCAAAAGTTGACACGAATTGTTTGCAGGCAAGGATCACTGTTCGGACACAAGGAATTTGGATGAGTATCATTAGTTGTAAAACTCTAGGATTGTGATCTTCTGTTTGAATATTCTTGACCGTTAGGTCAGTTTTGTCATTAGGTGACTCTGTATAGAGTTTGAGTCAGATTGGACTAGGTCATAGCAAGTGTTGGGCTTAGCTTGCTTAGTGACTCCTACATTCTTTGTGACTATAGGATTGTGGCCTGGAGTTATGGATAGATTGTTGGCCAATTATTAGCTGTAGTGGGCTGCCTATTGGACTGGCCAGTGTATGGGCCCATAGCTCTTTGACTAAATTATAAAGTGACCTATTATAGATTGGACCTTAGGTTGAGTAGATAGGAATTTGAAGGTTAGTGTATTAGATATTGTTTAGAAATTATCTAGAAGAATTCTAAGTATTGATTTTTCTAATTATAGGTGAATTAGAAGACTTGGAAAAAACCCCGAAATCAAGGCAAGTACATGTACTCAGTATTACCATCATTGCATGCATCGCACACACATTGTCTTGTTTCATTATTGCACTTGTTCCCGATTGATTGCATTGATTCTTATGTCGGGTGGGGGACGTTCTAGAGACATATGATTGACTAATATTGGACAAATATTGCCTGGTAGCATACCCTGTATGCCTGATGTCCATTTCGTGCGTGACTGATAGCATTGTCGTCAGACATGTCTGATTATTGCGTGACTGATAGCATTGTCGTCAGACATGCCTGATTATTGATTGACTGATAGCATATTTATATGCCTGATTACATATTAGTTCCCACATGTTGATAACGTCCAATTGCACATGTACACGTAGCTAGTGCATATTTTATTCACATTGCTTCTCTGTCTTTCAGTTATATTGATATACCGTTCCATTGATCTTCATGGTGAGTTTTATTGAGTAACATTGTGCTTTGCTCCTTTCCTGACTGGACAGGTGAGATGGACATTTAGGTTGTCATGACTGGCATTGGAGCTCACTTGGTATTTGAGATAGCTAGTTTCATGTATAGGGATTGATTGAGTGTATTTGATTATATGTTGTTGTTGTTGTTGTTGTAGCATTTATCTTGTACCGACTTTGTACCTGGACATTCATATATAAGTTGTAATAATTGTATAGTGGATTGCTGTGATGGTTAGTATAGATTCCGAGATTAGATGCTATGATGAGATTACACTTGTTATTGATGACTAGACGGCTCACTACCGCTGTCAACGACAGTGTAGGCCGGGCATGCATCGGCCCGTACCCGATTATTCGGGAGCGGGGCGTGACACATACAATCAATCTATGGCCTAAACCCGATCTCATATCCATAGTCAATCACAAAGAAATAATCAGCAAGAGAGAGAATCATATGGAAGACAGGAAATACTCATATGATAATCAGAAAATCTACAATACAGGATTATAATGTAGACGGGTATACCTTCCCACAGTTTCTAGCATGGTATGGAACTGGAGCATATCCTCCAAGTCAAGTCTGGAAGATCTACAAGGTCGGTCACTGACAATCTGGGAACAATCCAGGGTTGGTCAGGCCAACCGTAGCAAGTACCAAAAAGGAAGGCTCAAGGACGGGCGAAGAAAAGCCAGCATGATAAAATATAAAGTAGGAGAGCATATATGAACAGTAAAAGAGGGTAAGGATCGTGCGGTACCAACACACGATAACAATCCACAACTAATGCAACTAAATAACCAATAATCATCACAATCTCCCTAACATCCAATAACACCTGCATGGCCAACCGGAACTCATAATCTGTCATCGGAACAATAATCCACCCCTATATTAAACAAGAACAAGGGAATAAATTATCGTGCCGGGGCAGCACTACGGGCCAACCAGCTTAGCAAGCAACAAGCCAACATGAATAAACGGCCACTCAAATGTCTACGGCTGTCTAGGTGCGGGTTGGGTTACCCCAACAATGCAATATATGAATCCTCAAATCGTGCCGATCTAGCAAGCTAACGGGGCCAAATATATCAAGACTAGATGAGCACCGGTCCCTCGTAAGACCACCGGGCTATGCATGTCACCACGGTCCCTCGTAAGGCCACTATGCTGAGCATGCCATGTACATGGTAAGTAAAGTAGCCGGATACTGTCATCCTCTAATGCGGACGGTAATAATATCCGTAGCGGTCAGCCTGCACTCCATGACTAGATGTCTGGGAAGCGGCTAGTACTGTACGATCTCGAGATTCTGTTCCCTCCCAATGCTTCTACCAGTTTAAGTTGCCTAGATTATTCATACATTTATCTGGAATCACATGCCGTGGTCACATGATCATCCTCCTAGATGTCGTACCTCAGTACGAAAACGCTAAGTAAGAATCAACCTCGGCACCTATAGTCCCAGTTGTGATCCATCCTTAGTGTTATGCAACAAGCAAGCAAACAAGTAATCCTGACCACGCTAAGACTATAGGCCAACTACCAGATACCCGTGCATGTAATCATAGATATAATCAAGGGGATAGCACCTCAAAGTGCCGCTACCAAGGAGCACCTCAGTGCAAAGTTAGGGCCAGTATCTCAAGGGATAAACTGGACTTATAGCACGGATACAAGTAGTCATGTCGGGGACAAGGTCAAATCTGTCAGTCACATGAAATCATCTGCCCACATCATGGCATGGATAACAGGTCAAGTACATGGTCGGGATCTCTACTATAATATCCCATCAAGTATACAAGGGAGCCTACTACAACTCTAATCATCAAGTCGGTCTATCCATGTAACGCCCCACTCCCAAAATACGTAGGACTAGGAACGTAGACATGCCAGCTGTATTCATACGAAGTACACTCCAATATATGGAAGCCTCGTATAAATACATAAGCTGTAAAATGCAGTAGAACCATAACTAATCTCATCCACACAAAATAAATAAATAGAAGATCTCATATAATCAACTATGAAATTGTCATAATACAATATGTTGGGCGGAGACAAATCCACTACCAACAAAATAAAGAAAAGTACATAGAAAATGAAATGAGTGGCGAGCGAAGCGAAGACGATCCAAATGCAATCATCCTCGAAGAAATAGCGAACCTCGTACGGCTTGTACGTACTGGTGGCCAGCCAATCATGCACTTCCGTGTTCTACATGCGACACACAACTTCGTGTTACAACGTGTCAAGGCCAATGAATGCAACACACAAGGTAGTCCCTTAAATCTAGGTTTAATGTGAGAAAAATAATACATAGCAGAAAAAATAAATGAACAGTAAATTCTAACAGGTTATGCCATGTATCACAGTTTTTGTATAAGGAAAATAAATAATGCATGAAATATGAGCTAAAAATAAGTAAACAGCGAATGGCAAGGTGTCTTGCCTGGTAGTACGCCTGGTGTGCTGTAATGATCACTGTGGCATAAACTGCGACTTTGGTGCAACAACTGTATAAGGTGATCTCGAGTGGTGGCACGGACAGTTTCATTGGGTCCAGAAGGGTCAAATTAGTTAGGGCTGACATGAGGATGACAAATTTGACGAGGGAATAGGTAGAACGGGATTTAGTCATGGACAAGGATAATCAAAGAAAAGAAGTAAATAATATATATGATTTTGAGAAAACTAATTATAATCATTGAAAACTATATTCCAAAATATTTAATAAGTAGTAAATTGTTTTAGGCCAAAACTACAACTCACCTTAGTAAAAATATTTTATTTAGTCAAAACTCATTTTGGATAAATACTTGAAATGTAAAAATCATTTTAGGCTAAAATACTTTAAGGTCGACAAAAGAATTTTATAGATGGAAAACTATTAGTAAGAATAACTTAGAAAAATATTTGAAAATATTAGGAAACCGATGAAACTATATTTCTAGGGTCAAAACAAATTCTTGGAAGGACTTTGAAACTTATTGTATAAAAAGAGTTTAGAATAACTAAAACCTAGCAAAGTGGTTTTAGGGATACCAACTAAATAATAATTTGTAGGAAAAATATATTTCTAAGTACCCTAAAATAACCAAATAATATATTTTTCACAAATACATTAATATTAGGCTATATAAATTTCTCAAAATGTAGAAATGCCTTACTACAAATTGTAGTGCTTAAATAAGTTCCATATATATAAAAAGAAAACTAAAAGCACAATTTGTAATCAGTTGTTTACTAATAAAAGAAAAATAACAATAAAGAAAACAATGAAAATAATTTTAAAAAAAAGAAAAAATAGATAAAAAAAACAAAAGAACACAAAGGTTAATTCGTGTCTTCTCTCCCGAGGGAAAGAGAGACAGCAGATGAAAGAACTTGGCTGAGAAAAAAAAAGGAAAAGGGGAGCGGAAAAATGGGGAGTTCGGTGGGCTGCGCTGGTCGCCGGAGGGGAGGAGCGACGTAGAGGGCAGCGGTCGAGCGGTCGGCTGAAGAGGGTTTTGGCGAGGGGAAGCGCCGGCGGAGTGTGAGAAGTTGGGAGTGAGGCGGAGCCGTCCGGCGTGGTGGGGGAAGGTCAAGGAGGCGGTCGGGAGGAAGAGAGAGGCGGCGGACGCGGTGAGGGTTTAGTGGGTTTTGATGGCGCGTCTCCGGCGGAACGGCGGAGTAGATCTGGGGCGGAGGAGTCTAGGGCGGTGGCCACGCGAAAGGCGGCGCGGCGCTGGACGAAACGGAGGGTTTCAGCGGAGCAGGCGGAGGGTCGACGAGGCTCCGGCGAAGGAGGAGTTGCGCGCAGCGAAGGTGGCCGGCGAACCCGAGGTCGAGAGCGCGGAGGTGGGAAGATCGACGAGCAGCGGAGCGCTGGGCTCGCGGAGGCGGAGATGTCGGGATCGAGTCGGGGGTAGAGTTGAGCGGAGGTTAGCGGCCGGGAACGGCTGGTCGGCGGAGCGGGTCGAGGCAGGTAAGGGTTTCTACTTATTCTCTCTTCTCTGTGTGGTGTTTGGCCGCGAGTCGAGGAGGTTTCATGGGGTCGGGGAGTGGTGGTGGCTGTGATGGTGTCGGGTTGCTGCGTTGGGAGTCGGGTGTCCGGGTGCGGAGGAGGCGGAGATGGGTTGGCAGTGGAGGAGGATGACCATGGTGGTGGTGTTGGTATCGGGAGTTCGGAGTGGCCAGGCGAGGTCGGGCTGTGGACGACCGGTGAATGGCTAGGGTGTTGACCGTGGGTAGTAGATAGCTTTGGTTAGGAGTAGGTAGGAATTTGATGATGTCGGGGTGTGTCCGACACGGTAGAGACGATAATGTAAATGTAATTATGGAATAAAATTTATGGATGAACATGGACACGATGCACGTAGATTTATGGAGAAAATTTGTGGGAGATGAATAATGTGGAGGAGTACCTGCCTATTTATAGGATGTGAGAATTCCCAATATGATAAGGATTAGGATATTTAAAACCCAATTTAGATATCTCCTAATTTAATTTAAAAGCAATCCAATCAAATGCAAATCTAATTTTAAATCAAATTAAATTCTCTTAGTTTAAAATCAAATAGAATAAATCAAATTTTAATTATTTAACTATTTAAATAAAAGCATAAATTCAAATCAAGGTTTAAATTGTCATGATAACTTCAAAATATGGTTTCCAAAAATACTATAATATTAATTTCAAAAATTACATTATTATTTAAAATAACTAATATATAATTACTAAATATATATGTATGTACAAATAATGTTTACATAGATATATTTTTCTAATTTACCATTTTATAGGAAAATTTTATTTATTAATATAGCTATATAAATGAAAGGCTAATGGTCATAAACTTGAAAATAATCGCTAGAAATAATTTTTGTCTATATTACTTTGAATCTATAAAAATAAAAAAATAATGTTTTTTAAAAATATGTACGCTCGCACATATTCGCACTCGACGAGCAAGAAAAATAATTTCGTGCGCGACGTACAATACGACTATGCGGCGAACAATACAAAATTTTAAATCGGTACCAAATTTAATAAATAAAAAAAATAGTAGAAAATTTAGGGGTTTTACAATCCACCGGATCAATCTATCAGGAGTCTCCTATCCACGATGGAGTGAATATCACGTCAAGAAAGACAATCACCAAATACCAAGCTCATCACTATAAACAATGCTAGGCCCTCTAGCTCACAAGAATCCTCTGAATCAATGATCACACGCTATCAACAAACAAGTCTTACCACTACCAAGATATAGCAAACAAATCAGGTTTTGAACGTTTGGAAAGTCGAGTAAAAATCATATAGGAATACCCTCGATATTCTCCTCGTTCCGTGAAACATTCGCGATCATCAAAATCCAAGAATCCACATAGTCAAATATGATCAAATTAGAACATCATCAAAAAAAATAGCAACACTATCCAAGAATCCACGTGAGTCTATCAATCAATATCTCGAGATCATACTCTCCATAATACTCCATCCTCAGATATATCCAAAAATCTTAAATCCCGATATGTAGGACAACTATCATTCCTAGCTGGCTAGACTAGGATAACTCCTAGAAAGAATGGTCGGGGGGGACAAGAGTCTATTAATTATGTCGCCGAAAAATGGCAAGGGTTGCATGAACCGCTCTGAAGCAGATCCACAACCCTTAAACCAAACAAGGACCAGGATTACAGACCGTCTCCCGAGTGGAACCGTATTCCTTATGCTATTCAACGGACAAGACATGTCAAGAGCTAGACGACTAGTCCAATCGTGAGTTGTAATGCCTGTGGTTCGTATTGCGTATCTTGGTATACATATAAGTAATTTGACCCGTATTGCATGTCTCCCCGTGTCACTCCCCGTTTCCGGAATACGTAATTTTTTGATTTTTCATGTATATGGTATCTGGCACCTGTATCTTTATTGCATTTATCCTGTATTTGTAACTGGCCATGGCATGGAACAGTATCTCGTCGCGGATTAGTGTGTCACCCCTTGTCATTGTCTGGTTGTAGGCGTGGTTCACTGTTTCGATGATAAGATTTCTGAACCGTGTTGTGGTTAGGATTTTATTTAATTAATTTAATTAGTTGTATCATGTAGCATTTAACATGTCATTAGTCATGTGATTAAGAGCATGCTTAAGCTTAGGGTTTCTTTGAGTCAACCCAACCCCTATATATATTCTCTTCCTCACTCTCTCTCCTCATTCACTCTTTTCATTTCTTTTCCTCCCAACCAATAGGCAAGTACATCTTGCACCAAATGGAGAGATTACTGCATTTTCATTTCTTGATTTTTCTTTGATATTATTTGTCTATATTATTCTTCTCTTCATTCTCTACAAGTTTAGTTCTTGGAGTTTTTGATTTAATGGCTTGTTTGGTGTAGATCTAAGTTTCTAAAACTAGGGTTCTATGGGTTTTCATGGTTTTGATCTATCAAACTTTGTTGTTTTCGAAAACTAATAGTCCTATGTTGTAGAAAATTCAATTCTATCCAATTTTGACCTTTGAAAAGTTAAATTTCGACTTGATTTGAGGAAGTTATGGCCAAAACAATTTTGGTCAAACTTCTATGTTCATCTGTCCTGATTCTGGCAGGGACGATGAATAGTGTCTGGCCGCATAAGAATTTTTGGCCGCATAAGAATTTTTGAGCCGCATAAGAATTCTTGAGCCGCATAAGAATTTCTGGCCGCATGACCATTTCTGGCCGCATGAGCATTTTTGAGCCGCATAAGAATTTCTGGCCGCATAAGCAATTTTGAGCCGCATAAGAATTTCTGGCCGCATAAGAATTTTTGAGCCGCATAAGAATTCTTGAGCCGCATAAGAATTTTTGGCCACATGAGCATTTTTGAGCCGCATAAGAATTTCTGGCCGCATGAGCATTTTTGAGCCGCATAAAAATTTCTGGCCGCATTACCATTTTTGGCTGCATGAGCATTTTTGAGCCGCATAAGAATTTCTGACCGCATGAGAATTTTGAGCCGCATAAGGCTGATTTTGATTGTTTGATGCCCTTTTTGACTGATTTGTGGCCAGAATTTCTCCAAACTTTCAACATAAAAGTTGTAGATCTTTGTCTTGGCTTCAAGGACCTTCATGTCTCACTTTAACCATAATTTACATGTGACTTTTATGCCACGAGGGGTCCACGCGACTTCCTGACTTGACCATGTTCCTGACCTGATTACCTGTATACGTGCTGGTACATGTTCTAAGTGTGTATTGAGATACAATATTAATATGCACTGCGGTGCCATTTAATGAGTGCACTGAGGTGTGACTCTACATACTAAGTGATCATTCGTGTTATATGTCAATACATGTGTACCTTCCAGCACAGTCATAGTAATTGGTCAGTAATAGTATCGTGGTATGTTGTTTGTTGTTTGAAGCATTACACTAAGCATGGATCTAGATTGAGCCGATGTGGATTCATACTTAGGGTACACGTACTATGGTACGACATATAGGAGGATGACCATGTGACCACGACATGTAATTCCAATATCGAGATAGGGTTAATCTAAGCAACTTAAATTGGTAGAAGCATTGGGAGGGAACAGAATCTCGATATCGTACGTCACCAGCCGCCCTGGGTCCCGTCTTGGCGCATCGGGTTGGCCGCCTCGGATACTGTATAGTCATCCGCACTAGTGGAGTGCAGTATCTAATTTGTGACTGCCGAGCCAACTCTTCCTATAGGAGAGCTGGAATCGTTACTGCTTATTCTAGCGCGGTGGCCTTTCGAGGGACCAGTGCATTTCGTGCTTGCTTGTATATAATGGTTTGGCTAGCCCTGCTGGAATGCGATACGATCTGAGGATTCCTATATATTTATTGCATTACTGGTATAATCCAGACAAATCATAGAAAGCCGTAGGATTGATTGGCCGCTTGTAAGCTGACTTGTTTGTGATATGTTTTCTTCTGTTAGCAACTGAGGAACATGGACTATCGTGGTGCGTGGTCCAACCCATGTCCTTGTTTGGTTGTTGGGTTGGGCTATTGTGCTGCGATAGGCTATGGACCGAAGTCGCGAATCAGAAGCCCTTTTACCTGCCCATGGTTATAGGATATATCTTATCCCGGCACGATATTGGCACCGTTTGTCCTTGTTTGGTTGTAAGGGTGTCGTATTGTCTCGATGATATGGTATAAGCCTATAGCGCGTGAATCAGGTCTTATTTAACTCATTGGATTTATCTCACTCTTTTGTGCTCCCTTGTGGTACTTGCTATTCGGGGCCTGACCCCGCTGGTTTTGTTTGGCCAGATCTCGTAGCAGCTCCAGAGGATCCAGCCTTCCACCCGAACAATGGTGCACACCAGGAGTATGGGCGCCAGGGAGCATGAGTGGGTTTCTTCTTCACTGCTCTGATATCTTCTATTTTGTACTTTGCGTTTAGCCACCGGCACCTGTTTAGCCGGCAGTTCTGGACATTAGTTTCCTTTTACATAATTGTAATTAAATCAGACTGCAGCTGACTACGGTTATGTACTATTGACTCTTGGTACTAGCTCATCTTTTTGTAAAAGCTAGGCTCATGAATCATTTTGATGAAGCGTCGGGGACGCCTTACTGCTTTGTCTTATATGATCATTATTTGCTGCTTCTTATTTTAATTGATTGAGACATAGATGCGCTGTGGGACCATAGGAGACATGATTGTAGCATGCACCCCCTAGTCTCTTGACAGCCACGATCGCCGTATGACGTGTATATACCTCATACGGTGTAGCTGGCCTAGTCCATCTCAGTATTCCGGTACTGGGGCGTGACAAGGTTTTAGTGGTGGCCCATGCAGGTCTGTTTTTTAGACTTGTGGGGTGTTGCGATTATAGGAGTCTCAATCAAAACATGTTCCCCTTGATCTCCTGATTCGTCTTCTCTTTCTTCCACCTTGATTGCTAACATGATTATCATCCTCGATTCTTTTTCGTCCTGTCTTTTGATACCTTGTATCCTTTCCTTTAGGGTCACATCATTCTCGGCTATTGGAGGAGCCGACATGGGAGAGAATCCAGTAGATCAGGGACCAGTTGGAGATCAGCAAGGGGTAGCCCCTCTACCTGGACAGATTCCCATCGAGAACATTACCGAGCATGAGCCAGTTGAGCTACAGAGGCCAGAGGATCCCGTACCTCCAGTGATGCCGGTAGTACCAGTAGCACTAGATGCGTCGGCACTATTGCAGATTATTAGAGGGTTATTGGAGACCCAACAATGCCAGACGGCAGCCCAACAGCAACAACAAACCCGACAGCAAGAACAAAATGTGCTACAGAATTAGGGGTTGCAATTAGCCCTTGAGAGAAGTGTCAGAAATGATTCAGGAGCGTCCGGAAGATTTTGTCGACTTAATCCGAGATATTTTGACGGCACGAAGGATGCCATCACGACGGATGCTTGGCTTCAAGATACAGAGGCCATATTGACCGCAGCAAAGGTTCCAGCAGAAGAGAAGGTTGACCAGGTCAGACTTTTATTTCAGGATCTCGCCCGCGATTGGTGGGCATCGGAAGAGGTTGGAATGAGGCGTCCTGTTCCCTGGGATAGCTTCAGTACCAGATTCAAGGCCAAGTACTTTGGCGTGGTAGCGCGATATGAGCTACAGCAGAGGTTTATCAGTCTCAAGCAGGCTGGTAAGACGGTGGATGGTTATGCAGTGGAGTTCTGCAGGTTAAGTAGGTTTGCTCGGATGATGGTGGCGACAGAGCCAGAGAGAGCAATGAGGTTCCAGCAGGGACTTCACCTAGAGATTTTGCAGCTGGTCGAGGGGCACGACTACCAGACATTCGATGCAGTATTGACGGCGGCTCGGAGGCACGAGCTTACTATTCAAAGGTTATCAGCAAGGACTGGGGGCCAGAAGAGGTCTCATACGCAGAGTGCTGGAGGAGGAGCAGTACCTCGGACGTCAGCACCAGCACCTGGCGTCCGTATTCGTGATGCAGCACCAGTCACGACAATTGTGACTGCACCAGTTCGACAGCAGCAACAGAGGAACCAGCAGCAGCGTCAGGAAGCACCAGTGGGTTGCACTTACTGTGGTAAGGGAGGGCACACTAGGGATGTGTGTCGTTCAGCTAATGGATTATGCTTGAGGTGTGGCAGTCCAGACCATAGGATTGCCAATTGTCCTATGATGCAGAGGCCAAGAGGGCCAGCTCAACGGTTTCCGGCGTTGCCAGCTCCAGAGGTAGCACCGTATCAAGGGCCAGCACTAGCAGTGAGGCCACTAGCCCAGCGCCTATTACTGACGCAAGCTCAGATGTACCGACAAGCGCAACATCAGGTTGGACAGCAGGGCCAGGGAAGACAGGGACAAAGGCAAGAAGAATTTGGAGTATTAGAGCAGTGGTTGGCCGAAGGTGGTCAGATTGTGGGTAAGATTTCAGTATTATTCATTATAATTCCTTGAGTTCTATATTCGAAGAGTGAAGGCGACTTTCTCGTCTCACTCATCTGCTCTCGTATCATGTGATACGTGATATTCATCATGTGTCTTGATTACGAGAGTACGTCCTGGGCAGAGTCTCGTTCTTGATTTAGTCATTGGTACCGACTTATCTCAAGCATTGACCCTTGTCCACTTTGGGTGTCAGTGTAGGACCTCGAGGACAAATTCGTACCTGACTTGAGAGGCATATTTTATTTGTATGTCTCCGATCATTTCCTTCTAGGGTATGATTATTGTTTGTGCTCTTACTTAATTATTCTTGCTTTCTTAAACTGTTCATGTGCCATATGTTGTTTGATAATTGTGCTTGCTATATGTCATGAGTGTATTTCATGATCTGAGAGCGTGCTCAACTAGCCTTATCGAAATTTCGAGGACGGAATTTTTCTAAGGAGGGTAGAGATGTCACTCCCCGTTTCCGGAATACGTAAATTTTTTATTTTTCACGTATATGGTATCTGGCACCTGTATCTTTATTGCATTTATCCTGTATTTGTAACTGGCCATGACATGGAACAGTATCTCATCGCGGATTAGTGTGCCATCCCTTGTCCTTGTCTGGTTGTAGGCGTGGTTCACTATTTCGATGATAAGATTTCTGAACCGTGTTGTGGTTAGAATTTTATTTAATTAATTTAATTAGTTGTATCATGTAGCATTTAACATGTCATTAGTCATGTGGTTAAAAGCATGCTTAAGCTTAGGGTTTCTTTGAGTCAATCCAACCCCTATATATATTCTCTTCCTCACTCTCTCTCCTCATTCACTCTTTTCATTTCTTTTTCTCCCAACCAATAGGCAAGTACATCTAGCACCAAATGGAGAGATTATTGCATTTTTATTTCTTGATTTTTCTTTGATATTATTTGTCTATATTATTCTTCTCTTCATTCTCTACAAGTTTAGTTCTTGGAGTTTTTGATTTTAATGGCTTGTTTGGTGTAGATCTAAGTTTCTAAAACTAGGGTTCTATGGGTTTCCATGTTTTGATCTATCAAACTTAGTTGTTTTCGAAAACTAATGGTCCTATGTTGTAGAAAATTCAATTCTATCCAATTTTGACCTTTGAAAAGTTAGATTTCGACTTGATTTGAGGAAGTTATGGCCAAAACAATTTTGGTCAAACTTCTATGTTCATCTGTCCTGATTCTGGCAGGGACGATGAATAGTGTCTGGCCGCATAAAAATTTCTAGCCGCATAAGAATTTTTGAGCCGCATAAGAATTCTTGAGCCGCATAAGAATTTCTGGCCGCATGACCATTTCTGACCGCATGAGCATTTTTGAGCCGCATAAAAATTTTTGGCCGCATAAGCAATTTTGAGCCGCATAAGAATTTCTGGCCGCATGACCATTTCTGGCCGCATGAGCATTTTTGAGCCGCATAAGAATTTTTGGCCGCATGACCATTTCTGGTCGCATAAGAATTTTTGAGCCGCATAAGAATTCTTGAGCCGCATAAGAATTTCTGGCCGCATGAGCATTTTTGAGCTGCATAAGAATTTCAGGCCGCATGACCATTTTTGGCTGCATGAGCATTTTTGAGCCGCATAAGAATTTCTGACCGTATGAGAATTTTGAGCCGCATAAGGCTGATTTTTGGCTGATTTTGATTGTTTGATGCCCTTTTTGACTGATTTGTGGCCAGAATTTCTCCAAACTTCCAACATGAAAGTTGTAGATCTTTGTCTTGGCTTCAAGGACCTTCATGTCTTATTTTAACCAGAATTTACATGTGACTTTTATGTCACGAGGGGTCCACGCGACTTCCCGACTTGATCATGTTCCTGACCTGATTACCTGTATGCGTGCTGGTACATATTCTAAGTGTGTATTAAGATACAATATTAGTATGCACCGCGGTGCCATTTAATGAGTGCACTGAGGTGTGACTCTACATACTAAGTGATCATTCGTGTTATATGTCAATACATGTGTACCTTCCAGCACAGTCATGGTAATTGGTCAGTAATAGTATCGTGGTATGTTGTTTGTTGTTTGAAGCATTACACTAAGCATGGATCTAGATTGAGCCGATGTGGATTCATACTTAGGGTACACGTACCATGGTACGACAGATAGGAGGATGACCATGTGACCACGACATGTAATTCCAATATCGAGATAGGGTTAATCTAAGCAACTTAAATTGGTAAAAGCATTGGAAGGGAACAGAATCTCGAGATCGTACGTCACCAGCCGCCCTGGGTCCCGTCTTGGCGCGTCGGGTTGGCCGCCTCGGATACTGTATAGTCATCCGCACTAGTGGAGTACAGTATCTGATTTATGACTGCCGAGCCAGCTCTTCCTATAGGAGAGCTGGAATCGTTACTGCTTATTCTAGCGCGGTGGCCTTTCGAGGACCAGTGCATTTCGTGCTTGCTTGTATATAATGGTTTGGCTAGCCCTGCTGGAATGCGATAAGATCTGAGGATTCTTATATATTTATTGCATTACTGGTATAATCCAGACAAATCATAGAAAGTCGTAGGATTGATTGGCCGCTTGTAAGCTGACTTATTTGTGATATGTTTTCTTCTGTTAGCAACTGAGGAACATGGACTATCGTGGTGCGTGGTCCAACCCATGTCCTTGTTTGGTTGTTGGTTGGGCTATTGTGCTGCGATAGGCTATGGACCGAAGTCGCAAATCAGAAGCCCTTTTACCTGCCCATGGTTATAGGATATATCTTATCCCGGCACGATATTGGCACCGTTTGTCCTTGTTTGGTTGTAAGGGTGTCGTATTGTCTCGATGATATGGTATAAGCCTATAGCGCGTGAATCAGGTCTTATTTAACTCATTGGATTTATCTCACTCTTTTGTGCTCCCTTGTGGTACTTGCTATTCGGGGCCTGACCCCGCTGGTTTTGTTTGGCCAGATCTTGTAGCAGCTCCAGAGGATCCAGCCTTCCACCCGAACAATGGTGCACACCAGGAGTGTGGGCGCCAGGGACCATGAGTGGGTTTCTTCTTCACTGCTCCGATATCTTATTTTTTGTACTTGGCGTTTAGCCACCGGCACCTGTTTAGCCGGCAGTTCTGGACATTAGTTTCCTTTTACATAATTGTAATTAAATCAGACTGCAGCTGACTACGGTTATGTACTATTGACTCTTGGTACTAGCTCATCTTTTTATAAAAGCTAGGCTCATGAATCATTTTGATGAAGCGTCGGGGACGCCTTACTGCTTTGTCTTATATGATCATTATTTACTGCTTCTTGTTTTGATTGATTGAGACATAGATGCGTTGTGGGACCATAGGAGACCTGATTGTAGCATGCACCCCCTAGTCTCTTGACAGCCACGATCGTCGTATGACGTGTATATACCTCATACGGTGTAGCTGGCCTAGTCCGTCTCAGTATTCCGGTACTGGGGCGTGACACCCTGCTTGATTTATTCTAGCATTTCATTGATTAGTTTATTCTTGGGTTGGTTCGGCTTGGCTTAGATTGCTTTGGTTCATCATGAACCAAAGGTGAATCCTCCTACCTACCACCACCCTCCTTATTTATAACCCCTTCCCTTTCTCTCTCCTCTTTACTTTCTTCCTTCTTCATTTACTCTCCACCACCAACCAAGAGAACCATAGCCTAGGCAAGTGCAACTTACTTCATGAAGGAACCCACCATTTTATTGTTCTAAACTCTTCTATGCAACTTTCTAATCCACCTTAGTTCTTGTCATTTTACATTTTCTTGTATATTTTCTTGTAGATCTAGGTTTTAGCCATTTTTGGATTTTTATGGTTTTGATCTATCAAACCTTCTTGTTTTCAAGTTTTGATGGTTCCATGTTGTAGGAAATTTGATTCTACTCAATTTAGACCATTAGAAGTCCTGATTTTGACTTATTTTGAGTGATTTATGGTCTTTTGGTTCATGGGTTTTCATGGCCATTGGAGGCTGGTTGGAGAAGATGAGCCATGATGTTTCCTGGCGCATGCTGTTTGCTGGCAAAATACTGTTGCCATGCTGTTTGCTGGCACATGCTATTTTCTGGCGCATGTTGTCCTGGCGCATGCTGTTTCCTGGCGCATGCTGTTTGCTGGCAAAACACTATAGCCATGTTGTTTGCTGGACATGCTGTTTTCTGGCGTATGCTGTCCTGACGCATGCTGTTTTTTTGGCAAAACACTGTTGCCATGCTGTTTGCTGGCGCAAACTGTTTTCTGGCGCATGCTGTCCTGGCGCATGCTGTTTCCTGGCGCATGCTGTTTGCTGGCAAAATACTGTTGCCATGCTGTTTTCTGGCACATGTTGTCCTGGCGCATGCTGTTTGCTGGCAAAATACTGTTGCCATGTTGTTTGCTGGCGCATGCTGTTTTCTGGCGCATGCTGTTTCCTGATGCATGCTGTTTGCTGGCAAAATACTGTTGTCATGCTGTTTGATGACGCATGTTGTCCTGGCACATGCTGTTTGATGGCAAAATACTGTTGCCATGCTGTTTGCTGGCGCATGCTGTCCTGGCACATGCTGTTTGCTGGTGCATGCTGTCCCTGACACCCCTTTTATCTCTTGTACCATTTATTTTGCCATGACAAATCTTGTTACGTTATCCGTGTTGTTTCTCTTGATCCTTAGTGTAATGTGGGATAATTGTGACATGAACACGACATGATACATGAACCTGACACGATACATGGGCACAACATAATAATGTATGATAGTGGCCTGCCGTGGCGCACTCCTGACAAGAAAACCTGACATGCTGTTGCGACGGCTAACATGACATGACATGACAAGTATGAATAACCTGGATACCGTAGGCAATTGTGCTTGTACAATCACTACAAAAATTATATTTTTAGCAACATGTTTTAGCGATATAGGGTCTTTTATGTCTCTAAAAGCTATTTTTTACATGTATTGGCGACATGAGTTCTAGTATGTCGCAGAATCCACATAAATTTCACTGGAGGGAATCGAAATACTTGTCCCGCCAAAAATTCTATACATATTGCGACATCCACATGTCGCAGAAAGACATTATATGTTCCGCGACATGTGATACATGTCGTAAAAAGACACTATATGTTCGGCGACATAAATGGTACGTGTCGCAGAAAGACACTATATGTTCGGTGACATGAATCGTACATGTCGCAGAAAGACACTATACAATACAATAAAATATAACTTTTTTGATGTCAAAGAAAGTCAATATACACTATAAGACATCACTACAAGAAAAAATGGCCTGATATGACCATTTTAAAATTATAATTATAACTTCTTTTAATAAAATGTTATAAAACTTTACAATAGCGTATAAACATGAAGTTATAAGCGAGCATTATTCGATTTTGGACCGAAAACTGAATCGAACCGAACCAAATAAGCGATTCAGTTTGGTTTTAAAAAATTAGTTCTCGGTTTTGGAAATACTAAGTTTTCTTATTCGGTTTTGAATTTCGGTTTAATTTTTTCCAAAACCGAAAACTGAATAAGAATATATATATATATATATATATATATATATATATATATTCTTATTCAGTTTTCGGTTTTGGACAAAATTAAACTGAAATTACATACATACATAATATGCGCCAAAAAATACAAATAAACTAAAAAATTGAATAAACTGAATAAATCGAAAATTGAATCGATTTAATACAGTTCAATTTTATTCGATTATGGGTCATTTCGGTTCAATTTTAATTTTACTTATTCGATTTTCGTTCCAATTCGACTTCAATTATTCATTCGGTTTGAACCAAATTAAGTGAATGCTCACCTCTGGTTAGAAAATGTAGAAGACTTAACCCATTTTTTCGAACTTTTTAAGTGACATTCTTTTTTATTTTATTTTTTCAAAAAGGAGTCCGGCAAGCTAAAACCCGATAAGACCCCAAAAATTTTCAATTTAATCTTCTCTTCTTTGTAGATAGCCGCCCAAATTTTTCCAGATCTCAAAATTTTCCCTCCTCTACCCCTTCTCCTCGAGGTACAGCCACCTCCTATACCTCACGGCAAAGCTCCTCCTCCATCTCGAGCCAACTCCTCCACTATCCGCAACGGAGCCTAAGATATCCTCCACCATCTTCTTAGACAGGACCATCCCCCTCCGGATGGGATTCGGATTCGAGCGTTCTACTCCACACTGAGCACAGAGAGCCACTTCCTCGCCGATGGGATTCAGCGTCGGGCGTTCGACTCCAAAGTCTCAAGGTAGCCGCAGATGGGATTCAACCAGGAGCGCTCTTCGGCCACTGACAAATCCTCCAGGCTTCCTGTGACATGCTCTCCAAGCCCAGTTCCAGGGGGCTACAACTAATGAAGGCCATAGGTTCAATTTCTCTCAGTTTTCTGTTATCTCCTCTATTTTTGATTTTTTTTAGTGCTTTTGGGATTATTTTTAGGTTTTAGCACCTCTCCATAGGAGAGCTCCCCGCCCGGTCTATGTGTGCCTAGTGGAGATATCAGACAGGAGGTTATGGCAGAAGCTCACAGTTCTCAGTATTCTATTCATCCTGGAGGGACCAAGATGTACCAAGATATCAAGCAGCATTTCTTGTGGAACGGGATGAAGAGGGAGATAGCTAGATTTGTTTCCCGTTGCTTGGTATGTCAGCAAGTGAAGGCAGAACAGCAGAGGCCAGCTGGATTATTGCAACCGCTTCCTATTCCGGAATGGAAATGGGAGCATATTACAATGGACTTTGTGACCGGTTTACCGAGATCACCAAGTGGTAAGGACGCTATTTGGGTAATAGTAGATCGGCTTACGAAGGTAGCACACTTTCTTCCTTTCAGAGTAGGACAATCTACAGAAAAGTTGGCAGAGTTGTATATGCAACAGATAGTCAGGCAGCATGGAGTCCCTGTCAATATTGTGTCGGATCGAGATACTCGCTTTACATCATATTTCTGGAAGAGCTTACATCATAGTCTGGGTACCAAGTTAAGATTTAGCACGGCCTACCATCCGCAGACGGATGGGCAATCAGAAAGAACGATTCAGACTTTAGAAGACATGTTACGAGCTTGCACCCTAGATTTTGGAGGGTCTTGGGAGAGTCACCTGTACTTAGTCGAGTTCTCATATAACAATAGTTATCAAGCCAGTATCCAGATGGCGCCATTCGAAGCACTATATGGTAAGAAGTGCAGGTCGCCGCTTGCATGGGATGATATCAGAGAGAGGAAGATGTTAGGCCCAGAAATGATTATTCAGACGGTTGAAGTGGTTAAGGAAATTAGAGAGCGACTTCGAGTTACACAGGACCGGCATCGTCATTGGACGGACCAGCATCGTAGGCCGTTAGAGTTCTCTGTTGGGGACGTTTCATGTATCTCAATTACGTAGGCATGTATCGGACCCAAGCCATGTCCTCGATCATTCTGAGCTGGTTGTTGGTACCAACTTGTCTTACGAGGAACAGCCTGTGTCCATTTTGGACCGAAGAGAGAAGATACTCAAGAACCGAACAATTAGTCTTATCCGTGTTGCTTGGGGTCATCACTCCTTGGGAGAGTCAACGTGGGAACGTGAGGATGATATCCGATCACGGTATCCACACCTATTTGACTCACAAGGTATATCTCTTTCTGTATACCTTGATTGTCCTGATTCTTCATGCTTATCACCTTATGGGTAGAGCTACTTGATATCGTAGAATGATGAATTTACATATATAGTACTTGCTTTTGATATGGTAAAAATGATTGCTTGCTCACTAGAATTGCTTGTATTAGTTTAGCCCCGATATTTCTACCTGCTTGGATTTGAAATTCCGAGGACGGAATTTTTCTAAGGTGGGTAGAGATGTCACTCCCCGTTCCCAGAATGCGTATTTTTATACATGTACAACTCATATATATTTATTTAATATTTATCATGTATTATCCTGTATTTAAATTCCTTTAATTTCATGTTAATTAATTATCTGCATTTGATTTCCTGTAATTTTATTTCTGCATTTTACTTTCTGCTGTTATTCTCTGCTTTAGTCTTGCTTTGGGTTCGGCTTGGTTGGGTTTATTGGTGGTTCGCATGAACCGAACCCCCACAAACCCCCACCTACCACCACCCTTCCTATTTAAAGCCCCCATCCCCTTCTCCCTCCTCATAACTCTCCTTCACCATTACTTCTTCTTCTTCCTCACCTCTCTCTTCCACCTACCAGGAGAAGGCAAGTACATCTTGCTTCTTGCTTCCACTTGAGAACTATTTTTATGGTTCATTTTTCTTCCTCTCATGATCCTGAGAGAGTTTAGTACTTAGCATTTTTGATTTCTTTGGCTTGTTTCTTCTAGATCTAAGTTGTTGTATTCTCGGTTGTTCATGGGTTTTGATCTCCCAACCTGGCGTGCTTTTCAGAATAGATAGTTCTTGTTGTAGAGCTTCTCCTTCTACACCATTCTGAACCATGGGAACTTCATTTCTGGCTTGGAACGAAGGTTCAGTCACGCTCACGTTCTTACGTGCCAGCGTGAATTTTTAGTCACGCTCACGTCTTTACGTGCGTGCGTGAATTTTGAGTCACGCTCACGTTCTTACGTGCCAGCGTGAATTTTGAGTCACGCTCACGTCTTTACGTGCGTGCGTGAATTTTGAGTTACGCTCACGTCTTTGCGTGCGTGCGTGGATTTCTTATTACGCTCACGCTGTGCGTGCGTGAGTTACTTTTCACGCTCACGTTATGAGTGCGTGAATTACCCTTCACGCTCATGCTATGCGTACCAACGTGAACCACTTTTCACGCTCACGTTGTTTATACGCTCACTCCTACCTACTAGACTTGTTGGCGTGACTTGTTGGCCTTAGCATAGACTTGTTGGCGTGACTGGTTGGCCTTAGCATAGACTTGTTGGCGTGACTTGTTGGCCTTAGCATAGACTTGTTGGCGTGACTTGTTGGCCTTAGCATAGACTTGTTGGCGTGACTTCCTGACCTGGGTGTTTCTATTTGTTCTATAATTTATTCCTTTAATGGTGGCATGATAATTCTTCTATTATATCCTTATGCCCTTTTTATGCACTCGAAAATCTTGGCATGTTAATATTTTTAATACATATGGTTGTAGAACGTGCCTTGTGTCTTGTTTGGTTTATGGATACCCAGTAAGACTGGAACTTAACCCTGAGAGTTATAGTCGACCCCATGTAATACTAATTGACTTTCATGCCTTGTCACCATTGATAATAATGGTTATCTTGACTAAAATTGATCATGCGTTCCTAGTTGGAACTAAGAGACTGGCTAGTCGTCTTATTGAATTAAATGAATGAGACACGTTCATGTAATGAACTATTGTAATCGACTGGCTGATCCCGAATATTGACATACAGGCACATGCAGGCTTCAATTTATTTATTTATTTATTTATTTTACAAAAGCAGCATGTGTACTTTATGGTCAAGGCATGATTACTCCGTGGTTAGATTTGATTGTTGCATTACGCTATGTAAGACCTATAACCTAGCCGCACGGGTACCGTTGTAGAGTTGCGCATATCGTACCCCGTACGAAAGTACTCATTTGAATGACCATGATCCACGGCATGGGATTTCACTCAACGTAGGGACTATTAAGTTAAATAAAATAATGATTGCATGGAGAGAATGGATCCCCGAGTTCTTACATGGCAGCCCTCTTAGTAGTGCCCGACAGGCCGACTGGTTTCCACAGATACTGTAAACCTGTCACACGGGCAGGGAGCGGTATCTGCTTATATTATTATTGTATATTGTATATTGATGACGGGCGTCCCGCTGGGACTCGTCTAATTCATGATTGGCGCAATTGATTGACTGGATAGACTAGTCTTGCTTGCACATAGTAAGAACTGAGGAATCCCTATTTGCATAATTTCAGGATAACTTGGGACTCACAATAGCAAGCCGTAGGAGTTGATTGGTCGTTCAAGATGATTTGTTTGTGTACTGTACCTACTCTGTTGCCTAACTGAGATGATCAGAATATCAGGACATGACGGGCCAACTTCTGTCCTTGTTTGGTTGGAAGGTTGGTTCGAAGTGTCGTGATGTTATGGGAATCCTAGTGGAAAGCAGATATCTATTATTATATCCTCTTACTTACTGGTTTAATCCTTCATATCGTGCTTCCTTGTGGTACTTGCTATTAGAGGTCTAACCTCTCTGGTTTTGCATGGCCAGATTTAGAGCCGGTTCCCGAGGACTCAGCTTACTTCTACCTCCAAGATGGTCAATACTAGAGGAATGATCGCAGGAGGACTCGAGTGGGTTCCTTACTCCACCGCTCGTTTTGTTATTTACTTCATACTTAGCCGTTTGGCACCGACATGTTAGTCGGATTGTCTTGCACTTAATTTTACATAATTGTAATTAAGTCAGACTGCAGCTGATAACAATTGTGTATATGTTACTATACCATCTGGCTATGTTTTGTAAAGCCAGATCTCAAGAATATTTTGACTAAGCGTTTGGGACGCCTTTCTGCTTTATCTCACATATTCTCTATTTTTGCTTCTTGTTTGAATGATTGAGACAATAGATGTGAAGTGACCATAGTAAGACTTTCATGTAGTATGCACCCCCTCGTCTGGTTAGACAGCATTGATCGTATTATACGGTATTCATCTACCCGTAATACGTAGCTGGCTGAGTCATTCCCCCGCTCTCCAGTATTCTGGTTCTGGGGCGTGACAGGTCCTGCCTCGTCGTTAAGAAGTCCCCAACCGAGACCTCCTGGTAACAAAAATGATAAATATTTTTTTGAATCTTTGAGCACCTGGTGTTCGACAAAAGTTCCTTGTCAATTCATGTGCTCGAAAAATTGTGCAAGATCAATTTGACATTCTGGGATGGCCTTTCACTTGTAGATGCAAATAATATTATATACGAAATAATTTACTGTTAAATATACCTGTTCTGCAAGTGCATTTGGAATTATAAATTGTTTTTACTTGGTTTCCATTACAAATGCATATGTAAGTTTGGTATATTCCTTGCTAGCTATTATTAAATGGCTTGCTTGATATTTAGTTGAATGTAATGACTACAAGAAAAATTTGTTATTCTTCCCTCTTACTGAAAGGTTTTAAAGAATGATATTTTTTTCTTATTGTTAAAGATGATATGCACTTAACAAAGCTGAATAAAATGAAAGGACTCAAACAATCGACACCAAAACTATGGAATAAAAGGCTTTGTTGTTGTTGTTGTTGTTGTTGTTGAGATAAATATCATATCCATCTTCTACATCATCTGGACCTATATTCTAGACAAATACAATATGATAGAATAAGGACATGGCTATAACACATGGGCAATACTGATTCGGAGTATCTGTGCTTCCTAGTCTGGAGTTATGGGACTCATGAACTTTTCAATATATCACCACATAGTAATGTGGGCACAATTAACCATTTTGATTAATTAATTAATTTGGAGTCACGTTACTCGATCCCCATATCTAAACCGTTTAGACTCGTTGTAGTCTAGAGGAATTTGGAGGGTGCTTCTTGGTTGCATGAACCAAACGGTAGGTTGACTTACTCACCATCTGGCTATCTAGAATATATAGCATGGTGGTCTCATCCAGAACTACCATTGCTAGGGACTTACGTCCACTGCTGGTCATAAGGGGAATGATATTTATGTTTCTGAGTATTGTTCTTTTTTAGCTAGCAATAGTATACCACATTAATCAAAATTTTGAAGAGCAAAAGATTGATATGATAAATTGCTGGTCATGCTAACAAATATGTTTTGGGTGTTGTATGTATACTTAGATAAGAAGTGTAGAACATGGGTGACCATATGACAGTTTCCTTTAGGACCTATTGAGCTTAAACAACCAACAAACTCTATTGTTATCATCTTATGATACACTGTGAGCATCTTCCAATATGGTGAATAGAATCTATAAATAATCTGTAAACGATATGATTCGTTGAATGCTACGAAAAGGACAACTTCGTTGACAATATTTCTTTCTTATTCTTTTTTTGTAAGGAAAAAACGAAGAATTTACAGAGACATAGTCACCTTGATATCTTCTGTTATATAGTTCTGTCAAATAACTACCAACATTTCCCTGTTTCATGCTTTACCTTGCCAAGATACAGATTATAGTGAATCCTCTAAGTTCCTAAATTGTACTTATATGGACTAAATGCAAAATGAAATAAAGATCAGCATCAATAAGCTGGACTACTAGGCAGTACTGGAGAAGGATGATAATGTCAAACAATAAAGAGAACTCATCATATAAGGAATAATCATTTTACAATGTTACAAGAAAAAGAAATATATATCACAATTCTTTCATATATATGATGCATTCTCGAGCCTTTGAAATGTACATCAAATTGATGTATTCATTTACATTATAATGATATGAAACTTAAACCCACATTCTGCAATGTTACTTTATGTGACAACACTAAGAAGATTACTATAGAAAATTAGAAGGTTGCACAAGCAAATACCAAGAAAAGAGAGTTATATATAAGCTCTTGTGTGAACCTCAATAGTCTGTAAGTGCACTAATATCCTCTTAATTGCTCTGATGTTTATTTGTATGCTTATTAATAACTCTACAAATTTCTTGAATATTATATGTAAAAATTTATGCAATATACTTTGTAGGTTTTGTGAACAATACAAATTTTTAGAAAAGTTTAGGTGTGTGCATGAAGCTTGGTAGTTATTTGTCTTGGTTGAGCTAAATTATCGATGTTTTGGTATATTTTTTTTATTTTCTAACTTATTTCTTGTGTACAGCGGTATATTTGAGGGTAAGGGTGTTACTATTGAGGGCTTTGTTAGCGATGTGGCTCTGGCATCTCCTTCATTTTCTGACAGTAAGGTATAGAAAAATATTTCTGAAGTTATATCAATTTCAGCCTGTATATCAGTGTATGGGAGTAAACTCGTCTAAGAATATAATATGTTGCCCTTAGCGTCTCTTTATTCAAAGATAGGACACTCCAAACTTGTGTTGTGTCAGAATGGTATCTACACTCGTTTTCATGTTTAGGTGTGCTACCACGTGGTAGATCGCTAGTTCTTATTTAATTGGTAAACTCATCTTCTTAGATTTAGGAATTTATCGATGTGTTTACAGGAATGCTCATGGTAACAAGTTAAATAGAAAAAAAACCTCGTGCTTTTGAAAAGCTAAAAAGAATGACATATTTGTGAGTTATCCAAACTGAATAGTCTTCGTCGTTGATTACACGAAAGATAAAAATATATGTTCTCTCTCCTGTAAATACTAGATTCCATTTGCATCTCAAGTTCGTTAGTTTCCAATTTATTTGCTTTGTGGAAGTTTTGATATTTTCATATATAAGGATTAGGATATTAATTAAAAAAAATCATAGAGGGTCCCATACTGATTGAACTATCAAGGATTAGGAACCTGGATACCCTTCTCTACTGCAGAAGTCTACTCTTCTTAGTTGCACATGACACCCACTTTGAATACCCATGTACACAGACCTACCTATAACTGTTTACCTACTGCAGGAGCCACCTACTGCTGCACTTGTGTTTCCCTTTTGATACCCAGATTTTGCATGTAAGTCCCTTAAAGCTGCATATATATATATATATATATATATATATATATATATATATATATATATATCCCTTAAACCTGTCACTCTTTTAGTATATATTTTGTTTTACTTATAAATTTTTGTTTGTTCGTTTGCAGGATCACATAGACAACAAGTCAATTTTGGGGGAAGACATTATATCATGAGATCTATTGTTGGCTAATTTTTTTAGGAAGACAATCAATTCATGTGTTTTAGTTTACACAATAGTTTTCTAAGCTTGAATGTGATACATTTGTGGAATATAATACGCATTTTTTTGAATAACTACTTGATGTTGTTAAAATATTACATTATTGGATTATTTTATGAAGAGATGTTTAAAGACATTGTATTGGATATTATGTTTTGTTCACAGTAACTTGTTGTTTGTTCTCAAGTTCTTTGAATATAAATTTCATTGTGTGTTATTTTCCAAATACGATTTTTACATTTATGAATATATGTGATTTTTTTAATATAAAAAAATAAAAATATATAAAAATAGCTTTTGCGACATCAAATTGTGTAGCAGAAAGTGTGTTTATATTTGGCTATATTAGCTTTTGCGACATCAAATTGTGTAGCAGGAAGTATTTTTATTAATAAAAATAAAGAACTAGACATTTGGCGACATGTGTAATGTTACTAAAGTATCATCTTTCTGCGACACATAAGACACATGTCGCCAAAAGTCATTTTAAATCAAAAGTATGATATGTCGCAAAAAGTACATACATTATGCGATATGTGTTATTTTATGTCGCCAATGACTTTCCTAGACAAGGCTACGGCGACATGTATGCGACATAGCCAGATATGTCGCGAAAACGCTTTGGCGACACAAATCTAACTTTCTGCTACATATTGCTTATGTCACTGAACATGTATTTTCTTGTAGTGAATTAAACCAGTATGGTCTTGCATCATGTTTAGGATGGGTCTCCTGAGCACCACGGTCAGGAGTACCCACTGAAAGGGACTAAGGTTAATAACTAGAATAACACAGTAGTCATGAAGAGATTTCCCAGCTACAGGCAATCCCGTTACCTGGACGCTCTTGGGATCTGTAGCCTGCCGTCGAGTAGGGCACATTTTCAGCACACTGTCATGTGTTGTACCCTCTAAGTCATTTAAGGGTACATGCGTTTCCTGGACGATGTACCCACTTGAATTCAACCCCTAATATTCGACCTGGGTAAACTGGATGGTCTGTAGGGCTTGTGTCTGTGGAATAATCTCATTGCATCTTGCTAGTAACTAGGCCTGTGATAACCCTAGTTAGTTAAAGTATCAAGCCATTCTTATTGCTTGGCCGTGATTGTTGAATGGGGAATAATCAGTCTAGTCTTGTCTTGATCCGGTATAAGATTGTTACATGTCCTGATTTTCTTCTATTATCTTGTTGATAAATGGGAGAAACCAAGTTCGATTCAGATGAAGGGTTACAATCCCGGTCCTTGTTTGGTTTAAGGGTTGTAACCTGGTTATCTGAATGGTTCCATGGTTATCTTAACGTATATCCTCGTGATGTTATATCTCTCCAGTTTTACTATATTATTATTATCTTCTGTGCTAATTGCTGGTTTTAGTTTCTAAGTGAAGCTTCCTTTGTGGCACTTGCTCTTTCTGGGATCTGACCTAGCTGGTTTTGTATGGCCAGATTTCGGAGCAGCTCCAGAGGATCTACCGACTTTCTAGCCCGATGGTGACCACCAGGCGTAACCAGGGCAACGAGTGGGTTCATTTTGATCTTCCACTTTATTGTAAAAATATTCTTTTGAGGCGTTTAGCCGACAAGCACCTGTTTAGCTCGATTGCATTTACTTACTGTCTGCCTACGGACTGTAACATGATTGACAGATCCTAGGGTTGATCATGTATGACTAAACTCTTGCTAGTCTTCACATTTTGTAACGACTAGCTTCATGATCAGCTGAATATATAATATTTGGGACGCCTTACTATTGTATATTTGGTGATCTTACATCTTGTGACATTTACTTACTTGCTTGTGATTGAGACACTAGGCTTGTTCATGACCTTAAGAGACTGTTGGCTTGTAGTTAAACCCTTATGTATCTAGACAGCCGTGACCGTATAGCGAGGTGGGCTGCACTTCTATATACGTAGCTGGCTATGTCTGTCCCGCTCTCCAGTATTCTGGTTCTGGGGCATGACATGGTTTAAGTAGTGGCCCATGTAGGTCTTGTAAATCAAGATATGTGAGGGTTTACCAAATAGATGTCTCAATCAGTACTCGCCCTTGATCTCTGTTCGTATCCTCTGAATCCCTGGATTCTTGACCTGTTCACATGCTTGTATCGTTGAATTGTCTTGGTCCTTCCTTATTGTTCCCCATGTGCCTTATTCAGCGGCATTGTACCTGGCCCTGCTGATCAGCAAGGCGGAGCACCTTCCGTGGACCAGCAGCAACCTGAAGATCAAGCCCAGCATTCAGGAGTAGCCTCCAGAGTCATGCCTACTGGAGGAGAGCCACCAGTTCAGCCCGTCCAACCTGTAGAGCCTGATGATGGCACTTTGGTAGGTCTCGTCAGGACCTTGATAGCTTTCCAAGATCGTCGAGGAGATGCCTTGCACCAGGCAGTGACGGATGCTCTGACCAGAGGAGATCATCAGGGTAACAGCACGGCCAACAGCTTCAAACGCTTGAACCCTCTATTCTTCAACGGCAGTGAAGATGCTATCACCGCAGATGCTTGGCTTCAGGACACAGAGGTGATTCTAGAAGCAGTCAGGACCCCAGAGAACGAGAAAGTGGCCGTAGTATGCCTGCAGTTGTTAGATCTTGCCCGCAATTGGTGGGCGGCACAGGCCATAGGATTAGCAGCACCAATTACTTGGGCAGTATTCAGAGAGAGATTCCAGACCAAGTACTTCGATGCTGTAGCTCGGTACGATCTACAGACGAGGTTCACCAATCTGAAGCAGATGGGCATGACGGTCGATGGATATGCGGTCGAGTTTTCGAGGCTCAGTCGGTTTGCTCCCACTTTGGTGGCAACCAAGTTTGATAGAGCTCAGCGATTCCAGCAGGGACTTCTCTTGAAGATTTTATTGGCAATTGAGCAGTTTGAGCATCAGAATTTTGATGCAGTCTTGAGAGCAGCTAGGAGGCATGAGTATACCTCCCAGCGGATCGTGGATAGGACCGGAGGTCGAAAGCGATCTCACGGCCAGATGAATCAGTCGTCAGCCCCAGCCCCGGCAGCCAGGGCTTTGACTATTGGGGCTCCGAGGCGAGCGGCCTCAGTAACGTCGGTTCAGCATTCAGCCCCGACGTACCCTCAGCAACAGAAGCAGAAGCCCTCTTACGCAGTGGGATGTTCGCATTGCGGGAAGCCAGGACATGTGGTAGCAGAATGTCGCAGGGCATAGGGATTGTGCGTGGCTTGTGGAGCACCGGATCATAGGGTTGGATCCTGCCCGAATAGGGGTGGTTCATCATCGTCCAACCTTTCTAGCTCTTCAGTGAGAGGACCAGCTCCAGTCCAGCAGCAGCAGTATCAGCCTCAGAGGCCCTTACCGTCTCAGTCCCAGGTATTCCAGCAACAACACCCCCAGCAGTATGCATAAGCCCAAGCCCAGATCCAGAACAGGCAACGAGGATTTCAGCAGAGGGGACCAACACCCCGAGGGCATGGTTAGGCTATGGTGATGACCGCAGAAGAAGGATTAGCACCAGGAGAGGTAGTGGCAGGTACTATTCTCGTCAACTCATTTTCAGCTTCAGCTTTATTTGATTATGGTGCATCGCATTCATTTATGTCTGCACGATTCGCGACACGGATAGGATTGGAGCCCGAGTCTTTATCAGTAAGGCTCAATATACTTACTGGTAACGGACTCGTAGGAGTAAATAGAGTATTTTTCTCGTGTCAGATCGTAGTTAGCGGTAGAAAATTTTTCGCTAGATTGATAGAGTTCCTGATGGCCGATTATGATGTGGTCTTAGGGATGGATTGGTTGAGGAACCAGTATGCTAGAATAGACTGCCATATTGGTAGGGTTATTTTTAGCATTCCAGGCGAGCCAGAGTTTTCCTTTTCCCGAGGCAAAGTTGAGCCTTCTCCTCCAGTGTTGCGGATGGCAGTAGCAGCAGTGTAGTTACCTCGGATAGTTGAAGAGTTTTCAGATGTTTTCCCAGAAGAGCTTCCAGGTATGCCGCCAGAGCGGGAGATCGAGTTCATCATTGACTTGATCCTCGGGACAGCCCCAGTGTCGGAGAGAGTCTACAGGATGGCGCCTTCAGAGTTGGAGATATTGTACAAGATGATTGAAGAACTTAGGACCAAGGGATTCATTCTTGCAAGTGGATCACCTTGGGGAGCCCCGATGCTTCTTGTGAAAAAGAAGGATGGTACGTCCAGGTTATGTGTTGATTATCGTACCTTGAACTCAGTGACAATCAAGAACAGATACCCTCTTCCGAGAATAGATGACTTGTTTGATCAACTCAAGGGGGCAACAGTATTCTCGAAGATTGACTTGCGGTCAGGATACCATCAGATCAGAGTCAGAGAGCAGAACATCCCGAAGACAGCTTTCAGATCCAGATATGGGCATTGGGAGTTCCTTGTTATGCCATTTGGAGCGACCAATGCGCCGACTGTATTCATGGACCTCATGAATCGTATCTTTATGTTACGACCCGCACCCTAGAGTCAGGGCACGAGAAGTGGGTACGTCCAGCCTACGCCGCGGTGTCGGCGGTAGAACGCTGTCCTAGGTCAATCATCTAACAATATAAAGTACCTGTACAGTTTATACTCTCCGAATGGAGGTGACAAACAGAAAATAATCTCAATCACATCTAGGTAGAAGAATGAAAGATAGATAGATAGACAGTAACTCAAAGAGAACAGTAGAATAGATGAAATAAGTCCAAGTGTCTAGGATAACATAACATCAGAATGTCAACTCATAATACAATAAGTCTAAGAGTCTATACATAACTCAACATCTCAAAATACAACTCAGATGTGAGACAAAATGATAATATAGAAAGACTGCCTAGACTAAACTGGTCTAGACTACTGGAACAACATCCTCAGCTGCAGGTGGATCCTGCTGAGGGTCCACAACATAAGTGTCATCTAGTCCTGCTCCATAATAGGTAGACACCATAGCCTCCTCCTCATCCTCTATAATATTTTCAACAGGTCCAATCAGGACAAGAACGAGCACAATACATCTCACGCAGTGCATAGTATGATAGGAAATATAAAGCATGCAATAGAGTAAAATACAGGAAACGCTGAAAGAAGATACATGTAGCAAAAGAGATAACTGTAATGAAATATCTACTATAATAGAGAACTAGCAGTGTCTAGTGAGTCAGAGTAAAATATAGACATGTGAAATAGCATAGGAGATTCATGACTACAGCTAGGAGTGATTCATGACTACAGCTACTGGGGTAATATCCACATGACTATTTCCACTCCCCCATCCCCAATCAATACACAAGGATCCGTTCAAGTTATGTTAAGATTCATGATAAGCCCATAAATGGGAGATTCATGAGAGGCTCTGTGAATCATGAGAGTACATGAGTTACAAGCGATTCGTGAATCTATAAAAGCATAGAGATACATGATGATTCGTGAAAAGCACAAACATGCTGTATCTGATGCTCCCGAAGGGGATAACATCTCATGAAAAGATCCATATAGTACCAATTCGTGATAACAATCGTGTCAGCATCAAGTAAAGTAATCTAGAGCAAGAATATAAATCCTGGCAAATATGAAACGGTCAGAGAATGTACTCGCCTGATAACTGAATGTCTGAAGAAGATATACTGTCTGAGGAGAGGTGTATGGCTCCTAATCAGATCAATACAAGTCACAATTTATCCACAATGGTAAAAATAAAGTATACAATGCACACTACATGATTCTAGGTCAATCTAGTCAAAAGTCAACTCTTGGTCAACTCTAATAGTCAAACTAGGTCACAGGAAGTCAAACTAAGTCAATAAGGTCAAACAAGGTCAAACAAGTCAAATACTAGTCAACATGATCAATCTGGATCAAGTCTAGGTCAAACTTAGACCAACTAAGGTATTGGTCAAACAAAGACCAGTCAATAAGGTAATTAAGTCAAACATGGTCAGACTAGTCAAATTAGTCAAAGTTAGGCCAACCTTAGTCAACTAGTTAGGGTTTTAGTCAAACTAGTTTAAACTAGTCATTGTAGGTCAATCCTAGTCAATTCTAGGTCAATTAGGTCAAGGTTTGACCTAAGGTTGACTTTGGTCAACCTTTAGTCAACAAAGGTTAACAAGTTGGGTTTTGGGCCATTAGGTCAAATTGAGTTAGCCCCCAAGCCATAGGCTAGTAGCCTAGGCCATAGGCTATTCTTAGGGTTCCATAGGCTAGTGATTATAGGTTTCTATATAAACCTAGACTTAGCAAGTTATACATATATATATATCTATATATATAAATATATATATACACATCAATCTACTATCTATATACCTATATGGGAATACCATATATACCATACCCAAAAACCCACATACATATGATACACTATATATGTGACCTAAAACAAATATATATATATATATATATATATATATATATATATATATATATATATATATATATATATATATATATATATATATATATATCAATATATATATACATATATATATCTATATATATAAAACTTATATATATACTATACATATATAAAGAGAGGAAAGTGAGGGACATAGAGAGAGAGACATAAAGTGAAAAAGGGAAAACATGACAGTGAGAGAGAGGGGAAAATGGGGGTGACTGGACAGTGGACAGGAGGGGGGTGTTCTCAGATTTCCTGAGAACAGGAATTGCCCCCCTCACAGAAAATACACACACACACACACAATTCATATATACATATATGTATATATACATCACAACTACCTATTCACTCACCCAAATACCCTCAAAATTCACCCATACTCACACATACCTATATACTACATGTTTATACACTAAAAATACATATATACATATATAAAACATATCAAAAATAGACTTGAAAATCACTTTTGAAAACTGGGAATTAATACAAAATCTGGAAAAATTTGCACTGTACACTTGACAGTAGGTAAACCCAATTTCTCCTACAAATCGAGCTAAGACCCGAATCAAAGGGTTGGTAACTGAGCCCCTAGGTGTCCTCTAGTGTCTAGTGTCCCTGATACTGCACCACGACACGACACAACGTGTCCAAACACAAAAGAACTCACTCGGGTAAGCTAGGATACACGAATACGTACACAGCGTCGTGCAAGTGTTCACGTGTCTCGTAGACACACCACGAGACACGACACCACTCGTGGTCACACACACGTGTAGCCCACATATAGGGCTACACGTTCCACACCCTGACACGTGTCCACGACACTCGTGGACACAAAACGAACCCCGTATCAGTCGTGAAAACACGACTGATGCGCGCGAGTTTCGACAGCGTCGTGCACGCTGTCACAAGCCCCGTGCTCGTGACACAGGACACGACGCACCACGTGCTCGTGTCCTCGTGTACGCCACATGAAGGGCTACACGATGGTGTCACTACGAGACGCTCTAGTGTCGTGTCCATACGACACGACACGCGTGTCTAAGTCGAATTTTCGACTGGACTGTGCGCGTGCACGACAGTGCACGACCAGTGCACGTGTCCTCGTGTCCTCGATACGACACGAGGTGTCCTAAAATTTTGGGGGCATGTGCGCAGACACTGCCCCCTCGTGTCCACCAATTTTGGTGTGTCGACGTGATCTGTGCAGAGCGCACGAACCGTGTGGTAGCAGGACACTGCCACACTGTGCAGTGCAGTGCAGTGCAGTGTGTTCGTGTCTGATTTGACACGGACACGACACAATAATGTGCTCAGTAGGTTAGGGTTGTGACCTAGGTGTCTAGGGCTACCCAAAAACATATTTTGTTTCACATTTTAATAAAAACCAGTTCTTTGTGGCATTTCAACAAACACAGTTTCCTAGTCTAGGATGCGTGTCCGATACGGACACCAAACCAACTCAAACCTTCACCAAAATTGTCTTACGGTACCCTAGTACCTAGATGCATGCAAATATAAAGAGAAAACATAATATTAACATTGTCACGCCCCAGAACCAGAATACTGGAGAGCGGGGGAATGACTCAGCCAGCTACGTATTACGGGTAGATGAATACCGTATAATACGATCAATGCTGTCTAAAAGACAAGGGGGTGCATACTATATGAAAGTCTCGCTATGGTCACTTCACATCTATTGTCTCAATCATTCAAACAAGAAGCAATAATAGAGAACATTTAAGATAAAGCAATAAGGCGTCCCAAACGCTTAGTCAAAATGTTCTTGAGATCTGGCTTTACAAAACATAGCCAGATGATATAGCAACATATACACAATTGTTATCAGCTGCAGTCTGACTTAATTACAATTATGTAAAAGTAAGTACAAGACAATCCGACTAACATGTCGGTGCCAAACGGCAAAATATAAAGTAAGTAACAAAACGAGCGGAGAAGTAAGGAACCCACTCGAGTCCTCCTGCGATCATCCCTCTAGTATTGACCATCTTGGAAGTGGAAGTAAGCTGAGTCCTCGGGAACCGGCTCTAAATCTGGCCATGCAAAACCAGAGAGGTTAGACCTCTAATAGCAAGTACCGCAAGGAAGCACGATATGAGGCATTAAACCAGTAAATAAGAGAATATAATAATAGATCTCTGCTCGCTACTGGGATTCACGTGACATCACGACACTTCGAACCAACCTCCCAACCAAACAAGGACAGAAGTTGGCCCGTCATGTCATGATGCTCTGATCATCTCAGTTAGTTAACAGAGTAGGTACAGTACACAAACAAATCAACTTAAACGGCCATCCAACTCCTACGGCTTACTACTGTGAGTCCCAAGTTATCCTGGAATTATGCAATAAGGATTTTTCAGTTCTTACTATGGACAAGCAAGGCTAGTCTATCCAATCAATCAATTGCGCCAATCATGAATTAGACGAGTCCCAGCGGGACGCCCGTCATCAATATACAATATACAATAATATAAGCAGATACCGCTCCCTGTCCGTGTGGCAGATTTGCAGTATCTGTGGGAACCAGCCGGCCTGTTGGGCACTAATAGTCCCAAAGAGGGCTGCCATGTAAGAACTCGGAAATCCATTCTCTCCATGCAATCATTATTTTATTTAACTTAGTAGCCTCTACGTTAAGTGAAATCCCATGCCGTGGGTCATGGTCATTCAGAATGAGTACTTCCGTACAAAGTACGATATGCCCAGCTCTACAACGATACCCGTGCGGTTAGGTTGTAGGTCTTACATAGCGTAATGCAACAATTAAAACTAACCACGGAATAATCATGCCTTGACCATAAAGTACACATGCTGCTTTCGTAAAAATAAATAAATAAATTGTAGCCTGCATGTATCTATATGTCAATATTTGGGATTGGCCAATCGATTGCAAATATGAACGTGTCTTATTCCATTTAATTCAATAAGACGACTAGCCAGTCTCTTAGTTCCATCTAGGAACGCATGATCAATAATTAATCAAGATAACAATCAATGTTAATTAATGCCAATTCGGGAAATAAAATGGAGAAATAAATAATGATTGGGAAATAAATAATCTCATGCGCTGTGAAAAATGATTGGGAAATAAATAAACTCATGCGCCTGAGGAATGCTGTGGGAAATAAATCTCATGCGCTGATGTGGGAAAGGTTGGGAAATAAATAATATCATGCGTCTGAGAGAAATGATTGAAAAATAAATAAACTCATGCGCTGTGGGAAGTGATTGGGGAAATAAATAAATTCATGCGCCTGAGGAAGGTGGCTGTGAGAAATAAATAAACTCAGGGAAGCTGTGGGAAATAAATAAACTCATGCGCCTGAGGGAATCTGTGGGAAATAAATAAACTCATGCGCCTGAGGGAATCTGTGGGAAATAAATAAACTCATGCGCCTGTGGGAAGTGATTGGGAAATAAATAAATTCATGCGCCTTGGCTGTGGGAAGTGATTGGGAAATAAATAACTCATGCGCCTTGGCTGTGGGAAGGGATTGGGAAATAAATAGATTCATGCGCCTTGGCTGTGGGAAGTGATTGAGAAATAAATAACTCATGCGCCTTGGCTGTGGGAAGGGATTGGGAAATAAATAGATTCATGCGCCTTGGCTGTGGAAAGTGATTGGGAAATAAATAGATTCATGCGCCTTGGCTGTGGGAAGTGATTGGGAAATAAATAACTCATGCGCCTTGGCTGTGGGAAGTGATTGAAAAATAAATAGATTCATGCGCCTTGGCTGTGGGAAGTGATTGGGAAATAAATAACTCATGCGCCTTGGCTGTGGGAAGTGATTGGAAAATAAATAGATTCATCCGCCTTGGCTGTGGGAAGTGATTGGGAAATAAATAACTCATGCGCCTTGGCTGTGGGAAGTGATTGGAAAATAAATAGATTCATGCGCCTTGGCTGTGGGAAGTGATGATTTGATGCGCTGTGGGAAATAAATCTCATGCGCTTGAGGAATGAAGATTTGATGCGCTGTGGGAATAAAGATTTCCATGCGCTTGAGGAATGAAGATTTGATGCGCTGGGAATAAAGATTTCCATGCGCTTGAGGAATGAAGATTTGATGCGCTGTGGGAAAAAGATTTCCATGCGCTTGAGGAATGAAGATTTGATGCGCTGTGGGAATAAGATTTCCATGCGATTGAGGAATGAAGATTTGATGCGCTGTGGGAATAAGATTTCCATGCGCTTGAGGAATGAAGATTTGATGCGGCTGGGACTGTTCTTCTTCTCCGAATTTTCTGAGAACAGAACCATGGGAACCATGGAAGCCATTGCTTCCAAGCTTCATAAATCCTTCATCCCAAGCCCAAATATGGACTTCCATAGGTCAAAATTGGGTAGAACGAAATTCTCTACAACATGGAACCATCGAAACTTGAAGATAACAAGGTTTACTAGATCAAAACCTAAGAAATCCGAAAATGTATCAAACTTAGATCTACAACAAATAAGCCATGGAAATTGAAAATGTTAAGTACTAAAGAGACTTAGAATCAAATGAGGAAGATGATGGAACAATAATAATGGGGATCCATCATCAAGCAAGTTGGCACTTGCCTATCTCTTCTAGGTTGGTGGGAGAGTTATGAGGAAGAAGAAGTGAAATGGAAAGAAGTAATGAAGAGAGAGAAATGGTTTTGGGCTTTAAATGAAAGGGTGGTGGTAGGTGGGAGTATTGGGCCGGGTCCAATGGGTTCATCCAAGGCCAACCCGCAAGCAAAGCAAAGAGGTAAAAGTAGAAAATAAATGCAGGAATAGAAGCAGGAAATAAAGTGCAGAAATAAAATTGCAGGAAATAAATTAACATGAAAATTTAAAGAGCAGATTAATTAACTAACATAAATTTACAGAAATTTAAATACAGAATAATACATGGTAACTATTAAATAAATACGTATTCTGGGAACGGGAAGTGACATCTCTACCCTCCTTAGAAAAATTTCGTCCTCGGAATTTCAGATCTAAGCATGATAGAAATATCGAAGCTAAACTAATCTAAGTATAAACAATTGAGTAAGCAATCATTCTACAATGATAATAACAAGTAATGTATCTACATCTAACAATCTACAACATTAAGTAATTCTACTCATAAGGTGACAAGCATGAGGAGTTAAGACAATCAAGGTATACAGAAGAAAATATACCTTGTGAGTCAAACAGGTGCGGATACCGTGAATGGATATCATCCTCACGTTCCCACGTTGACTCTCCTAAAGAGTGATGACCCCAAGCAACCCGGACAAGGTTAATTGTTCGGTTCTTGAGTATCTTCTCTCTTCGGTCCAAAATAGACACAGGCTGTTCCTCGTAAGACAGGTTGGTACCAACAACCAGCTCAGAATGATCAAGGACATGGCTTGGGTCCGATACATACCTTCGCAACTGAGATACATGAAATACGTCATGCACCTCTCGTAACGAAGGTGGAAGGGATAAACGATATGCAACATCGCCTACCCTCTCAAGGATAACAAACGGGCCCACGTATCGGGGACTCAACTTTCCGCGAATGCCAAATCTAATGACCCCACGGGTAGGTGAGATCCGCAAGAATACGTGGTCCCCAACAGAAAATTCTAGCGGCCTACGATGCTGGTCTGCCCAATGACGATGCCGATCCTGCGCAACTCGAAGTCGCTCTCTAATTCCTTTAATCACTTCCACTGTCTGAACAATCATCTCCGGGCCTAACATCTTTCTCTCCCCAATATCGTCCCACGCTAGTGGCGACCTACACTTCTTACCATATAGTGCTTCAAATGGCGCCATCTGGATACTTGCTTGATAACTGTTATTGTACGAGAACTCGACTAAGTGCAGGTGGCTCTCCCAAGATCCTCCAAAATCCAGAGTGCAAGCTCGCAACATGTCTTCCAAAGTCTGAATTGTTCTTTCTGATTGTCCGTCTGTCTGGGGATGGTAAGCCGTGCTAAACCTTAACTTGGTACCCAGGCTATGATGTAAGCTCTTCCAAAAATGTGATATAAAACGGGTATCTCTGTCTGACACAATACTGACTGGGACCCCATGCTGTCTGACTATCTGCTGCATATACAATTCTGCCAACTTCTCCGTAGATTGACCTACTCTGAAAGGAAGAAAGTGCGCCACCTTTGTAAGCCGATCTACTATCACCCAAATAGCATTTTTACCACTTGGTGATCTCGGTAAACCGGTCACAAAGTCCATTGTGATATGCTCCCACTTCCATTCCGGGATAGGAAGCGGTTGCAATAATCCAGCTGGCCTCTGCTGCTCTGCCTTCACTTGCTGACATACTAAGCAACGGGAAACAAATCTAGCTATCTCCCTCTTCATCCCATTCTACCAGAAGTGCTGCTTGATATCTTGGTACATCTTGGTCCCTCCAGGGTGTATGGAATACTGAGAACTGTGAGCTTCTGCCATAACCTCTTGTCTGATATCTCCACTAGGCACACATAGACGTGACCCAAACCTAAGCGTACCTTCTTCATGGATTTGCATCTCCTTCCTGAGTCCTGACTCACATTCTTCCCTAAGCTTCTGAATCCTTGGGTCTTGTGTCTGAGCTGCCTTGATCCTATCTACCAAGTTGGATTGAACTTGTAGACTCGCCAGAACTCCTACATCACTAGGAAGTATAACCTCGATGCCCATCTCCTGAAGGTCTTCTAAAATGTGCTTCTGTGTTGTCAACATAAATGCACCGCCTCTCCTGCTAAGAGCGTCTGCTACCACATTAGCCTTGCCTGGATGATACTGAAGCTCCACGTCGTAATCCTTGATCAACTCCAACCATCTTCTCTGCCTCATGTTCAGTTCCTTCTGAGTAAAGATGTACTTCAGACTTTTGTGGTCCGTGTACATCTCCACTCGGTCACCATATAAGTAATGCCTCCATAGCTTCAAAGCGAATACTACTGCCGCCAACTCCAAATCATGAGTTGGGTAATTCTTCTCGTGGTCTCGAAGCTGCCTAGATGCATACGCTATCACCTTCCCATGTTGCATGAGGACACATCCAAGTCCTTTACCTGACGCATCACAATAAACAGTAAAACCTCCGGGTCCAACTGGTAATGTAAGAATAGGTGCTGATATCAACTTCTGCTTCAAATTCTCAAATGATGTCTGGCATTCTGCCGACCAGTCGAATGGTACATCTTTCCGTGTCAATCGGGTCATGGGTGCTGAAAGTCTCGCAAAGTCTGATACAAACCTTCTGTAATATCCTGCCAATCCCAAGAAATTCCGCACATCTGCTACGGTCTTGGGTACTGGCCAACTTTCTACTGCTTCTACCTTCTTGGGATCCACTGCTACTCCAGCTCCTGATATGATATGACCCAGAAATGAAATGTGATCCGACCAAAACTTACATTTGCTGAGCTTGGCATACAACTGGTTCTCTCTCAGAACCTGTAACACTTTCCTGAGGTGGTCTTCATGCTCCTCTTCACTAGTTGAATATACAAGAATGTCGTCGAGAAACACAACGACAAATTGATCCAGGTACGGCATAAAGATGCGGTTCATCAAATCCATAAATATTGCTGGAGCATTGGTCAAACCAAACGGCATTACTAAGAATTCATAATGCCCATACTTCGACCTGAATGCTGTCTTGGGAATGTCTTCCTTCCGAACCCTCACTTGATGATACCCTGAACGAAGATCTATCTTGGAGAAAACTCTGGCCCTGCTCAACTGATCAAATAAGTCGTCGATCCTGGGTAGTGGGTACTTGTTCTTCACTGTTGCTGCGTTAAGCTTCCTGTAATCAATACACAATCTGGATGATCCATCCTTCTTCCCCACAAGTACCACTGGTGCTGCCCATGGTGACACGCTAGCTTGGATGAACTTCTTCTCCTTCAGTTCCTCTATGTGCTGATATACCTTGGCCTGCTCTGAATCCGCCATTCTGTAAACCCGATCTGATATCGGTTTAGTTCCAGGTGCCAATTCTATACTGAACTCAATATCTCTAACCGGTGGTAGACCTGGAAGCTCTTCAGGAAATACGTCTAAAAACTCTTCAACTACCTTCGGGACTTGAACTTCTTCCATTGCCGTCACTACTCCCTGCTCTTGTTGAGTTGCTACTGATCTGACTAAGGTGAACCGCTTCATGCCTGGAATATCAAAAGATACACTCCCTCTACGACAATCTATTGTCGCATGACTGTCTTTCAGCCAGTCCATGCCTAAGATAACGTCGAAATTTCCAACAGGAAATTCTATCAACCGGGCGGGTAAGGAATGCCCGCAAACTACAACGCTACACGCTAGAATAACTCTACTAACTCCTACGAGCCCATTACCAGTGAGTATATTCAACCTCCCTGGCAATGCCTCGAACTCCATTCCTAGCCGTGTTGCAAATTGTGCAGATATAAATGAATGGGATGCTCCCGAATCAAACAATGCTACTGCGGGATATGAGGCGACGAGAATGTTACCTGCCATAACATCTCCCGATGCTAATGCCTCTTCCAAGGACAGAGTGAATGCCTGCCCTCGACCTCCTTGCTGGTTTCCATGCTGCGGCCTAGCCTGGTGCTGCCGCTGGCCCCTGCCTTGGTGATGCTGGGGTGGTCTATGCTGGTGTTGTTGCATCGGCGGTCCCTGCTGCCGAAACATCTGAGCCTGCGTCATGAACGGACGCTGGGCCAACGGTCTCACTGCTACCGCTGGTCCTCGATACTGTCCTGCCCCTGGTGCTGGCAGAGCAGGAAACTGTTGTACTGGTCCTCCTGACCTCGAATTCATGGGACATGTGGTAACCCGATGATCTGGGTTTCCACATATCAAACACTGCCCGTTCAATGTCCGACACACATCTCTAGTGTGCCCTATCTTTCCACAATAAGTGCAGCCCGCTGGGGGTTGCTGGTTCTTCCTCTGTTGTTGTTGCTGCTGCCTGGGTGGTGGTGCGGGTCCTCGCAGTGCCATATCGTGGATACGAATGCCAGGGGACGGTGCTGTTGTTCGGTGCGCTGCTCCCCCTCCTCCTTCAATCTGACTGTGGGATCTCTTCTGACCTCCAGTCCTTACCGCAAGCCTCTGAATGGTTATCTCATGCCTTCGAGTTGCCGTCAATACTTCATCAAAAGTCTGGTAATTGTGCCCCTCTATCAATTGCAAGAGCTCAAGATGAAACCCTTGCTGGAACCTCATAGCCCTCTGGCTCTCTGTTGCTACCATCTCTGGGGCGAACCTACTCAATCTGCAGAACTCTGCTGCATAAGCATCTACAGTCTTGCCAGCCTGTCTAAGATTAATAAACTTCTGTTGTAGCTCAAATTGTGCCACAACTCCATAGTACTTCGTCTTGAATCTTGTTGTAAAATCGTCCCAAGCTACAGGACGTCTGATGCCTACCTCCTCTGATTCCCACCAATCACGTGCGAGATCTTGAAGTAACAGCTTCACTAGATCCACACGTTCTTCTGCTGGCACCTTAGCTGCTGTCAGAATAGTCTCAATATCCTTAAGCCATGTATCTGCTGAGATGGCATCCTCCGTGCCCTCGAAACGACGGGGGTTGTACTTGCAAAACCTGGCTGATGCTCCTGAATCTGGCCTTGTCCCTCTTTCCAAAGCTGTCTGCAACCCTTGGTTGAGCAACACATTCTGCTCTTGTAACTGAGCGTGCATGCGCTGCTGGGCTAACATCTGATGTTGCTGAGTAGCCATCATCCCTCTCATGATCTCCAGAAGGGCTGGTGTGTCCACTTCCACTGGGGTAGGTGGAACTATTGGTGGTGTTGGAACCTCCGGATACTGCGGTCCAACTGCTGGTTCCACTATCACCTCTTCTTGAATAGCCTCTTGAGGTTGTACTGGCTCTTGTTGCTGACCAACCTGGTCAGGTTGCCCATGTTGCCCTTATTGTTGTTGCCCAATCCTGACAGATGCGGACGAGGTGCCCCTAAGAAAAGGGACAAGAGAATAATCAAACGGTCGGACAGGGAAGATCAATGAAGTCAAAGGATACCGGAATGTCAAGCTAGAATCGAGAATACGAATCAGGAGATCAAGGGAAAACATGTGTGATTGAGACATCCTATAAATTAAAACACCCCACAAGTCTGAAATCAGACCTGCATGGGCCACCACTAAAACCTTGTCACGCCCCAGAACCAGAATACTGGAGAGCGGGGGAATGACTCAGCCAGCTACGTATTACGGGTAGATGAATACCGTATAATACGATCAATGCTGTCTAAAAGACAAGGGGGTGCATACTATATGAAAGTCTCGCTATGGTCACTTCACATCTATTGTCTCAATCATTCAAACAAGAAGCAATAATAGAGAACATTTAAGATAAAGCAATAAGGCGTCCCAAACGCTTAGTCAAAATGTTCTTGAGATCTGGCTTTACAAAACATAGCCAGATGATATAGCAACATATACACAATTGTTATCAGCTGCAGTCTGACTTAATTACAATTATGTAAAAGTAAGTACAAGACAATCCGACTAACATGTCGGTGCCAAACGGCAAAATATAAAGTAAGTAACAAAACGAGCGGAGAAGTAAGGAACCCACTCGAGTCCTCCTGCGATCATCCCTCTAGTATTGACCATCTTGGAAGTGGAAGTAAGCTGAGTCCTCGGGAACCGGCTCTAAATCTGGCCATGCAAAACCAGAGAGGTTAGACCTCTAATAGCAAGTACCGCAAGGAAGCACGATATGAGGCATTAAACCAGTAAATAAGAGAATATAATAATAGATCTCTGCTCGCTACTGGGATTCACGTGACATCACGACACTTCGAACCAACCTCCCAACCAAACAAGGACAGAAGTTGGCCCGTCATGTCATGATGCTCTGATCATCTCAGTTAGTTAACAGAGTAGGTACAGTACACAAACAAATCAACTTAAACGGCCATCCAACTCCTACGGCTTACTACTGTGAGTCCCAAGTTATCCTGGAATTATGCAATAAGGATTTTTCAGTTCTTACTATGGACAAGCAAGGCTAGTCTATCCAATCAATCAATTGCGCCAATCATGAATTAGACGAGTCCCAGCGGGACGCCCGTCATCAATATACAATATACAATAATATAAGCAGATACCGCTCCCTGTCCGTGTGGCAGATTTGCAGTATCTGTGGGAACCAGCCAGCCTGTTGGGCACTAATAGTCCCAAAGAGGGCTGCCATGTAAGAACTCGGAAATCCATTCTCTCCATGCAATCATTATTTTATTTAACTTAGTAGCCTCTACGTTAAGTGAAATCCCATGCCGTGGGTCATGGTCATTCAGAATGAGTACTTCCGTACAAAGTACGATATGCCCAGCTCTACAACGATACCCGTGCGGTTAGGTTGTAGGTCTTACATAGCGTAATGCAACAATTAAAACTAACCACGGAATAATCATGCCTTGACCATAAAGTACACATGCTGCTTTCGTAAAAATAAATAAATAAATTGTAGCCTGCATGTATCTATATGTCAATATTTGGGATTGGCCAATCGATTGCAAATATGAACGTGTCTTATTCCATTTAATTCAATAAGACGACTAGCCAGTCTCTTAGTTCCATCTAGGAACGCATGATCAATAATTAATCAAGATAACAATCAATGTTAATTAATGCCAATTCGGGAAATAAAATGGAGAAATAAATAATGATTGGGAAATAAATAATCTCATGCGCTGTGAAAAATGATTGGGAAATAAATAAACTCATGCGCCTGAGGAATGCTGTGGGAAATAAATTTCATGCGCTGATGTGGGAAAGGTTGGGAAATAAATAATATCATGCGTCTGAGAGAAATGATTGGAAAATAAATAAACTCATGCGCTGTGGGAAGTGATTGGGGAAATAAATAAATTCATGCGCCTGAGGAAGGTGGCTGTGAGAAATAAATAAACTCAGGGAAGCTGTGGAAAATAAATAAACTCATGCGCCTGAGGGAATCTGTGGGAAATAAATAAACTCATGCGCCTGAGGGAATCTGTGGGAAATAAATAAACTCATGCGCCTGTGGAAAGTGATTGGGAAATAAATAAATTCATGCGCCTTGGCTGTGGGAAGTGATTGGGAAATAAATAACTCATGCGCCTTGGCTGTGGGAAGGGATTGGGAAATAAATAGATTCATGCGCCTTGGCTGTGGGAAGTGATTGGGAAATAAATAACTCATGCGCCTTGGCTGTGGGAAGGGATTGGGAAATAAATAGATTCATGCGCCTTGGCTGTGGAAAGTGATTGGGAAATAAATAGATTCATGCGCCTTGGCTGTGGGAAGTGATTGGGAAATAAATAACTCATGCGCCTTGGCTGTGGGAAGTGATTGGAAAATAAATAGATTCATGCGCCTTGGCTGTGGAAAGTGATTGGGAAATAAATAGATTCATGCGCCTTGGCTGTGGGAAGTGATTGGGAAATAAATAACTCATGCGCCTTGGCTGTGGAAAGTGATTGGAAAATAAATAGATTCATGCGCCTTGGCTGTGGGAAGTGATTGGGAAATAAATAACTCATGCGCCTTGGCTGTGGGAAGTGATTGGGAAATAAATAGATTCATGCGCCTTGGCTGTGGGAAGTGATGATTTGATGCGCTGTGGGAAATAAATCTCATGCGCTTGAGGAATGAAGATTTGATGCGCTGTGGGAATAAAGATTTCCATGCGCTTGAGGAATGAAGATTTGATGCGCTGGGAATAAAGATTTCCATGCGCTTGAGGAATGAAGATTTGATGCGCTGTGGGAAAAAGATTTCCATGCGCTTGAGGAATGAAGATTTGATGCGCTGTGGGAATAAGATTTCCATGCGCTTGAGGAATGAAGATTTGATGCGCTGTGGGAATAAGATTTCCATGCGCTTGAGGAATGAAGATTTGATGCGGCTGGGACTGTTCTTCTTCTCCGAATTTTCTGAGAACAGAACCATGGGAACCATGGAAGCCATTGCTTCCAAGCTTCATAAATCCTTCATCCCAAGCCCAAATATGGACTTCCATAGGTCAAAATTGGGTAGAACGAAATTCTCTACAACATGAAACCATCGAAACTTGAAGATAACAAGGTTTACTAGATCAAAACCTAAGAAATCCGAAAATGTATCAAACTTAGATCTACAACAAATAAGCCATGGAAATTGAAAATGCTAAGTACTAAAGAGACTTAGAATCAAATGAGGAAGATGATGGAACAATAATAATGGGGATCCATCATCAAGCAAGTTGGCACTTGCCTATCTCTTCTAGGTTGGTGGGAGAGTTATGAGGAAGAAGAAGTGAAATGGAAAGAAGTAATGAAGAGAGAGAAATGGTTTTGGGCTTTAAATGAAAGGGTGGTGGTAGGTGGGAGTATTGGGCCGGGTCCAATGGGTTCATCCAAGGCCAACCCGCAAGCAAAGCAAAGAGGTAAAAGCAGAAAATAAATGCAGGAATAGAAGCAGGAAATAAAGTGCAGAAATAAAATTGCAGAAAATAAATTAACATGAAAATTTAAAGAGCAGATTAATTAACTAACATAAATTTACAGAAATTTAAATACAGAATAATACATGGTAACTATTAAATAAATACGTATTCTGGGAACGGGAAGTGACAAACATGGTTTATGGATATTTACCTATTTGGTGAAAAATCAAGAAAACACCCAAGAAGGGGGGGTGTTCTTCCACTTGGTGATGCCCAAAGCCCTTCAATTTCCTTGATAGCAGGCCCTAACTAGTACCCTCTAGTGTAGGGGAGTCCAATGCAAGAAACTAGAGGTGATTTAGATCAAAATTGATCAAGTTGTGTAGGTTTGAAGAAATAGGATTTTTCTAGGTTGAATTTCATGTAAAATTGTTCATGAATGATACAATGGGTTAATATAGGATGGTGTAGGGCTAGGGGGGTACCCCATGGCCGGCCATAGCAAGGGGGGGTGTTCTTGCCCTTCCTTCATGGCTAAGGCATGGACTTTGGTGAAAAGGTCTTGATATTTTGAGTGTTTGTAGCAAAATATCCTATAAAGTCATTCTAAGATATTTATACTACCTTAACCCTATGCAAATATCTATCCCCTTAGCATTCTAGGTTAGTGACTAATCCCTAGATTAGGCCAAACTTGGTTAGGGACTATCATGACACTTAACAATAATTAAACAATAATAAAAACACATAAATCTAAATAATTCCAAATAATTCCTAAAAATTTACCAAAATACCCTTTAGGCTAAAAATCACTAATTTGGTGTTCTAAGCCTATGGCTAAGCTCACATGGTCATGAAAACTTCTAGGTTAAGAAAAACTAGGGTTTACACTAAGTTATACTAACCAAAATCACAAAGTCATAAGTCATGACTTAGCATGACTTTAGAAATGGTTTAACTTAACTAAAATCACCAGAAAATCATACCACGACTAAAATACCACTAATAAATAATAAAAATAATAAATTTTCAAAAATCTCCAATTTCAGAAAACAGGGTGTTACACTTTATGCCTTGTTTGGATCAGTTCGTGATAGTGTTCCTAGATGACATCCTGGTCTACAGCAAGAGTGAAGCAGAGCATGAGCAGCATCTCCGTGTGATTCTTCAGATTCTCAGAGAGCACCAGTTGTATGCCAAGTTTAGTAAATACGAGTTTTGGCTCCATCGCATTTCGTACTTGGGTCATATCATCACCAGAGGAGGAGTGGAAGTGGATCTCCAGAAGATCGTGGCTATCGAAACGTGGCCAGTGCCCAGCACAGTTGCAGAAGTCCGTAGTTTTTTTGGTTTGGCCGGCTACTACCGGCGATTTGTTTCAGACTTTGCTCGGATTTCAGCACCACTGACCCAGTTGACCCGCAAGGATGTGCAGTTTGCTTGGATAACAGAATGTCAGGATTCTTTTGAGAAGTTGAAGCGAAGCTTGATGACAGCTCCTATTCTCACGCTTCCAGATGGGACCGGAGGATTTTCAGTGTATTGTGATGCTTCAGGTAGAGGCCTAGGATGTGTTCTGATGCAGCATGGGAAGGTAATAGCTTATGCGTCACGTCAACTTCGTGATCATGAGAGGAATTACCCAATCCATGACTTAGAGTTGGCGGCAGTAGTGTTTGCACTTAAGTTATGGAGGCACTATTTGTACGGAGATAGGGTGGAGATTTTCACCGACCACAAGAGCCTGAAGTATGTTTTCACCTAGAAGGATCTTAACATGCGTCAGAGAAGGTGGAGCTACTTGTGGATTATGATGTCAACCTGCAGTATCATCCTGGGAAGGCCAACGTCGTTGCCGATGCATTGAGCAGGAGAGCCGGAGTTTATTTCCTAACAGCGCAACCAGAGCTGTTAGCAGATCTTCAGAAGATGGGTATAGAAGTTGTTCTCCCTTCCAGTGTGGCATTGATGGCCAGTATGCAAGTTCAGTCTAGCATAGTCGAGAGGATCAAGATGGCTCAGTCAGCAGATTCAAAGCTTCAACGACTCAGGGCAGAGTGTGAGGCGGGACGAAGACCAGAGTTATGCATCCATGAAGATGGTACACTTCGACATGGTAAGCGTCTTTGTGTACCCAGTGGAGATATCAGACAGGAGATCATGACAGAAGCTCACAGTTCTCAGTATTCCATTCATTCGGGCGGTACGAAGATGTACCGTGATATCCGGCAGCACTTTTGGTGGAATGGCATGAAGAGGGAGATAGCTCGATTTGTCTCTCGGTGTTTGGTTTGCCAACAGGTTAAGGCTGAACATCAGAGGCCAGCTGGACTTCTTCAGCCATTGCCAATTCCAGAATGGAAGTGGGAGCATGTAACCATGGATTTTGTGACTGGATTACCTAGGTCCCCAGCTGGTAGAGATGCTATATGGGTTATAGTTGATAGGCTCACGAAGGTGGCTCACTTTCTCCCATTCAGAATTGGTCAGTCGACAGCTCAGCTGGCAGAGATGTACCTTAGGCAGATAGTCAGGATGCATGGAGTACCAGTCAGTATCACCTCGGACCGGGATTCAAGATTCACATCGCACTTTTGGCAGAGTCTCCAAAAGAGTTTGGAGACTCGTCTCCAGTTCAGCTCAGCTTATCATCCACAGACAGATGCTCAGTCAGAACGCACGATCCAGACTCTTGAAAATATGTTGCGGTCCTGTACACTTGACTTCGGTGGTTCGTAGAAAGATCACCTGCACCTGGTGGAGTTCTCGTAAAACAACAGTTTCCAGGCCAGTATCCAGATGGCACCGTTCGAGGCACTGTACGGTAGGAAGTGCAGATCCCCGCTAGCCTGGGATGATGTTGGAGAGAGACAGATGTTCGGTCCAGAAATGATTGCCCAGACAGTTGAAGTGGTCAGAAGAGTCCGGGATCATCTTCGAGTTGCCAAAGATCGCCAGCGCCATGGGCCGATTCTCATCGGCATTCCCTTGAATTCTCTGTCGGCGACCATGTATTCCTTAGGATCTCGCCTACTCGTGGCGTCATTCATTTCGGCGTACGGGAAAAGCTTAGTTCTAGGTATATAGGGCCGTTCGATATTCTGGAGCGAGTAGGAGATGTGTCCTATCGTCTCGCTCTTCCGCCGTCGCTAAGCGAGGTGCATGATGTGTTCCATATATCCCAACTGCGACGGTATATCCCGGATCCGAGCCACATCCTAGATCATTCGGAATTGGTTGTTGGTACCAACCTTTCGTATGAGGAGAGACCCGTGTCTATATTGGACCGGAGAGAGAAGATACTCAAGAACAAGACTATCAAGTTAGTCCGAGTTGCTTGGGGTTATCACTCTTTGGGTGAGTCAATGTGGAAGCGTGAGGATGTTATCCGTTCGCGATATCCCGACCTGTTTGACTCGTAAGCTATAATGTCCTCCTTATGCCTCGTGGCTTCGATTCCTTGCTTGCATGATTGATTGCTTGATTAATTACCTAGTATAGCTTGTTTGTGATTAGTATAGCTTGTCCTTGCCCCTCTAGCCTCTTAATTAAATTCTGAGGACGGAATTCTTTTAAGGTGGATAGAGTTGTAATGCCTGTGGTTCGTATTGCGTATCTTGATATACATATACGTAATTTGACCCGTATTGCATGTCTTCCGGCTTGATTTATTCTAGCATTTCATTGATTGGTTTATTCTTGGGTTGGTTCGGCTTGGCTTGGTTTGCTTTGGTTCATCATGAACCAAAGGTGAACCCTCCTACCTACCACCACCCTCCTTATTTATAACCCCTTCCCTTTCTCTCTCCTCTTTACTTCCTTCCTTCTTCATTTACTCTCCACCACCAACCAAGAGAACCCTAGCCTAGGCAAGTGCAACTTGCTTCATGAAGGAACCCACCATTTTATTGTTCTAAACTCTTCTATGCAACTTTCTAATCCACCTTAGTTCTTGTCATTTTATATTTTCTTATAGATCTAGGTTTTAGCCATTTTCGGATTTATATGGTTTTGATCTATCAAACCTTCTTGTTTTCAAGTTTTGATGGTTCCATGTTATAGGAAATTTGATTCTACCCAATTTAGACCATTAGAAGTCCTGATTTTGACTTATTTTGAGTGATTTATGGACTTTTGGTTCATGGGTTTTCATGGCCATTGGAGGCTGGTTGGAGAAGATGAGCCATGCTGTTTCCTGGCGCATGCTGTTTGCTGGCAAAATACTGTTGCCATGCTGTTTGCTGGCGCATGCTATTTTTTGGCGCATGCTGTCCTGGCGCATGCTGTTTGCTGGCAAAACACTGTTGCCATGCTGTTTGCTGGCCCATGTTGTCCTGGCGCATGTTGTTTTCTAGCGCATGCTGTTTGCTGGCAAAACAGTGTTGCCATGCTGTTTGCTGGCGCATGCTATTTTCTGGCGCATGCTGTCCTGGCGCATGCTGTTTTCTGGCGCATGCTGCTTGCTGGCAAAACACTGCTGCCATGCTGTTTGCTGGCGCATGCTGTTTTCTGGCGCATGATGTCCTGGCGCATGATATTTTCTGGCGCATGTTGTTTGCTGGCAAAACACTGCTGCCATGCTGTTTGCTGGCGCATGCTATTTTCTGGCGCATGCTGTCCTGGCGCATGTTGTTTCCTGGCGCATGCTGTTTGCTGACAAAATACTGTTGCCATGTTGTTTGCTGGTGCATGCTATTTTCTGGCGCATGCTGTTTTCTGGCGCATGTTGTTTGATGGCAAAACACTGTTGCCATGTTGTTTGCTAGCGCATGTTGTTTTGCTGGCGCATGCTGTCATGGCATATGCTGTTTGCTGGTGCATGCTGTCCCTGGCACCCCTTTTATCTCTTGTACCATTTGTTTTGCCATGACAAATCTTGTTACCTTATTCGTGTTGTTTCTCTTGATCCTTAGTGTAATGTAGGATAATTGTGACATGAACACGACATGATACATGAACCTGACACGATACATGGGCACAACATAATAATGTATGATAGTGGCCTGTCGTGGCGCACTCCTGACAAGAAAACCTGATATGCTGTTGCGACGGCTAACATGACATGATATGACAAGTATGAATAACCTGGACACCATGGGCGATTGTGCTTGTACAATTAAACCAGTCTGGTCTTGCATCATGTTTAGGATGGGTCTCCTGAGCACCACGGTCAGGAGTACCTACTGAAAGGGACTAAGGTTAATAACTAGAATAACACAGTAGTCATGAAGAGATTTTCCAGCTACAGGCAATCCCGTTACCTGGACGCTCTTGGGATCTGTAGCCTGCCGTCGAGTAGGGCACATTTCCAGCACACTGTCATGTGTTGCACCCTCTAAGTCACTTAAGGGTACATGCGTTTCCTGGACGATGTACCCACTTGAATTCAACCCCTAATATTCGACCTGGGTAACCTGGATGGTCTGCAGGGCTTGTGGCTGTGGAATAATCTCATTACATCTTGCTAGTAACTAGGCCTGTGATAACCCTAGTTAGTTAAAGTATCAAGCCGTACTTATTGCTTGGCCGTGATTGTTGAATGGGGAATAATCAGTCTAGTCTTGTCTTGATCCGGTATAAGATTGTTACATGTCCTAATTTTTTTCTATTATCTTGTTGATAAATGGGAGAAACCAAGTTCGCTTCAGATGAAGGGTTACAATCCCGGTCCTTGTTTGGTTTAAGGGTTGTAACCTGGTTATCTGAATGGTTCCATGGTTATCTTACCGTATATCCTCGTGATGTTATATCTCTCCAGTTTTACTATATTATTATTATCTTCTGTGCTAATTGCTGGTTTTAGTTCCTAAGTGAAGCTTCCTTTGTGGCACTTGCTCTTTCTGGGATCTGACCCAGCTGGTTTTGTATAGCCAGATTTCGGAGCAGCTCCAGAGGATCTACCGACTTTCCAGCCCGATGGTGACCACCAGGCGTAACCAGGGCAACGAGTGGGTTCATTTTTGATCTCCCACTTTATTGTAAAAATATTCTTTTGAGGCGTTTAGCCGACGAGCACCTGTTTAGCTCGATTACATTTACTTACTGTCTGCCTACGGGCTGTAACATGATTGACAGATCCTAGGGTTGATCATGTATGATTAAACTCTTGCTAGTCTTCACATTTTGTAACGACTAGCTTCATGATCAGCTGAATATGTAATATTTGGGACGCCTTACAATTGTATATTTGGTGATCTTACATCTTGTGACATTTACTTACTTGCTTGTGATTGAGACACTAGGCTTGTTCATGACCTTAAGAGACTGTTGTCTTGTAGTTAAACCCTCATGTATCTAGACAGCCGTGACCGTATAGCGAGGTGGGCTGCACTTCTATATACGTAGCTGGCTATGTCTGCCCCCGCTCTCCAGTATTCTGGTTCTGGGGCGTGACATGAGTCTACCTAGCAAGTACTGGAATCAGGCCACTATATCTAAAATAAGTAAGCACGAGTCTAGGCCAGCAAACCAAAGGAATAGTTCTGCCTAATTTTTCGAACCAAATTCCCGACCAAAAATTCAGGAAAAATTTGGCAAAATCTCCTCTGTATTCTGACGGGAGCACCTAGCGAATTGGGGCTAAATCCACTCGGTGCAACCCGCCGCAGAATCGCAGGCTGAGAACACTAAGTCTCAGCTTCTAGCAGCGCTACCATGCGTACTGGAAACCAAACCATAGCCGAGAACACTAAGTCTCGGCCTCCAGTAGCACTATGATGCGTACTGGACGCCAAGCCAACACATGCAACAAGACTCGCCACGTAGGGCGCACCAAGACCCACAGTCATATCCAAGCCACAAGCAAAGTCATAGAAATAGTTAGCCAAGCCGTTACCCGATCGCGAGTCGGACACGGGGCATATGGGGACAATCCATAAATGTGAATCGTGCTCGTGTCCTCGGAGGTGTGGATGGCCCGTTCGAGTTGTCCGATACGGTCGTAAACCGGTATCGAACCAAGTTATCCTAGATTATCATCATGGCAGTTCTACTGCTAAGCTACACTAATCATGGTTATACATTTACAATTACAAATGAATTAAATACAATAAATTCCAGGAGAGAGGGCAAGAGCCGTCAATGAGCAAGGGATACTTGCCTAGAGGGCTCGGCTAGGTAAGCAAGTCTTCGGCGATCGAGATCCAAAGTAGCACATCTATCAAGGTCTTCGGAACACATAATAAACAATCATCAGCATTAAATAATAAAATAATAATAGAAATTACGATGGATGGAAGAAGGCTATACCGTGTAGGTCCCGCAAGCAGCATATGGATCTGGCACGGAAACCGAGGCATACAGATCGATACGGACACGCAAATCGAGACGTACACGTATATCGAGACACGTACGAGAATCGAGATGACTCGAAGATCGAGATAAACATGAGACATCACGTGCACGTATATCGAGACGTGCACGTAGATCGAGGAACCATAAATATCGGGATGGCGCCCGAATCAATGCGACACACAAATCGAGGCATGCACGCAAATCGAGACGATGCAAGACTCAAGGAAGCACGTAATTCAATACGGCATGCAAATCGATGCGTGCATGCAAATCAATTTGACACGGAGTCCAAAGTGGCACGCAACCGAGGCGGCACGTAAATCGGTACGGACACGCAAATCAGAACGACACGAAAATCGAGATTGGCACAAAGGTCGAGACACGAAAAATGAGGTAATACTAAATCAATATAGCGCGGGGCTCAAGGCGTCCCGCTGCCCGAGACAGCAAGTGGTTCGAGGCGCATGCAAAACCAGGAAAGGCACGAAGCACGAGGCAGCGCACCATGCGAGAGGCTGCACGCGGCCCGAGGACAATATGAAACTCGAGGCTTCACGTTGCTCGAGAAGCGCGGGCCCAAGTGCGTCCCACCGCTCGAGGCGGTGCTGCGCTCACGGCGGAGGCACGACGGTGGTGCTGGCCGCTGGAAAGAAGAGGGGAAGGAGGGGGCGGAGAGCTGTCGCCTGTGTGCGGGGGCTCAGCCCACTGGCAGGAGGAGGAAGGATAGAGAGAGGGGAAGGTCGGAGGAACTCACCGGGGCTCGGCCAGGTCGGGTCGGGGATTCCAGCGACGGAGGGAGGACGGCAACGGCGGCGGCGCTCGCGGCGGCAGCAGGTAGCACGGCGGCCGAAGGGGAAAGGAAGGAGCGGATGAGGAAATGAAGACGATGATGATGGTGGCAAGGGTGGTGGCTAGGAGGGTGGCCGCGGCGGTGGAGGCCGGAGATGGAGGCGGGCTGGAGGTCGGTAGTGGTGGCTGCCATGGCGGTGGGGGCAGTGGCGCCGGCCGAGCTGGGGTCGAGAGAAAGGGTGAGGGAGAGAGGGAGTGAGTAGAGAGAGCTTTGAGGGAGAGAGAGAGATCAGAGTGAGGGAGGAGAGAGGGAGAGCTCGGGTTGGTCCAGTAGGGGGAGAAAGAGGGATCAAGAGCGAGAGATGATAGTGAGGGAGAGAGAAAGGTGAGGGGTGGTGGCGGCTGAGGGAGAGAGGGGAGTAAGGGTTTGGGTTAGGGTTTTTTTTTTTTTTTTGGGGGGGGGGGGGGGGGGGGGGGTTTAGATGTAGGGATTATAACAATAATAATGATAATAACAATAGTAGCAAGAATAATAATATGAATAAAATTCACCTTCAAGAAAATATTAATAAAATTTTAACAATACCCAAATTTAAAATCTCCCAAATACAATAATACAGTCATATACCTATTTTAAAATAGGGATTTGACAGGAAAGACCATTCTCCGTAATTTTTACACGGAAAATGGTCATTCTCTGCGATTTTACAACGAGAGATGGCCATTTCCCGTGATGTTAACACGAAAAATGGTCATTCTCCTGCATTCTAACACGGAAAATAGTCATTCTACATGATTTTACAACGAAGAATGGCCATTCTCCGTGATTTTAACACGGAGAATGACTATTCTTCGTATTTTTACAACGGAGAATGGCAATTTTCCGTGATTTTACAACGGGGAATAGCCATTCTCCTGCATTTTAACACGGGGAATGGTTATTCTCCGTGATTTTAACAACAGAGAATGACAATTATTTGTGATTTTAACACGGAGAATGACATGCATTTTAACACGAAAAATGATCATTCTCCGTGATTTTAACACGAAGAATGGCAATTCTTCGTAATTTTAACACGGAGAATGACCATTCTTCTGCATTTTATCACGAGAAATGGTCATTCTTCGTCATTTTAACACGGAGAATGACAATTCTCCGTCAATTTAACACGGAAAAAGCCATTCTCCGTGTTTTTAACACGGAGAATGTCAACTCTCCGTGATTTTAACACGGAGAATGACAAAAAGCTCTTAATTCTCTTCACATCAGCTCTCTATTCTCTAACTGGGGTTCCAGTTAATGCTGCTGTTGATGATGAAGTGGGGTTCCAGTTAATGCTGATGATGATGATAAAGTGGAATTCCAGTTGATGCTGCTGATGATGATGAAGTGGTAATTGATGATGACGACATGGTGTGAATATTGCGAATGGAAAGTCACTGACGAGTTTTTGAAATAAGATTTGAAGATTTTGGAGGAGAAAACCTACATTCGAAAGTGAGCAGTGTATGGAAGAAGAGGAAGAATCGAAACGTTTTTTTTTATTTTAATATTAGGTTTCGTGGATGTTTTCAATAAATTAGAAGAGCAAAAAAGTTATTCCGCACCATTTTATATTTTTTTTCGCTAATTCTGGACACGCGATAAAATATTATTTTGCTGTAGATTTTTCATAGAACTTTTACAATTTTTGGACATTTGATAAATTTTCTCTAGTTATTTATTATTTGAGGATAGATGGCTTGCTTTAACAGTGTTCTTGCTTCGGCTTCCTCCTCGGATGCACTGAGGAAAGGGAAGATGGTCCTTGGGAACCAACTAAGAAAAGGAATTGTATCGGATATCTTCGTAGAGAACGCTCTTCTTGACATGTGCATGAAGTAGGGGTGCTCACAGTTCATCATTGAGAGGATGATACATATGGATTCGCACAGGCATTGCGCAATGACTATGCTTATGTTTCAATGAAATGAAGAACACAAAGGTTTTAGAGGGTGATATCACTTTCCCCCTTCTGCCTTACTCTTCTCGTGTGTTAGTGCTCGCTAAGGGAAGAAAGCACAAACAGGCTGATCAACATCTAGAACATGTTTTTATTCCGATGAACTTACAAGGCCACCAAAACCATGTTCCATACTGAAGCACAAGACATCATTACAAACTCTACAGTCACACGGCAGATATGTACAAAGGCCCTCCGCGAGTAATTCATTTCAACTGAAAAGATGGAGAAAGGACTAAAATTTATTTCTCGGATATTAACATATAACCATCTCCATCTCCTTAGACTACTGATGCAATGACTACAAAGGTTCAGAATCATCTAAGCCTCTGCATATAACTCATTGCTCGGCTGGTTTCTCAAAGAGCTTCTTCTTCAACCAATCGAATGGCTGTAAGATAAACATGTGCATCAGAAATAGAGAGAAAAATTTTAAAGAATGAAATTGTTCAAGGCAAGGTAAGCACACAAGAGTAGCAGAGATGTGTGTGTGTAATGCAATGCTACACTTGCTCATCTAATAGGAAGCTGCTATATGATGCAATGAGCAAGGAGCACCGAAATGTGTCAATGAAGTGCCATCAACATCAAGAAAGTTTCCTTGTGAGAGACTTGATCGAGGAACCTGCAATTTGATCTGTTCAAATACAATTCTCAGAGAAGCTAACACAGGGAATGGACTACTACTGACATACTTCCAACTCCAGGCGAAGGGCACTATTTCAAGCTAAACCCTTTCCCCAATTATTGCTGCAATTTTCGTAGAAAAACAAGAACTATTTCAAGTTCCAACGTCCACTATTAAGTTACAACCAAACTATGATATAAATCTCTCCCCCCCTCCCCCCCACCTCCACCCCCACCCCCAAGAGAACCTTAACCTCATTTAGAAATTCGGACTGATAGCCTCCAGTGAAGCAATATGCAGCACCCAATTTCTCCGTTGTCACCTCCAACCAAATTTCTCGAGTCTATAGAAAAGACCCAAAAAGAAGGGAAAAAAAGCCCTTTACATGTAAACATGCTTCTTTCTTTTGACAGTAAAAGATGAACTTATCTTTAGTTTCTTCATATTCTTCTTCACTCTAGTCTTCTTTCGTCAAAATGGGATCGATTATGGAGCATAAGAAAGTTTGATACAAGATTTAACAAAGTTTTACGACCGCATGTCAACTTGACGCCAATTTTCTATTTTTCTGCAAAATTCCTAGTCAAGATAGCTATAAGCATAAGAGAATTATGCCATAAAACCAAAATAACCAGTTGACATGTAGGTAGACCTACATTTTAGATTGCAGTTTAAGCTCGTGCAACCAAATAGCACCCTCTACATTCCTTGAGAGTATAAAAAAATCTAGAAGAAGAGGTAAGGTGATACAATTTTCATTATGCTTATTAAACATAAAACATAATGCATATGCCTTTATATATCACGATCCCCGTTCTTGCAAAAGATAAGTGCTGTTGGGAATTTCAAATTTTGATAATGCCATGGCCATCAATCCCCACACAGATCTAGCTACATATCAATCTATGTGAAACTCAAAAGGACTGCAAAACAAAGAACTAAGGAAATTGAAGGGGATTCAGCTAATATCTACCAACTAAATACAAACCGCAGAGAGTTTTCCTTGTTTTTTAGATTTGTATCTTTTTGTAACCTCCAGGAGAACAATTAAAAAGGAAAAAAAAGGGGATATGAAGTGCAAGATTTGTAATTGACCTTGAAATTATAAATGAACTCGACATTATAAATGAACTCAACATACTTTTGTTGGGGTTTGATCCTAACCCAAGTCAAAACTTAGTTCCATTTTCCTTCTTTAACCTAAGAGGTCAACGAGGAACTATGGTTTGGTATTCTAGCCATGAGTTTTCTGAGAGACTTCGGTAGTTGATATTCGCTTACCCAACAGTTCATGTGTCCGTAGTTGTTCTCACGTGCATGTTACACAGGCAGAGAGTTGTAGCATATCACCTACCTTTATTTAGGCATGTTATATTATGTTAATATGACGTGTATATATTATGTATCTTGCTACGTTCCCATGAGAACCTGGATTTTTTCAGGTTTAGATGACCATACTCACCCGAAGATCTACGGACTAGGACCATACACAGGAGATGCTTCAGCCGAGGATTAAAATATACTTCCATCAGAGTTTCTGTGAGCATGGACTCATTTATCTTTATTATCAGTGCTTTATTTTCAGTCTACTAGAAATAGATTAGTCCCCATCGGACTTGATATTCTCTCTTGATACTCAATAGTTTACTATTCATAATTTTATTTCAGTGTGTTGTTTAGTTTTTCATATTATTATTTTAGTGGATGATATCTAGATATCTATCAGATATATGTTTTTTCTTGTAGACCAGAGACATGAGTACATATTAGACAAAGCAGTATGCTTCGAAGGGCCCGTTAAATTGGAATACTCTTCGGAGTTGTCCATGACTGATAATAGAGTGTCAACTACCCTCTCAGCATCTGGGTTGTGACACAGAGGCATAATTATACGGTTTTGTTAGTTTCGCAGAACCATTCAAGCTTGTGAGTTTCGCGGAACTAGTCAAATAAACTCTTGTTCTAGTCCGTTTTGGGCTTCCAATATCCTGAATGCATGTCTTATCCTCTTTTATGTCGGTCTAGACTTCGCCCGTCTACAAATCGACTTTTTTAGGTATCAACATCTACTTGTTACTTGTTACATGTTACTGCTATAAGTTACATATATGGACATAACGGTCCATAATTTAAACAATGTATGATCGTGAAACATAGGTCGCAGCGGGCTCGTCGTTCTAAGACAAGTGCCTAGACACAGAGCACATCATCCCGATCGGAGATCGGTGGCACAAACCACACCATAGACACGAATCGAGAAAAATCAGAGACCAGAATTTCATTGAATTGAAAGTGGCAATAAATTATATTAAAACAAAGTGTAAAAATCAAGAATATAGACACAAACTGCGTTGAAGACGAGTCTAAGAACACGAATGACGTCAAAAACAAAGTTCAACATGCAAATCAAGAAAAAAAAACTAATTAGTAGTTTAGAGGCCCACATATCATCTAAAAATTTCGACATTGTTCTCGCTAGGTGTCCAATGTTAGATATTATTGCTATTTATTACGTATAAGAGTAACATATGACATCTTATACATGTAACTTATTATATGTTACTGCTACCTTTTATATATAATGGACAATGGTCCATAATTTTAAATGATGTCAGATCGCAACACGGAGATGGTATGCAGATTCGTTGGTTTGAGACGAGTCCGTAGAAACACAGCACGTCTCGATCATAGCTCGGTGGCACAAATGACACGAAGCTAGGTTGCACCCAAACAGAGACAAAAATGGAGATCATAATTTGATCGAAGTGAAAGTAAAAAATAAATCATATCAAGATAAAGTAGTAGAAATTTCAAAAGGGTTATTTATTAATATGGTCTTACATAATAGTTGATATTAGGATTTAGGTTTCCAAAATGTCCAACGTTAATGTTTCGGTCTTCAAATCTCTTTTCATGTAGGCAAGTGAACAATGATTTTAAGACCTAAACACTAACGTCGGACATCTTGGAGACCCAAATTCTAATTTCAACTATTATGGAGTCTCTATTACTAAATATCCCATCTCAAAACTATAAACCTAAAGGACATCAAAAATAGAGATGGAAGCACAATCAGTGTCAAAAAATAATTCGACACAAAACTTAAGAAAAAAATAACTAATTAATATGCCAAAGAGGGGCCAACATGTCAACCACCAGTGGCATTGTTACAATTGGAGGCTTCCTTAGGAGATAATTACAATTAATGCACATGATCTCTCTTTCAAATAATTTAAAGGAGTAAAATAGGAATATAAATTGTAGGAATCGTGGTGCCTTCGGGTTTTGACAAGAGAAATTTTAAGAAATATATTTTTGCATAGAAAAAACACTATGGTCCAAATAGAGGGTCTATAGTTTTTTTAGATATCTCATGTTACGCAAGAAACTTTGTGCATGTGACTCGATTCACTGATCTTCCGCCACTCAACGAGGGTCAGGAACTTTGCGCATGTGACTCGATTCACTGATCTTCCTCCCCTCAACGAGGGTCTTATGTCTCTCTCCGATAACCACAAGGTCGCTCGAGTTCGGCATATTACTCTATTGGTATTTACTATTTAGGCGTTGGGGGGAAATAAAACTAATAAGGGGCATGCACCAAATGACCTCTACAAACAAATCATCACATTTTCCAGTATCAACAAAGCATAGCTCTTCGTTATTTCCAACAATTCAGTGCACCAAAAAGAACAGAGCTTTTCGCTCACAGTGCAAAGTAAACCCTAGGTGAATCATCACAAACCCTAATTCCCACATAAATTATATAGGACCGAGAAATTGCCAGTGAAAGAAAGACCAAGTCCAAGACAACACGGATGAGAACAAACAAAAGACTCGAACTTTTTCGACAGAATCAACTCAGTTTTCAAAGAAAGAAATAAAAGAAGGCCGGGGTTAATTAGGGACCTGAACGAGCCAGAAGGCGGTGACGACGCCGGCGACTCCCCATCCAGCGGCGGCGGTGATGACTTCCGGCTGAGGACGGAATCGTGGCGGGAGGAGGAATTTCCGCATTTTTTTTCCCTATCGATGGTTAGTCTCGATCAAATTCTGCAGAGAATTATCAAGCAAGGGAGCAATCCCCACTAGAATGATCCGAAGAACTCTAGAACTTTTGTGAGTCGACACGTAAACAACTTTTTTTTTTCTTTCTTTTTTTTCTTTTTTTTTTGCAGAAACAGCCCCCATTTGCATGAAAAAGTGACTTTTGCAGATCAGTTCCCTACATCTAGACCTGTCAATTGGGCCGGGCCGGCTCAGTCCGGCACGAATCCGGCCCAAAAAATTGACCTATGTGTTGGTCCGGTCCAATTAATCGTAGGCTCAGGTCGGCCTGACCCTGTATGTTGGATCGTATCGGGCTATGTATATTGGCCTATAATATAGGTCCGGCCCGACAGATCCGAAGTCCAAGTCCGACACAGCACGGTCAAAGTCCGACCCGGTCCGACCCAAAGCAAATAAGTCATTGGAATTACCCGGTGAGTATGATTTGAGAGATCCTAAATCAAGTTTATGGATTACCTCACAATAATTAAGATACTTATGATGTGTTCTTTTGGAGACTTTTCAAGGTTACCATATTGGAGAGTGATGTACTCATGTAGTGAAAGTTCAGTTTATGTACTTACTATAAATGGTGTGACCAAGTCTATGAAACAACTAGAAGTCGACAACAATATTTACAGTATAATGGCAAAGAATTGTATTATTCTTACTAGTCTACATGTACATACTTTGTACATATTTTAACTAGAATATCATAAGGTCAGTTGTCGTCTTTTCGTCTATTCGTCTTTTTCATGTGATTATTCATGTGTGTGTTTTCTTTTTACAATGCCAATAGATTCAAAGTACAAATTTTGTTCTTTTTTTAATTTTCTATTGAGAATAATAATATTTGGAAAATGGTAATGATAAAATTTACCATTGGAACATGAAAAGTTGTATGGTAAAAGAAAACTTGCATGCAAACTTTATTGCTTTGACTCTTAAACATAAATGACATGCAAGTTGACATAATAACAACATGTTTAAAATGTACTCAAGGATATTTTAGGAATTCAAAAGTTTCACCACCAAGTTTTTCTATTATATAGTAGAATAGATACTCTAATATTATTTTTAGTTGGTTAAAGTTTACGTGTGAACATTTTTCCATCCATATAATTTCTTGCAGCATTTTTCACATGGAGGCGTCTTCTACATGTTCTTTATAGTGCTTGAAGACAAAGTCCCCTCTCTCTTCTCCGTCATTGTAGCCAACCATCCAGCTCCAAAATATACCCACGCAAAACTCAGTCAATTCTTGTTATGTTATGTGTTCAGTACCTTTGAATTCATTCTCTAGCAATAATCATTTGCTGATGATATATATATGTATATAGATACTGATCCGGTCGGACCATTAATTTATCCTTCAACCATTAATATACTCTAGGCCTGAAGTCTGATCCGGTCCGACCCAATCCGGCCTGAAGCCCATCGTGCCGTGGGCCACGTGTCGTGCTGGACTCAGATTTTCTACCCATATCCCGGTCCAGTCCGCTACAGTTCATGGGCCCAAGAGGGTCGGGCCCGGACCGGCCCGGCCGACACAAATTTCGTGCCGAGCCGGCCCATTTGACAGCTCTACCAACATCTTAGCCTATTAGGACATGTTTGGTAAACCCTATTTATTAGAGTTGGGATTGATGATTTTATGGATTTGGGGTCAAATTCATGGAATTCTATGTTTGGTTGGATTTGGGATTTGAATATGGAAAGTGGGTACCAAATCCAAATTTTGGATTTGGAAGAAAAAAAGTTGAATTTTTTGAAAAATAATTTTATTGTGCTATTAAATATTTAAATAAATACTAAATAATAATTAAATAAAAATTTAATTAAAAATCAAGTAGTAATTAGTTATTATTTTATACATAAATTTTTTATTCTTAATTAATATAAATACGTTCATCACTTAAATTATTAATTATTAATTATTAATTATACTAATTAATATATCATCAAAATCTCAATTAATGATTAATTTATTAATCATAATTATAATCTTGATTAATATTTAATTAATTTATAATTTTATTTTTATATTTTATGGTAATCTTAAATTATTCCTTTATTAATCATAATTATAATAATCTATTAATCATAAATATAATTTTAATTAATAATTTATAATAAATATTTAGTTATAATCTTAATTAATAATTATAATCTTAACCATTAATATTAATTACTATTTTATTATAATCTTAATTAATAATATATTAATCATAATTATCATCAAAATTAATAATTTATTATTTAATAATTTAATAATTAATATATTAGTAAAATTTTAATTAATAATTTATTAGTCGTCATTATAATCATTGCTATAGTCTTAATTAATAGTTTATTAATCGTAACTATTATCATAATTATAATAATAATTTAATTATTAATCATAAATATAAATATAATTATAATTATAATAATTAGCTAATAATTTATTTATTTATTATTTTATTAATTAATATATTATTAACATAATTATTAATCGTAATTATAGTTTACGAAATTCTATGTTTGGTTGGAGTTGGTTTGAATTTGGATTTGGATTTGAAAATTCATGGTTTGGATTTGGATTTCCAAATCCAAATTCTTGTTACCAAACAAGCCCTCAGTAGGTCACAAAATTAACAAAAAATCAATTATGATCCTCCAAAATTTTCTTCTGGTTTTCTGTTTATTGTCATTAATGATTGTCTAGATTAAGAGTAATGTTATGCAAACACACTTTTTTTTACATGTTTTATAACCATGTTCATATGACAGTACATTGTTGGATGTCAAATTTTTTTTAAAAAAAGATAGAATAATTGACATATAATAATCCAATGCCACCTTAATATGACTATGGAGTGTGGCAAGAAAAAAGTGCACTTATAGCATTATTGTTTAAGGAATCAAATTTATGGGGGGGAATTTTTCATTATTAGCTTTTACATCTAAATCATGCAATTGTAGGGTAAGATACTATTACATAAGAGACTAGGGTTGGAGTCTCATTAAATGTATTATTTATTTTATTATTGTTTTACATATATTTTTATATAAACTAATTAGACTTGGACCAATTGGACTATTGATAGTCGTGGAACCCAACTTGACCAAGACATGAATCCAACATAGTTAGGACTTGAACCCAGCCCTACTGGACTGGACTCGAATGCAATTCGACTGGATTTGACAAGAACCCGACCCAGCTAGACCCAAACTTGACCTTGAATTCGATTGGATTAAACCCGATCCAATATGAACTCGAATATGATCTGATTGGAACACGATTGTATCCGACCCGTTAACTTGGACCCAAACATGACTAATGATATGTCCGATAAAAGATCATAACAAGGACTTAGGCCTCGTTTGGTTCACGGATTCAAGGAATCCGGAAAGGAAACTTATTCCTTTTCTTTGTTTGGTAGTCACAAATTTGGAAAACACTTTCCTGACATGGTGAAAAATAGAAGAAAAAATAGTTTCTCTCATGATCCATGGGATTCATTTTCCCTCATCATTTTCCAACATTAATTACCAAACATTATGACAAAAATAGTCTTAATTTATTACCTATTTTATCAATTAACTCTTCGTATTCTTTTGATTATAATTATGTTGACATCGGATATTACTGGAACAATGATATATTTTTTTCTTTTCTTTCCTACACCAATCAAATACTGGAAAGAAAATTTGATAGGAATTCTACTTTCTAATCCCCAGAAAATACATGGGAATTGATTTCCTTTCCGTGAACCAAACGAGGCCTAAATGTAGTAATCATTTACCTATTCCTATAGTCCCAAAATTACCAAAAAAAAATAAATCTCTCTAAACTTGGTTGGTAAACACTAAACATATAAAGAATACATTATAAATTGAAGACTATATTAGGTAAATAAACTTGGTTGGTAAACATATAAACAATGACGATGTGATCATGCAGGAGTAGGGGTCCGACGAGCAAAGGGCTATGTAAAAGAATGTTTGTGTTGAAACTTAAAAAGGACAGCTCCCAAATGGATGGTCAAAAAGATCACTTGGACCGAACAGATCTATCCAAATTCAAATGGGCCAATCCATCAAATAGGGGAACAAATAGCCTAATAAGCCTAAATGGCTAGGAGATCTTTCTTGGCCTAACCTCTCCATGTGCTCACTTGCGCATAGGGGTGAGCATTCGGTTTATTCGGTTTAAACCGAACCGAATAACCCAAAATCGAATTGGACCGAAACCGAATAAGCAAAACCGAAACCGAACCGAATTGGCCCAAAACCGAATCAAACCGAACCGAATTAAATCGATTCGGTTTTCGGTTTATTCATATTTTTTTGATTTTTTTGAGCTTTTTTTGTTAATATATATAGTAACTAAATATACATATAAATTAATTAAATTTTTTTATTCGGTTTTCGGTTTTGGACCGAAACCGAAACCCAAAACCGAAACCGAAACCGAATAAAAAAATTTAGTATTTTCAAAACCGAAACCGAACCGAATTTTTTTAAAACCGAACCGAACCTCTTATTCGGTTCGGTTCGGTTCGATTTTCGGTCAAAAACCGAATAATGCTCACCCCTAGTTGCGCACATGCTCAGTTCCACGTAGACCTGTCAATTGGACAGGGCTGGTCCAGTCCAGCACGAGTCCCATCAAAAAAAAAATGGCCGATGTGCCGATCCGGCAGGAATAATCTTGGGTCCGGATTGGTCTGACCAAGTATATCGGGTGATGATGGGTCTCATATCTCGGTCCATAAAAGAACGTCCAGCCCAACCCGAGGCCCCGCCCGGCCCTGCCCGTTCCGAATAATCTTGGTTAACACCCTAAGCCCCTTGTAGAAAACTTTTGTTATTAAGAAGTGTGCAGATATGAGTCATGTGAACTGTGTTTAACATCCAAGTGCTTTTCAGTTTGTAAGCAGTTCAAAACCAATGTCTACAACCAATTCTACATCAATTGGTACGAGAGTGAACTACAAAGCATTCCTTTAACAAACTCTGCCACTGTCAATTTTTTCTCACTGTCATCATGCTACAGATCAAACATTGCCACTGTCATTTTTTTTCACTGTCATCATGCGATTCAATTAGCACGGATTCATATCCTTCCAATTGCTCATGGGAAAGATTGCTCTGCACTCATACTTCAAATCATATATGAATGGTCGTTAAAAATTAGAGAAAATTTTAGTTGCACCCTACTTTATTGGTCATATTTCAAGGTGTGCATCCCACTGCTTTACCTTAATATATGTTATCCCCACATTTTACGGATTCCGTCCAAGATCGACGGTTAACATGTTTGACCAAAATTTTAGAACGAAATTACACTCTTCTTCTTCTTCTTCACAGCAGCCCCTAGCCTCCCCCTCCGTGCTCGACCCCCCTTGCCTCGCTCAGCCCTTTGCCATCACCACCACCACCACCAGCACCACCACCAACACCACCTTCACCACCACTACCTTTCGTCCCCCGCCGCCTCCGCTCCCCCGCTCGTCCACGACGCCGCCCCCCTCCCCCGCACCCCCATGACGCCGCCCTCCTCCCCCGCGCCCCCGCTCTCCCATGGCGCCGCGCCTGCTCCCCCATGGCGTCGCCGCCGCTCTCCCACGACGCTTCTCCGTCCTCCCCCACGAGTTCAGGGGTATTTTTGTCCTAAAAGTTTGGCCAAACGCGTTGACCGTCCGTTTCGGACGGAATCCGTAAAATGTGGAGGTAACTTACATTAAGGTAAATCAGTGAAGTACACCTTGAAATATTACCAAAAAATTGGGATACGACTCAAATTTTCTCTAAAAAAATTATTCCATTATAACCTTGCAAGTAAAGCTTTCACATAAGAGTTGTCTTTGGAAAAATAATAATTATACAAGTGCTGGAAGCCAACAAGACTAAGCTTACACGGTCACACTCTCCATCCTTCTCTTTACTACACACTAACAGCCACTACTGATCAAAGCTTGTAACTATATATGAACAAAGTCCTCACCAACATAATCCATCAGCAAGAAGTAGTACACAACTCCTCACCAATTGAAACTAAGCACATCAGCAAAATTCAAGTAGTCCAAGTCCCATACCAAATCCTCCTCCTCCCCCTCCACGGAGGGCTGCAAGCACGACGTTACGTCGCCGTGTTCCGGCCTTCCTGATCCAGTCACACCGGTCGGACCAGCTCCCAACGTCGTCGTCGTCGACTGCAGCGCCGAAGTTGGGGCTAACGAGCTGGGGGGAGGAAACTTGGGCTCATCTTCACTATGACTGGTACTGCTCCCGAAGTTGATTATGCAAGCGGATCCTTTCTCAGCAGGAGCTGCGAGCGACGCTGCCGGCCTCCGTCGACTCTGGCATGTGTGCTCGCCGATGTACGTGATCACGTAGAGGGAGGAGTCCTCCTCGGACCGCTGGACCTGTCTCATAGCCGGACAGTTCTGATCAAATTTGTTTGTGCACCTAAAGTAGCACCTGCAGAATCATCCATCCATTGTACATGTATTTGATCAGCACAATTCAAAAATATCTCTAGTTCAAGTTAAGCCAGAGACTCCATAAATATGTTATTATCAAATTCAGGCTGGACTTCAATATATATATATATATATATATATATATATATATATACTAGTCATGTTCACGTAGAATTATATATATTTGACTTAGTACAATACGTAAAAAAAAAGAAGGTAAATTATGTATCTTTACCTTGGGAATTTTGAATTTAGGATGTTTTTCTGTCCGTATTTTCGCCACGAATAACCGTCTTCGAGTATATTAGTTGTATTTCTAGTACATGAACCAGGCTGCGTTCTGCACGACAGCAACAAGAATAATCAATTAGTAATCAGGAATAATTTGTAGGTGGGATTTTTTTTTTTAACTACGAATTTTATTTAGGAAAATAGTATGATTAAAATTGTATTTAACAAAACAGTTCACTTATTGTTTCTGAAAATTGAGATATCCAATCGCAAATAAACCAAGATTTAAATAATCGGAACAGTATCAAACTAACAAGCTTTTTTAAAATATGATATTGCTTGGAAATTTTCTCTTAAAGTCCTAAAATAATTTAAAATTTACACTATTGTCGGAAAAGCTCTCTTAGAACCGCAAATTGACTTCAATTTGGCTTAGGTACAAAATTCCGAGCATTATGCTGGAAATTGAAAAAAAAAATGTCAATTTAACCGAAAAAAATGTTGAACACCAATGAAGATTTAACTGCCGGCATACTTGGACAATCATTCCTCTGGCAACATACAGGTCGAGTCACACATTCTGGAAGTAATTGTTGCAAAATTAATGGTATGTAGCTAAATTAAACCTGTTTTTAACAAACTAAACTAAATTGACATTGACTGTATTAAAAACAACTGATAAAGTTAACAATAGATCCAAATCATATATAGAACCCTTATTTTCGAGAGAGGAAAAAATATTAGTACTTTTTCGAGAGGAAAATAAAAAAAATTCCAAGTTGTAGGTAAGGGCTCTTGATTGATTATAGCTGAACAACTTCAATCAAATATAATAACATAACGATAACGATGATGGTGATGTGACACTAAAGTGTGTTATTCCCTTAAATAAAATTTTAAGTGTGCTATTTTGCAACTTAAAAAATCAGGAAGCCCACTTCTCTATGTTTGCCCAAATCAATCTCAATTTGAGTCTGACGTAGAAATAGAAAGAAAAGACTTCAACTCAAAGTTACCTTTTCCGCGGTCGGCCTTTCTGTGCAGATTCCATTTTCCTCTTTTTTGTGTCAAAATTCTCTGATTTTTCTTCGCGAGCTCCAGATTTCAGTGCTACGAGAGCGCTGGAGAACGAACCGGAGATCTTGTCGATTAGGGCTCTATCCATGTCCGTCGGCAATATAGCCCCAAGTTGGGAGACGAACTCGAGCCCTTTGGTAAGCTCGTCGATCGCCGCCGTCCGGTCGGGAGAAGGACGTGCCATTTGTGGTAGCTAATGAGAAAAAATCAGCTAATGAGAAAAAATCCAAGAGTTGTGGTGACTGGATCGGTGAGGCTTTGTGTGGGAGGAGTTGGGAGTTTGATGCCCATTTAAGGACTCGCTTATGATTGGGGTCCAGAAATAAAGGCACCGAATAAAATACTTAAAAAGGAAGCTTCTCCGAAGAAAAAACTAAACAGAGCAAAGAGCCGGAAACGTCATATGATGACGTTCAGTTGCTGGCGTCATTAGGCTGCCGGTTAGCTGTCCAAAAAGAGCTTTGCTATGCCTACAATCAAATTTTACAACTCCCCTACAACCGGACACGTGTCGGACTTTGATTGGAGGAGGAAAAAAAATGGTGGGGCCGAGTGGAGCCCACGTAGAGGGGGGGGTGAGAGTGGTGGTGGGATCCGGTGGGACCCATGTGTAAGGAGTGGGAGAGAGTAGTTGTAAGAAGGTTGTAAAAATTTGGTAGTAAACTTAGCATTTTCCTTCCAAAAATATTATTATTGTGAGAAATAAATACATTAACCATCCATGTTTAATAATTATTACAGAAATTACTCCTATTTGAAAAAAATAATAATTTCAGACTACTCCTATGCTTATATTTTATTGGATTTTATTAACATGTATAAATATGTTAAGGATAATTCATAGAGTAACTTTTTGATTTAAAAAATATATCATTTAGATCCAATAAACAATTAATTATTTCAAATATTATTTTTAATTTAATTTTATTGATATTTTAGCAAATATCACGATTCAAAATATAGAAACTATTATATATATCCCTATTTAAAAAAAAATGTTTTCATTCCTTTGTATGAAATAAATAAAAAATTTAAGATATACTCCCACTGTTTAACCAAATTTTGGCATATTTACATAGGAATTGGGGGCATTTATTAGCTTTTTAAATAGTTGAGGTATATGTTAGTTTCGAAAATTTAAGTGGTGGCAATTGCTAAAATATTTCTTTATTTTATTGGGTCTAGATCACACTTTTTAAAGTAAAAAAAAAAATCTATTAATTGTTTATTGAAAGAAGATGACGATTTTCAAAGCAGAAGTTACCTATTTATTTCTAACATGTGCCTCAGGACACATGTTAACAAAATCCATTTTTGAAATATCGATGTATGTATTATAACTCTCTGTAGAAAATATAAAACATAGGAGTGATACGTGTATAAGTTTCAAAATAGGGATAATTAGTATAATAAGTATAAAAATGTAGAAATAGTTAACTTAAATTATCCTTGGGATACTTATAATAAAGATCGTGTTGTAGTTGAACCCCTTCTAATCCGTCCTAAAGCTCCCAAACTTACCAGATTTTTTTAAAATGAATAAAAAAATTGTGTTGTTCTGAATGACTTTTTATTGCGTTAAACGTCGGTGTAACTCTCTAGTAAAAAAAAAAATGTATTGTTTGAAAAAAAAAAAAAAAAACCTTAGCAATAACGTTTTCTGAGCAAGTAACGGCCTCTAAGTGCGTTTCTTTACTTTTTTATTATTTTAACAAAAAAAGGCTTGCACTTTAAACATTCTTGCTAATGACATTATTGGACTGGGTCAGTTATACGTTCTTATCAAAGGATCTACCAGGGCCGGCTCCAGCATTTTGGAGGCCCTTTACATTTCCAAAAATGAGGCCCTAATTCCTCTATATAAATTTTTTTTATAATACAAAACACAACAAATCCGAAATACAATATAATTAGTATTAGCAACTCCAAGTTCTAAATTTATAACAAAGTTTTTGTATGTATTCATATTATACTATAAACAACTGGATGGCATAATATGGATAAAAATAATAATTCATATGCAAAGTAGTTGAAGATGACAAATATTATGTCAGGGGTCCTAAAGTTTTCCATTGCAGAATGAGGATAAAAAAGTATATAACTTTACAGAAGATGGAATCATAAATCAAATACAAATTTTTTGGATGCAATGAATCAAGAAATTATTTGTATATTATTTGTATACATGGATAAAAAATATAAAAAATAATTGTCAATAACAACATTATAAGGGCCCGGGAAGCTCCCTAGTCCCCCACTAGTGATGACGCTCTCTCACCAAATAAAAAATAGTCATAAAAAAATAAGAGTAGGTACAAAAAAAAAAAAAAGGTAAACCTCACTCAAACAAGGATCAGGCTCCTTCTTGTCGTGACTCATGAAATCGTTTCAGGTTTGGTTGCCAGAAAGAAGCAAAAAAAGAAGAAGAAGATGCTATTAGAGATTGAGAGAGAGATGATATTAGCTTAGCAAATGCTAAGTGGAAAGGGGGAGAGTGTTTTTTTTTTTAGATTTTTTGTGGGAGAGGAGATGAAGAGGCGGCTTAGAAATATGGTGATAATTTATTTTTTTCATAGGTTTTATTTTATTCTTCTCCAGGCAGTCATAGACTTCCCTAGGTCCATAATTTTTTTTACTGGGCCAAAAAGAAACTGTTGCTTCAAAAAAAAAATTGAGACCCCTTGGGCGAGGAGGCCCTAGGCGGCTGCCTAGTCCGCCTCCCCCTGGAGCCGCCTGTGGGACCTACTAACCTTTTTTTAATAGTACAAAGAATTTATTTATTTTTTGAATGTCCAACGATACGTACTAAATTTCATACACGTTGTATTGTATATTTTTTGGATCCATTATTCTCAATTTTTATCATTATTATAAATGAAAAAAATAAGATGTCCTTGTGACTCGATCCAAAAATATTTTGTCATCCAACCAGGGACGTATACCTCTCCTCAGTAACCATAAGAGACACTCGAGTTCGATAGTACAAAGAGTAACTTTAAATAAATAATAACAAGAAAAAATAAAAGAAATATCACAACACCTTTAGTGTAAGATGTTTTCTTTATTTCTGTATTTTATTTATTTATTTATAATATTATTTTTTTCACTATTATTTTTTATTTCTAAAGAAACCTATTATTTAAATTTTAATCCACAACACCTAATTTAGAAGTCCGTGGGTAGTGATCTAGTGGTAGCAACGGATGCCTCGACGCAGAAGGAACATGTTTATGACAGTTGCCAAGTCGGAGGAAAAAATACCTCAAAAAAATTAGAAAAAAACAAAAATTACGACCAGTTAAATAATAAAAATAAAACAAAATAATACAAAAGACACGTACTTGGCACTGACATTTTTGTGCCAAAAACGTACTTACTAAGGTTATATCTTTCGGGAAAAAACATTCCTAACACAGGTATTTTAATTTTTTTAATTAATTTTTTTAAAAAGTTTGTATTGGGTTAGTGGGGGTGGAATTTTTGGAGTGGGTGGGGTTTCCAACCTATGTGGAGAATACCCCGGAGAGCGACGAGCGCTATCCGTATGTCGGAGAAGTTCGGGGAGTGCATGAATCCTATTTTGGAATATATATAGTAAGGAAATATATGATTGAATTTCCTATGCCTATATTCAGACTACTCCTATGCCTATATTTTATTTGATTTTATTAACATGTATAAATATGTTAAGGATAATTCATAGAGTAACTTTTTGATTTAAAAATAATAATATCATTTAGACCCAATAAACAATTAATTAATTCAAATATTATTTTTAATTTAATTTTACGGATATTTTAGCAAATATCACGATTCAAAATATAGAAACTATTATATATATCCCTATTTAAAAAAAAAACAAATATCTTCATTTCTTTGCTTGAAACAAATAAAATTTTAAGATATACTCCCACTGTTTAACCAAAATTTGGCATATTTACATAGGAATTGGGGGCATTTATTAGCTTTTTAAATAGTTGAGGTATATGTTAGTTTCGAAAATTTAAGTGGTGGCAATTGCTAAAATATTTTTTTATTTTATTGGGTCTAGATCACACTTTTTAAAGTAAAAAAAAAAAATTTACTCTATTAATTGTTTATTGAAAGAAGATGGCGATTTTCAAAGCAAAAGTTACGTATTTATTTTTAACATGTGCCTCAGGACACATGTTAACAAAACCCATTTTTGAAATATCGATGTATGTATTATAACTCTATATCGAAAATATAAAACGTAGGAGTGATACGTGTATAAGTTTCAAAATAGAGATAATTAGTCCAAGCTCCCTAGCCCAAGTGGTTAGGGAGGGGGGTTCACTTGGGAGAGGTCCCAAGTTCGAGCCCTCCCGTGGGCATGGAATGACTGGGTGGTCGCGGGACGGCCACGGTACTAAGCTGGCGGCCTCAAGAAATGGACAAAAAAAAAAATAGAGATAATTAGTATAATTAGTATAAAAATGTAGAAATAGTTAACTTAAATTGTCCTTGGGATACTTATAATAAAGATCGTGTTGTAGTTGAACCCCTTCTAATCCGTCCTAAACCTCCCAAACTTACCAGATTTTTTTAAAATGAATAAAAAAAATGTGTTGTTCTGAATGACTTTTTATTGCTTTAAACGTCGATTTAACTCTCAAGTAAAAAAAATGTATTGTTTGAAAGAAAAAAAAAACCTTAGCAATAACGTTTTCTGAGCAAGTAACTACCTTTAAGTGCGTTTCTTTACCTTTTTTTTTTATTATTTTAAGAAAAAACCCGGAAGGCTTGTGCTTTAAAAAAAGGTATAAAACATTCTTGCTAATGACATATTGGACTGGGTCAGTTATACGTCCTTATCAAAGGACCTAGTAACTTTTTTTTAATAGTATAAAGAGTGTTTTTTTAAAATGTCCAACGATGCTTACTAAATTTCATGCATGCTGTATTGTAATTTTTTTTATCCACTATTCCCAATTTTTATTATTATTATAAATAAAAAGAATAATATGTTCTTGTGACTCGATCCACGAATATTTTGTCATCCAGTCAGGAGCTTATACCTATCATCGGTAACCACAAGAGACACTCAAGTTTGGTGGTACAAAGAGTAACTTTAAATAAATAATAACAAGAAAAATTAAAAGAAATATCGCAACACCTTTAGTGTAAGATGTTTTCTTTATTTCTGTATTTTATTTATTTATTTATTATTTACTTTTTCACTATTATTTTTTAGAAGTCTGTGGGTAGTGGTCTAGTTGTAGCAACGGAGGCTCCGACACAGAAGGCACATGTTTATGACAGTTGCCAAATCGGAGAAAAAAATACCTAAAAAAAAAAAATAGAAAAGAAACAAAATTTACGACCAGTTAAATAATAAAAATAAAACAAAACAATACAAAAGACACGTACTTGGCACTAACATTTTTGTGCCAAAAACGTACTAAGGTTACATCTTTCGGGAAAAAACTTTCCTGACACAGGTATTTTAATTTTTTTAATTAATTTTTTTTTAAAGGTTTGTATTGGGTTAGTGGGGGTGGGATAATATAGTATAAGAAGAATAAAGTAGAACGTCTTTGTTATAATGTTATTATGGACGTTTCTATTCTTTGAGAAGTCTGTGCCCAGGAAGAAAATTCTTGAGCATGCCACTTTCCAATAGTGACTTGGCTTCCTGATATTGAGTCGGCCACTTGTAGAATGGACGCCTGAGTTCATTGTGGCTAATGAGCACCCAATTTTCTGACAATGACTCGATCTCTTGCTGAATGGAACTTTGTTTCTCGATTGTGGTTCGTCCGCTCGATCGCTAATGAACACCATGTGTTTCCGAATAAATCCCTCCCATTGAATGAACACTTGAATTTCCTAATGTGATACTTCATAATGTAACTTTGATATTCTATAATATACATAACATTGAATGAACACTTGAATATTATTGATGAATGAGCACTTTCGTGTCCGTTGTGGTTGGCTCATCTTCTGGAGAATGTACTTTGCCGAAATTCGCAAACGAAAACGATATTTTGACCGTCCGCAGGATGATCATGCTGGTCCACGTCCGCGTGACGATCAACCATTGGTTTTCTGCTAAAACAGGTCCATTTTAGACCGGAGGCTAATAGTGACCTGTCACGTGGCTGCGGGATGGCACGGACACGCCCCCTCGTTCACATTCTTCAAAATTCACACAACCTCCAAAATCCAAGAATGAAAACTTGGAAACTAAGAGCTAATTACCATGCACTGAAGAAAAGAAAAAAAAATCCTTTGTGAAAAAAGCTAGCTCCTTTATTGACCAAGTGTCCCCACAACTACTTGGTTTGGTTGCATCGACAAACCTCACACTGGTCACCATCATGAAGCATTAATTTGTTGTTTGATAGCGTAGATCTATGGTGACCCACAAATCTCATCCTTCTAGCCGTGTGTTGCGTGCGTCCACACGGACGTCCCTCTTGGCTGCCATGACAACCGTCATTGGTAGTGCTGACACCCATGACATATAACTTCTTCCACTAAGAACTGTACCAGGACACTTTACGATTTGTCCATTGTCTTCTGTATGAATCTTTTCAATAGTCGCATCTGTCATCTCAACTACATTTTATATCCAACGATATCGAATTATAATATACTTAGACCGAATATAAAACGTCGAGTTCTTTCAAGATGGATTGCACTCTGACTATTTCAAAACAAAACATAGTGCTCTTCCTTACGAGTTCGATGGATCATCGTTGATGATCTAGTCGAGCGGAGAGGAAAAAGGTGAGGAGGAGAACAATGAGGAGTCAGAAATGGAAGGGAGGGGTGGCTAACGTCTCTTCTCCTTCTCAACTAGGTGAAGGAGTTCGTAATACCGGCTATCCTCCTGCACTACTCAATTTCTTTTTTTTAGTAAAACCTTCGTGAACATATCTGCTCCTCAATATGAACATTTTCAAGCATCGCATCCTTCGCATCAAGCACATCTCGTACCCAATAATACTAAGTTGTAATATATTTGGACCGACTGTGAAACATAGTGCTCCCACTTACGAGTTCGGTAGATTATCATCAGAGACGGTGGGGAGGAGAACAATGAGGAGCCAGAAATTGAAGAGAGGGGTGGCTATCTGCCTCCAATCACCCTTGCTCCTGATCTATCCTAATCCGAGTTCAACTCGGTCTATATCGCAGATTTTGAATTTCAAGTTTTGTTGCTATTTTTTTTTTACTTATAACAATAACAATAATTAATTTTTGCAAGCAGATTTCTAACTAATTTGAAAGGGAAAAAACTCACAATTTAATTAGTTGTTAGAAAAAATTTAAGATATTGTTAGTAGTGAATAACTTTCGGAATTGATTTTTAAACAAAATTAAATCATGATAAATAATACGAGACCTATCCTTACTTTAGTGTTCACTCGGTCAAGCAGGACCGGTCCATAGAGTTGGGTTGTCCTATCCTTAAACTAATTTTGGTTGTTCCTTGATCCTTATTGTCAGCTGGTCATGGTGGTCATACGTGATCCTGACTTTTGGTAGGATCATGCTAAACTTATAGAATAGTCTTAGCAGAAAGTATTGTTCAAGCCCCAAGGTTTGTCCGACTTATCTCAATACCCATCCTGCGGTCAAGCAATTATCTTGATTCTTTTTGGACTCTGTGAGTGAATGGTTATAATTTGGAGTGGGGTTACTAGAAGATCATGCTTTCGTCAGCTGTTACGTCTTGATTAGACTTTTGAGTTTGTCGATTAAGCTATCACAATCAATTATTGTTCTTTTGTGTTCATAGACTTCCTATTTTCTAACAAGATATGATTTCTATCCTCAGATATTATTTACTTTTTTTAACAGCCCAAATCTTAATCATTTGGTATCTTTTCATTTAGTGTTAAGTGTGTCCCGTGACCGTAGTTCGTTGGAAATGGTAGAACACCTCAGCACAGTGGCACAGATTCGAACTTTCTTGGAGACATGCCTCCAAACATCATTAAGAAGTTGACACTCAAAAAAAAAAAGTTGTTAAGTGTATAAATATCTACCTTTTTTTACATACATATTCACTCATTGAAATTTTTGGTCGCTGATCCGTCACTAATTTTATTTAGCAACAAATTCTTAAGAATTAGTGATGGCGTTTCATCTTTCCCTAATCCCATGAAATTTGGTAGCGACTCCTAACCTCTTAATTCTTCTTCTCTAATCCCATGAAATTTGGTAGCGACTCCTAACCTCTTAATTCTTCTAGATGATTACACAAATATTGTTCCTCGTTCGACAACTTTGACACCCTAAAATATTTAGTGCATGACAGCCCCCCTCTTAATTAAATATTGTTTTTTAAAATATGCTTATGTTCTTTAGCTCTGTCCTTTGCAACCAAGTGATAGTCTCTAGAGAACGAGTCCGGTTCTTGTTGATAAGTTAAATTATTTATGGTGATCAGGTTTTGTGAAGACCTAGCGGTAGTTTCATACGTACAAGTACTACTTGCTAAATAAAAGGAAAGGCTAATTAGGGTTTAGATTATAGATTTTATATGATTATTTTAGAGTTCAAAGTCTTGACATATTTAATTGAAATTTTTTGATACTCAATTTGTTTCCTTCTGCTCATGATATTATTCTGAAGATGAGTATAAGAACAACAACCAACCCATGCTAAAAATAAAAATATAATTAAAACTAAAATAAAAGATGGAGGGTCACATTTTTTTAATTAGATATGTGAATTTAAACCCTAAACTGTCATCATGTCGAAGGATGCAACTAACCAAGGAAGAAGTTATGGTGGAGGGCCAATAGCAGCCAGACCGGAGAGCAGATATGTTGTCCCATTTAATTCTGTCCATTTTTATCCTCCTTCCTATTACATGTGGGACATGGATGTAGATATATATATGATGGCTACATATAATAGAGAGGGGAACAAAAATAGACAGAATTAAATGGGACAACGGATATGCTCCCGTCAGACCGCGACATCTCATGACTCGTCTGCATGACGTCATTCAGTGCGTCATCAGGCTTTCGTCATCGGTAACTGTACTGTGTGAGCTTCTGAGTATAATTGTAGATTTGTAGGGCATCACTAGATTTTACGTTTCGCTTAAATTACCATAGTACCCCATAGATTTGGTCGGTGTTTTCACTATGCATGGGGTATTTTGGGAAACGGATGGAAAAAGAGCGGGAGAGTGGAGCGTGGCGGCTCCGATAGTAGGAGGGGTCGTTGTCAGCCAATGCGATTATAGCGCGTATCGATTCAACGGTCGTGGTTGCTGTCGATATGTGACAAGTGATAATTGTGTATATCACAATGATTCTTTTAGATTGGTTACACTTTATATTTTATATTAACATAAATTTTTAATCCCTAAATATTATTTACTACATGTATCAGTCTAATTACGTCATAGAGATTTGACAACAGATTTGACAATGATGGAGATATTACTTCGCTCATGACTAAATCCTTCAATAATTTGTATAATAGATAATGGATAACAACCGAATACAATATTATTACAATTATAATATTACCAAAAAATATTATCTATATTATTGACACAATCATCAAATATAGATAAAACTAGTTGCAACACTTATCCTTGAGTGTGCAAAACTCAATAATCAGTCCGAATCAATTTTCAGGAATGACCAACATACATGAATTATTAGCAACTAAAAGTCTTTAGGGATAATCAACATCAATCTTCAGGGACGATCACAATCAATCTTCGAGGATGATTCATCAGTCTTCAAGCAACATGTTAGTGAGTGAGCCGATATCGATATATCTTAAGGACTATGAAAATATCTAGAATTATGTTGATCTTGATGTGGATGTCACAATAATACATTCTTAAGATGCCAAAAATTAAATACAAAAGTCCCTAACTTAGAAAAAGAATACATGAAGGTCAATTAGATGAGTATACTTCTTGATACTCCCTACAATTTTGATATTATAATTCCAAACTACGAACGCGGGAATGAAGAGAGGATCTGCAATCCGATACTGTGAACGATATTCTTCTAGAAATTGGACTTCGGCAGTGATCTTAGGAGCATGTCCGCCAAGTCGTCCTGAGTTCAAAGCATGCAACTTGACTTTAATTTCTTGTTGTTGTTGATGGGATAAAAAAAAAGTGCAACGTGTTTGATATTATCTCCTTAATGCATCCCTTTTTCATTTGGTCAATGCATGCGGTGTTATCTTCATATATCGTTGCTGGAACATCACTAATAGAAGAAAAAAAAATATTAACTCGCAGTCGGAATATGCTTAATGCCTATTCGCAATCATATGCACTTTTGGATGACATCATGAAAGATGAAGAGCTTGTCATGATTTGAAAAAGTGGCGACTAGTGTTTGCTTTATAGACTTCCATTATATTACAATATTCCAAATGCTAAAGACATAACTACTTTGTGATATTGTCTTGTGTGAGTCAGATATACTAATCGTCATAAACATAGTCAAAAAAGCATAAACCATTCCTCAAATTAATCAATATAAAGTCATGAGAGCTAATGATGAAATATTGCATGAAAAAAATACTAAAAATATAGTTGTCTGATGTAGCCCTTGAAGGTGCAGCATCATACGTCACGAGAGAAATAGAAAATATAATTAATAAATATCAAAAAATAAAAATGACTAATTTATTCTTCAAGCCAGTTGACAAAATAAAAACATAAGAACATTAAAATGGGAAAAGTCCATATTAACCAATTTATTATTAATAAGTTACAAAGGACATCACCCTTAGCCAAGTCGAATAACAAAAAGGGAATTAAAATTTCCTATTCAAAATCTTAGAATAAGGGCTTTCTTGAAAAATTAACTGTTAAGATTATATGACTTAAAAAGATCCAACGGAGGTGAAAAAGGAAATGCAAAAGTGAGAGGACGTCACGTGGATCCCTCCTCTCTCTCTCTCTCTCTCTCTCTCTCTCTCTCTTTATATATATATATATATATATATATATATATATATATATAGATATATATATATATATAGCAAATGACCTCTAGCCTAGCTAGTGGTTAAGAGAGATGCATGCGGCCCAAGTGGTCAGGAGGTCGAGCCCCAGTTGGTAATTGTGGCGAACTCGCCTCCACTGGGGCTCGAACTCTTGACCATTTGAATTGGGCCGCATGCATCTCTCTTAACCACTAGGCTAGAAATCATTTGCTATATCATTTGCTATATATATATATATATATATATATATATATATATATATATATATATATATATATATATATATATATATATATATATATATATATATATATATAACATGTACGTTTATAAAAAAAATTGTTAAAAAACTTAGATATATTCTGCACAATTTAAATATAATTTAAAAAATAAATATATTTTAATTAAAATTTGTTCTTTGTAGAATTTTTTTTAATAAAATAAAAGACTAGAAATTTAGTTTTTTTTTTCAATTTTATAAGAGAGATTGCGGATTCGTGTAGATGGTTGAATGGTTGGGAGCCCGTACGTAATTCTGAAACATTCTTTTCTCTGTCCGCAATTTCATAATGACCACAATTATCAACAAATTCTGCAAACTAATATATGCTCTCTCTCTATATCCCTACAATTGAACCAACTCTACTTTAAAAGAAGGGTGAAAATACACGAAAGAGAAGATATCAAGGAGAAGAAGAAGAAGGAGCAGTAGAGATCAATGGCGAGCGCGAAGGTGGCCGTCCTGGTTGCGTTCCTCCTCGTCTCCATGGCGCTGGTCTCGGCGAGGCAGGAGGGAAGCTACGACTGCATCGCCGAGTGCATCGACCGATGCTCGAACGGCCACAACATCGACAAATGCACCACCATCTGCTTCGATTCGTGCGGCCTTCCCGACGATACGTCCGAACCCGTCCCCGAGATTAATCTTGGAGGTTGACACGCATGCACGGTGAAATGAGTAAATAATGAAATCAACAAGTATTGTGTATCGATACATAAGACTGTTGATTTGTTGCAAAAATTTCAAAGAGTCGTTTATATAGTAATTTTGTTGATTCGTACATGTTCGGCCATTGATCCTTGCTACAGAAGGACATGAGCTTCTGCTCCTGTTACTTGCTACTCTCCATGCAATAACTATTAGACTACAATGTGGATCATGGTTTTGATGTACTATCAATTATAATGAAACGAAGGTGAGCGTTTTTTTCTCTGTGTCTTAATTTTAATCCAAATTGGCCATATTATTGGCTTCTACTGGCCTAGCGATGTGATTACATGCACCAAGGAATTAATGGTCACTTCTATATAATAATTTTGGCTTATTTAATTGTTGTTACAAAAATGTTGTCTCTAATCAAAATAATCAACAACTTCTACTGATATATATAGCTTATTTTTCTTCTCATATATATATATATATATTTTTTTTTTTTTTTTTTTTTTTTTTTTTTTCATATATATATATATATATATATATATATATATATATATATATATATATATATATATATATATATATATATATAAGGATATTGATTTTATTAGGTTCCGTAGTCCTAAAGGAAAGAATAACCTACTCCAAACAGTGTGAATTGAAAACAAAGTTTTCCTATGGGCAGAGGTTGACCAAAAAAAATTGAGGAAGGTTTTAAGGAACAAATTACATTTTGGAGAGAGACCAAATTGTATTTTTAAAGGTGGTAATATCTAAAATTTAATTTTTTTATATAATAATAATTGGTGGGTGCCATGGCCCCTCCTACACATATACCAGTTGCAGTGCAAAGCTTCAGGTACAGCAAAAGGTCAATTCTGTTAACCTATATATGAGCTCACCTACAACAACAAACACACTTAATCTACTTTTTGGAGTAGGTTATTTGACAATTGTTTGATTACTTTCTCTTTTGGCTTTTGATATTACCATATGTCATTATACGATTGAACATGTCACAATTCACCACTGTCACGTGTGGTGAGTCCGTCCCATTGAATAATTTTCTCATCAAGGAGAGTCACACGTAACCTACTTTGAATCTAGTGAACATGTCCCCAGTTTTCGTAGAAGGATGTTTATTACATTAGGAGGCTCTATTTGCTTAAAGTTGTGATATATGTAACATCAAGTACTTTCAAGGAATTATATCTTCTTCTCGTTTTCTCTTGGAGTTTCTCTTACTCAGAATGGTCGGTGTAAATAGTTTCTCTTTAAGTGCTATTTACTCTACAAAATAATAGTAAGAGATAACAAATGGATGATTCACAATTCTTTTTTTTTTCTTTTTTCTTTTTTCTTTTCCTTTTTTTTTTTTTTTTGATGATTCACAATTCGATTACATAGAAGTTGTAAACAAAAAGGTGGATTTAAATTTTAAACAAAACTGACCCATTTCTGGAGCATTTCAACATGTGGAGAATAATTGACCCTTAAATAATATTACAAGAACAAAATTGTTAAACATGGACTTTAGATTAAGAAAATGAGTAATGCTATTCGTACTTCCAAATTGTCCCTCTAATACATCCCTCCTTATGTGGGACATGTTAAATAATATTATGTGTTATCTGACATGACCGATGACATGATAAATTTTAACCTAAAAAGTTAATTATCCAATTTTGTCCATGTTAATTTAATATTAATATTAACTAATATTAATGTTAATTTAATGTTAATATTAATATTAATTAATGTTAATATTGATGCTAATATTGATTTTAATGTTAATATTAATATTAATATTAATATTATTGTTAGTGTTAACGTTATATTAATTTTAATGTTAACGTTAACATTAATTTTATTGTTAATTTTATGTTAATGTTAATTTTAAAATTTGTCATGTCAGCTGCCAAATCAACATGCCACGTCAGCTACCACGTAAGAATGGACGGTTTGAAGGTACAATTTGGAGGAACAAATAGTATTATTCTAAGAAAGTATATTGATGGAGGTTGCAAAGATGAAGCCCCAGATTTATAGCAGATGATACAATTCAACAAGCGATTCGGTTTTGCTAAGCCACAACAAATTAATGCAAGGAATTGATTGCAAAAAGTGGAAATCATGCACCAAAAGTGCAAAAGTTTGCATTCTTCTAATAATGTAATCAAACCGAGAGGTGGTGTGTGGGGATGGAGCAACAGGTCACAGTAGCAACATACATGAAGATGGCGACCATACTGTTCAGCGAACAAATATATTACGAATATTTTTCAGAATTCTCAACTTTTCAACCTCGCCAATTTAATCCGGAAGACAAAAGTATTGTGACTATGATAATAATGGCAGACCCAAAAAATATTTTCAGGAAAGCAAAAATTTACTATTTTTTTTACAGTTTATTAAAATTTAAGAGAAAAACCATATAAAATTTATATTGGAAATAGAAAATAATGTGACTAGAAAGTTTTGAATCCATGAACCTCGCGTAAAACTAACAATACTTCAAATGAGCTAAACAACTATCTAGACTACACAGGCGATGATGAGCCTGGGCTGCGCGGTGCAGGGCACTTGCAACGTCTGAGTACTGATGACAAATGGCCACGATCTGAGCTTGCGTGGGCCACGAATGAGGCGTCCGTTCATGATAACTCAACTGATATGGCGCCACGCGGGCGGTCGGGGACCGACACCATTCTACCACGGGTATAGACGACGGTTGACCACGTGGCCCGACGAGTTCACCTGGGCTGCGTACGGGACGATGATGACAAAGCCAGTGCGGACAAGATCCGCACGAAGAGTCCGAAGTGAACTGACGACCGGCTAAAAATCGTGTGCGGGGGACACGATTTTTACCTGAGCCCGCACGTGCTGGTTAAAATAAATAAAAATAAGAAAAAAACTATCTAGAATACATAGAAACAAAGTTGAATACATAGATAACAAAGCACAGGCTACCATCCTGAGAATCTATTTCCAGATTCAAGCTGTAAATGCTCCGGTTGGGTTTTGCTTCCACTACAAGACCTGTACCTGGTCCACTTCCGACATGACTTACAAATTAATGAACGGTTTTAAAATTTGTCTATGAAACATAACATGTTGCACTATATTTATCAACAGCTTCAACTAAAGCAGGTCCTCGAAAGAAGCAGAGCCCAGGGGAGTTACGTCTGCACAAAGGTTCGCCATGACTAAAGCTAAAACTTTTGCTTAATATTTGAATATATAATTTTAATTCATACCATTAGATCACTTAAAAAAAATTGTATGTACTCTGCTAGTAAATTGTAATAGAGGTATAGTTCCCTTAGTAATGTTAGACATACTGGGTTACTTCCTTTTGCAGATGAGATGCATATTTCTCTAAGAAACTTATGTTAATATTTGACTTTGTGCAGATATCAGTGAACTTAATCTGCCTAAAGCTTCTACCAAATCATTGCCTAATGGTAAGGATGATCTGATGAACTTTGAAATCAAGATTCGGCCCGAAGAAGGATCTTATCGATGGGTACATTTTCTCTAATTACCAACCATCTTCTTCTTGTTTCAGTCTCAAGCTTCTCAACATTTACCTTTACCTTTACCTTTACCTTTACCTTTCCAAGTGTAAAGGTAAGTCTCACCTTACTAGTTAGATTTATTTAGTTGTTCATTGTTTCTTTTCTACTTTTAGTTTGTGTTTCTGATTTTTCTCTATTGCATATTCAGGTTTACCATCATAATATCGATCTGGAAGGAAATGCCTGCCTTAACATTCTGCGAGAAGATTGGAAGTTTGTCCTCAACATCAATACTATAATTTTTACGGCTTGAATCTTCTTTTCATGGTACTTATTTTCTCTGAGAGTATCGAAGATTTTATTTTATCTTTCTCTATCCTACCAAATTACATATTAATCTGCAGGCACCGAATGATGCATGAGGACCCCTTGAATACCAGATGCTGCTCAAGTTTTACGCGACGACCCGGATTTATTTGGGGCTAATGTGAGAAAGGCGATGGTTGGAGATAGTGTAGGTAAGGTTAAATTTAGCAGGTGAATGTAAAACACCATCAGAACACTGATATGTATAGTTCCTGCACAAGTTTTGTATTTTGGTGGCCACAAGAGCTGTACTTATCTCTGGTTTACTGGGTGTCTTAGTAATTAAACTCAAGAGGAATTTATTTATTTTTTCGAACCAAGTGGAAAATTCCCCCCTGCTGTATGTATACATGGGTATATATATTGCTGAATTAGGTCATATCAAGTAGTCTTCGAGTTGACAGTTATTTGTAAGTGAGTTGATTCTATAAGCAAATGGAGAAGCCAAATAGATGATTGAAATCATAAATCAAATCACTTAAAAACAAAGGCTAACGTTGGTACAAGTGACAGCCATGGGATACATGTTAACAATTTTGCACAAATAATAGAATCATTAACTGAAACCAAATCAATCAAAGGGAAAAAAAAAAAACATCCCAGAAAAATCAACATGCCTTCTTTTTCCCTTGTTCTGACTGTTCATGTTGTTTGCAAATTGAGTACTAGGACTTCTCCTCTGAGGTCCGGTTCTCTGAGTCCGACAGCCGGATCTCCTCAACCATCCTAACCACCTCCTCCATCTTGGGTCTTCTATCCGGAGATCTTGCAACACAAGCCATTGCAATCTGAAGCATCCGAACCATCTCCTCCTCAATGTTCTGAGACTTCATGAGCTCCACATCGAAAACTTCAGCCGTCCACTCCTCCCGGACTACAGACTGGACCCATCTTGGTAGGTCCACCACATCGTCACGGCCTGGGGACTGGATTGGAGCTTTGCCAGTTAGTATTTCTAGTATCAGAACTCCGAAGCTGTAAACATCGGATTTCTGAGTGAACTTCCGCGCCTCGATGGTTTCAGGTGCCCGGTAGCCAACCACCACCCTGGAGGGTGTGGCAAAAGAGTTCATCATGGGGGCGAGGCCGAAGTCGGAGACACAAGCATCAAGGTCTTGGGTGAGGAGGACGTTGTTCGACTTGATGTTGCCATGGGCAAACTTTCCTCCACCCTCTGCATGGATGTGTGCTATTCCTGTGGCTGCTCCTAGCAAGATTCTTATCCTCATCTCCCAGTCTAATGGAGTCTTTTCAGCTCCTCGTCTTCCTGTACGATACAGGAAACAAATAGGAAATAGAAAACTTGACTGTTAAGAAATTGACTTGAATTTCTTCTTCAAGTTGGATGAGGATAATGTTGCATCTCAGGGAATATCAGATGACTGCATAAATTTTCTTTCATGTTACTCGTTTCTAACAGTTTCTCAAAAGTGATAGCATGAGAGGCAACGAAACTCGACTTTTACCATGTTATTGCATCTATGTTGCATAGGCATGAGAAAATGGTGTATCGTGTCCGTATCTGTGTATGCATCATGTAACATGGGTGACTAAGTTATTTTACCTATCTGAAAATGTTCACATATCTAGTATCTGAATCGTGTCCTTATCTATATCGGTATCAGTATGCGTACAACATAGTATTGCATAGAAGGGTGGCTTTCACAAAAGGTTACTACAACGTTGAAAGTATTTGAAAAGGGTATTGTTAAATGCACCTCTATTCTTTTTAACTTTACTCCTTTTGTTGACTTTGTTAAGTTTACCTTCTAAAAAAAAATTTGTTTACCTTCTTTCTCTTTTTCCTATTTGTATATTAACTTTTAGAAACAAAAATGATCATCGCCACCTTCGCCTATGATGCTTCTATAATTTTCAACTTCCAAATCTTCTAACAACCATTGGTCATCTTCTTTGAGACTTATCCTCATCTTCCCTAAGGATAGAACGTTTCGACATGTTATTTTTATTGCAAATTTTATTGATAAAATCTGATAAAGAGAAGGTTTAGAAAAAAAAAAAAAAAATCTGTTTGTTTAAGGAAGAAAGACTATAGACAATCATCCAGTTTTCTAAAAAAATCAATTAGATATTTAAATCAAAAGTTAAAAAACCTTTTCTTAATTATAGGTTTAAGTTTTTTTAAATCTAGTTGTAGGGGTAAACTGATAGTTTAATTTTTAGGAAAAAATAAATATAAAACTCGTCAAAGTTTCTAAAAATAAGGAAAGTGGTAAATAGAATAAAAACATGGGTCTATTTTGAGGTTAACACTTCTTAGAAAAAAGCTATTTTGAGGATAAGTTATAGTGGGAAGAGATGCTTATTGGTGCCTTCAAATATGAAAGTTCTTTTAAGAATGAAGGGGAAAAATTGCCAACAAAAATTTCAAATTTGTGCTCCCCACTACTAACACAAGGTCTCCTCTACCAGGTTATGCCCTGTTCCACATAGACATAAAAAATTGCACATTGATTTCCGGACAAAAAATAGCCCCTTTAAAATGTAGTACATAAATAGCCAATAGCCCCATGCAAATTGAGTTGAAAAAAAATAAATAATAGGACCAGTTCTTTTTATTATGTCCGCCTTTAACATGAATTAAGAAAATTTTCCACAATTACACTAAAGTGCAGACTGCAGATCACCTAAAAGAAATACCATTCATCCCACATTATGCATGTTTGATAATCTTACGGGATTGCAAAGTGCTGTCATAACGTTGCAGTGCCAGAAATAAATATCATGAACTACGCGATGCCATTCTATGTTTTATACTGCAACTTCAGATTTTGTTAAAGGTTTTTGGCATGCATAAGCCTAAGTTCATTTTCGCCTATCTGTCCAATCCACAGATGATACTTCCACTAGTTAACCTAACATCTAACCTAAACATCCAAAGCAAAAGAACACTGCATGTTCAAATCAAATCATGTCACAATTGATTTGCCCCCTTACTGTGACCAAACATACGGTCTTGCTCTGAATCTTAACTCTCTCCATCGTTCTTGTTGCCAAGTAAACTTTGTAGCAATCATAGTGTCTAGATCGAATAACTAACCTTATTTGAATGGAAAGGAGACGATGATAATGATTCAAACTTGATTATCAATTTTCCGGACATACAGGTTCTAAACTATGGAATAAGACTCGGTGTAATAAGTACATATGCTTTGGATTCCTATGAATAACTCACAATTCGCCAATGTATGAATTACTTAAGTAGGAATGAAGATAAATATAAGGTAATAAAAATACGAAATGGGCTCGGACTAGCATACCATGCAAGAGGGTTGAGAAGTTGCCGGCAGGGGCATAGTCAAAAACCAGAAGCTTCTCATCCTTGGAGTAGTAATAAGCACGAAGTGGAAGAACGTTTGGGTGCTGACCGACCCTTCCTATTATCTCCATTTGTTGTTCAAACTCTTTCTTCCCAGCCACCACCTCTCTCAACCTCTTCACCACCACCGTACTGCCATCCTCAAGGACAGCTTTGTATGTTGTCCCGTAGCTACCTTTCCCAAGTACTTCAGCAGAAGCTCTCAGCAGATCTTCCAGGTCGAAGTTGTAAGCACATCCCTCGAAGAAGACCAATTTGTTCCTCTCAGCATCCTGTGCCCCGCTGCCGTACTCCTCCTTAGGTTGCTTGTCGCTCCTTCCACCCATCGAAGCCTCCCCCTTTGGCGATCCACCGCCTTCTACATCCCTCCGCCTCTTCACTATACATAGCGACAGACCGACTGCCAAAAGCAGCAGTATTACGAAAGCCCCAGACATGATTGCAATAGTGACCCCTAGACTTAATCTCTTCCAGAAGCTCTTTTTGTGCCCTTGAGAAGGTGGAGGTGGAGGAGGAACTCCCGGGCAGTTTGCCAGGGGAGGACCGCATAGATGAGGATTTCCCAAGAAGGAGCCCCTGGGGAATGTTTGGAGAGAATTTGGGACAGAGCCACTGAGGTTATTGTAGCTCAAATTCAAGTGTGTCAGGGCTGGTAGTCTGAAGTCCGGGATGGTACCAGTCAGAGAATTGTTCTGGAGATACAATGCTGTAAGGCCAGTAAGACTTTGAATTGCAAGGGGAATTTCTCCTGCAAAGGAGTTGTATGAGAGGTCGAGAAAAGTGAGGCCGGACGAAAGTGAAGCCGGTATTGCTCCGGACAAGTTATTGTGCTGAAGGTATAGATAACGCAACGAAGGAAGTGAGGAGATGTCGGGTGGGAGGTTTACAGCAAGTCGGTTGGAACGGAGGCTCAAGACTTGGAGGGCGTCGAGCTTCCCAAGAGTATTTGAAGGGATCGAGCCGAGGAGCCCGACCCCTGGTAAACGGAGGTCGACAACTCGGGTCTTATCCGAGTTACACGTGATCCCAATCCAGGAAGAGCAAACGGGGGTCTTAGAGCTCCAGTTGAGCTTCGGGCCATGGTGGGCTTCTGCTGAGAAGGCAAGGAGGGCTTGCTTGTCAGAATCTAAGTCAGCAGTGGTTGGAGCAGAGGCGGAGAGTAGGAGGAGAAGAACAAGAACTGATGCAAGGAGTTCAGTCATATCCATAACGATTGCTTGAAGAGAGCTACACCTCATCACCAAGAACTCCGCAAAAGCATTTCGAACAGTAGTCCTTCTGTTGCATTGTTAGAAGACGAGAGTAAGCGAGTGCTCCGAGTATTGGTAAGAATTAACAAGACTGAATAGAATCATATTGTTTAGCTAATCACACAGTTGATACTATCCGTGAGTTCTTCTCTAGAAATTAACACTTTGGGTAAGCAGTTGGTTGCCAAAAGAGCAGTCACGCAAGCATTACATAGGAACACTGCAACAACAAAAGTAAAAAACTAGTCTTCCCTGTGTCATACTTTCTCTTCCTCTCACCTAATATTGAATTTGTTTGGCAAAAAATACATGTTTCTGTTAGTGTTGGGTAGGGTTCCCATCCAGAAGACCGTGGAGTGCGACGAGGGACATCTCTGTGTCGGAAAAAAAAAAAAAGGAAGTCGAAGGTGACAAAAGGGCTCGATTCGAGTCAGTATCAGAGGCTGCATTGAGCAGTATTGGTGTTGGAATTACATTGGCATTATATTGCGAGTATATTGTCAATATACTAGAATTGGACCAAACTTTCCATAAGCTGTTATGTGGTCAAAAGTTATGACCATAATATAAAGCCAGTATATTAGCATTATATTGTTGCGACTGGGCTGAGCGAAAATTGGATCTATATCTAACCGTTTGATCATATGAAAGGACATGATTAATCCAAGGTTAGACAAAAATTTATTGTCTTGATTTTCTAACCTAATTTGGGTATCAAAACAATTGGAGGCTGAGCTTTAAGATGAGTGAGTTCTCAAAGGTGATCAACTTTCAAAGGAAGAGGAACGAGATATTAGGAAGCGGTTGATTCGAAAAGGAATTTGTTCGAGGAAATCCACATCACTCGTTCTTTAGTAACTTGTTTTAGTAACTTGTTATTCTCAATGTAATATATTTCCATTCAATTTTTTGAATAATTGTGGTAATCCGTTTGGATAGGTGGGAGAAGCTTGTAGAGGAGTCGGTGTAATTTCTCTATTCCTTACTAGAGGTTCCGGATTGGACTCCGATCGTTCCGTGATTTTTTCTATCAGAATTTTTTATGTAAATATTTTTGTGTTAATTTGTGTTTTGCGTTTTGCTATTTGGTTTGTGGATATTGGTATCAAGTGGAAGTTGTGCATTTTACTTCAACCCTTGACAGTTTCTTCCGGTTTGGAAACAATCTTTGTTCCGTTGGCTCCGTGTCCATTTCCAACAGTTTCAACATATGGGTCACTATCAAACGGTACTCATATGGATTATTCACAAGAAAAACACAAGGCTTCTTCTCCCTAACGATTGAAGGAGAAAATAAAACAAGTCTTTTGTATGATCAAGACCACTTAACAACTTCCGTAGAAACTTATATAACTTCCATAGAAACTTATCCTTCTCTTCCCCTCACCTAATAATTGTTGAAACTTGTTTGATTACAAAAAGGCTAAGTTGCAACTAAATTCCATGATTTTTTCATGATTAACAAATTGCTACGTTAAACTATTAAAGGGAGCAATTTACTATCTTAAACTATCATAATTAATAACTAAATATTTTGTTTTTTAAAATTTGTAACTTGTTTTTTTTAATGTGGGTCACTATCAAAGAGTACTAATATGGATTTATCACAAATAAAAACCACAAGAATTCCTTAACGAGTGAAGGAAAAAAACCAAGCCTTATCCATATTCAAGACCACTTAAACATACAAACTTATAAAGTACCAACTATGTGTTCCGTGTCCGATACGTGCCCTATTTGGGAGTGTCTGTCTTCAAAATGAAGCAGAATTTGAAGTCATTGATGGCCAAAAAGAAGGAATAAAACCCCCATTGGACTTCAATGTGCTGTGCTAACTTGAGCCGACCTGGCTCATGTTAGTCTCACTCTCACTAAGTAACACAAAATTACAGCAGTGAAATTGAAAAGAAAGCCCTAATATCACCAGAATCAAATAGCAGGGCTTCCTCTTTCTAGCCATCACCACCAACACCTGCAAATTCTAGGAAAATTACGACAAATTCATAAATTTGAAGGGCTACATTGTCAAAATTAAAGAAGTGAAGAAAGAGCACGAATTGAAAATCCTTACTTGCTTCTCGCAAGACGTGGCTAAAAATCCAAACTCTTAGCCAAATTAAAGCGAGAAAAAGCTCAAATAGCAAACTTTACTACGAAAACTCCGTCATTGGAGCTTTGGATCGTACATTGGAGAAGAACTCGACAGAGGAGCTTGCGAACTCCTAGGGAACTCGAGCTGTGAAAACAGAGCTTAACGGGTCGGGTCTTGAGAGTACGACCTCGGATCCGCACCCGCTAGAGAGTGAGAAGAAGAAGAAGAGGGAGAAAAAGAAAATCTGAGCTTTGAAGAAGTGAAGTTGAGAAGCGGCCGTTAAAAGGAACGCGCAACGGTAGGAATTACAATATTGTGTTTTGGGGGGATTTTCTCATATTAAGTCCCTTGACTCTGCCATACTTTTACATGAGTCCCTACAACGCTTGTCCGTGTATGCAGGTATATGCGCACGTCCGCGACATAGAACACGTGTATAGGTATATGTACATATACACAACATAGAACAAGTGTACGTATGCGGGTATATGCGCACGTCCGCGACATAGAACACGTGTACGTGTCATGACACAAACATGATTTCTAATCGATCATAAAAACATTATAAGAAGTCGACAAATTGATTTACACCCATGTTCATGTATCAATGCCTATCTGCATTAAAAAATGAAACTTATAGCTCATTTTTAAAGTCTGCCCCGGGGTGACCCTAGGTCGTACATCCGCTCCTAAAATCGCTACTGTCCAGGAAGGGAAGGTTACACCCCCCCCCCCCCCCCCCCCCTCCTCCCCCCTCCTTTGACTCTCTCTCTGACAGATTGGTATAATCTTCTATGACACTACCAAAATACACTAAATTAGCGACGGATATTTAGCGACGGAATTTTTTCGTCGGCGTTAGCGACGGCTTCGTGGCCGCTCACCGACTGATTACCGACCACACGCCTTTGCCATTTTTATTTTAATTTTAGGGGGAGGAAAGGTCGCATATCCGTCGCTAGGCTGTCGAAATTATAGCGACGGATGTCCAGTCGTCGCTACGTAGTCGATTATTTGGCAAAAATTGTGTAGGAATTTGGCGGTACATTTCTTCGACTACGTAGCGACGGATATTCAGTCGGATAATCAATAATAGCGACTAATTGGCGACGGATTATTAGCAGTCGCTATTCCGTCGCTAAATTTACGTTCCAGACTTAAATGAAAAGGCGGGAGAAAATTTTCGCATTCCCCCCAAATTCAATCTCTCTCCTCTCTCTCTCTCTCTCTCTCTCTCTCTCGCGGCTTCGGTGAACGGCGTCGGCGTCCTCTCCTCTCTCTCTCCCGAAGGTAATCCCCTCTCTCTCTCTCTCTCTCTCTCTCTCGATCTCTCTCTCTCTCTCTGTGTCGCGGTGTCGACGTAGGGACAGCGGGGGCGGCGGGCTTGGGGACATTCGGGGGCTGGGCGGCTGGCTTGGGACGGGGGCGTCGGGGGCTGGGCGGCGGGCTTGGGGCGGGGGCGTCAGGGGCTGGGCGGCTGGCTTGGAGCGGGGGGCGTCGGAGGCTGGGCGGCGGGCTTGGGGCGGGGGCGTCGGGGGCTGGACGGCGGGCTTGGGGCGGGGGCGTCGGTGGCTGGGTGGCGGGCTTGGGGCGGGGGCGTCGGGGGCTGGGCGGCGGGCTTGGGGCGGGGGCGTCGGGGGCTGGACGGCGGGCTTGGGGCGGGGGCGTCGGTGGCTGGGCGGCAGGCTTGGGGCGGGGGCGTCGGGGGCTGGGCGGCGGGCTTGGGACGGGGGCGTCGGGGGCTGGGCGGCGGGCTTGGGGCGGGGGCGTCGGGGGCTGGGCGGCGGGCTTGGGACGGGGGCGTCGGGGGCTGGGCGGCGGGCTTGGGACGGGGGCGTCAGGGGCTGGGCGGCTGGCTTGGAGCGGCGGGCTTTGGTCGGGGGCGGCGGGGGACTTTGCTTATCAAATTCATCTGAGTTTATATATTGGCTAAATAATGTGTTATCCATATTGGGTGTTATCCATTAGTTTGGTGGTGTTTGGATTAGTAAATGTGAATATGGAGTTTGGGTTCATGGTGTATATGTTCACTGTGTCAAGGACAGTGTGAGTTCTTCATCTGCATAAGTCAGTTGTGTGCTTCTATATAGATGTATATATCTATACATCTAACTGTGATATACATATATATGTGTATGTGTGCTTTAGAGAGTGAGGAATGAAAAGGCAGGCCTACCATGCCTATTAGCATGCAGGACGGCTTGGGGTGTAATGTGTGATTGTAGACATGGTAGGAATTATAGGTAATTAATGCTAATGTGACTAGACTAAGGTATTGCTTGCTAGATAATAAGGACACTCTAGTATCCTAACCAAGTTAATTTTAGACTAGATATTTTGGATATAGCTCCCATATCCTAGAAGTGGACTCTTACAATTTAGAAATAGATAGATTGACTCAGTTTGGTATCGGTATCGCACTATCGGTATCGCACTATCGGTCAAGGTTCACAATATCGGTATCGGAATCGGTTTCGGACTATTCCTATGAGTATTGGTATCGGCGATATCGGTAGTATCGGCGGTATCGTATCGGAGTATCGGACTTTGGTATCGGAAAACAAATAATTATTAATAAATTATTTACATTTAAAAACATATATTTTATACATTTAGGCATAATTTTAAGTATTTCAGCGTTATTTCTTAGTAGTTTTGAAATTATATGAAATAGTAGTCACCCTTACCGATTGGTTTTGCCGAATTGACCGGAACAAAGGCCTCCAATGTCGGTATCGGTTAATATTTGGTATCGGTCGGTATCGGATCGGAACATGCCAAACCGTATCGGTATCGGCCGTATCGGATCGGTATTGGTCGATACTTTAAACCATGCTATCGGTATCGAACTATCGGTATCGGTATCGGTATCGCACTATCGGTATCGAACTATTAGTAACAACTGTATTTAGATTTTTCTCTTCTCGAGCTAGAATACTAGCGGATCCACCAGTTACATGATTATATACTAATTCTGTTTAGTTTGTCTTACTATACAGATTTTTACATCTAATCTGTGATGGATCGTTATTTCGTTGATCGTACATGGATGTACAAACGACAACACGAGAGCAGAATAGGTGTGAGTGACGATTTTCAGGCAGGCGTGGAAGTGTTTCTTAAGTATGCCATGAGCAAAGCTCAGTTTATGGACGGTAACAAAATCAAGTGTCCATGTCGTAATTGTCGCAATAGACGTTACGAAGAAGTGGTGAGTGTAAGAGATCATTTGACCCGTAAGGGTTTCGTACGTGATTACGGCCTGTGGTCATCGCAAGGTGAACTATATGCCGAAAGACAGGTTGCGAATGCTGCTACTTATGCTTTTGATGATAATGCTGCAGCGGATTTTGTCGTCGATGACGACGAATGCTCTGTTGATTATGGAGACGTGCAGAACCTTGCACGAGATATGGTGTACGACGCGGCAGGGCCTAATTTTGATCCGGAGGATCCTAATCCCGAGGCGAAGGAGTTCTGTGATATGTTTCAGGATGCTGAAACTTCTTTATATCCTGGTTGTGATCAACATTTCGTACTGTTAGTGACGATGCGGTTGTTGAACATAAAGTCCGATTTTAACTTGCCACAAACTTGCTATGATCGGATTACACAACTAATGAAGGAGGTGTTACCGAAGGAATCAAAAGAGCTTCCAAAAAACTTCTACAAGTCGAAGATGATGGTCCGACAACTGGGACTGGGGTACGACAAGATAGATTGTTGTCGCAACGGATGCATGTTGTACTACAAGGAGAACGAGGATGTAGAAAGTTGTCGCTTCTGTAATGCGGATCGTTACAAGGAAGTCAGGGGAAAAGGAAAGTCAACTAGAAAACGACGTCCTTACAAGTATATGTATTACTTGTCGATCACGAAGCGCTTGCAGAGGATGTATATGTCTCAGAATACAGCAGAACACATGACGTGGCACAACGAAGAACGCACAAAGGACGATGGAGAATTGTCACATCCTTCGGATGGAGAGGCGTAGAAATATTTCGATTTTCGCCATCCAGATTTTGCTGCAGAGCCCAGAAATGTACGCATGGGGCTATGTTCTGATGGATTCGCCCCTTTTGGGCAGTCGGGATCTCAATACTCCTGCTGGCCGGTCATTCTGACCCCTTACAATCTGCCACCATGGATGTGTATGAAGACTCCTTATATGTTCTTGACAGCTATCATACCGGGTCCCAAAAATCCGACGAAGAATATCGATATATATTTACAGCCGTTGGTGGATGAGCTGAAACAGCTGTGGGAGATCGGCGTCACGACCTATGATATTTCCAGGAAACAGAACTTTCAGATGAGAGCTTCACTGATGTGGATAATCAATGATTTTCCCGCATACGGTATGCTGTCGGGATGGAGTACTCACGGCACCCTGTCTTGTCCGATATGCATGCAAAATAGTAAGGCGTTCCGCCTTAAGCATGGAGGAAAAACTTCTTTCTTTGATTGTCATCGTCAATTTATGCCCGCGAGTCATCCTTGGAGAAAGAACAAGGACGCATTCAGAGCTGGAAAACAAGAATTTTCTCATCCGCCTGCCAGATTGTCGGGATACGATATTTGGGAAGATGTAAAGGATTTGCCCACTGTAATGAAAGATCCATCGAACAATCGTGTCGATGGGTTCGGACAAACCCATAACTGGACCAAACGGAGTATCTTCTGGGACTTGCCTTATTAGAAAGATAATCTTATAAGGCATAATCTCGATGTTATGCATATCGAAAAGAATGTGTTCGATAATGTCTTCAATACCGTCATGGACATTAAAGGAAAGACGAAGGACAATCCAAAAGCAAGACAAGACATTGCCGAGATATGCAAGCGTCCTTATCTGAACTTGATACAAAGGGGAGCTGCTGGACAATTAAGTAAGCCGATAGCACAATACACATTGAGCAAGGAAGATAGATTAATAATCTGCAAGTGGGTATCTACTTTAAGATTTTTCGACGGCTATGTGTCGAATTTGTCTAGATGCGTTGACCTCAATGAACGCAAGCTAACGGGAATGAAGAGTCATGACTGTCACGTATTTATGAAAAGATTACTGCCCATTGCTTTGAAAGAGTTGTTGCCTTCTGTTGTATGGGTTCCGTTGGCCGAACTATCAATACTTTTTAGGAATATTTGTTCAACTAAGTTGACTGTGCAACACATGGTTGAACTTGAGGAGAAGATTATCTTAACAATTTGCAAGTTGGAGAAAATATTTCCTCTTGGCTTCTTCGACAGCATGGAGCATCTACCGATTCATCTAGCATACGAAGTCCGTGTCGGTACATCTGTTCATTATCGATGGATGTACCCATTTGAAAGGTACATAAATATCGATATAATTTAAGCTGAATTTCAGTGGGTTTTAAAATTCTTTCTTAATTCTCAAGATAATTTATCTCTCTAGATACCTACACCATCTAAAGAAGAAAGTTGGCAACAAAGCTCATATAGAGGCTTCAATATGCGAAGCATATCTTATCGAAGAGGTGTCAAACTTCTGCTCCATTTATTTTGATACTTATGTTAAAACAAATCGAAATAGACCTCAAAGGAATGACGAAGACGTTGAGGATGGAGGAAGATTCAATGTAAGGGGCAAGCCTGTTGGGGCTAGTAAAAGACGGTGGTTGACAGACGACGAGTATGATGCCGCTCACCGATATGTCTTGTTAAACTGTGACATACAAGAAGTGAGAGATTTGGAGAAGTAAGTCAGTACACTTGCACTCGTTATAATCTTGAATTTGATGAAGTAAGTGACTACACTTATATATTCTTATTTTCTCTAATAGTGTATTTAGAGATGAATTCAAAATGAGGAGACCCGATATTACCGATGAGGGACTTCAAAGAGAGGTTGATTGTACATTTCCGTCATGGTTTCGCAAATACGTAAGTAACTGTGATTATAATTGAGATTATTAATATATAATCTGAAACATTTAAATTATAAATATTTGTTTACAGGTTTTATTGCCTGAAACAACACTCACTCATGAGAGTGTTCGTTATCTGGCACTGGGACCGAAGAAGCAAATAAAGACTTGGCCAGGCTATGTCGTTAATGGCTTCAGGTTTAAGTCAACTCAGAATGCTATAAATGTCGAATTTATCAATGACGGCATCAGTACCAAGGATTCCGGTGTTTGCATAAGAGGCACCGTCTATGACGACGAGCCAGACTTTGACTATTATGGAGTGCTTCGGGATATTATAGATTTACAATATACTGGCCCATATGATATGCATATTGTGATGTTCAAATGTGAGTGGTTCGATACGACACCAAATATCGGTTGGAGAATCGATAAAAATTTTGGATTCGTCGATATAAATCATCGCAGGAGGTATAGAGGGTCCGATACATTTGCGATAGCAAATCAGGCTGTTCAAGTCTACTATACAAGCTACCCAATGCGTCGTAGAGATCGATTTGACTGGTGGGCAGTATGCAAGATTAAATCTAGAAATACATTCAACGTTGGAGACCCAGCATACCAAGAGGACCAGATCGAAAAGTCCCAATACTTGGGACAACACTCAGATACAATGGATGTTGAAGATATTGTTGAGGAAAATAGAGAGGAGGAAGAGGTTGATACACAAGACTTAGCTGTCAACCAGGGGAGAAAGAGGCATCTTGTCCCAAATTTTGAGGCAGAAGAAGAAGAAGACGAAGAAGAAGAAGAAGAAGAAGAAGAAGAAGAAGAATTTGATGGAGATGAGGATACAGATGAAATCGACGATGAAGATAAGGATGAGGATGAGGATGAGGAGGATGATGATGAAGACGAGGCCGAGGATGAGAACGAAGACGATGATTAGGTTAAATATTGTTGTATATTAAAAACACTTCCAATTACGTGAATTAAGTTTGACCTCATAAAAGCAATTACGTGAATTCATGTTTTTTTCATTCAATTATTTACTTATTGCAGATGGCACTCCTAGTCTTTTTCGTCGCGGCGGCACTCATCTCCCTACTGGTGGTATGTATATTTTAGTTTAGTTTTTTATATCCATTTACACTTTTATATTGTTAATTATGTTTATGTGTTCTATTTACAGGTCATGATGGCTGGCCGTGGTCGTGGTGCTGGTCGTGGTGGTAGTGGTGGTGGTGGTGGTGCGGGTCGTGGTCGTGGTCGTACTGGTGCTGGTGGTCGTGGTCGCATTCAAAGTTCCCGGGATGTGACCCCATCGAGCGAGCCCGACCCGGAGAGTACCCCGGGCACAGACGCATCCCGCCCTCGATCGACCACTTCATCGAGGCATGAGTCCGGATCTGCTAGCGGATCCGTTCCGCTATCGGAACCACCAGCAGCGGATCAACCAGGGGATGCCCCAGTTACTGCACAGTGGGCCCCGGAGTACCCCCATACTCGGTTCCATCCGATTACTGGAGAGTACATACGCGAACCCACGGATCCTCCGACGGCACCAGAGAGGCCGAGAGACGAGTTCCGACGAGAGCTATGGCCCGCGGGGACCTCGTAAGTAAATTTAAGTTAATTTATTAAAATTTTTTCATTTATTCAAGTTAATAATCCAGTCGTTTCTTCTTTGTAGGTTTTTTCCGTTTAATGTTGGCAGGGCCCTTGGAGAAATTATCAGGGCTAACTTCCACGGTCCCTACCTTAACTTTTCGTCGGTGCCCCCAAACGTGCAGTACGTCTGGCTCGACGAGTTGAGGGTATATATCTATATCTTCTGGTTAATTATTAGTTACTCTTTAATCAACCATTTTTTAAATTACGTGATAATTGATTTTCTGTGTTAGACAACGTACTGGTGGCCCCCCCTTCGCGAGGAGGGGATCCGCAGGACCTACAGAAGCGCTTGCTCGAAGAAGATACGGGATATGATTCATGACCTAAAAATGGGGCATACGAGGCCGAATTGGATCCGGCAGGAGTATTATGAGGACCTCTTAGGTATGATGGATACCCCTACGTACAAGAAGAAATCGGAGAAGGCGAAGGTGAACCGATCTGCCGCGGGCCTTCATACGGGGGGATCAAGGTCCCACGCAGCGACACTTGCAGATCTGGTGAGCAACCGTAAATTTATTTCACTATCGAATTAGGTATTATTAATTAAAGGAGTTAATTAGTTTCTACGGAAATTTTGTATGCAGGCCCAACGGGCGGTGAAGGAGGGAAGGGCGCCAGAATCGGTCACCATGCACGACGTGTTCCAGCATACGCACAAAAGACGGAAGGACGGGAGCTTCGTCGACGAGAGGGCCAAGGAGACTGATGTAAGTACTTATGTTTATGAGATTAACGTTAGAATTAAAAGTATTCGGACTATAACTTAGGTAAACTTAGGATTCACACTTAACTTAGTAAAACATAGGATTTAGATTACAACTTAGGTAAATCTTATAATATAAACACATTCATTTGATAGGCTGCGTATCGTGAGGCCCTTAGTCGGGCTCAGTTAACTGACACCGGGGATGTCGGTGAAACGACGCCCTTCCGGACGCCCTCTTCTTTGGCCGCTCGGAACGACTTGTTCGTAGATACCGTCGGCGGCTTTAAGAAAGGGTTCCTGTACGGAGTCGGCTCCCTAGGGCCATTGCACATGGCGACGCAGAGATTTCCACCGACACCGCCTTCTCCCGTGGCCCCGGCAGACGATGATGTTAGGTCGCAGCTTACGCAGCTGCACGAGGCGGTGTCGTCCTTGCGGGAGCAATTTGCCACGTACTTTTCGCCTACGTCTGCTGCTGTCGGTCCGTCTGCTGCTGCCGGTACGGCTGCTGATGGTGTTCGTCCGTCTTCTACTGGTCCGTCGACTGCAGGTGTCGGTCCGTCTTCCGTGGGCCATCTTTCTTTCAACCCTGATGCCCCTATGGTACCGCCTACGACTGTGACGTCACTCCTGGATCTCATGTCCGCAGAGCAGCTACGCCGACTTCCGAGCAGTGTCTACGACGGCTTGCCTCCGTACCTTGTGGAGGAGTATATTCGTCGGTCGCATATGGGATTACCACCACCGGACAATCGACCTCCTCCTTCTTAAAATATTGTATTAAGAAAATTTGGATTATTTGTGAGAACTTTGGATTAATTGTGCTATAATCGGCTTATAGCACCGGATATTATGTTACTCTTTAGGATAATTGATGTTTATTTTCTATTAATTTGGTTTGGTCTGTGATTCTTGGATAATTGGTGTGCATTAAATTCGTATGTGCATATTTGGTCTATGTGATTCTTGGATAATTGGTGTGCATTATATATTTGGTCTGTGTGATTGTTGGATAATTGGTGTGCATTATATATTGGTTTGGTTTATGCATATATTTGTGAACAGGAAAAGTGCTGCAATTTTTTCCCAAAAAACTCAGTTAGCGACGGACTAGTGACCGTTTCGCGACGGATAATCCCAGTTGCCGACGGTTTTTTCGACGGATTAGCCGTCGCTATCTGGAGTTTTTAAACTGTTTCCAGGTAGCGACGGATGATCGACAGATTATCCGTCGGCAAGGTTCTGGTGGTATAAACTTCGACGGAATAGCGACGGCCTATCCATCGCCAGGGCGACTGATAATCAGCCACTAATCAGTCGCTCGCCACAGCGACTGATTAGTGACTGATTATCCGTCGCCATGGTTCTGGAAATGTCAAGCATTTCCAGAACCTGATCGACGGATAGTCCGTCAGCACACCGTCGCTAATCCGTCGTTCGTTACCGACGAATACCGACGGATGAGCGACGGAACGATACGCTCTGATACGCTGTTACGATGGGTTACCGACGGAATTTTACGTCGCTATTGTCTACACAGTTCAGTACTTAATAGTTGAAATGGACGACAGTCCGTCGGAAATGCGTCGCTAATGCTTCGTATTGTGACGTCGACAAGCCGTCGCTATTCTGTCGCTTGACGACTACGTAGCGACGGACCGTTATTAGCGACGAGCTGATTGCCGACGGATTTTTTTGGCCAAAAACCGTCAGTGATCGGTCGCTAATACTAATTACCGTCGGATTGGCGACGGATAGGGCCGTCGCTAAAACGATAAATTTTGGTAGTGTGAGGCCGCACTTGTTTCGTTCTCTCTCTCGGACTATCTGACTCTCCCTCTCTCTTGGTCCCTCCCCCTCTCTTTTTGTAGTATGGGAGGAGGGACCATAGAGGACGGTCAGTAGTCCTTGGTGTTCACTCTTAGCCGTTCGGGGATTCACCCTCGCTCAGTTAGCGAGACCTCGCTTCATTCGGTAAGCACCCCTATACAGGGCCGGCCCCGTGGTTTGGGTTGCCTTAGCCGGAGCTAATTTTTGTTGCCCTTTATCCTTATTGAAAGATAAATGTTTAATTTGGATTTTCGTTGGACCGGTCCTAAGAAAACTAAATGGCCGGGGGGTTGTCCTATGGAGGGGGGTTGCCCAAGCCCGAAGTCTTGTCAGACTTACCCCAGGGCCGGCCCTGCCCCTATACTTACCTTCAATCCATTGCTTTAACTAGACTCTATGAACGAAGTTACACATGAATTACATGTTTTAGTTTAGTTATACGCTCGTTCGAAGATCGATGCACTGGACCGAACCGAGATATTTATATCACGGAGAGGTTTTGTGGGCTCGTGTTAGTCGCTCACAAGTTAACCCCGCGGCGGGGGAAACCTTGAGTACAACTCGCTCGCTATTCGCTTCTGCTCGTCTTAACCCACCCTCAACCCCTCTCAATCGGCGAGGCCTCACATCCGAGCTGTGGCAGACCTAGAGATAGTTTCAGACAAAACAAAAATTTGATTAAATTTTTCAGGAGCTAATTTAAAATCTAAGAGGAGTTTTGTATCAAATTTGGGTGTTGTTATTGACACTCCTAAGTTGTCATTCTGTATTTTCTTTAATTTTCTATCTTTCAAATTCAAATATACTCATACATTAAATATGACTTTAATTTGTGCATGCATGGAAGGAGGAGTGCAGGATGACGTTTTATGAGCGCCAATAATGTTATTGCAAAAATAAATTTAAAATTTGAATGACAAAAAATTAAAGAGGGGTGCATAATTATATTTTATGAGTGACAATAACGATATCCTAAAAAATATAAAAATAGAAAGAAAAAAAATATTAGCAACACAAGGTTTGAACCTAAGCCATATAAGAAAATAAATTATTACCTAACCAAATAAGCTACGCAAGTATCTTGTTTTAAAACAATAAAAAAAAATAGTGGTTTAACTATCAAAATAATTTCAAACATCTAACTCCAAAAAGATTAAGATAAAAGCGTAATGTGTCTTCCTATAAAAAATAATATGCTCACTTGTTGCACGAATAAATTTTAAATATTTTGGATGAACTTAGGTCGTGATCAGCATCAGATATTTTAAAGACAAATGTCGAGCCTCGCCCACATGTATAATATGGATTGGTATAATGTTTTTCATTTCTAAAAAAATTATATATATGACACAATTAAGCTGGTCCAAAAACTACCAACCATGCATACTAATATCCTATTATTATTATTATATAATACTAATTGAATGGCATAACAACGAAAGCATGGGAATCCAATTGGTACAATAATACAAGCACTATAGCTATAGAAGTGACAATATAGATGGACATTGAAAATGCTCTCTCAGCAACTCTTCTAGCGAAAAGACGTAGCAAGCATACATTCACTCCTTGGCAATTAACACACTTATTCGATATCTTCCACTTATATAATGAGGCTTTAAAACGGCTTAAAAGTGAGCCGTCTAAGCCGTTATTATATCACGGTCCATTTTATTTTTTAAAAAAAATTATGTAAAAAATTGTTGAAAAAAATTAAATTTGTCAACATGAAGAATCGAACTCAACCAAATAAGAAAAATATCTTGTACCTTAACCACATGAGTTAGAATAGATATTTAATTATAATTGGATAATATTCTTCTTATACGTTATTATACGTGCAAAGCACGGACATTTACTAGTTCCACATAAAAGAGTCGACGGAAAGAGGACAGTGGTTTCTACATCATGCCACGGGCTAGAGAGTAGCTCTATTCAAGGACGACGAATGAGTACAGTGCCAAGATAAGAACAAGAATAGGTGGTTAACCACGGGTTATTTAGTATTAGGATCTCACATAATAGTAAATATTAGTGTATGGATTTCGAAATTGTCCAACGTTAGAATTTGGGTTCGAATTCTAAGTTGGACAATTTCGAGGTCCAAATCCTAATATCCACTAAGAACATCTCCAACCCTATTGTGAGTTTGAAAAAAATGGTTGCCACGTAAGAAGGACAACCATTTTTTTCCAAAAGTACTTCTCCAATGCAAATGTGAAATAAAGTGTGGAGTTGATATGGCAATGACATGGCAAAGACAATGTAAAGTTGATTGTCTAGATCTAGATAATGCACTTCACAATGTCTTTATGTTCACATCAACATTTGTGAATAAAAATGTTTATAAAAAGAAATAGAAGAGTAAAAGTTGTCTTGGAAGTTGTAAAAAATTACTTTGTATTATCTTCTCAATACTTTTGCATTGGAGATGACTTTTTAAACTCATTGTCATTTATGAATATATATATATATATATATATATATATATATCAAAGTCCGTGTCGAAGATATCCAACCGACTTTGGCCTGGGAGCCCATGTCCACTGACACCCAACCGACCTCCGTGTGACTCGATTCCTTGACCTCATCTCCAAGCGCAATGGTTTTAGCTACTAGGCTACAAGACGATTGGCATATATATATATATATATATATATATATATATATATATATATATATATATATATATATATATATATATATATATTTGAAAAAAGGTAAATTTTATTCCAAATGAAAAGCCATAATCATACAACATACAATCTGAGTGGGACTCCCATTCAACACTCAACCATTCTCCATAGCGTTCACATCAAACTCAATGTTATGGAGAATGCCAACCGGAGGAGTGACTAGTCCCTCAAAGATCCGACGGTTTCGCTCCCGCCAAACATGCCAAACCGAAGCCGCCAGATGAACTCTGGCTGTACGGAACCAGTCCTGACTTCGACCCTGCTATCTCGTATCTCCGGGATGATGTTCCCAATGTATTTACCAGAGGTGCACACTTCCAATACCCGACTCTGCTCCGACCATATCTGCCATGCCATAGTGCACTCGAAAAAGATATGTTTAATAGACTCAGGCTCCAAACAGCAAAGCACACATATGGGGTCCGGCACTGGCACTCCAAAAGAACTCAGGCGATCCCTCGTCAAGAGGCGACCCAGAAGAAGCTTGTAAATACACAACTGTATCTTCCTGGTTAGACCCTTACACCAGACGAACTCATAATCAGAACTCAGAGGAAAAGTGTGCCGGATAAAATTGTAGCAGCTACGGAACTGGAACTCCCCCGAGCCCGAAGATGCTCCAGTCGGCTCCCAAATCCACCGATCCGTAGGCAAAGTCGGATCAATGACTGTAGACATAATGAACCCTCCAAGCTCCTCAGTGTACCGATAAGATTCCGGCCTCCACTCTCCATCTCGTAAGATCCGACTACACGTCAGACCTCGCCTGTCCTCCATGTGAGTCGGGGGTCCCCTAATGTCTAGCAACGAACGCCGATCTATCCAAGGGTCCCGCCAGAGGTCCGTACCCGACCCGTCCTTCATGACCCTCCGGATAGCAGACTTGAGCACACCCCTGTGTCTCAGGATAGTCTTGAACGTGACAGAATGGTTGTTATCAAGAGAACACGTCCAAAAATTGCCCTGCTTCACGTATCTGCTGTGCATCCAGTCCGCCCAAAGAGACCCCCCGCTAATGAATCTCCAGGCCAGCTTGAGCGCAGAGGCCTCCCTGATCTCCAGCAACGGCCTGAGCCCCACACCTCCCTCCTTCCTGGGACGACAGAGCTGCTCCCACGAGATCGCATGCATACCCCCCTCCAAAGGAAATCAGCACATAGACGCTCTACTCGCCGAATAGTGGCCACCGGGAGGAGGATGGACTGTAGCCAAAAAAAAGGGCCACAGCCGAGATCACAAATCTGATCAGCTCTATGCGTCCGCCAAAAGACAGACTGGTGGCTTGCCAACCTTCTACTCTCCTCTGGACATACCCTACCAGGCCCTGGCAGTCCTGATTCCGCGCATAATTGACTGTGAGGGGCACTCCTAAATAACGCACTGGAAGATCACTCCTCGCGATACCCAGGACGTCAGCCCGCTCCTCCTTCTGGGAACACCGGGAACTGAAGTAGACCCGACTCTTATCCCTGTTCAGCTGGAGACCCGAGAAGGACTTCAAATCTTCCATAATACCCGCAAGCGTCTGCAACCCCATCGTCGAAGGCAGGATGAAGACCAGAAGATCATCAGCATATATAAGGTGGGTAACTGGAGGGTCCATCCTCCGAAACAGAGGCACCAGCCGTCCATGGTGCACTGCCAGGTCCATCAAACAAGTAAAGTATTCCATCACAAGTGTGAACAGGTAAGAGGACAATGGGTCACCTTGCCTAAGCCCACGGTTGCTCTGGAAGTACCCGTAAGGAACGTCCTGGATGAGAACTGAGAAGGTAGGGGACGTGAAACACTCCCTGATCAACGCAATCCAGTGATCCGTGAATCCCATGGCAGACATCAGATGGCATAGGAAGTCCCGATTGACCATGTCATACGCCTTCCTCAGGTCCAGTTTAACACAAGATTTCTCCCCACCAGGTCTGCTGAATCCTCGCACCATCTCATGTGCCAGGAGGCTATGCTCTGCAATCGACCTTCCCTTGATGAACGCCGCCTGGTTTGGAGAGACCAAGTCCTGCATGATTCCCTCCATCCGCCGGCACATAAGGTGTGCAATTATCTTATAAAGATAATTACAACATACAATAGGTCTGAAATCTGCCAATGCTGTCGCGCCCTCCTTCTTAGGCACCAAGGTCAGGAAAGTATGATTCAGCTCCTTCAAAAGCTTCCCCTTAGTGAAGAACTCCTGGACCACCTCCACGACCTGAAGCTTCAGAATATCCCAATGGCGCTTGAAGAAACCACTGCTGAAGCCATCTGGACCAGGGACCTTGTTGGGGTCCGCCACCTTGACAATAGATTCTATCTCCTCCAAAGTGACAGGAGCAAGAAGGATGTTATTCCCAAATGGAGTCACCAACCGCTTCGTAACAACCTCTGGGAACACGGATAGGTAATCAGTCTGGAAATATAAATCAGAATAGTACCTGACAGTCTCGTCCTGTATCTCAGCCGGCATCCCCACCAGAGTGCCATCCGCATCAAGAAGCTGGGATATGTGATTCTGATTCTGTCTAGTCCGGATAACGTCATAAAAGAACTTGGAGCACCGGTCTCCATCCTTCAGCCAGAAACATTTGGCTCGCTGGGCTGAGCTAATTTCCTTCTGCAGCCTTAGAATGTTGACTTCTTCAATCAGCTCATTCTCTCTAGCCGCCAGATCTCCATTAAGCATGTCAGCTTACAAATTCTGCTGCAAAGATCTCAACTCAGCCTCCTTATCCTCTAGTGTGGACTTGGGCAACCCCTGCACCCAACTCATGAGAGTTTTTTTCGTGGCCTTGAGGCGACGAACCAATCGGAATTGAGCCGTCCTCTCACGAAATACTGTCCAAGCAGTAGGTGCCACCAATCCAGCGGCCTGTGCCGCCTACCAGCTGCGGGCTAGATCTAATAACTGCAGGCGCACCACGGCCACCTTCTCATCTTCTGGGGTCTTTGCTGCCTCCAATATTACCTCTGTGTCCTGAAGCCACGCGTCAGCAGCGATAGCATCTTCGCTGCCATCGAAGAATGGAGGGTTCAGACGCTTGAAACTGTTCGCTGCACTACTCCCATGATGTCCACCTCTCCCCAGAGCATCTGCCACTGCCTAATGCAAGGCATCTCCTCGACGGTCCTGCGATGCAAGCAACTCCCTGATAAGTCCAACTAAGGCTCCATCATCCTGTCTCGCGGGCTGGGCTGACTGCACCGGGGGTTCTGGATCTCCGGAAGGCATGGCCCGGGAGGCTGCTCCTGAGTGCTGGGCCTGGTCTTCTGGTTGCTGTTGGTCCACGGAAGGTGCGTCGCCTTGCTGATCGGCAGGTCCAGGAACAATATCGCTGAAGAAGACGACATAGGGAACAATAAGGAAGGACCAAGACAGATCAACGATACAAGCATGTGTTCAGGTCGAGAATCTCAGGGATTAGAAAGTCGGACAGAGATCAAGGACGAGTGCTGATTGAGACATCTATTCAGTAAACCCTCACATATCTTGATTTACAAGACCTGCATGGGCTACCACTTAAACCATGTAACGCCCCAGAACCAGAATACTGGAGAGCGGGGGCATACATAGCCAGATACGATAATAAAATAAAATCCATCCCACTATACGGTCACGGCTGTCTAGATACATGAGGGTTTAACTACAATCCATCAGTCTCCTATGGTCAATAACAAGCCTAATTGTCTCAATCTCAAGCAAGCGAGTAAAGTTACAAGATATAAGATCACCAAATATACAATAGTAAGGCGTCCCAAACATTACATATCCAGCTGATCATGAAGCTAGTCGTTACAAAATGTGAGGACTAGCAAGAGTTTGGTCATACATGATCAACCCTAGGATCTGTCAATCATGTTACAGCCCGTAGGCAGACAATAATAAGGTATGCAATACGAGCTAACGGGTGCTCGCCGGCTAAACGCCTCAAAATAAAATTTTTACAATAGAGTGGGAGAGCAAACATAAACCCACTCGTTGTCCTGGTCACGCCTGATGGTCACCATCGGGCTGGAAGATCGGTAGATCCTCTGAGGTAGCTCCGAAATCTGGCCACACAAAACCAGCTGGGTCAGATCCCAGAAAGAGCAAGTACCACAAAGGAGGCTTCACTTAAGAACTAAAACCAGCACATTAGAAATATATTAAAGCAGTTAAAAGAACTTTAAGTAAAAGAATAACAACCATCAAAATGGAGCACGAGGGAACCATTCAAGTAGCCGGGTCACAACCCTTAAACCAAACAAGGACCGGAGTTGTAACCCTTCACTTGAATAAAACTCTGTCTCCAAATCTTGTTGATAAGGTAAAACTTTACAAGCATGACGTGGGGTGCAATAATACAATAAACGAAGAGAGGACTTAGAACTGCTCCGGGAGCCAGGTTACAACCCTTAAACCAAATAAGGACGGGGGTTGTAACCCTTCGCCTGAACAAAACTTAGTCCATGTTCTTTATTGTTAAGAGTGACAATCATGCGATCAAGCTTGCAATAATCGAGCACTGAAACCACACCATACAATCGCACCCGGCCAATCAGTGACTACGGCTTTCTACATTAGCAGATTAGGGTTATCACAATATGCAATGAGATGTTCCTCCAGCCACAAGCCCTACAGCTAATCCAGGTTATCCAGGCGACTTGGGTTTATTTAAGCAGTGCATCGTTCTTTCCATATATCAGTGAATTTGGACTTGTGCCCTACTCGTCGGCAGGCTGCAAGTCCCACAATGGTGGCCGGGATAACGGGATTGCCTGTAGCTGGGAAAATCTCTCATGACTACTGAATTATTCTAGTTATTAGCCTTAGCCATTTACAGTAGGTATCCCTGACCGTGGTACTCAGGGATCCCTGTCCTAGACATGATACAAATACTACCGGTTCAATTGTTCAAACATAATCACCCACAGTGTCCAGGCCATCCGATCTTGTCATGTCATGTTCACTGTCAGGAGTGCGCCGCGTCGGGCCACTATCATGTCATGTCGAAAGTGCACCACAACGGGTCACCATCGTGTCAGAAAACAATTAATTTTAGCACAAGTACACATATAATAATTAAATACTAAAAAGGGACAAGGGCTGTGGGGACTCATGCGGCTCAGAAAATTTTCATGCGGCCAGCAGTCACTAGCCCATGTGGCTAAGCAATTAAAATAATGAGAAAAATACTAATAATAAAATGTATTAAAGTAATGCATTCACCATGCCATATGCGGCTGGCTCTCCCAGGAAAGAAAAAGAAATGCATAGAAATGTAATAAAGAATGCATTCAAGGAATGCATTAAATGCATCCTAAAGGGGTCATGCGGCTGGCTTTGGATTATAATGCATTCCTAAGGACTAAAGCATAAAATATAAACATTAAAGTCTTAAATGCATAAAGCATTAAGTAATAAATATAAGGTCTTAAATGCATAAAGTAATAAGTATAAGGTCTTAAATGCATAAAGTAATAAGTATAAGGTCTTAAATGCATAAAGCATTTAAGCTTACAGAAGCCTATGCGGCTTGCTATCCAAAATGCATTTAATCAATGCATTAAAGTATTCAATGACAATTGCATTAAAGCATGCAATTAATCAATGCTTTAAGAATGCATTTAAAAAATGTATTAGCATTAAAGTAGTACTTGTTCCTAAGTGCTTATGCGGCTACTTTAGGAAACGTGTTAACAATTGCATTAGGAAAAATGCTTTCAAGAATACATTAATATGCATCTGAGAATGCATTAATGCTTTAGTGAATGCATTATACTGCTTTAGAGAAAGGCATATGCGGCTATGCTTGTGCTTATGCGGCTTATTTGAGCAAGCTTGCATGCAAAAGTAAAAAATACAACCCGTGCTAAAATGCTAATGCACTAGTGCTTGATTTGACATGTGGCTAAAGCTAAAATATTAACATGCATGCATTAATAGAAGACGTTAACTATATGCATGCGGCTGAGGCTAAGGCCATATGCGGCTCATTTAGTGGAGGGCCATGCGGCTAGCTTTGCCATGCAATTAATTGCATGCTGCTATATTGCTGAGTACTTATTAATTAATGCTCATGCAACTGCCCAAGCCCATATGCGGCTAAGCACCATTGCTTGCACAAGTATTTAATGGCCATGCGGCTGAGCAAAATCCCGTAGGTCAAATTTGGACCAAACAAAATTCTCTGCAACATGGGGTCATCAACTAGCAAAATATGCCAGTTTGATGGATCAAAAATCCTAGGAACCAAAAATACCACAAAGCTAGATCTACGAAAATTTAACCATGGAAATAAAAAATGCCAAGTACTAAAGTGGTTTAGAAACACATGAGGAAGTCAATGGAACAATAAAAATGGACTTCCTCCATGAAACAAGGTGCACTTGCCTAAGCTCTCCCTCTCTCTTTCTTTCCTGGTGGTTGAAGAAGTAATGGTGGAGAAGAAGAAGTAATGAAGAGAGAGAAATGTTAGTGGAATATTTAATGAAAGTGGTGGTAGTAGGTGGGATATTTAATGAAAGTGGTGGTAGGTGGGAGTGGTTCACATAAAACCGAACCATGCAAACCAAGCCGAACCAAGTCAAGTTGGACCGAACCAACCAAGGAAACATGCAATACGGGTCTAAGTACGTACACGTATACCGAGATATGTGATACGAATAATGGTCATTACAGCTAATGCTAGCACCACCCGAATAGACGAATGCTTGACGACAGGCGAAAAGATCTCATCATAATCCACGCCTTTCCGCTGACCGTAGTCTTTGACTACCAGCCTCGCTTTGTATCGAGGGCGAGTAGCATCATCCATCTGCTTCACTCTAAACACCCATCGATTCTTCAAAGCCTTCTTGCCCTTTGGCAATCGCACCAGCTCATAAGTGGAATTAGTGTGCAAGGAACTCATCTCCTCCTGCATGGCCTTCATCCACTCCTGCCTGTGTTCGTCTTCCATAGCCTCTGCAAAGCTTTCGGGCTCTGTCCCGTCAGTCAATAGCACATACTCATCCGGTGAGTATCTCGTAGATGGTCGACGATCTCTGTCGCTCCTTCTCAGTGGAGTCACTGGTGCTGGCTGTATACCAACAGTCTTCTCCCCTTCAGGAACTGCCTCCCCGGCATGCTCATCCTCCTGAAGGACACCCTGACCACCATCAGCAGGCTGATGATCAAGGTTGGGAGAAACTCCATGTACTGGCTCCCCCATAATGGGATCCTCTGCGATGTCCTCTGGAAACTGCTCGAAGCAAAATGACTCTAACTCAGGCAATTCCTCAGCCTCAGAAGGCGTCTCGAAATCCTGAGTGTTGGTCATGGTCTGATCCTCGACGAACACCACGTCCCTGCTTCTGTAGAGCTTTCTTTCCACCGGGTCGTAGAGTCTATAGCCAAACTCATCCCGACCGTAGCCGACAAAGACGCATCGCCTCGTCTTCGGCTCAAATTTGGTCCTCTCGTCCTTCGGTACATGCACGAAGGCCTTACAGCCAAACACTCGCAGGTGATTGTATGACGGCTCTTTGTCGTACCATACTTTGTCAGGCACATCACCCTGCAAAGGAGCACTAGGAGACAAATTAATAACATAAGCGGCTGTGAGAAGAGCCTCACCCCAATAACTGTCCGGCAAGTTTGCTTCTGACAGCAAACACCGCACCCTCTCCATCAGTGTCCTGTTCATGCGCTCCGCTACACCATTGAGCTGAGGTGTCTTTGGCAGAGTCTTCCGGTGTCGTATCCCCTGCTCTCTGCAATATGCATAAAAGGGACCGATGTATTCGTCGCCATTGTCGGACCGAACATACAATAACTTCTTGCCCGTCTCTCTTTCAACAGAGGCCTGAAACTCTTTGAAAGTAGGCAGCACCTGATCCTTGGTCTTTAAGGCATAGACCCAAACCTTCCTGGAACAGTCATCAATAAAAGTTACAAAGTAATAAGTACCACCAATAGATTTTACCTTCATAGGACCGCAGACATCCAAGTGAATCAACTCGAGCAATGCCGGCTTCCTTGAACTTGGGTGACTTTGGAAAGACACCCTATTTTGCTTTCCAGCTAAGTAGTGAGTGCACTTCTCCAACTTTGTAGACTTAAGCCCTGGAATCACCTTCCTGTTCACCAAGTAGCTCATCCCCTTCTCGCTGATATGGCCGAGCCGCCTGTGCCACAACTCGGTAGACGCATCACTGACTGCGTTCACCTCTTGTGCCCCCTGTGCGCTCCCCTCTATATAGTAGAGACCGGACTTTTTGCTTCCTCTGGCAATCACCATCGAACCTCTGGAAAGCTTCTACTGACTATTTTCGAAGAGACTGAAGAATCCCTCATCATCCAACCTTCCAACCGACACCAGGTTGAAACGGATATCAGGGACATGACGAACATCTTTGAGAACAAGAACTGCACCCGTCTTCGTCCTTAAATGCACATCTCCAACGGCAACCGCCTTTGACACATCTCCATTGCCCATCTTCAATACTCCACGGTCGCCTGTCGTGTAAGTGGCAAATAGTGTCCTGTTGTGAGATACATGCGCTGAAGCCCCTGAGTCCACCAGCCAAGAATTGTCATCGCAGGCGAGGTTTGTGATAACCTCATCACCTACGACAATCACATCGCCTGCATGTATCGAAGTCGCTGCTGTAGTGTTCTCATCTTACTTCCCCTTGTCGCCCTTCTTCTCTCTCTTCCAAGCAAAATAGTTCCGCTTGATGTGGCCCTTCTTGCCATAATGGTAACACTCCGAGTCCTCGTACCGACCCTTGGACTTCCTCCTGCTATTGTCTCTGCCACCACCTGGACCCCTGATTTTGCCCCTTCCGCGGCTCTCCAAAACTAGTGCCTCTGAGTGATGGGATGTGGATGAAGTGCCCTGAGAACGTCTCCGCATCTCTTCATTCAGTACCCCGCTCTTGGCAAACTCCAGACTGACCACGCCTTCCGGAGCAGAAGCGATCATAGATACTCGTACGGTCTTCCACGAGTCTGGCAATGTACATAGCAACCAAAGTCCTTGAACCTCGTCGTCGAACTTGACTCCCATCGAGGATAGCTGGTCCACCACGCCCTGGAACTCACTCAAGTGATCCGTAATGGATGCACCATCTTTGTACCGCAGACCCATCATCGTCCGGATCAAGAACAATTTGTTTACCCCGGTCTTTTTCGCGTACAAAGATTCCAGCTTCTCCCACAACGTCTTCGCATGCTCAATATTGGCAACGTGGTTGTACACGTTCTCGTCAACGAACTGTCGCATTGTCAAGCCCCAGAACCAGAACACTGGAGAGCGGGGGCAGACATAGCCAGCTACGTATAATGAAATGGGATCCACTCCACTATACGGTCACGGCTGTCTAGATATATGAGGGTTTATCTACAAGCCATCAGTCTCCTATGGTCAATAACGAGCCTAGTGTCTCAATCACAAGCAAATAAGTAAATATTACAAGATGTAAGATCACCAAATATACAATAGTAAGGCGTCCCAAACATTACATATTCAGCTGATCATGAAGCTAGTCGTTACAAAATGTGAGGACTAGCAAGAGTTTTAGTCATACATGATCAACCCAAGGTTGCCAATCATGTTACAGCCCGTAGGCAGACAGTAAGTAAAAATGTACACGAGCTAACACTTGCTCGACGGCTAAACGCCTCAAAAGAATAATTTTACAATAGAGTGAAAGAGCCAAAATAAACCCACTCGTTGCCAGGATTCCGTCTAGTGGTCACCATGTGGCTGGAAGGTCGGTAGATCCTCTGGTGCTGCTCCGGTATCTGGCCATACAAAACTAGCTGGGTCAGACCCCAGAAAGAGCAAGTGCCACAAAGGAGGCTTCACTTAGGAACTAAAACTGACAAATTAGCACAAGAGTATAATTACAAAATAAAAGACAGTAATTAAAGAGAAACATGGCCGGTGATATACGATGAGATAACCATGGGACTATTCAGATAACCAGGTTACAACCCTTAAACCAAACAAGGACCGGGGTTGTAACCCTTCGTCTGAACAGAACTTGATTTCTTCCACCATTTATCGGCAAGATAAAATAAAAAAATAGGTCATGTAACAATCTTGTACAGGATCAAGACAAGACTAGACTGATTATACCGCATCCAATCAATCACGGCCAAGCAATAAGTACGGCTTGATACTTTAACTAACTAGGGTTATCACAGGCCTAGTTACTAACAAGATGCAGCGAGATTATTCCACAGCCACAAGCCCTGCATACCATCCAGGTTACTCGGGTTGAAAGATTTAGAGTTGAATTCAGGTGGGTACATAGTCCAGGAAACGAATGTATCCTTAGATAGCTTGAAGGGTGCAACACATGACAGTGTGCTGAAAATGTGCCCTACTCGGCGGCAGGCTACAGATCCCAAGGCGTGCCCAGGTAACGGGATTGCCTGTAGCTGGGAGATCTCTTTATGACTAGTGTATTAATCTAGTTATTAGCCTTAGTCCATTTCAATAGGTACTCCTGACCGTGGTACTCAGGAGTCCCCTCCTAGACATGATGCAAGACAGGACTGGATTATTTGTACAAGTACAATCGTCCACGGTGTCCAGGATTAATTATATAGGTCATGTCATGTCAGGTAGCCGTCGCAACAGCCTATCAAGATATATCATGTCAGGTTATCATGTCAAGAGTACTGGTCAAGAGTGCGCCACGACGGGCACTATCAGGTCATGTCATGTTCACTTGTCAGGAGTGCACCACGACGGGTCACTTTCATGTCCAGGTACATGTGTCAGGCATCATAGTGCAAGCATTCAATCAGGAGACCCAATTACACTGAGGGTTACAAGGCATGAATTAATCAGTAATAATCAAGTAATAATAATAAATAATCATTAAAGCAAGGCACAGGAAGGGGCCATGCGGCTCAGGCACAAACGGCAAATGAGAGAATCCATGCGGGAGCAGCTCATGCGGCTGAGAGTGGGAACAACCCATGCGGCTGAATAGGGTCAGGCGCACGCGGCTAGAGCAAGCGGAGCATCATGCGGCTCGAGAAGTTGAGCCTTATGCGGCAAGCAGGAAGCAAGTCCATGCGGCTCCAGAGTGCAAAGTATTATGCGGCTGGGGTCGAGCAAGTTCCATGCGGCAGATGGAGGGGTAGGTCCATACGGCTGGCCGACCAGTCAGGTCTATGCGGCCGGAGTCAAGTGGGTCTCATGCGGCAGGTGGACATGCGGCTGCGGGAGCAAGGACGCATGCGGCTGAGGGCAAGTGGACTCCATGCGGCTGGAAGAAGCGGGGTCCCATGCGGCCAGGAAAGGGGGGACGTATGCGGCTAAAAGAGTAGCATCTCATGCGGCTAAAGAAGTGCAGAGTCTTATGCGGCTGGAGATTGAGCGAGTTATGCGGCTAGAAGAGTTCGGCCCTCATGCGGCTCAAGTACTTCCAGTCATGCGGCTGAATAGAACACTTGCCGCATGAAATATTCATGCGGTCAAGTCAAGCACAGTTCATCTTCTCCAAAATTCCGAGAAGAAGAACACCATGAGAGCCAAGTTCTCAAGCTCCATAACTCCATCATCCGGAGCCCAAATCCGAACTTCCATAGGTCAAAATGGGGTAGAACGAAATTCTCTACAATATGGAACCATTAAAATTCAAAAATAACCAGATTAAGTAGATCAAACCCAAGAAGTCCGAAAATAAAGTAAACTTAGATCTACAAAAATCTAGCCATGGAAAGTGGAAATGTGTCACGTCCCAGTACCAAAATACTGGGACGGACTAGGCCAGCTACTCCGTATGAGGTATAAAACGTCATACGGCGATCGTGGCTTTCAAACTTGCTGGGTATCCTAGCATGCAAGCAGTCTATGGCCTAAATCCGATCTCATATCCACAGGCAATAATCAATGAAATAATGACAAGAGAGATAATCATATGAAAAACAGGAAATACTCATATGATAATCAGAGAGTCTACAATAAGAAATAATGTAGACAAGAATACCTTCCCACACAGTTCCCTCATGATCAGAAACTGAAGCACGTCCTCCAAGTCAAGTCTGGAAGATCCACATGGTCGGTCACAGGCAATCTGGGAACAATCCAGGGTTGGTCAGGCCAGCCGTAGCAAGTACCACAAAGGAAGGCTCAAGGACGGACGAAGAAAACCAGCAGGATATAATATGACAAGAATAGCATCTAAAAACAGTAAATAAGGTAAGGGATCGTGCGGTACCAACGCACGATTACAGAATATAAGGCAGCAATCCAACTACTAATACGTAAGTAACCAACGATCATCACAATCATCCTAACATCCACTAATACTTGCATCGCCAACTGAAACTCGTAGTCCGTCACCGGAACGGTAACCCATCCCTACATCAAACAAGAACAAGGGAATGAATCACCGCGTCGGAACAGCGTTACGTGCCAGCCAGCTTAGCAAGCAACAAGCCATACAATTTAGGTGAATAAGCGGCCACTCAAAAGTCTACGGCTATCTATGTGGAGGTTGGGTTACGCCAACAATGCAATATAGGAATCCTCAGATCGTGCCATATCCCGCAAGGGCTAGCGAGGCCAAATAACGCATAGCAGGTAGGTATGCACGGTCCCTCGGAAGGCCACCGTGCTAAGCAGGAGTACATATAGTAGTCGGATACTGCCATATCCGTGGCGGCCAATCCCGACGCGCCAGGACGAGCCTGTGGCGGCCGGTGATGCACGATCTCGGGATTCCGTTCCCTTCCAATGCTTCTACCATTTTTAGTTGCCTAGATTAACCCTACATTTATCCGGAATCACATGCCGTGGTCACATGCTCATCCTCCTAGATGTCGTACCTCAGTACGAGAACGCTAAGTAAGAATCGGCCTCGGCACCTATAGTCCCAGTTGTGATCCATCCTTAGTGTTATGCAACAAGCAAGCAAGCAATCCTAACCACGCTAAGACTATAGGCCAACTACCAAATACCCGTGCAGGTAATCATATAATATAGCCAGAATATCAAGATGGCATCGCAATGCCATATAATCATGGAAGTAGCACCTCAAAGTGCCAATAGACAAAGGGCACCGCAGTGCAATGTCAGGGCCAGCACCTCACAGGGTAAGCTGGACTTATAGTACGGATACAGGTAGTCAGGTCTGGGACAAGGACAACTCTGTCAGTCACAAGAAGTCATTTGCCCACATCGTGGCATGGATATCAGGTCAAGTACAAGATCAGAACCTCTACTATAATAACATCTCAAGCATATATGGGAGCCTACAGCTCCAATCATCAAGTCGGTCTATCCACCAGATCAATCTATCAAGTGCCTCCCATCCATGAGGGAGTGAATATCACGTCAATAAAGACAACCACCAAATACCAATCTTATTCCCCCTAACAATGCTAGGCCCTCAGACTCACAAGAATCCTCCTAGTCAATGATCACAAGCCACTAGAAAACAAGCCCCTCAACTACCAAGACAGCAATCAACCAGGTTCTCTAACTACCGGAATACACAAAGGCACCGGATTTGGGCGTTTGGGAAGTCGAGTAAAAATTATATAATAATACCCTCGATATTCTCCTCATTTCGCGAGACACTCGCACCAGTATCAAAATCCAAAAGTCCTCAAAGACATATCTGATCAAATTAGACATCACCAAAGAACTAGCAACACTATCTAAGAATCCACTTAGTCTACCATAATCACTATCTCAATATCCTATCTCCTCATAGTCAATCCTCGAATAAGATCATAATCCCAACACACGGGTCAACACTAATCAACGCCGTCGGAAGATGGCAAGGATTGTGTGAACCACTCTGGATCAGATCCACAACCCTTAAACCAAACAAGGACCAGGGTTGCAGACCCTCACCCGAGTAGAACCACTCTCCTTACACAATCCGGCAGACAAGACAGACAATGGGATAACAAACTAAACTAGAACACCATCTAAAGGAAGAGTCACGAGTCAAGAGTCCAATGGGTGGTACCGTCGAAAAGGCAAGGATTGCGTGAACCCCTCTGGATCAGATCCACAACCCTTAAACCAAACAAGGACCAGGGTTACAGACCTTCACCCGAGTAGAACCGCTCTCCTTACACAATCCGGCGGACGGGACAGATCAAGACGCTATGCGACTAATCTAGTCGGGAGTCTGCCTAGCAGGCAATGAGATCAGGGATACTATACCAAGAAGAACATGCATGAGTTCAGTCCAGCAAACCAAAGGAATGGTTCTGCCTAATCCTTCGAACCAAATTCCCAACTGGGAATTCTGAAAAAATTCGGCAGAGTCTCCTTTGTAATCTGGATGGGAGCACCCTACGAATAGGGGCTAAAACCACTCGGCACAACCCGCCACAGAATCGCAGAATCGCGGACTCGTGGGCTGAGAACACTAAGTCTCAGCTACCAGTAGCACTACGATGCGTACTGGAAACAAATCGATAGCCGAGAACACTAAGTCCCGGCCTCCAGCAGCGCTACAATGCGTACTGGGCGCCAAACCAACACATGCAGCAAGAATTGCCATGCAGGGCGCACCAAGACCCACAGTCATATCCAAGCCACAAACAAAGTCATAGAAACAGTTAGCCAAAGTCGTTACCCGACCGCGAGTCGGACACGGGGCATATGGGGACAATCCATACATATGAGTCGTGCTCGTGTCCTCGGAGGTGTGGATGACCCATCCGAGTTGTCCGATACGGTCTATCCCGGTATCGGACCAAGCTATCCTAAGTTATCATCATGGTAGTTCTACTACTAGGCTACACTAATCATGATTATACAATTTACAAGTACAAATTAATTAAATGCAATAAAATCCAGGAGAGAGGGCAAGAGCCGTCGATGAGCAAGAGATACTTGCCTAGAGGGCTCGGCTAGGTAAGCAAGTCTTTGGCAGTCGCGATCCAAGCTAGCACGCCAATCGAGATCCTCAGAACACACAATAAACAATCATTAGAATTAAATAATAAAATAATAGAATAATCACAAGAGATGGCAGAAGGCTATACCGTGTGGGTCCCGCAAGCAGTGCAGGGATCTCACACGAAAACCGAGGCACGCGGACCGACACGGACACGCAAACTGAGACGTACACGTATATCAAAACGCGTACGAGAATCGAGATGAACAGAAGACAACGTGCACGTAAATCGAGACGTACACGTAGATCGAGGAAATCATGAATATCGGGATGGCGTACGAATCAATGCGATACGCAAATCGGGGCATGTACGCAAATCGAGACGGAGCGAGATTCAAGGGAGCACGCAAATCAATGCGACATACAAGTCGACGTATGCACGCAAATCGATGCGGTACAGAGTCCAAGGTGATACGCAAACCAAGGCGGCACGTAAATCGGTACGGGTACGCAAATCGGAGCGGCACAAAAACCGAGATGGGCACAAAGGCCGAGACACATAAACGAGGTAACACGCAAACCAATGGGGCACGGTGCCCGAGGCAGCACGGGGCTCGAGGCGTCCCGCTGCCAAGGCAGCGCGTGAATCGAGGGTGCACAAAAACCAATAAGGTGCACACAAACCGAAGCATACGCAGAACGAGGCGCACGCGGACCGAGCAGCGCACTGCTCGAGGCAGCACGTGCACCGAGGCACGTGGCCCAAAGAGCACGCAGCCCAAGGCTGGCTCGCTGCTCGAGCAGCACGGGGCCCAAGGGCGTCCTGCCGCTCGAGGCGGTGCTGGCCCGGGTGCGGCAACGACACGGCGGTGGTGCTGGCCACCGGGAAGAAGAGGAAAGGAAGGGCGGGGGAGATCGGGGCTCACCGGGGTCGGTCGGGCTCCGGCGGAGGGGCAGCAGCAGCAGCGGTGGTGGTGCTGGTGGCGACGGAGGAGGCCGACCGAGAGGGAGAAAGCGACGATGATGAGGGCGGTGGCGGTGGAGACGAGGGCGCCGGCGGCGCTCAGGGGGCCGGAGGAGAAAAGGGGCAGTGGTGGTCACGGAAGTGGTGACGGAGACGGTGGCTGGCGGTGGCGGCTCCGGGAAGAGGGGGCTCAGGAAGGAGGCGGCGAAGGCGGAGGCGGTGCTGGTGGGTGATGGTGGCGACTGGGGCATGGCCGCGGCGGAGCTGGCCGGGCGCAGGGGCGAGCGGGAGCTCGAGGGAGAGGGGAAGAGAGATCGAAAGGGAGAGGGGGCTGAGAGCGAGTGAGAGAGAGAGAGAACTGAGAAGTGGGGGAGAGGAGAGTGAGGGATCGGGAGAGGGGGAGAGAGAAGAGTGAGGGAGGGGGTGGCGGCTGTTCGTGTAGGGGAGAGAGAGAGATGAGTGCATGGGTTGGGTTAGGGTTAGGTAAGGGAAGAAGTTAGGTTAGGTAATAAAATCAATAATAATAATAAGAATAATTATAATAATGGAACTAAAACACCAACTCCAAATTGATAATAAAATAATACAAACCGTAAATTAATACGGTAATGATAACCAAGAGTCCAGACCCTACGACGAAAACAAATCCTAATCCAGAAAAATAAATAAAATTTTAAACCAATATGAAATATGAAAACCACCCAAATACGAAATACGGTCATATACCTATTTCTAAAATAGGGATATGACAAAATGCCAAGTACTAAAGTAAGTTAAAATGCTGTAAGGAAGAGAATGAAGCAATAAAATTAGAGTTCCTCCATGAACCAAGTTGTACTTGTCTAGACCTCTAGAGAGTCGCTAATTACGTCGCTAACTGTAAGTAAAATCGTCGCTGATCGTCGGTAAACGTCGGTAACGTAGCAACGTAGGAAAGTCGCAGAACGTCGCCATATCGCTTTCATGCAGGTCAGCATCGATGCGAGAGAGAGTCGCTCAACGTCGCTAGTTTACGTCGGTATATTATGACGTTTTATGTCGCTGGCAGTCGCTATATTAGCGACGTTGACACGTCGCTAAAGCTCGTCGCAATAGCGACGTATGGCGACGTTTCCTTGTTTAGCGACTAGGTTAATCCCGACTACTTGAAAACGTCGCTAATGACGTCGCTAATAGTAATTAGCGACGTAATTTTCCTTTTTAGCGACGTCTTTACGCGTCGCTGAATTGACAGATTTTAGTAGTGTATCTCTCTCTCTCTCTCTGGTAGGTGAAGAAGTAAATGGAAGAAGAAGAGGAGGTTAATGAAGAGAGAGAAAGAAGAATGGGTTAATAAATGGTAGTGGTGGTGGTAGGTAGGGGGTTTGGCTCACATAAAATCAAGCAAAACCGAACCAAGCCAAACAAACCTAACCGAACCAAGATAAACCAATTAATAAAATGTCAAAATAAATTAAGCAGGGAGACATGCAATACGGATAAAAATACGTACACGTATTCCAAATACGTAATACGAGATATGGGCATTACACGCATGTACCCACACACCTGTATATGCTCGAAGTTCCAGTCCTCATCGGATTTGTTACTGGGCTTCTCGGATACAAATACTGGAAGACGCAGCTTCTTGACGAACAGCAAATCCTTCATCTTGCTCCGCCAATAATGGTAGTTGGTACCGTTCAGGTTCACCATGCGCACCGGCTTCACGTCCATCTCTGCTTCCTGGTTTGACTGTCAACTCCTGACACTTCTTTGAACCCAAAGCTTTGATACCACTCTGTTGGGAACGAAGCGCGAAAACCGTTCCCCCAAACCAGAAAGTCCTGCGAGAGAACCGAGCAAAAGTACACAAACCAAAAACGCCAAACACAATCGCAGACACAAAGATTTTTGACGTGGAAAACCCTTGCGAAAAAAACCACGGGACGATCGGAGTCCAAGTGAGGTGACTCATGGCACGGTGGACTTCGGGTCGGGCCGTGCCAGGCCGAACACGACCCAATATAAGAGGCTGGGCCATAATATATGTGACCAAGTGAGGTGAGACATGCACGGTGAAGCTGATGGCAACCACCTACATTTTTTATTAAGCTTAAGCTTATGTATGGATGCATGCATGTATGTTGTTGCTGCAGCAACTTGCAACTATTGAAATGAATTGAATTCATTTTAGTTCAGAGTTCAGACATTCATTTCATTTCCATTTCAATTCACTGCTACACTATATGATCATAATAATAACAGAGGCCACCACTTTAGGCAGTGGTACAAGTCATATTTGGAGGGCAGAGTGTTTCTTGTCTACATATTTTTCTTTGGCAAGTTATATAGGTACATCAAATTTTGATCATGGCTAGTCCATTTTAAACTTTGGTTTGTTTACAAGTTTGCCATTGAAGAAAGTAATCATGACTATCATACTCTTTAGTATAAAAGTCATTTTTTTAATTTTACTCTTCTTCTTCCTCAACTCATCCAAGAAGAGGAAGAACAAGAAGAACAAGAAAAAGAAGAAAAGGAAGAAGAACAACAACAACAAAAATGAGAATTTCGATAGGATTTAAACCCTAATTTTCTTCCTCAACTCATCATCACTATCTCCAAGTACAATGGGTTTTAAACCCTAATTTTCTTCCTATTTCAATTTTCAATTAATGGAGAAGAAGAAGAAAATGAGAAGAAAACACCCAAAAATTAAACCCTAATTTTCTTCTCATTTCCAATTTTGATGGCACCCAAAGGCTCCTCATAATGTACAAACCCTAATATTGGTGGAAACCATAATATTATTGTTTCAACTAGTGTAAACAAGGACTGCCCATTTTTCTGGCAGTCCTACAAACTGAATGGACTGCCAGAAAACTGGGCAGTCCTAAGCCACAGCATGTGAAACAAAGAACTGCCAATTTTTCTGGCAGTCCTACATACAGTAAGGACTGCCAGAAAAATGGACAGTCCTTTGTTTCACATGCTGTGGCTTAGGACTGCCCAGTTTTCTGGCAGTCCATTCAGTTTGTACGACTGCCAGAAAATTGGGCAGTCCTAAGTTTCACATGTTGTGACTTAGGACTGCCCAGTTTTCTGGCAGTCAATTCAGTTTGTAGGACTGCCAGAAAATTGGGCAGTCCTTGTCGACGCGGAGTTTTCTCGTTCGTTCATATTGGGTTTAATTTAAATGGATAATTTTCCACTCCGAATGTAGTTTAATTCATTCAAATGGGCTACAAAGAATTGAAATAAACAATGTAATTTATGTTTGAATTTTTTAAATTAATTTTTAGGATTTTGAAAATAAAAATTGAGACAACCATGGATGAAAAATTTGGGCTAGCCTAGTAAAAACCACAAAATTTTGGGCTAGGCACAATCCGGACTAGCCATGATCAAAATATGATGTGCCCATATAAATTGCATTTTCTTTTCTTTTCCATGTGAAAGTGACAACACTGCTGTTAGCTGGTAGGATTTGGGACAGATCAAAGCGATTGTGCAGGGGATGTTGCAACCGAGTCGAGCTTCGAGCCGTGCCTCGGGCCGGGCTTGGGCTTCAGGCTGGACCTATATTATGGGCCAATATATGTGGTCCGGCACGACCCAATATATGGGACCGGGCCGGCCTGGGCCCATGGTTAATCGGGCCGGACCGACCCATGGGCCAATTTTTCAGGCCCGACTAGGCCGACCCGGCCCAGTTGACAGGTCTATGTGAGAGAGAATGAGAGGACAACAACTTAAATTATAAACAAAAATTGTATACCACTCTTTCAATTTGTTTTAAAACCAAATTGAATAAATGGATGAGGGGAGGGGATTTAACCCCAAAGAATTGTCACCAGGGGTATACTATATTTAAAAAAGTTGGAGAGAGAGAGGTATAGAAAATCTCCCATAGAAAAAAAAAAAAAATGGTGTCACCAAACATACATATTCTTTTGTTGCTTCAGAAAGAACAAGCAAAAGTAATCAAGATAAGTTGTACCAAAAGTAGCCTAAGCAATATGATTAGTACATTTCATCGCAATCTAATAAAAACAAATTTAACCTTATATTTCACGTATGCTAACTTTAGTAGCTACTTTGTATTTGTGATCATCCTCATCAATTGGATTCTCCTCTGATTACAAAGGATCCATGATGTCATGTAATTAAATCACCTATAACCTAACTAACAAATTATTCGTTATATTTTATAATTTATATCCCCACCTAAGATAAAGGTGTTTAGTCACTTTCATGATGATTCCAAACAAACTAATAGTACATTGATGTAGAAACGGACCAATTCTTCTTTAATTTTGTCTTATATATTAACTAGTGGATAACCCGTGCCATAATGGCACGGACACGAATCCGACCTTCTCGACGTAGCCGTGCAGGCACCGGGCCAGCGCCATGGAGTTCCGGACGGAGACGCGACCTCCGAACCTGACCTTCTCGACGTAGGCGTGCAGGCACCGGGCCAGCGCCAGGGACCCGAGCCCGGCGGAGGAGGACACGGCAAAGACCACGGTGGCGGCGTTCGGGGCGGCGTGGGGCCTCATGGAGGCGAAGACGCGCAGGGCCGTCGCGGGACGTCCGAGGGCGGCGAGGCCCGAGACGGCGGCGGTCCAGGAGACGACGTCCATGTGCGGCATTCCGTCGAACACCCGCAGGGCGTGGTTGGCGGAGCCGCGTCGGGAGTAGGCGGTGAGCAGGACGGTCTGCACGAAGGGATCGGGCCGGAATTCGAGGAGGAGGACGTGTGCGTGGAGCGACCTGGTGGCTGCGGCGGCGGTGGTGGTGTTGAGCAAGGAAGAGAAGGTGTGGGAGTCGGGAGGGACGCGGCGGCGGAGCATTTGGGAGTAGATGGAGAGTTGGTCGGCGGAGATGGCGATGGTGGTGTTGAAGGAGAAGGGGTTGGGGTTGGTAATGGCGGAGAAGAGGGAGGCGGCGAAGGAAGGGTCGACATCGGCGGCACGGTGGAGGAGGCTGCTTGCGACGGGGTGCGGAAGAGGCCGGCGACGACGGCGTGGGCGAGGATGGAGCGGAGGCGGCGGAGGGAGGGACGGTGCAGGAGGAGGTGAAGGCGAGGGTGCCGTTGGAACAACCGGTTGCTCCACACCCAACATGGGACCTCCTCCACTCTTATAGAGAGGGGCAATTTAGTCCTTTCATCATTGTTGAACCAAAGCACATGGGTTGGACCAAAAACCCACTGTGCTTTATATTATAGGATAGATATAACATATATTATGGTTGAGTTCCAAGAAATATTCTGATAATAATTGAAAATGATTGCCGCGTATCCATAATAATAATAATCTATCCCAGCATCCATCACTTAAGGTGGTGTTTGGATGAAGGTTTGGTGAAGTATCCATAATGGGTTATGGCCGAGCCGAGGGTCATTAGGCTAGTTTTGACAAAGAAAAGTCTGATTAGTCCTGGCCCAATTTGAAACGGGTCAAATAGGGTTCATTTTCTTCTCGATTTACTCTTCGTCGAGATATCGATAAATTCTGATCATTTCTGGATTGGGTTCAGCCCAGGCCAGCCCAGCCCAGCCCATTATCATGCCTACATATACTCAGCAGTAACTCAAGTGAGAAGAGATGTCAAGTGAAAGTGGAAGGAAGAGAGGCTCATTTCTTTTACTCTCGACACTTGAGTGTCAGTTCAAAGGGACAGCAACGTTTTCCCAGTAGGAATTTGAATGGCACAATGGCAAACTTACTGGGAACATAACCAGAATAAATATAGAAAAATACCACAGGACTGTAGGAATCAAGAGGAGAGGTGTAGCCTTAATTGGCCGTTTTGTTCCTCTGGAACGACTGGAAATTCCAGGAGGAGGAACAAGTCTAGATCAGCACACTATTCACTCCCTAAAATTAAATTAAATGGTAGCTTGCAGCAGTTTACCAAGCAGTTGGATCAAACTTGAACAAAATCACTAAAGACTGGATTCAGGTGTCACTGATCAATTTAAAAGAAGAAGAAAAATCTGAGGGATGTCGAAAAGGTCAAGATATATAGAATTTTACTATATGGAAAGACTGTTTCCGCTACTCGAATCCACCACGTGTTCAAACACCAAGCATCTTCTGCCGGCTATGCCCTCAAAAGTCATGTACCAGCTAAGGATATGGGCACTCTTTATCAAAGAGTAAAACTTTGATATAGAAGGAGGAGGAGGTATCAAAGATACCTCCTTTGTATGACAAGTGGGCTCATCCTCAAACTTTATGTCTACACGTTTTACGAAGTGAGAGGAGGGCCCACTTGTCATAAAAAGGAGGTATCAAAACTTTGATACTTCCATCTGTATCAAAGTTTTTTCCCTCGATCAAGTAAAACACCATCCTGCAATAGTGGTCAAGTCACAGACAAGAACAGTAGAAAGAAAGCAAAACCTCCAAATTGAACTGTGGTACATGCATAAGACCTCCAGATTTACACTGAACATGAACTAGAGAAATCGGAGCAAACCCAATTATTCCAGATTGAACACAAGCGGCTCCTTTTTGTGTGAATTTGCTGAATTAGAGCTCTAACTACAAGCACAACTTCTTCCAGCTCCAATTCCAGTTGAGCGAACTGGCACTTTGTCTCCCTTAACTACATCCAAGTTAGACTGGCCTTACAATTCTCTCCATTTCTATTTTCTTCATTCTTCTGAAATTTCACCAAACCAATTGGTATAAAATTAGGTTGGAACTTGGAACATATTTCAGCATTTGAGGGAAAAAAAACTAACCATAGCTAATTTGAATGTAAGCTTCGAAGATGACAAAGGTTACCGAGAAAAGCACATACACATCGATTTAAATTTCCTTCAAACCCTGACCAAAGTGCCTCTGTAAGCCTGACAGAAAAACTGAAAAAAGAAGACACATAATGTTACAAAAGCAAAGAAGAAGAAATATTATCTCATAAAAATAACATCACAACACGCCAAAGGGTTGGGGCAGCGGCTCAAACCTATGATCAAACGCAGGGCTCTGGTCGAACTTGTCTTCAACACTATGCAGCCAACTCATGTTCTTAGAGTCCTCTTCTTTCAGCATGAAAGCATCATAGCGAGAGGTCCCGTGGATATCCACCTCACCTTCCCTCGTCGCAATAGGATTCCCTATTGGGAGACTTAAGTAACTGCAAAGTCTCCATTCTCTGAGGCAGCTGCACTGTAAGCTGGGGAAAAAGTTCCATTACAGCTGCCATTATCTAGCACAAGCTCGTCATTGGTCTACGGCAACACAGGGTCTGACTTGCATGCTGGTCGGCCTTTTGGAGTGGTAGACCGGTTGCTCTGAGGAAACAGGGACGAGGCTCGGATGCCTCCCATTCCTTGTCGGATGTCCTGTGATAAAGAAACAACTCACGATAAGTTTAATCAAACGGTGAGATTTTTATAGATGATGAGGGTGGGTAAGACTCGAGGTTACAAAGAAACATACCAAGGGACGTGACACTATACCTACATAATCATCAAGGATGTTGTGCATCACCCTATACACCATTCTCGCACACGTGTACATGTGCTGCAAGGTTTAAAATGTGAACTAACGCTGATACATACTGGCCAGGTCGTATCTTCTCTGGATCGAACAAATCCACAACTGCAGGTTAAAATTGGTCTATCTCCGGTATCGGATTAATATTATAAAGATTTGGCTCTCTTTTTTTGGATCTTTACAGCCCAAAACTTGTCAAATTTAGTCACGACTTACCCATGTTGTCGAAAATATTTCCATCTTACCAACCATACCTTTTCAGAATAAACTGGTCAAAAGACTCGAAACCACCCAAAACAAGGCCGAAACTTTTACCAAATCTCAGCAAAATATGTATATTTGGCTTTACTTACTTTGTCATACTTCAAGAAGAAACTTGCAAGCCTGATAAGTTGCATATCAAGTACGCAAATCATGTCATAATTTCATAAAAATCATGCAGTTATTCACCAAATCAACATAAAACTACACAACTAATCCATGTAATTACATTTGAACTTTAACCTTACATTTCCTATATTTTGATAAATTCTAACATTTTAAAAATTTTATTCAAAGTTCTGAAACTTCACGCTGATATTCCAATTTGAGAAAGACAAAACTGCCGAAACTACCAATACTGATATTCATATAGAGGGTGTTTGTAGTGCCCCGTCCCACTCAGTCAATCGGAGGAATAGGAACGCCGACGGCGTTCGGACTTAACCTTGCAACGGTTACTCGAAGACATTGCTCGGTCGAGGCGACCGCTTGCTCAGGTGGGATAGTTTCGGTGAACTTGCCTCATCTTTGCCTTCACATAATAAATCGCATGTTTTCAACTTGCACAAGTAGGTTTGATAATAAAAGAGACGAATCCACATAGCTAAAGGGAATAATTCCGACGGGTCAAATTGAGTTAGAATATGGAAAGGTCCAACGGTCGGCTTAGAGTTGGTGCACGGCGTGCTTTAAAAATGACACTCGATCCTTCGTCCCGTTGCTTGGGAGAAAGAAAGTTGGTTGAGTAGGCGAAGTTATGAACGTAGCCTAAGTCATAGGCGTCGCCCGCGTAAATGCTCGATAAAGCATGCACGCTTCCATGATGCAAGGCTTGGCATAGCCTTTGCTCGTCCCTTGAGTTAAGTTGTAGGCTTGGTGAAGTTAGGCTGAGTGATGACGGTCGACCTAAGTCATTCCAAGTACGGTCCTATGAGTTCTACGGCTGAGTATATCCACGAAGTCCTACGGTTTCAAAGCTAGTCGTATGGAGTATGAGTTGGGCGATAGTGTCGCGTAGAGCACGATGCACGAACTTAGAGTTTAAGGCATGAACCATGGTTGATTTGATGAGTTTTTGGAGAAAGGACTATCGAATAGGCATTGAGTTGAATGAAATGATATGGTAACATGGAAAGAATGCTCGCGACCATGGGTCGTCGAGGGATCCTTGAGGGGTCTCAAGGATAGAAGACTTGAACTTGGTTTTGGAAAGAGATGATAACACTGAGAGTACAATGACTGTGTGAGACGTCAGTTTGAGTGAAGGGTCTTGCATGGTCATTGGACAACTTGTCGACAAGGTAGAGTTTCCCCGCACGGCAACCTGTGGCGCCACGGGACCGATGCGGGCTAAGGAAACACGGTGATAGATGTGCTGACTCGATAGCACCGGGTTAGTCGGGGACTTCCAGGGGGCTAGCTACCTTGCGCTGGAAGGGTCCCGGCCAACCGCAAGCTATGTGTCCAGGTATAGCTTGTTATGCTAGTGACCTCATATAGATGAGTCGGCATGGGCGACGATCCGCGTATATGCCTTTGGACTGAGTCGAGTATTAGGTGAAGTGAATTAAGAGTCGAGTCGAATGCGTGCTCGGTCGGAAGACAATGTTTGGGCCTAAGATTTGGCTGCAACGAAGACACCGTGCTTCGGCACGAGATGTGGCATCGAGTCCTATGTTGTCGGCATATAAGTCGCATAGTTATGGTTTGAGTTGTCATGAGTTTAAGTCAGGAGATGCCGCAAGACAAAGTTGGTCGAGTGATACTTAGTTCACAAGTTGGATGGGTCAGTTGATGATTTAGTAGCAAGGGCCGCGAGACGGCGATATGATCGAGTCTCATTGAGTTGCGAGGCACGGCCTCAGCAAGGGTTTGTAGCACGGTCACACGGAAATGGAGCCTCATCGCGTAGTTGCGTCTCTGATTTTAAGCCGTAAGACAAACACGACTCGATAGGTTAACGTTGTTGGCACGACAAGGGTCTTGAGGCAAGGTATGAGTTAACGTTGTCGTTGCAAGCACGGGATGGTCTAACAACACAAAATAGGCAAGGCGTCGGTCATAAAACTGATCCTAAGGCAAGACTAGAAAGACAATTGATAAGAGGGGACTAAGCTGCACAAAGTAAATCTAACGTGTTGGTTTTGTATGGGTGGACGAGGAGCTCATTCCACCAGTACAGTTGAGTACTGACACCAACTTAGTTTACATGTGCAGGCACAGGTAGAAGCTCGTGGCACGGAGCTCGCTTGGATGCGTCGAGGTACGGAGTTCCTTGGCGATTCGAAGCGGGCGGCCGTATGAAGCAAAGACTTATACGGAACATAATGTATGAACATCGCCTTCCGAAGCTTCCGCTGGTTCAGATACTTGTATTGAGAGATGAGAGAGAGCTGAGTGACTTGTAATGTGAGATGAGTGAGATGAGTGAGATGAGTGAGCTTGAGAGATTTGTAATCTTGGCCTTGCGCCCTATTGTAACATTTGCTTCAATATCAATAAAAAGTTGCTTTTGCATAACTTGTGTTTTGTTCTAATTTCCGCTGCTATGATTCAATGTCTCTGCATGGGACTTCTGTGCGACGATCCCGTCGCAGCCGCTGAAATCGGCCGTTATGGAACCCGCCTTGCACGAGCGCAATCTAGGCTCGTGCGACATCACGCCTTAGCGAGGACGATCGCTCCTACGGGAGCGGGGCGTGACATAATGGTATCAGAGCACGGCTTTACGTCCTTGGACTATCGATTGAATTCTTTAACTCCGATGTTTCCGCAAACTCTGAATTGTTGCTTCCGCAAAGTTGAAATCGTTGGTGCGCTCTCTCTCTCAAATGTCCCACAGGATGTCCATACAATAAGTCTAACTATTTTGCAAAACGTAGGAGAACGGTTTTTGATAAAACAAAAAGATGGTTCGCGTAAGCACGATTAGCTAAGTCGGGCTGGGCATATACACCAAAGTTGCGTTGACCTTAGAAAAGTCGAGTGCGAGAATTGAATTGTGTCGAGCCAGAATGAGTTGAACTCGATTGAGTAAAATGAGATGACTATCGATAGGGGTGCTATCGAACGACGATAACGTCGATGCGATATAGATGAGCGTGCTTGGATATTGAGGAATGGTTCGAACGGAAAATTTGAAGAAGTCGATTTTGAATCGAGTGATAAGTTGAGGATTTGTCAAATGGCTTCATCCCTGAGTGGTGTATGCGATAGCCTCAGGGATGTCGATCGATCGATTGAGGATTCGGGGTGTCGATGAGTCTATCAGCAAGCGTCGCGCGTATGCAAAGCCATAAATTGAGTATCGATGAATAAGTTTTAGTCTTGAAGTTTGACGAGTGGATTCAAACAACCTAGAAATGACGCGCACGGAACGTGTACGGGATTGAGGATTACGCGAGTATGAAACACGAAAATGATTGAGTGGATAAATCAAATCGAGGAAAAGTTAAGGTGTAGCGAATGGATGACTTGATCGAGGAAATTGATACGGATCGTATAGGAAAAAGTTAGCACGACGGGAAGATGGCGTGCATGGAAAAGTGAATTTTGAAGTTACGCAATGACTCTAAGGATTGGATTGTTGCTCGATGATTTGGGTTAGCAAAGGATTGATGCGAGTTGAATGAATACGTTGGTCGATGACTTAAGATAGACGGATGAACAATACGCGAATTTGTGTTTGAGGAATTTGATGTTGTGAATGATTCGAGGGATAATGATCGAACTTGATTTTGAATGTCGAGGAGATTATCCAAGTCGGACGATAGCATCATTCGCATGACTCGGAACTTGTTGCAAAGGAAGATCGTCAGGTTACGTATATCATCGATGGTATTGAGGCGTATCAAAGATCGATATGCGATAACTCGGGGGTACTCCGACTCGGCGAGTGACGATCGTGCAAGCATTATTGTTCGGTTGGATGCTATACTTAGGATTTTGATTGAGATGAATGCCGGATGAAAATGAAAGTGTCTTGATGGTTACGCGGATAACCACAGCGTCGACGATCTTGTCTTGCGCGAGCGCAACTCTAGCCTCGCACATGCGTTGCGTCGGATTTGGGGGCGATCGTTCCGCGTGAGCACTGACATGGTGATTCATGTCGCGGGAATGATCGAACTCGAAAAATCAGGATGCGACAATTTTGTTTGTCTCGACTTGTCGGTTTGATGCGAAGAAAAATTCGAGGATGTTTAGACTTGCGATTGATAAATGAAATAAATTTGAGGATTGAGTAGGTCCAATCCGCACATCGAGAATGAATTAGTCTAGACACAAAACAAGAGTTACGTCCCGATGAGGACGACTATCCCGCGGGAGCGTGCATAGTGATTCATGCCCACCGTGGATAATCTAAATCGCGTGAGATCGGGGCGCAACATATTGTTAAGCTAGACGACCTCATGATCGATTTCGTGAATTGGGATAGATGACTTAAGGAATGTGGAATGTGAATTATGGATTAGAGATGAATTGTGTCGTAGCGTGCTTGATTTGAGAAAGATTGATAGGCGAACTATGTCGAACGTGTTCGAAGAGATAGACTATGCGAAGATGGTTCGTTGAACGAGCGATATTGAGATGTCGTGGAATTGGTTGAACGTAAGTTGTCGTAGGACGGCTTTGCTGAATGACTCGGACCCCGTGCGACGAATGTTGGGATGTGTGTAGGAAATCGATGCTCGATGTTTGGAAATCGGAGTGATGCGAGCTTGGGTAGAAAACCCCGTACTATCAATTTGGTTTGACCTTAGGATGGGGTCAGTGTTGATATTGTTGTTTGGGAACTATGATTCCAATACTGACGGAAAGACATAGCCTAGCAGTTAGGCAGACGTTCCGATACGGAGCGATAGGAATTGTGGAGGCACCACTCATGAGGCTCGGTTGACATGCATGTATATCAAGGACGCTTGAATACGTGCACGATCCGACTCGAGTGGTGATGGCGGGATTCGCTATCACGAGGCTTGGTTGAAATGCATGTATTTTGGGGACGCCTAAGATATGTGCACGATCCATACTAAGTGATACGTTGAATTCAAGTGAGACTTGAGCAACGAGGAAGTATCGAGGATTTTGAAATCGTAAGTTTTGAAGAAAGGATTGAGGGTAGCACGAGCGTGGCTCGGATTTGAGAAAGGCATAGGAGAATTGTGTGCGAGAGTTCGTGAATGTTAAGTAAAGTCATGAATGTTGAGTAAAGTGATAAGTCGATAAGTGTACTCAGTTAGTTTCGAGGACGAAACTTTTTCTGAGGGGTGTATGATGTAGTGCCCCGTCCCGCTCAGTCAATCGGAGGAATAGGAACGTCGACGGCATTCGGACTTAACCTTGCAACGGCTACTCGAAGACATTGCTCGACCGAGGCGACCGCTTGCTCAGGTGGGATAGTTTCGGTGAACTTGTCTCATCTTTACCTTCATATAATAAATCACATGTTTTCAACTTGCACAAGTAGACTTGATAATAAAAGAGACGAATCCACGTAGCTAAAGGGAATAAATCGGAAGAATAGGAACGCCGACGGCGTTCGGACTTAACCTTGCAACGGCTACTCGAAGACATTGCTCGGTCGAGGCGACCGCTTGCTCAGGTAGGATAGTTTCGGTGAACTTGCCTCATATTTGCCTTCACATAATAAATCGCATGTTTTCAACTTGCACAAATAGGCTTGATAATAAAAGAGACGAATCCACATAGCTAAAGGGAATAATCCCGACGGGTCAAATTGAGTTAGAATATGGAAAGGTCCAACGGTCGGCTTAGAGTTGGTGCACGGCGTGCTTTGAAAATGACACTCGATCCTTCGTCCCGTTGCTTGGGAGAAGGAAAGTTGGTTGAGTAGGCGAAGTTATGAACGTAGTCTAAGTCATAGGCGTCGCCCGCGTAAATGCTCGATAAAGCATGCACGCTTCCATGATGCAAGGCTTGGCATAGCCTTTGCTCGTCCCTTGAGTTAAGTTGTAGGCTTGGTGAAGTTAGGCCGAGTGATGGCGGTCGACCTAAGTCATTCCAAGTACGGTCCTATGAGTTCTACGGCTGAGTATAGCCACGAAGTCCTACGGTTTCAAAGCTAGTCGTATGGAGTATGAGTTGGGCGATAGTGTCGCGTAGAGCACGATGGGCCTAAGGCACGATGCACGGACTTAGAGTTTAAGGCATGAACCACGGTTGATTTAATGAGTTTTTGGAGAAAGGACTATCGAATAGGCATTGAGTTGAATGAAGTGATATGGTAACATGAAAAGAATGCTCGCGACCATGGGTCGTCGAGGGGTCCTTGAGGGGTCTCAAGAATAGAAGACTTGAACTTGGTTTTGGAAAGAGATGATAACACTGAGAGTACAATGACTGTGTGAGACGTCGGTTTGAGTGAAGGGTCTTGCATGGTCATTGGACAACTTGTCGACAAGGTAGAGTTTCCTCGCACGACAACCTGTGACGCCACGGGACCGATGCGGCCTAAGGAAACACGGTGATAGTTGTGCTGACTCGATAGCACCGGGTTAGTCGGGGACTTCCAGGGGGCTAGCTACCTTGCGCTGGAAGGGTCCCGGCCAACCGCAAGCTATGTGTCCAGGTATAGCTTGTTATGCTAGTGACCTCATATAGATGAGTCGGCATGGACGGCGATCCGCGTATATGCCTTTGGACTGAGTCGAGTATTAGGTAAGTGAATTAAGAATCGAGTCGAATGCGTGCTCGGTCGGAAGACAATGTTTGGGCCTAAGATTTGGCTGCAACGAAGACAATGTGCTTCGGCACGAGATGTGGCATCGAGTCCTATGTTGTCGGCATATAAGTCGCATAGTTATGGTTTGAGTTGTCATGAGTTTTAAGTCAGGAGATGCCGCAAGACAAAGTTGGTCGAGTGATACTTAGTTCACAAGTTGGATGGGTTAGTTGATGATTTAGTAGCAAGGGCCGCGAGGCGGCGATATGATCGAGTCTCATTGAGTTGCGAGGCACGGCCTCTGCAAGGATTTGTAGCACGGTCACACGGAAATGGAGCCTCATCGCGTAGTTGCGTCTCTGATTTTAAGCCGTAAGGCAAACACGACTCGATAGGTTAACGTTGTTGGCACGAGAAGGGTCTTGAGGCAAGGTATGAGTTAACGTTGTCGTTGCAAGCACGGGAAGGTCTAACGACACAAAATAGGCAAGGCGTCGGTCATAAAACTGATCATAAGGCAAGACTAGAAAGACCATTGATAAGAGGGGACTAAGCTGCACAAAGTAAATCTAACGTGTTGGTTTTGTATGGGTGGGCGAGGAGCTCATTCCACCAGTACAGTTGAGTACTGACACCCACTTAGTTTACATGTGCAGACACAGGTAGAAGCTCGTGGCGCGGAGCTCGCTTGGATGCGTCGAGGCACGGAGTTCCTTGGCGATTCGAAGCGGGCGGCCGCATGAAGCAAAGACTTATACGGGACATAATGTATGGACATCGCCTTCCGAAGCTTCTGCTGGTTCAGAGACTTGTATTGAGAGATGAGAGAGAGCTGAGTGACTTGTAATGTGAGATGAGTAAGATGAGTGAGCTTGAGAGATTTGTAATCTTGGCCTTGCGCCCTATTGTAACATTTGCTTCAATATCAATAAAAAGTTTCTTTTGCATAACTTGTGTTTTGTTCTAACTTCCGCTGCTATGATTCAATGTCTCTGCATGGGACTTATGTGCGACGACCCCGTCGCAGCCGCTGAAATCGGCCGTTATGGAACCCGCCTTGCACGAGCGCAATGTAGGCTCGTGCGGCATCACGCCTTAGCGAGGACGATCGCTCCTACGGGAGCGGAGCATGACAGTGTCTGTACTGAATCTACTAAGAGAAGTACTGCATTTTTCAACCTTGGGTGTATGCTTGTTCTTGCAGGCATATATATGCCTAATTGTGTTCAATCCATTTCCATTTCCATATCCTACTTTCCTTTTTTAAAGATTTACTACATTTGTGTGTATGCCATCATCTCGTAGTATGTATATGCCCCAATATTACTGTATAACACCATAATATTTAGAACTTCCAAGGAAGGTTTTAACCATAGTATAAGCCTTTATTTTATGCACATGCAACTCAGACAGGCACCAATTTTGTGCGTCCTAGTTCATTTTGCAGCATCTGTCATTACACCGTCTCCTTTGGACATATCGGCTCATCATGGCCACGCGGACCAGCATCAACAGATGAAACAAGTTGTTCATGAGGTCACCACTACAAGAGTAATATTTAAAAAAATACTTGACATCTATAGATACATCATGTCAAAAAGATTTTTTCAATAGAACTTATCACTAGTTCATCCTATGATGACATTGATTTTAATCCGTGTCATTATAATATTAATATGAGAAAAGAGGACAAGAAAACAAGCAAATTAAGCATGACAACTGCAGGTCAAAAGATCTGACCAAGTATACATCCAGATCAATTTGACCCAGTGCATCCTAGATCGAGTAACCAGGCCATCTGATAGAAATAATATAAGCTTGAATGCTTAAATATGATGTGACATTATTTGCATTAAGGAAGTATATTATATTCATATAATTTCTCAGATGTATATTAGGAAACTCGAAAAGATTATATATATCAGTGGTAGCATTTATTTGTGTGCAGAAAATAGCAGGTCATTTTGGACATCAACAAATGAATGCAGATGTTAGAAATAATGGACCATACCATATGCCTCAAAGCCATGTCAAGTGAATTCTTTGATATAGTCCTTCCAAATCCAGTACTTTCTGCGGCAGAAGTTGGCTTGGTAAGCCTTCTCACTCCACCATCTGGTGCTGCTGGCTTTTGAATCTCGTGAGACGCTTCGTGACCATTGCTGCTATGCAGTTTATTTGCAGTCCTTGGTGGGCTCTCTGGAAACCGGCTACTCACAACAGACAAGTAATTCCTCCGATTAGAACTAATAGGAGGAGCTGCCGCCGGGGGTGCCACTGCCTTGGAATTTGGACTTGCATGCAATGTCAATGACATTCCTGGTCGCGTTCTGCCTGCTGAAGCAGGCCTTTCAGGCAGCTTAGTCCTTTGATTCGGTGGCACATCATTCGAAAAATCCGGAAGATCAATTGGCCGCACTGGAGCTTGGGGACACTGACCAGGAGAGCTTGGACATGAAGCTGGAGCTGCCTGATTCCGAGTATTTGCAGCAGGAATCTGGCCAACAGATGGGTATCGGCCGCCAATGCTTGGAGCTGTAGAAGCTGCTGGTGTAGTCGGTTGACAAGTGGGGGTTGACAGGCGGGAGTTGGGGCGAGGATCAATATTTGTCTTTGGGTTTGAAGGAGTTTGGGGTCTGGAGGAGGTTGGCGTTGAGGGACTGGAATTATCCGACGGCCGAGTGATTCTATCCCCAGATATGGTAGGGGTTGGTCGTGTTCTGGTTGGTGTAGGCAAGCGAGATGCAATGGGGCGTGAAGCGGTTGAGGATCTTACAATGATTGATGTTATAGAGGGTCTTCCAGTGGTTGAAGTCGTGGAGGGTATCGCTGTCGTCAAAATGGTAAAGGGTCTTCCTGAAGTTGAGCGGCTGCCTAGAGTTGACGGCCGGGACGAAGTGACTGAGGCTGAGCTACTGTTGATCATCGTAGTTCTGTTATTATTAGAGAAAGAGCTAGCGTAGTTATTCGAGATAGATGGTCGAGTAACTGAACTGCTACGAACTGGCCTGGTGGAATGACCATTTTCTGTCTGAGATGTGGATAGCTGCAATATAGATGAATCATTCATATTTCTACTACCCTGAACTATCTAGCATGATGATTATACCAACAAAGCATTAAAAACAAATATATGACCAGAACGAAGTCTATTGAGAGAATTAACCCATGTGCTTGTAATTTATCCATTTTGACAGGCATCAGGAAACTGTGTGACAGAATTGGAGGAATTAGAAATGAACAAAGTTTTAGAGAAGCGGATGTCAAGACTGTAGCTAGACATTTATAAAGAGCTGCGAGAAAGAGTGCAGTGTAAAAAGTCCAAGGTATAAGCTTAGGATTGCCATTTTGGCAGCAAGCTTGAGTTAATAAATCAGCTAATTTTGTTAAGTAACCATCATGACAAGAATCTGCAGAGAATTTTGAGTTATATTTTCCTTCCGAATCAAAACAAAATGTAAAGCAACCAACTGTATTGCTTTCTCTTCTGATCTTTTTGCTTAGAGAAAATATAGAATTTTCTACTTCGCTAACATGCCAATGCCAGATGCTTGCTGTTACACCCAATGGTTATGAATTTTTTTATAGATTCTTTATAGGTTATTCTCTGTGAGGAATCCAGGTTCCACCAGAAAGGATTTCCAAAGACGAAAACAAACAACTCGCATTGATCAACAAATAAGTTAATCAGACTTGAAATACTAAATATATGTTGGGTTTTGGCCTTTGTATTAGAAATTTTAGTCCCACATCGGCTAGGCCAAAGGAGTTGTATCTCTATATATTAGCTATGCTAGTTTAGAGATGCACATGTGGTGTGGAGGTGCACATGGGTGTGCCATGTGGGGTTATTTTTCTAATGGAAAAAAGGCTAAATAAACAACTGAAAGCATTCATGCTTTTTGCTCTTGGAAAATTTATTTCCATGGGAGCTAAGCCCCGTAGGGACTTAGCGACTCGGACACGGACACGGACACGGACACAGACTCGGGCTCATGGGCTTATGAGGCGTAATGTGGCGTTTTGTTGGCGCACTTTGCACTTAGCACAAGTGCAAAGTGTATCTTAACACAAGTAAACAGAGCCTGTTAGAGAGAAGAGAAGCTTTGCACCATCGTTGCTTTTGCACGGGAGTTCGTGTACGATCCGAGGAGTCAGAAGAGCAGAAGTGTTCCAAAGTTCTCCGACGAACTTGTTGGTTCCTGGAAGCTATTCGTGTGGGGCGAATATAGCTTTGAGCAACGGTGATCATTCACCCCAGCAGGCCATCTTCCATCTTTCGCCTGTCATCTTCTTTGCTGCTGTGAATTACGAAATCTTTTTAGATTCTCGTAATATCATAACGAGATCTTCTTAGATCTTCGTTATACTTACGTAACCTTCCTAGAAGTGTTGCGTTGAAACATTGTTCTTACAATTGTTTCATATTCTCAGTTTTTTATCGAAAAATTATGCCCCGGCTCTAACAATCTCAAAGCTATATTGCTACGATGGAAAACTTTAATGCTTCACTCCTAAATACTGACTTTTGTAAGTTAGAAAAGTTTGATGGAGAGCATTATCAAGTCTGGAAGAGGAAGGTTTATCTCACTCTTCAACTCAGAGACGTTGATCACGTGCTTCTTGAAGAGGAACCTACCGTTCCAGATACTGGGTCTGCTGCCGCAATCACTGCGGCTACTAAACTTCAGGCCAAGTGGAGAAGTAAGAATAGCATTTGCAGACTGCTTATCCTGAATGCTATGGAGGATTTCCTAGCAGAATCCTACAGTAAGAAACCTATAGCCAGAGACATATGGGAGTCTCTAGAGAAACTGTACGAAGAAGACAAGAACAGGAACAAGATATTTGTGGTTGAAAAATATCACAAATGGCTCTTTGAGGACGAGAAGTCCATGTTGCCGCAGGTAAAAGAATTTCTGAAGCTGCGACAGAAGTTGGAAGACGAGACGATGCCCCTCCCTGACAAGTTTGTTGTTGGAGGGATTGTCTCAAAACTCCCCGCTGGATGGAGTAAGTTCTATGCAAACATGCATAGGAAGATGCTTGAGATCAGCCTTGAAGATCTCTTGCAGAAAATCTATGTTGAGGACCAGATGCGGACTCAACTGAAGGTGGACACACTGTCCAAACAATTGGCTAACGCCAATCTTGTTCATACCAAGGAACTAAGGAAAAAGCAGACGGCTTCCCACACCAAGAAGAAGGACCCTAACAATCTGAACGTGAAGGGGACTTCCATCAAGCGAAAGAAGGCAAAGTCTCAAATGCCTTGTTTCAAGTGTGGCAAGAAGGGCCACTTCAAGAATGAATGCAAAGCAAAGACCAAGCAATCAGAGCAAGGAGAGCCTAGTAAGGTATCTATGATCACTGACATTGTTGCTATGATTGCGCAGGTTGATGCGGTAGGGACTGACTCTGACTGGTGGGTAGACACTGGAGCCTCCTGCCATGTCTGCTCCAACAAGGAGTGGTTCACCACCTACACACCTACTTCTGAAGTGGTTACGATGGCGAACCAGGCACAAGCTGAAGTGCTCGGAATTGGGACAGTGGTATTGAAGCTGACTTCTGGCAAGTCTCCAACGCTTCAAGGCGTGAAGCACGTACCTGCTATCGCCAAGAACCTGATCTCAAGAGATCTACTCTGCAACGCAGGCCTCAGGATGGACATCAATGCTGGCCAGATGGTGATGTCTATCAAGGGAACATATTTCGGAAAAGCTTTTTATACCGAAGGAATGTTCAAAATTCAGCTTGTAAATTAGTCTAATGTAATTAATGAAGTCACTCATTCTGCTTATACTCTTGAGTTGTGGCATAATAGGCTAGGACATGTTCATTGTAAACGAATAAACAAAATGTCTAGTCTTGGACTTATCTCCAAGTGTGGGGGTAAGGTAGAGAAGTGTGAAGTTTGTGCTCAAACAAAGATCACAAGGAAACCCTTTCCTCGGGTTAATCGAAGTACAGATCTTCTGGAGTTGGTACACTCCGATATCTGTGACTTCAAACAGTTCTCTACAAAAGCCGGGATAAAGTATTTCATAACCTTCATCGATGACTTCTCAAAGTATGCGTTCGTCTACTTGCTGAAGGCTAAAGACGAAGCATTCGAGAAGTTCAAAGAGTTCAGAGCCGAAGCTGAGCGGCAGACTGGACAACAACTCAAAAGAATAAGAAGTGATTGAGGTGGAGAGTACAGGTCTCATGAATTCAAATCGTTCTGCAAAGAACATGGAATTGTCAATGAGACTACGGCTCCGTACTCTCCTCAATCAAACGGAGTAGCAGAGAGGAAGAACAGAACGTTAACAAAAATGATTAACTCAATGTTGTTGACTGCTGGCCTTCCTAAGTGCTACTGGAGAGAAGCTGCATTGACGGCCACTTTTATTCTAAATAGAGTGCCTCATGCAACTTCAGACGTTACTCCTCATGAACTCTGGTTCAAGGTCAGACCTAACTTGAATGTCATTCGAGTGTGGGGGTGTCGGCATATGTCAAGCTTCCAGATCTGAAGATTCAGAAACTTGTGACAAGGACTACAAAGACGATCTTCTTGGGTATGCCGAGAAGAGTGATGCTCGGAAATTTCTTGATATTGAGTCAAATCATATCATTGAATCTCGCGACGCAGAATACTTTGAAGACAAATTTGTAAGGCACAAGAATATTGTTCTTGCGGATGTACCGGAGAACTTTGAGGGTGCGCAGGAAACTGAAGTCTTCAATGAAGATGTGGTCCAAGAAGATGTTGTTGAAACAACGATTGAACCAGAACAAGTTGAGCCGTCAGCTAAGCGTATGAGGAGGCCGAAGGACTTCGGAAGTGACTTTGTTACCTATCATGTGGAAGCAGATCCGCTTCCCTATGATGAGACGACGAAGACCAGAGACGCGATTTTCTGGAAGGAGACGATTGACAATGAAATTGATTCTATCACCTCAAATAACACTTGGGTGTTGGTTGATCTTCCTGAATGAGTGAAACCCATCGGATGTAAATGGATCTTCAAGAAGAAGATGAAAGCAGACGGAACTATTGACAAGTTCAAGGCTAGGTTGGTAGCGAAGGGATTTTCTCAGAAGCAGGGGATTGACTACTTTGACACGTATGCTCCAGTAGCTCGGATGACCACCATCAGAGTGTTGATTGCTCTTGCAGCAATACATAAGATGGTGATACATCAGATGGATGTGAAAACGGCTTTCCTAAATGGCGAGCTGACCGAAGAGATATACATGCAACAGCCAGAGGGATTTGTCGTCAAGGGTTTTGAAGACAAGGTCTGCAAGTTGGTGAAATCTTTGTATGGTCTTAAACAGACTCCCAAGATGTGGCATGAGAAATTTGACAGAGTTATAAGGTCAAATGGCTACAGGGTCAGCGAGACGGACAAGTGTGTTTATACGAAGTTCGCTGATGGAAGAGGTGTGATCGTTTGTCTGTACGTGGACGACATGCTTATCCTAGGTACGGATATGAGCTGTGTCACGGAGACAGAAATTCATCTCGAGCAAGTTCAGTATGAAGGACTTGGGAGAAGCTGATGTGATCTTAGGGATCAAGATCATCCGGACAGACACTGGACTAGCGCTGTCACAGTCTCATTATATTGAGAAAATGATCACTCGTTATGGGTATCGGGATCTTCCAGGGATCGATAAGCCGTACAGGTGTGATCTGAAGCTGAAGCCTAATTCTGGGGAAAGTGTCAGGCAGCTGAAATATGCAAGCGTAATCGGAAGTTTGATGTATGCTACTACTGCCACAAGGCCTGACATAGCTTTCGCCGTGGGAATGCTGAGTCGTTTCACGAGCAACCCAGGTGTTGAACACTGGAAAGCTGTCAAACGGGTTATGAGATATCTCAAGAATACTTAGACATATGCACTGTACTACAGCGGAAATCCGCCGGTAGTGGAAGGCTTCAGTGATGCCAGCTGGTGCTCAGAGGTGGAGAGCGAGAGGTCCACAGGTGGATTCATTTTCACAATTGGTGGAGCTGCTATATCGTGGAAGTCGAAGAAGCAGACTATGCTCTCGCGGTCATCCATGGAATCTGAGTTCTTTGCACTTGATTCCGCAGCCGAGGAAGCGAAATGGCTTCGGGAGCTCATGTATGATCTTCCAGTGGTTGGGGCGCAAATACCGGCGATACCGATATACTGCGACAACCAGACGACTGCGGCGATGGCATCAAATGACCTCTTCAACGGGAAGAAGAGGACTGTGCGGTTGAAGCACAGGACAGTACACGATCTTATCAAAAGAAGTGTTATTGCAGTGATTGATGTTCGGAGTCGGGAGAACCCGGCGGATCCGTTCACCAAGGGCCTCAAGTGCCAGCTGGTCGATGACACAGCTTGTAAAATAGGTTTGAAGGCATTCTGATATTGTATTATTGTATTCCTACCATAAAGTTTTATGCTAATAGTTCAAAGAGAAATCTACTAGGCATCTAGCTTTTGGTTCAAGGGAGGACCACTAATCGGAAGAATATCAGAAACGGTGGGTACATGTTCTATTGGGCATGGAGAGGTTACGGACCTACAACCACTGTTGTCTACTATTGTTTTCTGCGAAAAACAGATCCTGTGGGAAGGTTGGCTTAAATGCCTTAATGAGTTCTCAGGCAGAGTGAATGTCTGGTGTGCTTTACAGGAAGCACGGTAGAACAACACTACAAGGAGTGAAACTCCATGCTACTGTGGGGTGACTCCACCATGAGGTTCCCAGGCATGGGATAATGCCTCGGCTTTGCTAGCCAAGTCACAGCGGCGTAGCACCGCAAATAGGCAGTTAGCCTAATGTTGTATGTTAAAATAAAGAGAGGGGTAGTCAGCACTACAAAAAGGAGGAGTTCCTCATGTTACAGTAGCACGACACCACGATGAGGTACCCGATTAGGGATAAAGCCTCGACCTTGCAAGTCATGTCGTTGTGGCGTAACACCGCAAGGGAGCCTAAGGCTTCATGCTGGGTAGTTTGGCACTACAAAGAGGTGGTTGCCTCATGCTACAGTAGTATGACACTACGATGAGGTTCCCGGTACGGGGTAAGGCCTCGGCTTTAAGCCATGTCATAGCGGCGTAGCACCGCAAGGGAAGCGCAAAGCGCTTCATGCCATATCTCTTTATAATGAACTCACCTATAGTGTATGGACAAAGAGATATCAGGCCGTCTCATGAGGGTAAACTTGTAGACGCCCAAAATTATACACTGAAACCAGGCTGGCACAGGACCTTTAATGTATAGCCAGAAGCACATGTAACTACATTATGTAAGTGGAAAGAATTTCAGCTATGATGCAGAATTCAAGGCTTAGTCCATTCTTGTATTATAGTCTGTTGTTTGACCCATGCGGAAAGATTCAAGTCGTCAGCGACATCTCTCCTAATGCATGATGGGCAGTTACTGTGGGGAACAGTTATACCCATATATAGAGATATGTGGGAGATTGTTGGATTTTGGCCTTTGTATTAGAAATTTTAGTCCCACATCGGCTAGGCCAAAGGAGTTGTATCTCTATATATTAGCTATGCTAGTTTAGAGATGCACATGTGGTGTGGAGGTGCACATGGGTGTGCCATGTGAGGTTATTTTTCTAATGGGAAAAAGGCTAAATAAACAATTGAAAGCATTCATGTTTTTTGCTCTTTGGAAATTTATTTCCATGGGAGCTAAGCCCCGTAGGGGCTTAGCGACTCGGACTCGGACTCGGACACGGACACGGACACGGACACGGACACGGACACGGGCTCATGGGCTCATGAGGCGTAATGTGGCGTTTTGTTGGCGCACTTTGCACTTAGCACGTCAGTATCGTCGCTAGGCGCATAGTGCGCTTTAGTTGTGCTCGTTGCACGAGCCACTTGCGCTACCACGTTGCGCTACCACGTTGCGCTACCACGTTGCGCCAGGTTGCGCACAAGTTGCGCCAGGTTGCGCGCAGGCTACGCACAGGTTGCGCCAGGTTGCGCAAGTGGCGCAATGTGCGCATTGTGCGTGTGGCGCAAGGTGTGCAAGGTGCGCAAGGCGTGTGGCGCAAGTGGTTCTGTGCGCAAGGTGCAAGGCGCGCGGGTTACTAGAGTGGCGCAACTTGTTTCAGATCGTGCATGTGCATGATCTGAGCGGTTACTGCACGTTCGGAGTGGTTATTAATACGTCCCGAATGTTGTGCTAACCAGACAGTTGCTACTCGGGCCTATATAAGGTCTCCTCTCTCTCACAGGCAGGGATAATAATACAGAACACATTCAGAGAGTTACAAAAGTTTACAAGTGTTTCTTAACACAAGTAAACAGAGCCTGTTAGAGAGAAGAGAAGCTTTGCACCAGCGTTGCTTTTGCACGGGAGTCCGTGAGTGTTCCAAAGTTCTCCGACGAACTTGCTGGTTCCTGTAAGCTATTCGTGTGGGGCGAATATAACTTTGAGCAACGGTGATCATTCACCCCAGCAGGCCATCTTCCATCTTTCGCCTGTCATCTTCTTCGCTGCTGTGAATTACGAAATCTTTTTAGATTCTCGTAATATCATAACGAGATCTTCTTAGGTCTTTGTTATACTTACGTAACCTTCCTAGAAGTGTTGCGTTGAAACATTGTTCTTACAATTGTTTCATATTCTCAGTTTTCCATCGAAAAATTGTGCCCCGGCTCTAACAATATAAGGGTCAAAGTTCATATTAGGAAGCCAAGATAATTAGCAGCATAGCAACACCTATCTCAGCATAAAAGAAACATAAAATGCTGAATCTGTGCCTATTTAACATAGTCGTTCTATACCTATATTACATTACGAGGAACGATTATATGAAACTAGTTTATTCCATAAAGGATCAATAGTTGCTGTTTCTGAAAAACATAATAAATTTGTCTTCTACAAAACTTCCTCAAATCTTGAAGAGAATTGAGCTGCAGAGACCTGGATCTTTATTAAGGGGAAAAAAATCACAGAAAGTCAAAAAGGTGGCAGTGATATGGTTAAGTATGCTGGCACTAATATTCAACACACAGAAAGCTGCATGATGTAGAATGTAAAAGCAGCAGAAGTTACCTTCAAGACCTAATACAGGGGGAAAAAAACATGGATTTCAATAGAAATTACTACGAACCAAATGAAAGATGACACTTACCCTTGAAGGTCTCGTATTTGATACTGATCTAACAGTAGTTCTCCCCCTTGGTGTTGAGGATAGTGGACTTGGCTTATCACTTTCCTTAGCAGAAGCGGACGGAAACAGAGGACTTTCAGGAGGAGTCAGGAGCCTATCCATTTCAAATTCAAACCAACAGGTGGTTAGCTATGTAATCCCATGGAGCATAACGTCGTTCAAGTAATAACTGGCACATATGAAGAGCATAAGAACATTAAGGATAATTAAAGAAAAATATTTCTTACATAGTTGGTACCATTCCCCCAGAAATTTGGGATAATTTGTTTTTGTTGCTGTTGTTGTTTTGGACTATGTGGCAACCTCAACGAAACTCAGAAGATTACAGTTACATTAAGTTGCTTAAGTTATAGCCCAACCAAATACCATAAAGTAAACCAGATTTCATTCCCTGTCCCATAAGGTTCCATGTTCTGGTAACCTTCAGATTAAGGTATTGATCACATTGTCTTAACTAATGTAGGTTCTATTGGTTTAGTACCAAAAAAACCAACTTCTGACCAAATGGATCTACAACACTCATTTAAGGAGGCTCAGTAAGACCGATGGGAATCACTGGATATTCATGACAAGTTGTCCACCCTAGACAAGTGTCAAGTTCACGTGTACATGACATGAAAGCAAGGAGATCATAGCGAAGTCTAAAAGGCCATATAGTTCATCCCATGTTAGAAATAAATTTGGACAAAGATAAGAGAAGGTTTTTTCTAAGGGCACCACCATTATTGTTAGGGGGCAACCCTTACTTGGGGGCAGCCCAAGGAGGTGGAGATTTTGCTAGGGGGCACCCAAATTTTGCTGGGGGCAGCCCAACCCCCCAAACCCTTCATTCCTTCCCATAACCCATTCTACACTCTCTCTCCACCAAAAGAAAAAAAGAGAACTCTCCCTCTCCCTCTCCCAAAACCCTACTTTCTTCTCCTCCACCACTCCACTCCCAATTCCTCCACCAAGATTTCTTCAACAACATTCGTAGATCCGAAGAGATGACACGCAAGTCGAAACAACCGGAATCTAGGTACGTTCTTCCCTAATTTTTTCAAGAATTTTGTACATTCTATTCAAAACCTTAGAATATTTTTAATTCTCTAAAAAGTTTTGATAAATTAGGTTTAGAATCTCTTTATGGTTCATGAAAGGAATTTTCGAACACAAGAAACCCATATTTTATCTTGAAATCCTAACCCTAGAAGACGACAAACGAGCATCTGTTTTGGTCGTTCGGGTTTGAATACAGTAGGACTGTCGGGCCTGTGGCAGTCCTAATGTAAAGCAGAACTGACACAGTCCTGGCAGTCCTCTTTCATAAGAGTTTTCCATGTTTGTAGACTTAATTCACTTATAATTTCATTTACAGTCTCAAAAGGTGAAGGAATTGGCCCAGACACTCCGGAGAGGTTGCCAAAGTGACACTAGTGTCGCGGTCGCCAACGAGCTTGATCACATCGACGACGTGGTCGAGTTCCCCTTCGTGAATAATAGAAAGTCTCGTTCAAAGGCCCGGCATGATATGTAGTTGGATGTGGAATGATCATTAGTTGGATGTAATCTGGATGTTTTTGTAAAGATGTTTTTGTTGTTTGAAACTTGAAGGATATATTTGTTGTTTGGAAACTTAAGTTGTTGGACAGACTTTTGAAGGATATGTAGTTGACACTTATGTTGTTTTTTTGAAGTTGGATATTTTGTCTGATATGTAGTTGTGATTTATGTTGTTATTTATGTACTTGTTGGATATGTAGTTGTCTGATATGTAGTTGTTATTTACGTCTGAAAACTTAAGTTGTTCGTCAATTCCTGATATTCTTGATTTAGTATCAGGACTGCCAGCACACTTATGTAGGACTGTCACGGTCCTAGCAGTCCTAGTTGAAACCCTCTGTGATGAGAGTTTCAAAATGAAACTCTCTGTCACAAATTGTTTCAAATAGGACTGTCAGCACCGTGACTGTCCTACTTAAGTGTAGGACTATCAGGGGGGTGACAGTCCTATTTATAACTCTCTGTGATGATAGTTTGAAACTGAAACTCTCTGTCACAGAGAGTTTCAATTAGGACTGCCACCCCCCTGGCAGTCCTACACAAAAGGAGGACTGCTAGCACTCTGGCAGTCCTACATAAGTGTAGGACTGCCAGGGGGGTGGCAGTCCTATTTGTAAGTCATTGAATTAATATTTGTTTGCGATTCTAAAATTTCGGCAAAAGTACTAAAACGGAGGTCCAAACATCATTTTTTTGCGATTCTAAAATTTCGGAAGGCCGTCTAAAAGTGAAGCGGTTAATCTCAGGCTCCTCGAAGATACGCTCATTTTGCGACAAACCGGACCTCGTTTCGACCTCCCAGTCAAAAGTTATGGCCCTCCAAAGTTTCAACTGACCATAAAATGCACTGGAATGACCATTCTCCGTCTTAATTTACACGGAGAATGACCATTCTCTGTGTAATTTAGCACGGAGAATGGTCATTCCAGTGTTAAAACGCAGGAGAATGACCATTCTCCGTCTTAATTTACACGGAGAATGGCCATTCTCCGTGTAATTTAGCACGGAGAATGGTCATTCCAGTGTTAAAACGCAGGAGAATGACCATTCTCCGTGTTAAAAACACGGAGAATGCCATTCTCCGTGTTAATTTACACGGAGAATGGCCATTACCAGTGTTAAAATGTAGGAGAATGACCATTCTCCGTGCTAAATTACAGAGACTTACAAATAGGACTGCCAGGGGGGTAGCAGTCCTGAATCCTGATACTGGATCAGATAGCCATTCTCCGTACTAAATTACACGGAGAATGGCCATTCTCCGTGCTAAAACACAAGAGAATGATCATTTATATAACAACAAGTTTCAATTATAACTGCCAGCATCCTGGCAGTCCTCCTTTTGTGTAGGACTGCCAGGGGGGTGGCAGTCCTAATTGAAACTCTCTGTGATAGAGAGTTTCAAAACTCTCAACACAGAGACTTACAAATAGGACTGTCACCCCCCTGGCAGTCCTACATTCAATTAGGACTGTCAGGGTGCTGGCAGTCCTAATTGATACTTGTTGTAACAGCAAGTTTCAATTAGGACTGCCAGCACCCTGGCAGTCCTAATTGAATGTAGGACTGCCAGGGGGGTGACAGTCCTGATACTGGATCGAAAACTTTAACAAATTGGTATATTTTGCCACACATATTTGCACATATGTAAACACATATAACACAGATAGCACACATGTAAACACATATAGCACACAAGTAGACACATATAACACAGATAGCACACAGGTAGACACATATAACGCAGATAGCACACAGGTAAACACATATAACATACTGAACTTAATATTTCACTGTATACAAAATTTATTCCATATAGATTAGTGGACTTCATATTTCACTGTATACAAAAGTGATCCTCCATATGCAAAATGTCAAACTGTAAATATATCCATACTCAATCGATTTCGACGTCGTAGTGGTCAGCCACCACAGTTTGTCGTCTCGGGCGATTTCGGGCCGATCTGGATATCACTAGAACTATGTTGTTTTTCCGTCCAACTTCTCGACACCAATGTACCGCACCCCCGCTTGATTCAAAACAAAGATCGGTCCAGAATAAATGGGCTACATTGACTGCAATTGAAACAGGTACCGCAAAATCGAAAGATCTCAAGTCCTACAATAGAACTTAAAAGTTAATACAATTAGACATCATAAAGCAAATAGGTTTCATAGATTAGGACTGCCAGAGAGGTGACAGTCCTTCACATATGTAGGACTGTCAGGCCCCTGGCAGTCCTACATATGTGAAGGACTGCCACCTCTCTGGCAGTCCTAATCTATGATCGGGACTGCCAGAGAGGTGACAGTCCTCTGTGTCACAATCCGATTTTTCATCCGATGAAAAGTTAAAATTTAGTTACCAAGAGGGTTTCCGATGCATCAAAGTGTTCTTCGGACGTGGCGGGAAGAGAGTATACAACATTTGATGATCCCGGTTGTTCCATGTTCAATATTTTTCTACATTAAACACATAATTCAACTTTTTATATGTGAAATTTATGTTTAAAACATTAAACATATATTAATTCGATGACTTACCAATAAATGAGAGAAGTCAATGACCTAGAATTGAGGAAAAAATTTGGGATAGAATTCAATGACCTAGAGTTGAGAGAAAAATTTGGAAAAAATGTAGGTTGGGGAAAAACTTAGGGTTAAATTCTTTGACCTAGAGTTGAGGGAGAGAAAAAAAGAGTCGAGGGAGAAAAGAAAAGAGTAGAGGGAGAGAGAAAAGAAAACAAAAGTTGGTATTTATACCTTTGCTTGGGCTAGCCCCAAGTAAAATAAATTGATGGCAAGCTTGTAATATTTTGAAACATTTTTGGGCTAGCCCCTAGCAAAAAGGGTGGTGCCCTTAGAAAAAACCGAGAGAATACCATCATCTTAAGGAACTAAGTTTCATCTTTGAGGTACAGTACAAACCAGCGATCCAAGATACAACGCATTTGAAAGTTACATTAACACATGAGATAAACTATAATCCAAGTAAAAGATGACTGCCGAAACACTAAAGATCGAATGTTACTTGACGGTCAGATAAATATAGTCGGTTGTACTTAAATCTCTGCATATTAGTGCCCTGTGTCAGGCACGTGTCGGACACCACAAAGGCACTCCAAAATGCACCAGGAAATGCCAAAACCAGTAACATGCTTACCATGTCAAATAATCATTCGCACGGTTCCTCTTTTTCTATTAATCATTATTTCATTATACAGTTCTTATAAGTAACCATTAACAGTAGTCTCTGCATTGCCAAAATTCACGGAAATATTCAAGTTGTGACATAGAAATTTGATATAGAAAAACCTAGAAAGTAAATTTTAAACTATTTTCTATAAAGAAGACATATTTATCATCAATTTCATCAAATCAATTACCAATCATAATCATGCTTCCCGATCTCCGCATCTAGCAAATCTTCCATCCCGCCCCTCCCAATTCTCGCTGCTCCCACTGATATCCTCTCCAATCTGATCCCTTCTGCAAGGAAAATTATCCATCAGTCCAAAATACTAAAAAGTAAAAAAAGAACAGGAAGTATCAATACAAATAACAGCTGAAAACAAACCCTAACCTACTAGAATAATTAACCGACACGAAAACACAAAAAACTTCCAACAACAAAAAAAAAAATCAGATCGCACGCACCGTTGTGGCTGTTGGATCCAGCGGCGGGGGAGACCGGGCCAGCCGCCGCGGCGGCGCTTCCGGTGTAGGCGCGGGTGCTGGAGAAGAGGTCGAGTTCGAGGGCGTCGTCGCCTTCGGCGGCGATCCGGTCCCGCCGGAGCTGGTGGGACCCGGTGGAGACCCTCCTCCCACCGGCGGTGGGCTCGACTGCGAACCGGTTCATTGTCGCCAGGAGCACAGAAGCATTCGGAGCTCCTGCTCTCCAATGGCGACCGACGGACCGATTCTTCTTCTTCTTCTTTCGATCAGAGAGAGTGAACTTATTTTTTTTTCGATTAGATCTAGGGGTGAGCATCGGTTCGGTTCGGTTCGGTTCGGTTCGGTTCAAACCGAACCGAATATGTGAAAACCGAAATAACCGTAAACCGTATTTTTCAAAACCGAAAACTGAACCGTTTTTATAAAAATCGAACAAAACCGAACCGAATTAATTCGGTTCGGTTTTCGGTCGGTTCGGTTTCATGGACCAATGTGCATGGCCTTCAAGTTTTTAGCAAAATGAGCCTATTTAAATAAAATAAATATATATATATATATATATATGACATTATTGTATTTATGAATTGTTATATTACATAGAGTGAAAGATATTAGTATATATAGATTGAGGGTAGATAGAGACAGTGCTCAAAGAAGCACCGACATAGAATAGGAGAAGAGAGTGCGCTCAGTTAGGGATTAATAAACACTAGTATATGTATATTGTGGGTAGTTTGATAAATTAGTAAATCTAAATCGATTTTCGGTTCGGTTCGATTTTTCGGATGAATAACCGAAAACCGAACCGTTATTTCAAATTTTCAAAATTTTAAACCGTAAATCGAACCGATAACCGAAAAACCGAACCGTTTATCATATTTCGATTCGATTCGGTTCGGTTTTTGGTTTTCAACCGTTATATGCTCACCCCTAATTAGATCCGAATGCGAAGTATAAGACTATTTCGGTCATTTCAAGCTTGAGTTTGAGACACGCATGACGCATCTGAGTTTGAGGCACACATGACGCATCTGTGCACCTGTTAGTTGTTAGAATATAAATAGACGTTGACTGTATTGCCCCTGGGATTTGTTTTTCTTTTTTTTACGTGACAAAAAAGTGTCATGTTACCGCCTTTTTATTCTTTCTTTAGCTGTTCTCTGGTACATGTGATCCCAGTAGGGCCTAAGAACTAAAGTACATGTCTTTCTTTCTTTCCTTTTTTATATTATAAATAATAATATAATATATAGATAATTTTAAAAGGTATTCTGTCAGTCTAGTTCTAGAACTTCTACATAAAATAAGACTGCCAACAACAAAGATATTTTTATGGTTCATCCAAGAATTTCAATTTAGCAGTTAAATTTTCGGTGGTCGATTTTGATATTGTTTTCGATTGCGATCAGAAAAAATATAAAGAATAACATTACTTTAGGGAGCATGGTGCACCTGGCAAAATGATGGGTTAGAAACACGCATGGAACAGAACAAATCGGTTGCTCGAAGGAGAACCCCTTCCAATCTAGAAGCAGCAACTAAGCTAAGTCAAGAGGCAAACACTAAAAATATGCCAAGTCTGTATTAGTTAGTTGTAATTGTTGTTAAAGAATTAAAACAACCTAAGGTTCTTCCGGACAGCATGCATGCCTGCTTCCTGGAAGATGGCTGCAATCTGTGGAAAATATCATTTTGAACAAAATACTCATTATGGTCAACAAACAGTTGCATTTTTGGAGAAATTTCTACTTATTCTAAATCTTGCAATTAATTAAAAAAAAGAAAACATGTAACAGAATCCAGTAAATGTTAGATTCCATGTTGCTCTTTAAGATTCAATATAATCTAAGGCCTCGTTTGGTTCACGGATTCAAGAAATCCGGAAAGAAAACTTGTTCCTTTTCTTTGTTTGGTAGCCACAAATTTAGGAAACACTTTTCTGACATGGAGAAAAATAGGAGAGAAAATGGTTCCTCTCATGACCCATGGGATTCATTTTCCCTCCTCATTTCCCAGCATTAATTACCAAATATTATAACAAAAGTAGTCTTGATTTATTAGCTATTTTACCGATTAACTCTTCATTATAATTATGTTGACATTGGATATTGTTGGAACAATGATATATTTTTTTTCTTTCCTTTCCTACACCAACCAAACATAGAAAAGGAAATTTGATAGGAATTCTACTTTCCTATCCCCATGGAAAATACATGGGAATTGATTTCCTTTCCGTGAACCAAACGAGGCCTAAAAGGGACAAATTTCCTAATGGTTGATCAATTTAACATGGAACAAGGGTGCTATAAGGCTTCGTTTGGTTCACGGAAAGGAAATTGATTTCCTTGTACTTTCCATGGGAATGGGAGAGTAGAATTCATGTCACATTTCTTTTCCGTGGTTTGGTAAAACAAGGAAACTACCTAGGAAAGATCATTTGATTTCCTTTCCAGTGTTTGGTTGGTGCAGGAAAGGAAAGCAAAAATATATCAATGTTCCAATAATATCCTTACCTTTTAAAATAAAAATGACATTATGAAAATCCAAAGGGACCCAGAATACGAGGAGTTAATGGTAAAATAAGTAATAACATATGGTTAGTTTTGTCATAATTTCTTGTAATAAATGTTGGAAAAAGAGGAGAAAAAATCAATCCCCATGGGTCATGAGTGGAACCATATTCTCTTCCATTTTTTCTTTTATCAGGAAATTGATTTTCAAGTTTATGGCTACCAAACAAAGAAAATGAATAACTTTTCTTTTCTGGTTGCTTAAATCCGTGAACCAAATGAGGCCTAAAAGTGGGCTACTTTCAGGGAGAAAATCTCAATGTTGCGGGTCATTTCATTCCAAATTCAAGCTCATTAAGCAGTAAGCATTCCAAGTTTCTAACTTAAACGAGCGGCTCGCAAGCCGAGCTGGAGCTCAAACTCACGAATTTATATAGAGCTGAGCTTGAGCTCGACTTTAGACTCGGTCTTGAGCTCGAGCTTTAATTGCTTTTCCTTAGAGAGGCCAGCCAGAGAAGGGTGGTGCTCACTCAGAACTCGGCTCGTTAACACCCCTATTATAGTAGCTACAAGCCTCAAGTGAGCAATACTACTGATGTGATGTGGGAACACAAAAGAGTATCAGCTACAGGAAGCCAACATCACAACCTTATTTGGCCTCAACAACTATACATCAAATCTAGATCCCGTTCACTGTAATGTAATCGTAATCACAATATAATTAAATAAATAAATAATAATAAAAAAATTCTATTTGATTACATTGCGATTGATTACGATTACATTACAATGTACCAAACGAGGCCAGTTTCTTCTTTTAGACCCCCAATGTACAAGCTAGTAAGTAGGGGTGCAACTCGGACGGGTTGGGTCGGGTTTGAGGTCAACCCAAGTCCAATCCGATGAATCATAAGCCTAGTCCGAGCCCAAGCCCGACCCAACCTCGGGTTCAATATATGAAGCCCAAGACCAAGTCCGGAGGAGCGGGTTGGGCTCGGGTTGGGTCGGGTCCATCGGGTTTATCGGACTCTAATATAAAATTTTAAATAATTTTCAACAAAAGTAATATTAAACACATAATCAAATAACAATCAAGTCTTGATCGTTACAAAATACAAATTGAAATGAGAATTCTTTATAAGGAGTTAAAGAGTTTGGGTGGAGAAATTTAGGATTTAAACTTTTTATTTAAGAAGAAAAATATATATATATAAATTATATGTATTTCGGGTTTCGGGTTTCGGGTTCTTTGGGTAACCCGACGCATGAACCCAAGTCCAACCCGATTTTTGATCGGGTTCAAATATTTTAACCCGAGCTCGAACCCGAACCTAAGTATCTTCAACCCTAACCCAACCCATTAGCGGGTTTACCCGATCGGGCTCGGGTTTAGCCCGCCCGAGTTGCACCCCTACTAGTAAGATAGGATTCGTTACACATGTTTTGTCACAAAATATCTTTCGTCACAAAAAGTGAAAGTGAGATGTAAGTACAAATTAATATTAATAAGTGGAATCAGGGGCGGCCCTGGCCCATGGCAGGACGGGCGACGGTCCAGGCCCCCCTGACGAAAGGGGGCACCAACATGGAATTGTCTATAATAGAAATAGTATGTATTATGTATCTTTTTTTAACAAGAAGCATTGTGGTGTATTGGTTATAAAGCTAGACTTACATATAAAAGGTCATTGGTTCAAATCTTGACTACAACAAAATTTTATTTTATTTATTCTTTTTTTAGGTTTTTTCTAAGGGCACTACCAAAATTGCTTAGGGGCATCACTTACTTGGAGGCAGCCCAAGAAGGTGGACAATTCGCTAGGGGGCATCCAAAATTTGCTAGGGGGCAGCCCAACCCCCCAAACCCTTCATTTTATTTCATTTGTCATTCTACACTCTCTCTCCTCAAGAAGAAAAAAAGAGCTCTCTCCCTCTCCCTCTGTAACACCCTGTTTTCTGAAATTGGGGATTTTTGAAAATTTATTATTTTATTATTTATTAATGGTGTTTTAGTCATGGTATGATTTTCTGGTGATTTTAGTTAGATTAAACCATTTTCTAAGTCATACTAAGTCATGACTTATGACTTTGTGATTTTGGTTAGTATAACTTAGTGTAAACCCTAGTTTTCTCTAACCTAAAAGTTGCCATGACCATGAGAGCCTAACCATAGGCTTAGAACACCAAATTAGTGATTTTAGCCTAAAAGGGTATTTTGGTAATTTTCTAGGATTTATTTAGAATTATTTGGAATTATGTGTTTTTATTATTGTTTAAATTATTGTTAAGTGTCATGTTAGTCCCTAACCTAGTTTAGCACTAATCTAGAGGTTAGCCACTAACCTAGAAGACTAAGTAGAGGATGTTAGCTTTATATGTAAATATCTAGTTGATAAATATCTAGATATTACTTTTTAGATATTTTAGAAAAACCTAAATATCTATTTACCTAGTCAAAGCCTTAGGGGCTAAGCTTTGCAAGGTGGAAAGGGGCCCTATAGCCTACCCCTACCCCCCCCCCCCCCCCCATGGCAGCCAACAACACCCCCATCCTATATGCACACCCCATCATTCATTCAAGCCATTTTTACAACTTCATGAAACCTTGAGAACCCCTCCACTTCAAACACCCATAACTTGTTCATTTTAACTCCAAATCCACTCAAATCTTTTGCATTGGAATCCTAGTACCTAGAAGAGACCGTGGAAGGCTAGCCAACAAGGTCACAAGCTTTGGGGCATCATCAAGGCTAGTGGACACATCCCCCCCTACATTGGGTTTTTCCATTGGTTTTGTACTAATAGGTAAATACTATCAAACCTAGTTAATATAGTGATTTTTCTTCATAATTGCATTCATATAGGTCTGCCCTAACTGTAGGTCAAGTTTGGTGAGATTTAGGGTTGGTTTGGTGTCCGTATCGGACACGTATCTAGGGTTTTATGCAAGTGTTTGATGTATTGCCTCTGTGAATTAAATGTTATTATTTTTGAAAACTATTTGAACAAGTTTTTAGCCCTATAGGTGTAGATCATAGAACCATAACTCTAAGCACACTTCCTATCGTGTCCGTGTCCAAAACAGGACACGAACCCACTGTTAAACATCACACTGCACACTGAAAAACCCGACTGTTCGACACTACCTATCGTGTCCACACGAGTCGTGGACACGATACAGCAACCTAGACAGGAACCTAACCACCCCACCAGTCCACTGACATGAGCACGAGGCCCTACGTGCCACGTGTGGAGCACACGACCCCTCGACACACGCGCACGAGACTGAGCAGCCTCCCCTGCTACTCGACCCTTAGTACGGACACAGTAGGACACGAGGACACGGGAAAACTGACACAGAGGAGGGGGCAACCTCTGTCATTCCCCCCCTCGAGTTTGAGACACTCTCGTGTCCTATCAAGGACACGAGGACACGTGCACTGGTCGTGCACTGACAGTGCACGCACGCACAGAGTCCACTTCGCGCGTCTCGTATCGCGCGGACACGATACTTCGACACCTCGTGTTTGCACGAGTGTGTAGCCCATCATGTGGGCTACACATGGATATGACCACGAGGCCCCACGTGGCTCGTGTCGTGTCCACGAGACACGAGAACCCATGCACGACGCGGTACAGAACACTGAGTATCAGTCGATTTTCTTCGACTGATACAGAGTTCGTGCCGTGTCCTGAGGACACGTGGACACGAGACATGCTACCTAAACCCTAGACCAACCCTAGGCGAACCTACCCACACGTGCACGAGACTTCTAGACACGTGTGTCGTGTCCTAGAGCTAAGTGCACGCGTGCACGACGCTGTGGCATTGCACAGTGTATCAGTGTTTACCCGATTGGGTTTCCAGTGAGTTGGATACGTCGTGTCGTGTCTATACTCTGTGTCAGGCACCTAGAACACTAGAGGACACCTAGGGGCTCAGTTACCAACCCTTTGATTCGGGTCTTAGCTCGATTTGTAGGAGAAATCGGGTTTACCCTTGTTTACCTACACAGTCCACTGTTTCCAGTTTTGGTATTTTTTTTCCAGATTTGTAAATCGAATTTCAAAACCTATTTTGATCTGTTTTATACTTTGTATTAGTGTATTTTAGTATGTATATGTGTAGTATATAGGTATGTGTGAATGTGGGTGAATTTTGAGGGTATTTGGGTGAGTGAATAGGTAGTTGTGATGTATATATACATATATGTATATATGAACTGTGTGTGTGTGTGTGTGTTGGGCCTGGAACTTGGTTCCAGAAATTTCTGGAACCATTTCCCCCCCCCCCCCCTTGTCCAGGCTTGTCTCACCCTCACTCTCTCACAGTCTCTCTCTCTCAATCTATGTCACTCTAAGTCTCTCTCTCATTTCCTTTTCCCTCTATATATATATGTAATATATTGTCACGACCCGCACCCTGATTAGGGGCACGAGAAGTGGTTACGTCCAGCCTACGCCGCAGCATCGGCGGTAGAACGCTGTCTAGGTTGTCTACAAAACTACACTAAACAGATAAAGGTACCTGTACAGTATATACACTCCGAATGGAGGTGACATAGCAATACTGTCTCAATCACATAAACAAACTAGGATAGATAGCACGAGAGAAAATATGATAGATGAAGCAGGAAATAAGTTCAAGATCCACACAAGTCCGAGCTATACACAACTAACAATCGGAACGATCCGATACAAAATAAAAACTGTAAACACTAGACTAGACTAGGCACCCTCTACTGAGCTAGATGCTCCTCAGGCTCCTGAAGGTCACCCTCATGTGTCCCATAGAAGGTAGGACAGTCACCATCATCATCTGTAATATTTTCATAACATATCCAGTCAGGAGCGGAACGAGTACAATACATCTTACGCAGTTCATATCATGTTGGGAAATGTAAAGCATGCATAGAGTAAGATACATGGACTGTAAAGAATATATGTAAAAATGAGAGAGATTTGATAACTGGAAATATATATATATATGATAAGTAAGAACTGTAGGAAACATGTGATTTAGAGCATGATATGGTTATATAAACGGGCTTAGGACATATACAAGATTTCACAAGATTTCACAAGAATTTGTACAAGATGGGATTTTGATCACATAACCATTTCCTACTCACCCTCCCCAATCAATACACAAGGATCCAGTCAAGTTACGTTACCTTGCACAAGAGGTTTTTATCATGTTTGCTCACGTGATCATGAGAGTACAAGATTGCACAAGAGTATACATGAAAGCGGTGTACATGAAATACAAGATGTTCGTGAAAAGCACATGACAACTGTATCTGATGCACCCCGAGGGGGATAACATCGCATGACAAGATCCATATAGTACCAATCCGTGATAATGACGTGACAGCATCATGTAAGGTATTCTAGAGCAAGAATATAAATCCTAACAAGCATGAAAAGATCAGAGAATGTACTCGCCTGTGGTCCTGAGCTGATAAGGTGAACAGACACTCAGAGTAATCACAGACCTAAAGATGAGATACTACAAGTCAAAACATGGTTTAATTATGAAAGAAAAGCTAATCTAATCATGATATGCAAGTCTAAGTCAAAACTAGGTCAAACTAAGTTACACCAAGCTAAACTAGGTCACACTAGGACAACTAAGGTCAAACACGGTCACAAGAAGTCAATCCAAGTCAAACTAGGTCTCACTGAGTCACACTAAGTCCTGTCAAGTCAATCTAGGTCAAATCAAGTTATATCAAGTCAATCTAAGCCTAACCAAGTCAATCCTAGGTCATACCAGGCATCACGGGTCAAAACAAGTCGAAGAAAGTCAAACGGGATCAAGAGTTGGCCTACAGTTGACTTTTGGTCAACTGGTCAACTCTGGTCAACCCTAGGTCAAACTGGTCAAATGTTGACCAACAGTTGACTTTTGGTCAACTGGTCAACTCTAGTTTGGATTTGGTGAAATCTAGACAAAGTGTTGACTTACGGTTGACTTTTGGGTAAAAAGTCAACTCTGGGTCAACCGAGCCAAAAATCGGCTCAAATATGACATTTGTGGGGTGTACCCAACATGCCACCCAAGTTTCAAGTCAATCCGACTACCCGAACTCTGATTCATTCTCAAACTCCTATTCTCCTCCTCATTCTCCTTCCCATTCTCCTTCCTATTTCCTATTCTCCTTCCTCATTCTCCTTCCCATTCTCCTTCCTATTTCCTATTCTCCTTCCTCATTCTCCTTCCTATTTCCTATTCTCCTTCCTCATTCTCCTTCCTATTTCCTATTCTCCTTCCTCATTCTCCTTCCCATTCTTCTCATTCTCCTTCCTATTTTCTATTCTCCTTCCTCATTCTCCTTCCCATTCTCCTTCCTATTCTCCTTCCTATTTCCTATTCTCCTTCCTCATTCTCCTTCCCATTCTTCTCATTCTCCTTCCTATTTTCTATTCTCCTTCCTCATTCTCCTTCCCATTCTCCTTCCTATTCTCCTTCCTATTTCCTATTCTCCTTCCTCATTCTCCTTCCCATTCTTCTCATTCTCCTTCCTATTTTCTATTCTCCTTCCTCATTCTCCTTCCCATTCTCCTTCCTATTCTCCTTCCTATTTACAAAGACACACACACACATATATATATATCTGGACACTCTCACACACACACGCATACTTACAGACAACACAACACACACCAATACATAATAAATATACACACATAAATACACATGTATATATATATATATATATATATGTATATATATATATATACCACTCTCAAAAGATTAAATCCTAATAAATCCTTAACCTATTTTTCTATGGAAAACCTACAAAGTTGTGGGCAAATGGAAGAGAATCTTCTCCTCTCCATTTAATGTGGAAGAACTATATGCAAAAGAGAATTAATGGAGAAAATAAAATCATACCTAAGAGGAGGTTGGAGGAAAAGCTTGGAAAGAAAGAAATGAATTTGGAAGAGAGAGAGTGTGTAGCTTAGTGAAGAAGAAAGAGAGGGGGGGGGGGTATAGTCATGGTCGGCCAAGCATGGTTGGGGTGTGAGGGGCACTTGTAAATGACAAGTTTGCCCCTCCCTAAGCCTAAAATTAAATAAATTCCAAATTAGGTTTAGGAAGTTGCTAAAAATAAATAAAAATCATAATTAAACTAAATTACTCATGGGGAACTAGTCCAAACTCTTAAACCCTAATTTTTAGTGTGGTGGGCCATGGTTAGCTAACAGGCTAATTACAGCTCAAGTCGAAATTCACCGGGGTCCCGAATTAACTCGGAATGCGATGAAATTCGAACCCGACTCCTATAATAATTAAATAATAATATTCATGAAATAAAATTCCCAAAAATATTATAAAATGGAAAATTACCATTTTACCCCTAACTGGAAAAAGTGAGGGTGACAAGTCTATCCACCTAAAAAAAAATTTCGTCCTCGAAATTGAAGACCAAACAATAGTAAAATATCAAAATCAAAAGTCATGGCTTAAAATTTAAAATGATTAAAATCTCAAAAATCAAAGCATGAATTAAATGACTAAAATTATAAAAAATTTAAAATTACTCTCAAAAAGAAACTGGGTGCGATAAGTCTATCCACCTAAAAAGAATCCATCCTCCAAAAATTAAAACAAAGTAAACACAGAAAAATCATGCAGTTCGATAATCGTATGCGTCTGTCCAATCATCATGATACTCAGAATCTCCGTCATGCTAGTGAGCAAGGCTACGATAATCACAGAGTCCTCAACCACGGTACATACCTCTAGAATTATGGTATTTAAAATTTTCGCATTGCCGCTAGCTTGGCAGCGAAAACCTTAAATTCCCACACCCTAGGAATACGTCCATAGTCCGACTATATGTCCTCACTCTGCCTTCTAGCATGACCCTAGAGGATTCTAAAATCTCATAATCGAGGTGACCTAGCCCATGCGACTTATCTCAGAAAAATATCACATCACAGGGAAAAAATTTTATCAAACGATCAAGGAACATATGGAATCGAATTTCAAGACAGTTTATAAGGAGGCGAATGCGGAAATAGAATCGAAAAGGTTGGAACCTGCAATCAGCTCTCCCTCTGCCTGTGCATCATCGACTGCCATGGCGAAAGCTCGCCCCGGCTGGCCTCCCTTGGCCTGCTGCTGATGCTGAACAAACCTCTGCTGCTGAGTCTGCAATGGTAGTCCTGTTTGCTGCCCTGTCGGAGCTCTAGCTCCTGCTACTGTCTGAGTCAATCGTGCCAAGTTCTTGGGACACTCCTTCAACTGATGCTCTGCTGAACCACAAAGCAAACACAGGCCCTGCCTCTTCCTGCAGTCGTCCCATCCGTGACCTTGCTTCTTGCAGAAGTTACACATAGGGTGCTGTTGCTGCCTGGGTGCCTGCTGGTGAAGTATATGTCTCTGGCCCTGAAACGGCTGCTGAACTGGCCCCTGCTGTATGTGAGGGCGCTTGGCTGGCCCTGCACTAGAACTAGCCCCTAAGGTATCACTGCCCCTCTTCGGCTTGAGGCCGAAGTCCTCCTCTGCAATCTGTGCGTCCATCAATATCTGATCGAACGTCGCGTCACGGCGTCCCGAGGTGCGGGTGCGCACTGCATGAATAAGTCCCCTACGGAACTTACGAGCCTTCTGCCCCTCATCCTGGATCATATCGGGAGCGAACCTGCTAAGGCGGAAGAACTCAGCTGCATACTCGTCCACCGACGAGTTCCCCTGCACTAGACCCACGAACTGGCCCTCCAATGCTGTAAGAGCCACGTCCGGGAAGAACTTCTCCTTGAAGAGCCTCCGGAAGTTCTCCCAAGTCAGCCCTCTCACCGATGCATGAGGATCCGTGCGGTACCATGTCAGCGCAATGTCGAAGAATCGGCTGGCTGCGGCCGAAACCCAAAGCGCTCTAGGAAGCTCTGCCAGCTCCATGCTCCGCTGTACATCCTCTAGCCAGTCGTCTGCATAGAGAATGCCCTCCGTGCCTGTGAAGTCCCTGGAGCTCATCTTCCTGAAGTCCAATACTGTCCCCGGCCTGGACTGCTGCTGGTACGGCTGCTGGCCAGTAGGGCCCTGCACCGTACCCGGTGCCACTCTCTCTACTGCTGCTAGGGCAAGCTGATGCGAGTTCTCCATATTCTGCCTCAGCATCTCGATCTGTCGGTGTGACGCCTCCGACTGGCGCTGCGACGCCTCTGCCTGGGCCCGCTGTGTCTCCATCATCTGCTGAAGGAGAAGGAACATATGGTGCGTATCCGTCGGTACCGGTGGTGGTGGCAGCAGTATCTCCGGAACAACGGCCGTAACCCTCTGGGGTGGAGGTGGTAGACCTCCCTGTGCAACTGCCTGGGTCTCCAGAATAGTAGGATCACTGGGGGCAGTCTCGTGAACCTCCTCCTCTGCCTGATCAGATCTCTCAGGCAAACTACTCGATCCAGTGGCCTGCGGGTGCGTCTTCGTCATCCTGGAGACGAATTGGAACAAAGAGGTCAATATGGCACATGAGTAGATTTATCAAGGAAGGACAGTTAAATTAATACAAGGGAAGTAATCATGATAATCAAAAGATCGGAAATTTCCTAGGTGTGATTGAGAAACTCCTATCCTAGGTCCTATGTCCTAATTGCAGGCTCGTAATTAGTACTCTAAGTCGAGCACCATTACGAGATCGCACTAACTGCGACACTGACCTGCATGGGCCGCCACAAAAACGTGTCACGACCCGCACCCTGATTAGGGGCACGAGAAGTGGTTACGTCCAGCCTACGCCGCAGCATCGGCGGTAGAACGCTGTCTAGGTTGTCTACAAAACTACACTAAACAGATAAAGGTACCTGTACAGTATATACACTCCGAATGGAGGTGACATAGCAATACTGTCTCAATCACATAAACAAACTAGGATAGATAGCACGAGAGAAAATATGATAGATGAAGCAGGAAATAAGTTCAAGATCCACACAAGTCCGAGCTATACACAACTAACAATCGGAACGATCCGATACAAAATAAAAACTGTAAACACTAGACTAGACTAGGCACCCTCTACTGAGCTAGATGCTCCTCAGGCTCCTGAAGGTCACCCTCATGTGTCCCATAGAAGGTAGGACAGTCACCATCATCATCTGTAATATTTTCATAACATATCCAGTCAGGAGCGGAACGAGTACAATACATCTCACGCAGTTCATATCATGTTGGGAAATGTAAAGCATGCATAGAGTAAGATACATGGACTGTAAAGAATATATGTAAAAATGAGAGAGATTTGATAACTGGAAATATATATATATATGATAAGTAAGAACTGTAGGAAACATGTGATTTAGAGCATGATATGGTTATATAAACGGGCTTAGGACATATACAAGATTTCACAAGATTTCACAAGAATTTGTACAAGATGGGATTTTGATCACATAACCATTTCCTACTCACCCTCCCCAATCAATACACAAGGATCCAGTCAAGTTACGTTACCTTGCACAAGAGGTTTTTATCATGTTTGCTCACGTGATCATGAGAGTACAAGATTGCACAAGAGTATACATGAAAGCGGTGTACATGAAATACAAGATGTTCGTGAAAAGCACATGACAACTGTATCTGATGCACCCCGAGGGGGATAACATCGCATGACAAGATCCATATAGTACCAATCCGTGATAATGACGTGACAGCATCATGTAAGGTATTCTAGAGCAAGAATATAAATCCTAACAAGCATGAAAAGATCAGAGAATGTACTCGCCTGTGGTCCTGAGCTGATAAGGTGAACAGACACTCAGAGTAATCACAGACCTAAAGATGAGATACTACAAGTCAAAACATGGTTTAATTATGAAAGAAAAGCTAATCTAATCATGATATGCAAGTCTAAGTCAAAACTAGGTCAAACTAAGTTACACCAAGCTAAACTAGGTCACACTAGGACAACTAAGGTCAAACACGGTCACAAGAAGTCAATCCAAGTCAAACTAGGTCTCACTGAGTCACACTAAGTCCTGTCAAGTCAATCTAGGTCAAATCAAGTTATATCAAGTCAATCTAAGCCTAACCAAGTCAATCCTAGGTCATACCAGGCATCACGGGTCAAAACAAGTCGAAGAAAGTCAAACGGGATCAAGAGTTGGCCTACAGTTGACTTTTGGTCAACTGGTCAACTCTGGTCAACCCTAGGTCAAACTGGTCAAATGTTGACCAACAGTTGACTTTTGGTCAACTGGTCAACTCTAGTTTGGATTTGGTGAAATCTAGACAAAGTGTTGACTTACGGTTGACTTTTGGGTAAAAAGTCAACTCTGGGTCAACCGAGCCAAAAATCGGCTCAAATATGACATTTGTGGGGTGTACCCAACATGCCACCCAAGTTTCAAGTCAATCCGACTACCCGAACTCTGATTCATTCTCAAACTCCTATTCTCCTCCTCATTCTCCTTCCCATTCTCCTTCCTATTTCCTATTCTCCTTCCTCATTCTCCTTCCCATTCTCCTTCCTATTTCCTATTCTCCTTCCTCATTCTCCTTCCTATTTCCTATTCTCCTTCCTCATTCTCCTTCCTATTTCCTATTCTCCTTCCTCATTCTCCTTCCCATTCTTCTCATTCTCCTTCCTATTTTCTATTCTCCTTCCTCATTCTCCTTCCCATTCTCCTTCCTATTCTCCTTCCTATTTCCTATTCTCCTTCCTCATTCTCCTTCCCATTCTTCTCATTCTCCTTCCTATTTTCTATTCTCCTTCCTCATTCTCCTTCCCATTCTCCTTCCTATTCTCCTTCCTATTTCCTATTCTCCTTCCTCATTCTCCTTCCCATTCTTCTCATTCTCCTTCCTATTTTCTATTCTCCTTCCTCATTCTCCTTCCCATTCTCCTTCCTATTCTCCTTCCTATTTACAAAGACACACACACACATATATATATATCTGGACACTCTCACACACACACGCATACTTACAGACAACACAACACACACCAATACATAATAAATATACACACATAAATACACATGTATATATATATATATATATATGTATATATATATATATACCACTCTCAAAAGATTAAATCCTAATAAATCCTTAACCTATTTTTCTATGGAAAACCTACAAAGTTGTGGGCAAATGGAAGAGAATCTTCTCCTCTCCATTTAATGTGGAAGAACTATATGCAAAAGAGAATTAATGGAGAAAATAAAATCATACCTAAGAGGAGGTTGGAGGAAAAGCTTGGAAAGAAAGAAATGAATTTGGAAGAGAGAGAGTGTGTAGCTTAGTGAAGAAGAAAGAGAGGGGGGGGGTATAGTCATGGTCGGCCAAGCATGGTTGGGGTGTGAGGGGCACTTGTAAATGACAAGTTTGCCCCTCCCTAAGCCTAAAATTAAATAAATTCCAAATTAGGTTTAGGAAGTTGCTAAAAATAAATAAAAATCATAATTAAACTAAATTACTCATGGGGAACTAGTCCAAACTCTTAAACCCTAATTTTTAGTGTGGTGGGCCATGGTTAGCTAACAGGCTAATTACAGCTCAAGTCGAAATTCACCGGGGTCCCGAATTAACTCGGAATGCGATGAAATTCGAACCCGACTCCTATAATAATTAAATAATAATATTCATGAAATAAAATTCCCAAAAATATTATAAAATGGAAAATTACCATTTTACCCCTAACTGGAAAAAGTGAGGGTGACATATATAGTTGTATATATATATATATAAATGTTATATATATATATATATAGGATATATATGTTTGTATTAGGTCTCATTAGGTCATATATAGTGTATCATATGTATGTGGGTTTTTGGGTATGGTATATATGGTATTCCCATATAGGTATATAGATAGTAGATTGATGTGTATATATATATTTATATATATAGATATATATATATGTATAACTTGCTAAGTCTAGGTTTATATAGAAACCTATAATCACTAGCCTATGGAACCCTAAGAATAGCCTATGGCCTATGGCCAAGGTGACTAGCCTATGGCTTGAGGCTAGCCCTAATGGCCCAAAACCCTACTTGTTGACCCTTGATTTCTAAGGGTTGACCAAAGTCAACCTTAGGTCAAAAGTGACCTAGTTAACCTAGAAATGACTATGAATGACCTAAAACAACTAGTTTGACTAGTTTGACTAAAACCCTAACTAGTTGACTAGTGTTGACCTAGCCTTGACTTAGAGTTGACCATTGTTGACCATGTTTGACCTAATTACCTAACTGACTAGTCCTTGTTTGACCAATACCTTAGTTGGTCTAAGTTTGATCTAGACTTGGTCCAGATTGATCATGTTGACTAGTATTTGACTAGTTTGATTAGAGTGTTGACCAGGAGTTGACTTTAACCTAGATTAAACTTGTTTGACCTTATTTGACTTTATTTGACTTAGTTTGATTTCCTGTAACCTAGTATGACTTCCTGTGACCTAGTTTGACTATTAGAGTTTACCAAGAGTTGACTTTTGACCAGATTGACCTAGAATCATGTAGTATGCATTGTATACTTTATTTTTACCATTGTGGATACATTGTGACTTGTATTGCTCTGATTAGGAGCCATACACCTCTCCTCAGACAGTATATCCTCTTCAGACATTCAGTTATCAGGCGAGTACATTCTCTGACCGTTTCATACTTGTTCAGGCTTTACTTCTCGCTCTAGATTACTTTACTTGTTGCTGTCACGTTGGTAACACGGATTGGTACTATATGGATCTTTACATGAGATGTTATCTCCCTCGGGAGCATCGGGTACTTCATGTTATGTGTGTTTCACTATCATCATGTACTCCTATGCTTCTATTATTCATGTACACTCATGTGATCATGTACTCTCATGTTTACTGAGCCCTCATGTATACTATCATGTGCACCCTTTAATGGGCCCCATGTGATATCATGTACAATAACGTAACTTGTATAGATCCTTGTGTATTGATTGGGGTAACGGGGGAGTAGAAGTGGACATGTGAATAATTCCAAAGTAGTGTAATCATGTGCAAACTCAGTAGTGTAATCATGTATAAATTCTAGCCATTCACATGCCTATCTTGTACTCTACATCACTAGTCACTTACAGTTCTCTATATACAGTAGATATTTCATTACATCTATCTCTTTTACAGCGTATATTTCCTTTCAGCAGTTCATGTATCTTACTCTATTGCATGTATCGTATTTCCTAACCTGTTATGCACTGCGTGAGATGTATTGTGCTCGTTCCCGTCCTGATTGGACCTGTTGAAAATATTACAGAGGATGAGAAGGAGGCCCTGGTGACTACCTATTATGGAGCAGGACTAGATGATACTTATATTATGGACCCTCAGCAGGATCCACCTGCAGCTGAGGATGTTGTTCCAGTAGTCTAGGCTAGTTTAGCTAGACAGTCTTTCGGTATTATCTTTTGTCTCACATCTGAGTTGTATTTTGAGATGTTGAGGTATATAGACTCTTAGACTTGTTGTATTATGAGTTGGCATTCTGGATATTATGTTGTACTAGACACTTAGACTTTTTCATCTATGCTATGGTTCTCTTTGAGTTACTATCTATCTATCTGTTCTTCATTCTTCTACCTTAGATGTGATTGAGACAGCATGTTGTGATGTTACCTCCATTCGGAGAGTATAAACTGTACAGGTACTTTATATTGTTAGATGATTGACCTAGGACAGCGTTCTACCACCGACACTGCGGCGTAGGCTGGACGTACCCACTTCTCGTGCCCTTACTCTAGGGTGCGGGTCGTGACACATTTTTAGTGGTGGCCCATGCAGGTCTCGAGTTTATGTAGTGGTATTCGAACTAGAGTATCACTACAGCCTGCGATAGGATTTGAGGAATAGGCTTAGAGAGAGTGGATACTCAATCACTGCTAGGATACTTTGAGAGATTCCTGGGATGACCCTTGAGAATCTCATTTGAAATTACGATTTAAACTCCTTTTTCCTTGATTGAATTTGATTTTGGAGGATTCACTGTAGAACTTTGAATCCTGGTATTAGTTGATGTTTTTAAAAAAAAAAATTTGTAGTTGTTGATTTTAATTTCTTAGTGTTAGATTAATATCTTTTATTTTTGGGGTACTCAATCACAATTATGAGAAAACTCTTATTTGTTTCTTGCCATCTAATCCTCTTGCTAATTGTCTTTCATTGAAATGAACTGTCCTCTCTATTTTGCACCTTGCTTAAACTCTTTCTACCAATCTATATGACTGTATCCCAAACCTGACTTACTCGACATTTTCTCAAATCAAGACTTTATTGAGACCTTCTAACCTTGACCTTTGATTTGATCGAACCCTAACTATATTTATCTAGTAGCCTATCTATCCCTAGGACTGTGTTCCTAAATTATTTACTGGATTCCTGATTAATTTTATTTCATTGGTTAATTTGATCTTCTTCAATTTTTGCATCAATTATCACGTCTTGAACTCCCACTTTCTATTCTAGATCATTGGACGTCCTTTACCGTGACTTAGATATTCAGAGTATAATACTAGCTGTTACCTCCCAACAAACTTCACATGTAAGACCTAGACTAGCCTACCTTCATGTAAGTATTCCATGTCCCATTTAAAACCCGTCTCCTTGTACTCTATTTCCTTGACATAATTTTCTGGTCAAATGGCTAAACTATAACCTCTACCATGATACTAAATTCGTTCTTATTTCAATTAGAGATCCACCTTGGCTCAATTCTTTCGACCTGGCATGTGATGGTGTTCTGCTTGAACCCTCAAATACTTAACCTTGTACCTTACCTTGAATGCTTGACCCGATTGGTTAAGAATCTTGGACTATGTATCTTCTTTCATCATTTCCACCCTTACTTATATCTTATGCTATAAATTTATCCTTAAGTTTTACAAGCTTATCCCTTTCGAGCTTGATCATGGTATATTTTATTGGGTGTACACCCACTAATATATTATCTAATCAGAACCGGCGCATGATGGTCTGATCAACCTATTGCGTTTTGGTTCGCTTTTTCATATATTAATCTACGTGGATGGAGACAGTTAAACTTGTCCTAGAATCTTATCCACAACAGCCTTGACAATTCTCCTTGGAATTATTTTAATCGCCTATGAACCTCGTATTCGTATCCAGTTGAATTAAATTTAAACATGACCTGGATCTTCATCATTGGATGCTCGTGCTCATACTTAATTTCATTGATTTCCCATCTTGCCCAATCTCGATTTATCCTAAAATTGATCAACTTAGATCGTGTCAAGACTAAAATCTATTGTGATTGTTTGTACCTAAATTTTCAATTTTCTTTTTATGGAAGGGTAACTTTAATGATTTCTCACTTGTTAATGACCTATTTTCATATAGGATGGTAGACGACCCTATAGCCTTGATGATTGTTGTTTCCTTATCTTCCCAATTTGGACACTTTAGATTGCTTGTACGTTTTGATACCATAGGACAGTATTGATCTAGAATGACTAGTGCACCTAGATGAGACTACAGACTGTCCCATTTAACCTGTCCCCCTGGTACCACTATTTCATCACGATTTTTTGGTTCAATTTAGGCCATAGACTTTTCCCACTCTAAATTATGATCATCGTAGGTATATTACCGTGACTTTTAAATTTGGAACACAAGACTAGTTGTTTTCTCAAAACTGATTTCACGTACATGACCTAGACATGACATACTACACCCATGACCTTAGTGTCCCACTCAGACATACCATTGTATGCTTCATTGCTTAGTACGATTTTCCTGACCCGAGGCTCCATCCTGATTTACCCCATGGAGTTACTTTTGGCTTCGATTTGACTTAGGGACACCTTATGACCTAAAACTGCCAGCCAATTTTTGGACATGACCCAGTATAGGTCTACTACCCATATTTTGCTTGTTGACCTTGTATGTTGCCTAGGTAGTGGCTTCGTCCTTGATTGTTGGAGGTTTGACCTAGGAGGAGTACGACCATCTAAATTTCGAGGACGAAATTATTTTAAGGTGGGTAGACTTGTAACACCCTGTTTTCTGAAATTGGGGATTTTTGAAAATTTATTATTTTTATTATTTATTAATGGTGTTTTAGTCATGGTATGATTTTCTGGTGATTTTAGTTAGATTAAACCATTTTCTAAGTCATGCTAAGTCATGACTTATGACTTTGTGATTTTGGTTAGTATAACTTAGTGTAAACCCTAGTTTTCTCTAACCTAGAAGTTGCCATGACCATGAGAGCCTAACCATAGGCTTAGAACACCAAATTAGTGATTTTAGCCTAAAAGGGTATTTTGGTAATTTTCTAGGATTTATTTAGAATTATTTGGAATTATGTGTTTTTATTATTGTTTAAATTATTGTTAAGTGTCATGTTAGTCCCTAACCTAGTTTAGCACTAATCTAGAGGTTAGCCACTAACCTAGAAGACTAAGTAGAGGATGTTAGCTTTATGTGTAAATATCTAGTTGATAAATATCTAGATATTACTTTTTAGATATTTTAGAAAAACCTAAATATCTATTTACCTAGTCAAAGCCTTAGGGGCTAAGCTTTGCAAGGTGGAAAGGGGCCCTATAGCCTACCCCTACCCCCCCCCCCCCCCCCCCATGGCAGCCAACAACACCCCCATCCTATATGCACACCCCATCATTCATTCAAGCCATTTTTACAACTTCATGAAACCTTGAGAACCCCTCCACTTCAAACACCCATAACTTGTTCATTTTAACTCCAAATCCACTCAAATCTTTTGCATTGGAATCCTAGTACCTAGAAGAGACTGTGGAAGGCTAGCCAACAAGGTCACAAGCTTTGGGGCATCATCAAGGCTAGTGGACACATCCCCCCCTACATTGGGTTTTTCCATTGGTTTTGCACTAATAGGTAAATACTATCAAACCTAGTTAATATAGTGATTTTTCTTCATAATTGCATTCATATAGGTCTGCCCTAACTGTAGGTCAAGTTTGGTGAGATTTAGGGTTGGTTTGGTGTCCGTATCGGACACGTATCTAGGGTTTTATGCAAGTGTTTGATGTATTGCCTCTGTAAATTAAATGTTATTATTTTTGAAAACTATTTGAACAAGTTTTTAGCCCTATAGGTGTAGATCATAGAACCATAACTCTGAGCACACTTCCTGTCGTGTCCGTGTCCAAAACAGGACACGAACCCACTGTTAAACATCACACTGTACACTGAAAAACCCGACTGTTCGACACTACCTATCGTGTCCACACGAGTCGTGGACACGATACAGCAACCTAGACAGGAACCTAACCACCCCACCAGTCCACTGACATGAGCACGAGGCCCTACGTGCCACGTGTGGAGCACACGACCCATCGACACACGCGCACGAGACTGAGCAGCCTCCCCTGCTACTCGACCCTTAGTACGGACACAGTAGGACACGAGGACACGGGAAAACTGACACAGAGGAGGGGGCAACCTCTGTCATGCCCCCCCTCGAGTTTGAGACACTCTCGTGTCCTATCAAGGACACGAGGACACGTGCACTGGTCGTGCACTGACAGTGCACGCACGCACAGAGTCCACTTTGCGTGTCTCGTATCGCGCGGACACGACACTTCGATACCTCGTGTTTGCACGAGTGTGTAGCCCATCATGTGGGCTACACGTGGATATGACCACGAGGCCCCACGTGGCTCGTGTCGTCTCTACGAGACACGAGAACCCATGCACGACGCGGTGCAGAACACTGAGTATCAGTCGATTTTGTTCGACTGATACGGAGTTCGTGCCGTGTCCTGTGGACACGTGGACACGAGACAGGCTACCTAAACCCTAGACCAACCCTAGGCGAACCTACCCACACGTGCACGAGACTTCTAGACACGTGTGTCGTGTCCTAGAGCTAAGTGCACGCGTGCACGACGCTGTGGCATTGCACAGTGTATCAATGTTTACCCGATTGGATTTCCAGTGAGTTGGACACGTCGTGTCGTGTCTATACTCTGTGTCAGGCACCTAGGACACTAGAGGACACCTAGGGGCTCAGTTACCAACCCTTTGATTCGGGTCTTAGCTCGATTTGTAGGAGAAATCGGGTTTACCCTTGTTTACCTACACAGTCCACTGTTTCCAGTTTTGGTATTTTTTTTCCAGATTTGTAAATCGAATTTCAAAACCTATTTTGATCTGTTTTATACTTTGTATTAGTGTATTTTAGTATGTATATGTGTAGTATATAGGTATGTGTGAATGTGGGTGAATTTTGAGGGTATTTGGGTGAGTGAATAGGTAGTTGTGATGTATATACATATATGTATATATGAACTGTGTGTGTGTGTGTGTTGGGCCTGGAACATGGTTCCAGAAATTTCTGGAACCATTTCCCCCCCCCCCCCCCCCCTAGTCCAGGCTTGTCTCACCCTCACTCTCTCACAGTCTCTCTCTCTCAATCTATGTCACTCTAAGTCTCTCTCTCATTTCCTTTTCCCTCTATATATATATGTAATATATATAGTTGTATATATATATATATAAATGTTATATATATATATAGGATATATATGTTTGTATTAGGTCTCATTAGGTCATATATAGTGTATCATATGTATGTGGGTTTTTAGGTATGGTATATATGGTATTCCCATATAGGTATATAGATAGTAGATTGATGTGTATATATATATTTATATATATAGATATATATATATATATATATATATATATGTATAACTTGCTAAGTCTAGGTTTATATAGAAACCTATAATCACTAGCCTATGGAACCCTAAGAATAGCCTATGGCCTATGGCCAAGGTGACTAGCCTATGGCTTGAGGCTAGCCCTAATGGCCCAAAACCCTACTTGTTGACCCTTGATTTCTAAGGGTTGACCAAAGTCAACCTTAGGTCAAAAGTGACCTAGTTAACCTAGAAATGACTATGAATGACCTAAAACAACTAGTTTGACTAGTTTGACTAAAACCCTAACTAGTTGACTAGTGTTGACCTAGCCTTGACTTAGAGTTGACCATTGTTGACCATGTTTGACCTAATTACCTAACTGACTAGTCCTTGTTTGACCAATACCTTAGTTGGTCTAAGTTTGATCTAGACTTGGTCCAGATTGATCATGTTGACTAGTATTTGACTAGTTTGATTAGAGTGTTGACCAGGAGTTGACTTTAACCTAGATTAAACTTGTTTGACCTTGTTTGACTTTATTTGACTTAGTTTGATTTCCTGTAACCAAGTATGACTTCCTGTGACCTAGTTTGACTATTAGAGTTTACCAAGAGTTGACTTTTGACCAGATTGACCTAGAATCATGTAGTATGCATTGTATACTTTATTTTTACCATTGTGGATACATTGTGACTTGTATTGCTCTGATTAGGAGCCATACACCTCTCCTCAGACAGTATATCCTCATCAGACATTCAGTTATCAGGCGAGTACATTCTCTGACCGTTTCATACTTGTTCAGGCTTTACTTCTCGCTCTAGATTACTTTACTTGTTGCTGTCACGTTGGTAACACGGATTGGTACTATATGGATCTTTACATGAGATGTTATCCCCCTCGGGAGCATCGGGTACTTCATGTTATGTGTGTTTCACTATCATCATGTACTCCTATGCTTCCATTATTCATGTACACTCATGTGATCATGTACTCTCATGTTTACTGAGCCCTCATGTATACTATCATGTGCACCCTTTCATGGGTCCCATGTGATATCATGTACAATAACATAACTTGTATAGATCCTTGTGTATTGATTGGGGTAACGGGGGAGTAGAAGTGGACATGTGAATAATTCCAAAGTAGTGTAATCATGTGCAAACTCAGTAGTGTAATCATGTATAAATTCTAGCCATTCACATGCCTATCTTGTACTCTACATCACTAGTCACTTACAGTTCTCTATATACAGTAGATATTTCATTACATCTATCTCTTTTACAGCGTATATTTCCTTTCAGCAGTTCATGTATCTTACTCTATTGCCTGTATCGTATTTCCTAACCTGTTATGCACTGCGTGAGATGTATTGTGCTCGTTCCCGTCCTGATTGGACCTGTTGAAAATATTACAGAGGATGAGGAGGAGGCCCTGGTGACTACCTATTATGGAGCAGGACTAGATGATACTTATATTGTGGACCCTCAGTAGGATCCACCTGCAGCTGAGGATGTTGTTCCAGTAGTCTAGGCTAGTTTAGCTAGACAGTCTTTCGGTATTATCTTTTTGTCTCACATCTGAGTTGTATTTTGAGATGTTGAGGTATATAGACTCTTAGACTTGTTGTATTATGAGTTAGCATTCTGGATATTATGTTGTACTAGACACTTAGACTTTTTCATCTATGCTATGGTTCTCTTTGAGTTACTATCTATCTATCTGTTCTTCATTCTTCTACCTTAGATGTGATTGAGACAGCATGTTGTGATGTTACCTCCATTCAGAGAGTATAAACTGTACAGGTACTTTATATTGTTAGATGATTGACCTAGGACAGCGTTCTACCGCCGACACTGCGGCGTAGGCTTGACGTACCCACTTCTCGTGCCCTTACTCTAGGGTGCGGGTCGTGACACCCTCTCCTAAAACCCTAATTTCTTCTTCTCCACCACTCCACTCCCAATTCCTCCACCAAGATTTCTTCCACAACCTTCGTAGATTCGAAGAGATGACACGCAAGTCAAAGTAACCGGAATCTAGGTACGTTCTTCCCTAATTTCTTCGAGAATTTTGTACATTCTATTCAAAACCCTAGAATATTTTTAATTCTTGAAAAAGTTTTGATAAAATAGGTTTAGAATCTCTTTATGGTTCTTTTCCCTAATTTTCAAACACAAGAAACCCACATTTTATGTTGAAACCCTAACCCTAGAACACGACAAACTAGCATCACGTTTTGGCAGTTCGGATCTCATAATAGTAGGACTGCCAGGCATGTGGCAGTCCTAATATAAATCAGGACTGCCACAGTCCTGGCAGTCCTCTTGTGAAAGAGGACTGCCAGGACTATGGCAGTCCTGATTTACATTAGGACTGCCACATGCCTGGCAGTCTTACTGTAATGACATATGGGGGTGGGTAACTGCATGATGCTCATATGCGGGGGGTAACTGTATGTCCTATTTCTGTTTCTATTATTTAATAACTGTATGTTGTCATGTAGCCCACCGGCCGCTAACAAAAGAATACGACCCACCGCGTCAAAGCAGAAGGAACGTGCGGGACGTCCTCTCGAGCGTCCGATAACAATTTTTGAACCGGCGCCCGAAGCTCGGAGAGGTTGCCAAAGTGACACTAGTGTCGCGGTCGCCAACAAGCTTGATCGCATCGACGACGTGGTCGACTTCCCCTTCATGAATAATAGGGAGTCTCGTTCAAAGGCCCGGCATGATATATAGTTGGATCTGGATATTTTTCTTGTTTCAAACTTAAGTTGGATGTGGAATGGTTATGTACTTGTTTGAAACTTAATTTGGATGTGGAATCTTTGAAACTTAAGTAGTTGTGATGAATTATTGTAGTTGTGATGAATTATTGGGATGAATTATTGTAGTTGAATTATTGTGATGAATTATTGTGATGAATCTTAAGTTGGATGTGGAATATTTATGTAGTCGTGATGAATTATTGTTGTTTATGTACTTGTGATGAATTGTTATTTTTTATGTACAGAGTATCAGTATCAGGACTGCCACCCACTTGGCAGTCCTACACTAAAGTAGGACTGCCAAGGTGCTGGCAGTCCTGACTGAAACTTGCTGCAACAGCAAGTTTGAGTTAGGACTGCCAGCACCCTGGCAGTCCTACTTCAGTATAGGACTGCCAGGGGGGTGGCAGTCCTACTTATCAAACTATGTGAGGAGCTCATCAACTGAAAACTCTTAATTTAGCACGGAAAATGGCCATTCTCCGTGTAATTTAGCACGGAGAATGGCCATTCTTCGTGTAATTTAGCACGGAGAATGGCTATCTGATCCAGTATCAGGACTGCCACCCCGCTAGCAGTCCTACATTGAATTAGGACTGCCAGCACCCTGGCAGTCCTAATTCAATGTAGGACTGCCAGGGGGGTGACAGTCCTACTTATCAAACTCTGTGAGGAGCTCCTCAACTGAAAACTCTTAATTTAGCACGGAGAATGGCCATTCTCCGTGTAAATTAGCACGGAGAATGGCCATTCTCCGTGTAATTTAGCACAGAGAATGGCTATCTGATCCAGTATCCGGACTGCCACCCCTAGCAGTCCTACATTGAATTAGGACTGCCAGCACCCTGGCAGTCCTAATTCAATGTAGGACTGCCAGAGGGGTGGCAGTCCTACTTATCAAACTATGTGAGGAGCTCCTCAACTGAAAACTCTTAATTTAGCACGGAAAATGGCCATTCTCCGTGTAATTTAGCACGAAGAATGGCCATTCTCCATGTAATTTAGCACGGAGAATGGCTATCTGATCCAGTATCAGGACTGCCACCCCCCTAGCAGTCCTACATTGAATTAGGACTGTCAGCACCCTGGCAGTCCTAATTCTATGTAGGACTGTCAGGGGGGTGGCAGTCCTACTTATCAAACTCTGTGAGGAGCTCCTCAACTGAAAACTCTTAATTTAGCAATGGTCATTCTCCGTGTAATTTAGTACGGAGAATGGCCATTCTCCGTGTAATTTAGCACGGAGAATGGCTATCTGATCCAGTATTAGGACTGCCACCCCCCTAGCAGTCCTATATTGAATTAGGACTGCCAGCACCCTGGCAGTCCTAATTCAATGTAGGACTGTCAGGGGGTGGCAGTCCTACTTATCGAACTCTGTGAGGAGCTCCTCAACTGAAAACTCTTAATTTAGCACGGAGAATGGCCATTCTCCGTGTAATTTAGCACGGAGAATGGCTATCTGATCCAGTATCAGGACAGCCACCCCCCTAGCAGTCCTACATTGAATTAGGACTGCCAGCACCCTGGCAGTCCTAATTCAATGTAGGACTGCCAGGGGTGTGGCAGTCCTATTTGTAAGTCTCTGTAATTTAGCACGGAGCACGGAGAATGGTCATTCTTCCCGTGTAAATTAACACTAAGAATGGCCATTCACCTACGTTTTAACACTGGGAATAGCCATTCTCCGTGTAAATTAAGACGGAGAATGGTCATTCCGGTGCATTTTATGGTAAGTTGAAACTTTGGAGGGCCATAACTTTTAACTGGGAGATCGAAACAATGTCCGATTTGTCGCAAAATGAGCATATTTTTGAGGAGCCTGAAAGTAAACAGCTTCATTGTAAGACGACCTTCCGAAATTTTAGAATCGCAAAAAAATGATGTTTGGACCTCCGTTTTAGTACTTTTTGTCGAAATTTTAGAATCGCAAAAAAACATATGTAGGACTGTCAGGCCCCTGGCAGTCCTACATATGTGAAGGACTGCCACCTCTCTGGCAGTCCTAATCTATGATCGGGACTGCCAGACAGGTGACAGTCCTCTGTGTCACAACCCAATTTTTTCGATGCATCAAAGTGTTCTTCGGACGTGGCGGAAAGAGAGTATACAACATTTGATGATCCCGGTTATTCCATGTTCAATATTTTTCTACATTAAACACATAATTCAACTTTTTATATGTGAAATTCATGTTTAAAACATTAAACATATATTAATTCGATGACTTACTAATAAATGAGAGCAGTCAATGACCTAGAGTTGAGGGAAAAATTTGGGATAAAAATCAATGACCTAGAGTTGAGAGAAAATTTTTAAAAAAATGTAGGTTGGAAAAAAATTTGGTGTTAAATTCTTTGACCTAGAGTTGAGAGAGAGAAGAAAAGAGTTGAGGGAGAAAAGAAAAGAGTAGAGGGAGAGAGAAAAAGAAAACAAAAGTTGGTATTTATATCTTTGCTTGGACTAGCCCCAAGTAAAAAAAAATTGATGGCAAACTTGTAATATTTTGAAACATTTTTGGGCTAGCCCCTAGCAAAAAGGGTAGTGCCCTTAGAAAAAACCTTTTTTTATATTATATATGAGGTTCCATTTTTTAAGTTTTGCCTTGGGCCCCCAACAGCCCAGGACCGGCAGTGGAATAAAAATGTTATTTGTAACTATAAATTAATATTAATAAGTGGAATGAAAGTCAAAAAATCCTATAAAAATCAACAACTGAGAAAGTTTTACTTGTTGGACATCCTGACTTCACAAACCCAAAACGACTCGAGTATGATTCGATGCTTACATTGTTCAAACACAAAACAATCATGAAGATCCTTAACACAAACACGAATATATATTTACAGCAACAACGAAAACAATAGCAATACAATCAAACTCACTCAATAATGACTAACCAAACACACAATCTCGGCATCAAGAAATGGAGAACCGCCTCCTCCTCGGCTTAGCTACCACATCCACCCCGACCTCGTCGACCATGTTCAGCGTGTCCTTCGATCCCTGCCGGAAAGGGTTCAGCTTCCCCAGCTTCTTCGACACCGACGAGAAGAACGTCGTCTTCTTCTTCCCCGCCTTCTTCTCCTTGTCCATGTCCGACAGGAACATCTTCATCCTCGTCAGCTCCGACCGCAGCGCCTCGTTCTCCTTCATCAGCACCGCGTCCCTGCTCGCCTGGCTGCGCGCGGACGCAGCCGCGCTCAGCGACGGAGCCGGCTCCTCCGCCGCACCGCTGCGGATCTTGAGCTGGTCGTAGTAGAGCGCGTGCAGCACGACCTGCAGCGGCAGCCGCTTGTTCTGCGACGCGTGGAGCCGCGCCTCGTAGGAGAGGCGGAGAGGGTCCATCACGCTGCACACCTTCTCCTTCTCCAGCTCGTCCAATGCCGGATGAGCCTGCCAAGTATTTTTTTAGGGGTGAGCATTATTCGCTTTTTGACCAAAAATTGAACTGAACCGAATCAGGATTCGGTTCGGTTTCAGTTTTCAAAATACAAAAAAATTTGTTTCGGTTTAAAACCAAAAATCGAATAATAATTATAAAATTATGTAAATATTCTCAATTTAAAAATGTGTTGAAAACAATAATTCTATATATTTTAAAAATAATAATTCTATGTATGTGTTTTGATTCTAATTTTGATAATTTAACAACCAGTCCAACTTTATGCATAACTTTGAAATTTAATAAATGTGCATAAAAATATTATAATTTTTAAATATAATTAACCATAATTTTAACTTTGGGTCCGATTCATTAATTCCAACCGAACAAATCGAATAAACCGAATTTGTTATTCCGTTCGGTCCGATTTTGATTTTGGCTAATTCGGATTCGGTTTTAAGTTTTAGAATTTCGGTTTATCCGATTTTGGCCAATTCGGTTCCATTGAAGCCGAATAAACCGAACGCTCACCCTTGATATTTTGTATATATTTCTTAGAATAAATATATAATCCTTAATCCTCACTCCCACGAACTGCCGAAAGTAATGTACCTTCAAGAAAATATCGATAGCCCTGTAGAGGTCGTCGTCGAACCTCCTCGCCGACTTGGGCAATGCCCCTGCCACCCCGACGAACTTGGAGACGCCGAGCTCCTCGTCCGTAGCGATCTCCCCGACGAACGCGTCCACCGTCCTCGCCACCTTCTGCACCGCCGCGGAGCACAGGGTCCCTCCCCCGAACACCCCGCCGCCTTCCTTCTCCACGAACCCCGCCACTATCCTCCTCACGCTGTCCAGGTCCGCGACCCGCTCGCCCGAGCAGTCCAGCGCGACCGTCAGCAGGTCCGCAACCGTGGCGCCGTCGAGGTCCGCCGCGATCAGCCTCTCCAGCTCCCCCCTGATCTCGGCGCAGGACTTGAGGAAGATGGCCGCGCGAAGGAGGCAGCAGAGGAAGCTGGGAGGCAGGGCGGTGGCGGTTCCTCTGAGGAGGGAGACGACGGAGTCGAGGAGGGAGAGCTGGCGGGTTCGGACGTGGGCCGGGGGGTCCGAGAAGGGGAGGGCGGTGTTGAGAGGGTGGAGGAAGTCGGGGAGGGCGTTGACGGCGAAGGTGGTGACAATGGAGGACAAGGTTTTGGCAGAGGCGCCGCGCGTCTTCATGGAGATGAGGATGCGGAGGAGGAAGGGTGGGGGGAGGGAGGCGACGTCCGAGAGCCACCAGTCGGCTGGCGAGCGTGTCGGGAAGTTGGTCTCGTTGCAAACCTGGAGAAAGAGAGGAGAGAAGAAAGAAAGAAAAAAATTAGTCGTGTCTAATTAGTCTAACAAAATCTAAATCATATTCAAAACGACTTCAATCAGAAAGCTTAATTAAGCTTCTTGGTCAAGTTACTTCTTCATATAGAGAGAATCAATGCCAATCGCCTCTAGCCCAAATGGCTCAGGTGGGAGTCATAAGTCCCATCTACCCGGATTTGAACTGGGAATGATGGAAGCATATTATTCCTTCTATTTATAAATATTTTTATTTATAAATGATGAGAGTTGAAGACACATGGTCCAATAGTCATACAAAAACAACATGTACAAAGTCACAGACGTTACGCGGACATCGCAATACATTGATTTTTTTTTTTTTGAAGCAACGGATAATTGTGGCGAACTCGCCTCCAGTGGGGTTCGAACTCCGACCACTTGTGCCGCATCCATCTTTCTTAACCACTAGGCTAGAAGTCATTTGCATATATATATATATATATATGGGTTACGTCGGACATCGCAATACGCATATATATATATATATATATATATATATATATATATATATATTGATTCGGATCGGGAGTCTCGTCTGCGAAGATCCAAAGGAGCTCCGCCGCCCTCGAACATTGGATCGAGCGAACGCACGCACGGGCCCCACGCAAACCCCCGATCCGTTGGTGCAGGGGGCCGGAACTTTGGCGGAGCTCCGTGGGTGGAATTTTTGATCCGCCCTATATATATTTGTTTGTGTGTGTGTGCGCGCGCGCGCGCGCTGTGTGTATAATGCAGTAGATAGGTTGAAACTGAAGTGGATATAAGAAAATGATTGCACAAACCCCCTCCCCTTCGGAGACATAGTGTTTGACCGGTTAGAGTTTCAACCTATCTACCTAAGATTTTATAACAACTTAGAGTTTAAGCTCTATCATGTCCAATTGGACGTCTTAGGACTTAAACTCTAAGTTGGTAAAAAATTCAGTGTCTAAACACTAATTAGCCCTGACCCAGACATATATCCAATATATGTTCATTAAACACCAATTTAACACGCAAAAGTAGCAATAACAAATTAGGAGCTAATTTTCGTAAGGGTTTAAATCCTCTCTTCAGATTTAGAGTAATCTAGAAATTAACCTAATACAATACAACTACTAGACAATAAATTATATATGGAGGTTTAACCAACAATCAAGAAATTATATCTTAAAATTTTCATTCTTCTATAACCGATTTATTTCGTAATTAAATTTCATCACTATACTTCGACTGTTCTCTCTATATAAATTGCACAAAGAAGCCAAATAATAATAATAATAGCAATAGCAACAAACCTTCAAGCTTATGGCATCGACACATTTTTGGACAATCCCCACTTCCTCCGCCACCGGACCGAGACCCTCGCACGCCCTCAGCACGACGACGGCGGCCGGCAGCAGCCTCAGAGCGGCCTGTGCCAAGAACTCCTCCGTCCGACGAGCCAGGTTCCCGTCGCAGACCCTCTCCGCCATCTCCAGGTGCTCTGCGGCGCAGCGCAGCGCCGCGACGTTGTACACCGTTATCTCGAAGTTGATGCCGTAGCAGAACTTCACTGCCCTCTCCAGCGCCTCCTCCCCTCCGGGGATGCCGGAGAGGTCCATCCGGGTCGGGTTCGACTCCAACATCTTCCTCCGGATGTACCCGCTTTTCGCCACCATCATAAACTGGTGCATGCAACAACAATGATCCGTGAGGGGTCTCGCTCCGACGGCACTGCCGTCAAGGGCGGAACCAGAAAATCGAATTTGGGTGGACTGGGGTAGGCTAAGTGTAGACTATTTCACATGAAAAAAAATTCAAAAAAATTATATATGGAAAAAAAAAATTGGGGGTGGGCTGGAATCCACCCCAGCCTCCTATATGGGTACGCCCTTGGCTGCCGTGCTCCGCACGTGCGTGCACAACTGGTGCACGGCCGGAGCGAGCATTTTCGTAAAAATTAACAAGTTTGTACCTTAAACTATTATATGTGACTATACTTCCTGTAATTTGCATCAGTTTACAACTTGCTACCTGATATTTATTTGGTTTCATATTTCTTAATTAATATACCATACCTTATCCACTGTAGTAAATCGGGAAAAGTTGCATTATTTTGTTACAATTTGCAAATCTGGAAAAATAAAATCATAATATTTAGTTGCAAATTGTAATAGTTTAGGATACAATTAATACCTAAAAGGTAGAAAGTTACAAATCACAAAAGGTTATGTATAGATCTTAAAATTTGTTTAGTAGCTAGCCTAAATCGATCATGCTAAAAATAAGTACAAAAATATAAGCTTATAATAACATCAACTGACATCCATACTATGCATGCTAAAAATTTAGTCAAAGAAGTACTTAACCGGAAAAATGGGTGTCCGTTCGTGTCGTGTCGTGTCATGGAAACTCCAAAACATATTTCCAAATAATAATTGGTTTTACCTTGTGGACTGGAAAATTGTTTTTCCCAACTTGGAGAATCAAATCAGTGGGAACTTCTTGAGAGAAAACCCTGCACGAAGAAAATAAATCAGAGATTAATTAGTTGACGCGAGAAATTGTATATAAAAACAAAGGTTATGAAAGGTTGAGTTGATATGTATATGCACCAGTGATCAGTTCTTTCCATGGAAGAAGAGAGAGTACGGGAAGCGGGAGTGGCCATGGCGGGGAGGAAACTGGCGGCCACTGCAGCTTGGAAGTGGAGGAAGTGAGCACTTTCTGCAGCAGTATCAAGTAGTGTATACGCAATTTGCTTTCGTTTTGAAGTTTATAAAGCGAGAGTGAGCTTTGGTTGTGTGGTGTTGCTTTGGTCCACATGCACGAACACGTTCGATTGATTGATCGGTCACTGTTTGTAAAGGTTGTGATGTTTGGATTAGCTAAAAGATTAGGCTAGCCAATTTCTGTCAGTTCAGGACTGCCACAATTTCTGACAGTTATAGATACTTTATGGACTGTCAGAAAATGTAACAGTACAGTCAAACACGAAATGGACTGCCGGAAAATGTCAGCAGTCCATAATACTTCTAGGACTGCCATAATTTGGCTAGCCTCCGATCAACTTTTGTTGTGCCCTTATAAATAACCAAAGTTTAGAGAGGGGAGACGGAGTTTCTTTCATGTGTACAATTCTTCTGGCTCTTTCTTGGCTGGGCTTGGCTCAGATTAATTAGCTCACAATCTTGTATGAATCAATATGTGATGCTTGTGAAAAGTGGAAGTCCATCCCATAGAACAATCCTGACTTCAACTGACAGCCTTGCAGTGAATTATGTATGGTCGATGGTCATGCGCCTGTAATGAGCTGATATGTGGTCCAGTGCAGTAAGTCATAATATTTATTTTTGGGATAATAAATTATTATACATTTATACCATGAAGAATTGTATGGAAAAAAAATTGCATACAAATTTTATTACTTTGATTCTTAAACATAAATGATATGCAAGTTGACATAATAATATCATGTTTATAAAGTAATCAAGAGTATTTTAGGAATTCAAATTTTTTACCAACTTTTCCTATTATATATACTAGGCTACATGTACGTGCTTTGAACGTATTTTAATTTGAATATCATAAGGTCAATTGTCGTCTTTCCGTCTTTTTCAGGTGACTATTCATGTATGCGTGCTTTTTTTTTTTTACAATGCCAAGAGATTCGAAGTACGAATTTTGTACTTTTTTAAAATTTTCTATTGAGAATAATAACATTTAGAAAATGATAAAGACATAAAAATTTATTACCATTGAAACATTAAGAGTTGTATGGAAAAAAAAAAAAAAAACTTCATAACATACAAATTTTATTACTTTGACTCTTAAATATAAAAGACATGCAAGTTGACATAATAATATCATGTTTATAATTTTATAAATATTCAAGGGTATTTTAGAAATTCAAAAATTTCACCACCAAATTTTTCTATATATATATATATTTGAAATAAGGTAATTGTGATGAACGCTTACAGGAAATCGATCTCCTGACCACTCGGACTGCATGCCTCACCATTACCACTAGACTAGAGGTTCATTGGCTATATATATATATATATATATATATATATTCCTGGGGACCAATTGGCTACATCTTGTGTGGTCCTATTAGTCTCAGGTTAGAAATGTCTTCTAAACGAATTTAATTGTCCTCCTAAGTTTTAGCCTTTTACGTACTCAAAACTAATACATGCAAGCATCTCTCTATTGACAAGGACTGTTTTTTCAATCAGTGTTCTAAAATTGAATCAGTCTGGTCGGTTGAACCAGTCAACTCATAAGCTAGTAATTTTTTTGGAACTCGTTTAATATATACCGACCCAATTGTTTGTTTTTTAAAAAATTAGATTAAACCAGTCGACCGTCTGATCCAGTTGAATTTTAACCAGTTTGACTATGACTTTAGACGTTTATTTTGAACTTTACATATAATAAAAAATAATGTTTGATTATTCACTGATTAGAAATTCAAAAAAGTTTACACGTACTTGAGAACAAAAATATTCAATGTAAGAGTGTAAGTCTATATAACTCAATTTTGTTTTTGGTTTGTTATATTCTCATAATGAAAATGTACATAATTTGAATTCATAAAAATTTTACAATGTTTGATCTTTTGAGAGATTATACAACACAATTATTTAATCGTTTATATCCAACAACAATTTATAGTTTTAGTACGGTGGTAGGGAGGGTCCTTTAACATACTATCCCTACATGTCTTTTTTTACTAACAAACATCTCAAGTGATGATATTAAAAACATTAGAAATATTATAGCAAATAATCCTCACTCAAATTATAAAATTACAGAGAGTATCATCTATATCTAATTTTTAAAAAACTATCAAATGCTTTTTTTCTTCTCTTATTTATTTTTTTTTTTTTTGTGGATGAAAATCTCATAGGATGAACTGAAGCAGCTCTACTATATTAAGCTTAAAAGCTGGCTCAGCGGCTTCAGCTTCAGCTTCTCTACTTTCAATCATATGCATATTTGTGGCGGGAGTTCACTCCCCTCACTCGGACTCGACCCTTGGCCAGCCACGAGCCACGTCACCCTGCCAGGCTGGCTAGATAACGTTGTAGGCTCCACGTAATCTGCCAGTTCTGGTCCTCCCTCCAATCGGATGGCAAGGAAAACGATACCTATGTTAGAGCATCTCCAACCCTATTGTCTTGTTAAGTGTTGTGAGTCTTAGGTGGCTCCTATGTGGCATGAGCCACAAGACAATGTCTTATTTATGTGGTAAAATTATATCTCAAAAGACAATGAGATAGAAAAACTCTCTCCAATGCAAAAGTATTGAGAAGATAATAAAAAGTATTTTTTCCAACTTCCAAGGCAACTTTTAAGACAACTACTCTTTTTCTTTCTTTTTTCTAATATTTTTTATTCATAATTGATGACATGGAAGAGAAGACATTGTCAAGTGCATTGTCTAGAACAAGACAATCAACTTCACAATGTCTTTTTTAATTTTTGCCACATAAGTTTTACAATTAAAAAATTAATGCCACATAGGAATGTCTTGTTCTAGACAATGTCTTAACTTTTGAATAAAATTTTGTCATTCCTATGTGGCATTAACTTTTTTCCAAAGTCGCAATAGGTTGGAGATGCTCTTAGGGACACTCCAACTATGTGGGCCGAGTCACGTTTCCGATCATAACCCCAACGCTCTAAAAAATTTATTATGGAAGAGAAGACATTGTCAAGTGCATTGTCTAGAACAAGACAATCAACTTCACAATGTCTTTTTTAATTTTTGCCACATAAGTTTTGCATCTCCAACCTATTGTGACTTTGGAAAAAAGTTAATGCCACATAGGAATGACAAAATTTTATTCAAAAGTTCTTCTCCAATGCAATTGTCAAGTCAATTGTGAAACTTATGTGGCAAAAATTAAAGAAGACATTGTGAAATTGATTGTCTTGTTAGACAATGCACTTGACAATGTCTTCTCTTCTATGTCATCAATTATGAATAAAAAATATTAGAAAAAAGAAAGAAGATGAGTAGTTGTCTTAAAAGTTGTCTTGAAAGTTGGAAAAAAATACTTTTTATAATCTTCTCAATACTTTTGCATTGGAGAAAGTTTTTCTATCTAATTGTCTTTTGAGATATAATTTTGCCACATAAACAAGACATTGTCTTGTGGCTCATGCCACATAGGAGCTAGCCACCTAAGACTCACAACACTTAACAAGACAATAGGGTTGGAGATGCTCTTAGTCTCGTACAAATTCAACCCATTCTACATTTACCCTCTTTTTTAAAAAAATTTTGGGCTCCAAATTGAACTTGAGAGTCCCAACTACTAATGGAGAAATTATTGGGTGGTCCGGACTCACCACGTGGCAATGATGAATGGTGAGCCCGGCCACTAATGTGTTGACACTTGGCATAATATTTGGCATAAAAAAATCGAAAAATGTAAAAAATATATAAACTATATAGAAATTCACTTGCATATATTAAAAAAATAGATTTTTTTTCTTCAATAATATTTAAAAACCTGGCCTAGAAAAAAAGAGAAAATGTAGTGGTGAGTCCGGACCACCCAAGTGTCAACAAATTAGTAGTCAGACTCACCATTCATCATTGTCACGTTGCGAATAGGGACCACCCAATAATTTTTCCTACTAATAAAGCTCTTAGGAACCAGCTTCAATTTCAATCTCTATATATACTCTGTCACCTTCCCCAAAACAAACTATTTTGCGTTTTTCTAGTTTTTTTTTTAAAAAAATACTAGCATATGTGCACGTGTCTTGGACGTATTTTAATATTTCTTAATTAGTTTAAAAAGACTCTTTAGGAAGATCAAGGGTAGTCTTCCTAATTACTAAGTTGTCCTTATTAAAATTAATGAACTATTTTTAATTAAAAGTTTCACCATTAATGAACTATTTTTAATTAGTATAAGTATGTAAGGGTATTTTTGGAACTTAAAAGTTTCATCGTATAAGTTTTCCTATTATATAGTAGAATAGATTAGTATGAAATTAGTAATCAATCAATTGTTTCTTTAGATGCAAAAAATAAAAGAGTAAAATATCTTATGTTTGACCAGTCACAAATGATTTCAGTTCTGCCACATAACTTCATTCCAGTCAAGCAATTGAGAGGATGGAGTTAGTACTAATATTTTTTTTTCACAAAAGAAACACCATGTTAAATCCCATCGGAATTCCAACAGGCTTATGGCTGGATGTAGTGAAAATCCAAATGAACCCTAATTTATAGTTATATTATATTGAGAATATTTCAATCGGTGGTTTGTGTTAGTCCCGAAGCTTGATCAAAGATGATAAAACAGATACAATCGAGATCTACGATGATACAAAGGACCAAATAGCCAGATTACAATATGAAGGAGGAAAATAGAGAAAAGAAGATCTCTCGTTCTTCCTTGCAAACGTGTTGCAATTGGGACAGAACGAGTTACAAAATCTAGAGAAAGATGAGATGAAGAACAGTGATGGGGTGTCAAAACACCGTTGCTCAAAGCAAGATTCGTCCCACACGAATTGCTTCCAGGAACCAGCAAGTTTGAAGAACTTGTGGAACGCTCGAAGTCACCTCTGTTCTGACTCCTCGGATGGACTTGCAATGGCGGCAGCAACTCCCTCTCTCTCTCTCTCCCTTTCTGACTTATAATTTTCGTAGTACCCACAAAGGAGGCCAGAAGAGAGTATATATAGAGAGAGGGTGGAAACCCTAGCTGCCTCTTTAGTTATGGAAAGATTGAATCAAATCACAAAAAGATAGCAACGAGATTAATTTAAATCCCACAAAGATAGCAACGAAATTAATTCAAATTCCACAAAAAGTGGATCTGAATTAATCGCATTGAATCAGTCTTTCCATAACTGACTTGTAGTCTGCACAGTCAGCGGAGCTCTCCATGCGGCAGCAGCAGCAGCAGCCTGGCCGCATGAGCCGCATGGCCTAATGGCCGCATGGGCCGCATGGTCTCATGGCCGCATGGACCGCATGAGCCGCATGGCCGTATGGACCGCATGAGCCGCATGGCCTCATGGACCGCATGAGCCGCATGAACCGCATGAGCCGCATGAGCCGCATGGACAACATGTGCCGCATGGACCGCATGGGCCGCATGAGGCCGCATATGAGCCGCATGCCGCATAAGACCGCATGGCCGCATATGAGCCGCATGACTGCTGACATGCTAAGTACAAAGTGCGCCAACAAAATGCCACATTACGCCTCATGAGCCCGAGTCCGAGTCGCTAAGCCCCTTTGGGGCTTAGCTCCAAATGAAATTAATCCAAGAGAATGACAAAAGCATTAATGCTTAATCCTTGGAGCCTTATTCTTACCTCCTAGTAAAATCACCCACATGGTTTCCTCCTTAGGGTCACCACCCCATGTGCATCTCTCAACAACACAACCAAGTATATATGTTGAGATAAATCATGGTGCATTTCCGATGTGGGACTAAACTTTTACAAGGCATGTTGAGAGCAAGCTCTCTCCATGTAAAGAAAGCACCAATAATTCCCCACATATCACAACATATATATGTGTCCAGGGTTGAGCGTTCTCCACAGTAACTGTCCATTTTGCATTAGGATAGATGTCGCCGACGACTTGAATCTTCCCGCATGGATTAAATAACAATATGATACAAGAATTGACTACGCCTTGAATTCTGCACCACAATTATAATTCTTTCCACTCACAAAGTGTAGTTACGTGTGCTTCTGGCTGCACATTAAAGGCCCTGTGCCAGCCTGGTTTCAGTGTATAATTTTAGGCGTCTACAAGTTTACCCTCAAGAGACAGCCTGATATCTCTTTCCATACACTATAGGTGAGTTCTTTACTAAAGAGACATGGCATGAAGCCTTGCGCTTCCTTGCGGTACTACGCCGCTATGACATGGCCTGAAGCTGTGACGCCCCGCTCCCGTAGGAGCGATCGTCCTCGCTAAGGCATGATGCCGCACGAGCCTAGATTGCGCTCGTGCAAGGCAGTTTCATAACGGCCGATTACATCGGCGGCGACGGGGTCGTCGCACAGAAGTCCTAAGCAGAAATATTGAAACATGCAGCAGAATTTAAGAACAAGTACACATGAACACAAGTCATTCAAAAGAAGCTCTTTATTGATATTGAATAGAAGATTACATTTGTGGGCGCAAGGCCAATTTACAAGTCTCTCGTGCTCACTTTTCTCTCGATTACAAGTCACTCTGCTCTCTCTCATCTCTCGATTACAATGCTTGAGCCAGCGGAAGCTTCGGAAGGCGATGTCCATACATTATGTCATGTATAAGTCTTCAGTCCACGCGGCCGCACGCTTCGAATCACCAAGGAACTCCGTGCCTCGACGCATCCAAGCGAGCTCCACGCCACGAGCTTCTACCTGTGCCTGCACATGAAACATTGTATGGGTGTCAGTACTCAACTGTACTGGTGGAGTGAGCTCCTCGCCCACCCATACAAAACCAACACGTTTCATTTACTTTGTGCAACATAGTCCATTCTTATCAATTGTCTTTCTATTCTTGCCTTAGGATCAGTTTTTAGGACCGATACCTTTGCTACTTGTGTCTAAGGACCATCCCCGTGCTTGTCCAACGACGTTAACTCATACTTTTGCCTTAGACCCTTCTCGTGCCAATAACGTTAACCTATCAAGTCGTGTTTGCCTTACGGCCATAATCAGAGACGCAACTACACAAAAGACTCCATTTTCTTGCCTCTAGACCTTTTTCGTGCTTGTATTGTCGACGCACCGACTTATACTTGTCTTTCGTGCCAAACTCTGGGACGTAACGACTCGGTCGTGCCACGAACTCGATTCGTGCTTCAATATCTCCGAGGCAGTGCCTCCTCGCTTAGTCTCGCCTACACTTGTGTTGTGACAACGTGGCCGTGCCTTATATTTCGAGGTCGTGCCCAACAACTCAGCGTAACTTTATCCAACTTGCCCTACGGCCCTTCTTGACTTAACTCGCAACATCTCAAGTCTAAATTATGCAAATTCTATGCCAAACTTAACACACGATGCCATATCCCGTGTCGAAGCACGCCGCCTTCGCTGTAGCCAAATATTAGGCCCAGACATTGTGTCTTCTAACTGCATCCACATTCGACTCGACTCAATCCAAAGGCACACACGCGGATTGCCGCCCGTGCCGACATATCTATATGAAAGGTCACTGGCATTAACTAGCCATCCTGGACATAGCCTGGCATTCGGGACCCTTGCACCGCCGGTTGCCATCCTCGATGCAAGTCCCCGACCTACCAGTTGCTTCATACCCAGCTCGGCTATAATCTGTTCTTCCTAGGCCGGATCGGTCCCTGGCCCAAGGTTTCCGATCCGAAGAACCATCGCCCTTGTCGACAAGTTGTCCATGACCACGCGCTTACGCTAACTTCTAGACTTAACGTAATGCATGGTCTCATCATCATCAATTAGTTCCTTTGCTTTACTCTTTTCACTTTTCACACTTCTTTTGCAGAGCCCCAAACCAGGGTTGCCTCGGCGACTGAACCACAGTCCCGACACATTTCCTCTCGGCGACTAACCATCGCTTAGACTTAACATTCTTTGAACTCCGGAAACGACTACTGCATAGCCTTCCCACTTAACTTGAACATAATGTATTCCTTAAGCATCGACAGACCGTGGCTAACTTTCCACTGAACCAACCGTGGCTCGTGCCTTAAACCGACTCGTGTTCTATGCAACGCTATCGCCCAAGTCATACTTTATATGACGGGCCTTGGGATCGTGGGACTATTTATCTCGACAACCGCAGAATGAGTGGGACAGCACTTGGAATGACTTAGGTCGACCGGCATAACTTTGCCTAACTTACTCAAGCCTACAACTTAACCCAAGGGACGAGCAAAGGCTATGCCAAGCCTTGCGTAGTGGAATCGCGCATGCTTTATCAAGCGTTTACGCGGGCGACGCCTATGACTTAGGCTAACTCTTAGCTTTTGCACCGAAGACCAACTTTCCTTCTCCCAAGCCACGGGACAAAGGACCGAGTGCCATTTTCAAAACATGCCGTGCACCAACTCTAGGCCGACCGTGGGACGTTTTCCATGTTCTAACTCATTTCGACCCGTCGGGATTATTTCCTTAGCTATGTGGATTCGTCTCTTTTATTATTAAGCCTACTTGTGCAAGTTGAAAATACGATTTATTATGTGAAGGTAAAGATGAGGCAAGTTCACCGAAACTACCCCACCTGAGCGAGCGGTCGTCTTGACCGAGCGAGCCTTCGAGCAGCCGTTGCAGGGCTAAGGCCGAACACCGTCGGCATTTTGATTCCTCCGATTGACTTTGCGGGACGGGGCACTACAACATACACCACTCAGAACAAGTCTCGTCCTCGAGACTTTCCTGAAGGCAAGCCATCCTACCATTTCTATGGCCAAGACTTAATCGTACCTAGACACGGGACTATCGCAGTCGTGCAGGTACGCCAGTACTTATCGTATATACTCTGCCTACGCGTTTCCTCGATTCGGAGCCACGCTCGTACTATTATCATTCTTTCCCTTGATACTATTTTAAATTCTCGATATTCTTCCATTCCCCAAGTCTCATTTGAATTCATCTATCGCTTGGTTGGATCGTGCATGCATTCCAAGCGTCCCCAAAATACATACATTCAGCCAAACCGCATGATAGAGAATTTGTCATTGTTACTCGACTCATATCGTGCACATACTCAGGCGTCCCTGAAATATATGCATGTCAGTCGAATCTCGTGAGCAGGGTTTCCTTTTCGTGATTCACGCTATCCATCCATGCCAATCCTCAAGATCAATCTTTTGATTGCTAACACTTGAAACAGGCGTCTCGCCTAACCGCTAGGCCAATTCTTTTCGAGGCTAAGTCAATGTCAGGATTGGAATCATAGTTTCCCAACAATAATGCCAACACTGACCCCAATCCTAGGGTCAAACCAAAGTCGGTAGTACGGGATTTTCTACCCAAGCTCGCGTTACTCAGATTTCTAAACATCGAGCACGATCACCTATTCGCATCAATGCATGCGTTGCACATATTCGATTTTATCCAAATCACGAACTCTAACCAATTCGTGCATTCGATCACGAGGTCATCTAGCTCGACAATACGTTGCGCCCCAATCTCACACGAGTCCGATTATCCACGACGGTTCATGAATCACCATGCAATGCTCCCGCAGAATAATCATTCTCATCGGGGAGTAACTCTTGTTTGAGTTTAGACTAGCTCATTCTCGATACGCGGATTGGACCTACTCAATCCTCAAGTTTAATCCTTCAAGCACCCAAATTCATTCTCGAGTCACCTCCGCGTCAAACCACAAGTCGAAGAAATCAGATTGCCATGCCATCCAAGTTCAATCACTCCCGCTGTATGAATCACCATACCAGCGCTCACGCGGAGTGATCGCCCTAATCGGTGTGAAGCATGTGCGAGGCTGGGATTGCGCTCGCATAAGACAAGAATGTCGAAGTTGTGGTTATCGACGAAGCAAATCCAACCATTTTTATTTTTCATCCAATCCAAGTTCGATAGTCCGACCGTCATTTATTCAACTAGAAAATCCTCGAGCCAAGTTTTATCTCTTCCTCGATACATTTCAATATCCCGAGTATAGCATCCATCGGAACAATGACATTTGCACGATCGTCATTCGTCGAGTCAGAGTACCCCCGAGTTATCGCATATCGATCTTTGATATGCCTCAATACCATCGACGATATGCGTAACCTGACGATCTTCCTTTGTAACCAATTTTGAGTCGTACGACTGATGTTATTGTCCGAGTTGGATATTCCACAATTTTTTCGATATTCAAGATCAAGTTCGATCGCTATTCCTCAAGCTCATTTCAAGATCGTTGTTCGAAACTCAAGTCACGTTTCATTTGAAACAATCCAAAATCGTACGCACGATCCTCTAAGTTTCCTCGATCAAGACCATTCATTTTCATTCATCGTTTCGAATCATTTTCTAACTTGCGTTGCCTATTCACAAGTTGTCCGAACAAGATGCTCGTTCGGAACATTCGAAGTCACGATCAACTAAGCGTGACGCGATCTAAGGCTTTGCGCGATCGCATCGCCTCGCCGATATACTCACCGTTACTCGTAATCCTCAATCTTCGCTCAAATGATTTCTAAGAAAAATCCATACACCACTCGAATTTGAGCCATAAGATCTAGTCCTCAATCACTTCGTATCATTCGCTAAGACATCCTTCCGATTCGTTCGACGAATCTCTAGCGTAATCGCTCACGTCGCATCGATGGGCTAAGTCGTTTGCACTACTCCTCAAAATCCAAACCGATCTTCCACGTACGCCTAAGCGTTAGTCTGATAGCGTTTCTATCGACAGACACTCGAAGTGTTGCTTCGTTTTCCGACCGAACGGTACTCAATATCGCTCGCGACTCATTTGCACCAAAAAGTCTAGGTGCGCGACGTGCGGGCTAAGTTGTGCTGCATAACCATCCCGTACGGACTATATTTCGAGTTTGCACGCTCAATTTCTAACGTCGGCATAGGACTATTTGGGCACGTACGCAACTTTGCTAACATTAGCATGTGTTTTCATTCAAGACAAGTTGATACCGTTCGACACAAAGGCCGTTGCCTGTCGATGCGTTTGGTTGAACGCTTGTACGAGCTTCTAAAAATATTTAGACTTATTGTATGGACATGCCGAGGGACATTCGAGAGAGAGCGCACACTTCTTTAACAACGACGAGCTTTCAAAACTGAGAAATTTGACGTGAAGTCCAAGGACGTAAAGCCGTGCTTTGATACCATTATGTCACATCCCGCTCCCGTAGGAGCGATCGTCCTAGCTAAGGCGTGATGCCGCACGAGCCTAGATTGCGCTCGTGCAAGGCAGTTTCATAATGGCCGATTACATCGACGGCGACGGGGTCGTCGCACAGAAGTCCCAAGCAGAAATATTGAAACATGCAGCGGAATTTAACAAGTACACATGAACAGAAGTCATTCAAAAGAAGCTCTTTATTGATATTGAATAGAAGATTACATTTGTGGGCGCAAGGCCAATTTACAAGTCTCTCGTGCTCACTTTTCTCTCGATTATAAGTCATTCTGCTCTCTCTCATCTCTCGATTACAATGCTTGAGCCAGCGGAAGCTTCGGAAGGTGATGTCCATACATTATGTCCTGTATAAGTCTTCAGTCCACGCGGCCGCACACTTCGAATCGCCAAGGAATTCCGTACCTCGACGCATCCAAGCGAGCTCCACGCCACGAGCTTCTACCTGTGCCTGCACATGAAACACTGTATGGGTGTCAGTACTCAACTGTACTGGTGGAGTGAGCTCCTCGCCCACCCATACAAAACCAACACGTTTCATTTACTTTGTGCAACATAGTCCATTCTTATCAATTGTCTTTCTATTCTTGCCTTAGGATCAGTTTTTAGGACCGATACCTTTGCTACTTGTGTCTAAGGACCATCCCCGTGCTTGTCCAACGACGTTAACTCATACTTTTGCCTTAGACCCTTCTCGTGCCAATAACGTTAACCTATCAAGTCGTGTTTGTCTTACGGCCATAATCAGAGATGCAACTACACAAAAGACTCTATTTTCTTGCCTCTAGACCTTTTTCGTGCTTGCATTGTTGACGCACCGACTTATACTTGTCTTTCGTGCCAAACTCTGGGACGTAATGACTCGGTCGTGCCACGAACTCGATTCGTGCTTCAATATCTCCGAGGCAGTGCCTCCTCGCTTAGTCTCGTCTACACTTGTGTTGTGACAACGCGGCCGTGCCTCATATTTCGAGGTCGTGCCCAGCAACTCAGCGTAACTTTACCCAACTTGTCCTACGGCCCTTCTTGACTTAACTCGCAACATCTCAAGTCTAAATTATACAAACTCTATGCCAAACTTAACACACGATGCCATATCCCGTGCCGAAGCACGTCGCCTTCGCTGTAGCCAAATATTAGACCCAGACATTGTGTCTTCTAACTGCATCCACATTCGACTCGACTCAATCCAAAGGCACACACGCGGATTGCCGCCCGTGCCGACACATCTATATGAAAGGTCACTGGCATTAACTAGCCATCCTGGACATAGCCTGGCATTCGGGACCCTTGCACCGCCGGTGGCGATCCTCGATGCAAGTCCCCGACCTACCGGTTGCTTCATACCCAGCTCGGCTATAATCTGTTCTTCCTAGGCCGGATCGGTCCCTGGCCCAAGGTTTCCGATCCGAAGAACCATCGCCCTTGTCGACAAGTTGTCCATGACCACGCGCCTACGCTAACTTCTAGACTTAACGTAATGCATGGTCTCATCATCATCAATTAGTTCCTTTGCTTTACTCTTTTCACTTTTCACACTTCTTTTGCAGAGCCCCAAACCAGGGTTGCCTCGGCGACTGAACCACAGTCCCGACACATTTCCTCTCGGCGACTAACCATCGCTTAGACTTAACATTCTTTGAACTCCGGAAACGACTACTGTATAGCCTTCCCACTTAACTTGAACATAATGTATTCCTTAAGCATCGACAGACCGTGGCTAACTTTCCACTGAACCAACCGTGGCTCGTGCCTTAAATCGACTCGTGTTCTATGCAACGCTATCGTCCAAGTCATACTTTATATGACGGGCCTTGGGATCGTGGGACTATTTATCTCGACAACCGCAGAATGAGCGGGACAGCACTTGGAATGACTTAGGTCGACCGGCATAACTTTGCCTAACTTACTAGAGCCTACAACTTAACCCAAGGGACGAGCAAAGGCTATGCCAAGCCTTGCGTAGTGGAATCGCGCATGCTTTATCAAGCGTTTACGCGGGCGACGCCTATGACTTAGGCTAATGTCACGACCCGTACCCTAGAGTTAGGGCACGAGAAGTGGGTACGTCCAGCCTACGCCGCAGTGTCGGCGGTAGAACGCTGTCCTAGGTCTCATGCATCTAACAGTATAAGGCTAAATAGTTTATACTCCCCGAGTGGGGGTGACATAGCAGGTACAGACTCAATCACATCTAAGGTAGAGCATGATAAGGATAGATAAAACATAAAATCCAAAAGAGGTACAACAGAAAGAAATTTAAGTGTCTAAGATACACAAATCCAAAAATACATCTCAAATCTCCAAACTCAGATACAGTAATCCGTAAAGTAAATACAACTCCAGACAATTGAAAATAGCTAACTAAACAACCTCTAATGTGTCTCCTCTAGGCTTGCAGGCAATCTCCAAGCTATCTGTAAAATTTATCAACGGGTCCAGTCAGGACAGGAGCGAGTACAGTACATCTCAACAATATCATAACAGGTTAGGAAATATAAACATGCTGGAGAGTAAGATACAGGATCTGAAGAAATAACATGATGAAAAAGAGAGAGACTGTAAGTAAATAGCTACACTATATAGAGAACTATCAGTGACTAGTGATTCAGAGCACAAGATGGTTATGTAAACGGCACGATGTTGTACACGAGTAATCTACAGAGGTTGTACACGAGTAATCTACTGGATTGATTATATAACCACTTCTACTCCCCCGTCCCAATCAATACACAAGGATCAAGCTAAGTTATGTTATTGCACACGAAGTATACTCGCACACGAGATCATGTGAATACATGAATATACACGATTTCACACGATTTGTACACGAATGTCACGAATACAAGGAGTACACGATGCTCACGATAAAGTACACGAACACGAATACCCGATGTATCTGCTAAGGAGATAACATCGCACAACAAGATCTATATAGTACTAATCTGTGTTTCCAACGTGTCAGCATCATATAAAGTAATATAAAGCAGGAAATATAATCCTAAACAAGATATGAAATGATCAGAGAATGTACTCGCCTGGTGTCTGAATGTCCAAAGTAAATATACTATCCGAGGAGAGGTGTCTGGCTCATAATCAGAACAGCACAAGTCACAATATGTCCAGAAGGGTAATATAAAGCACTACAATGCATTCTACATGAATCTAGGTCAAACTAGGCCAAAGTCAACCCTTGGTCAACTGCACTAGTCAAACTAGGTCAAACTAGGTCATGTCCTAACCCAGCAAGTCTTACTAGGCCTAACCAAGACTATCCTAGCAAGCACACATCAATATAAGGCTATACAAGCCAACATACACCCAACTCTATATAGTATGTAATTATTCAATACTCAAATAGGCAAGAATTCACATTGGATATACACTAGGTAATTTATTACTTTAAGCTATATATGTCTACACATATATACACATGCATATATTGGTATTCAACAATAGGTCTATAATCATGGCATTTCAAATGGTTATATAAACTTATATATTACAACACAATATGCTAACATATATATAATATACATACATAGCTAAGTTAACTATATTCATAAATACTTATTTAAGAGGCTATGTGTGTGTATGTGAACATGGTAAAGGGGCAAGTAAGGGTTAAATGGGCATACATAGTGTATACATATCAAAGAGTGTCAAAGTGTAAGTGAACAAAGTGTCAAGTGTGATAGTGTCAACTTAGTGTAAGGAGGTACATGAGGTAATATAGAATTTGTGTTAACATAGAACATTACATCTCATTAACTTGTATATTGCATACATTACATCTATTATTATATTACATTCATGCTTGCATTCATTCATCATTTATTTATTCTCTTGTACTACTATATGCACCATACATCACATACTATGGAACCTACATATTCATTACAAGCCATACTTATACATGCTTACATTAGATAGAATACTTACACCTCGTATATCATTTATTTAACCACTTACTCATGCTTATATTCTCTATTTAGTTACAAAATGTATATACATTAACATGGGTTAAAATCAAATAGAACATTATATTACACACAAGGGTGCACAAAATGCATATGCCGAATAGTAACTCCTACTAATAATCAATACTGTACCATCTTAGCATGAATTAAAATCTAGGATTAAAATATGTTATAGATCTATGTGTTAGCTTTCCGAAACTTCAAACGGATCGCGTTTTCGTTTCCGGAAACTCCCGGAATCGCAAAAATACCGAGAACGCGTTTGTCTTTCGTACAGCTGACACTCAAATAATTCTCCAGAAAGTTACAGAAAGAATTAGGCCTATTAATATATGTTTTTGGAAAGCTAACTTCAATACGCTTCTTTTAAAAAAATGGGAGATTAAACCGAGTTTTGAGCTAGAAGTTATGATATTTCTAAATTAGGGCTGAAATTAAAAACGTGGATAAAAATTATGACGAATTTAGATAGTTTGAGCCAAAAGAATACACAATATATATCCTAATTATCCACAACAATAATAGCAATAATAATATGAGGAACCACACTCACAAACTTGATTATATAATCATCATGAACCATTTATTACATATATAAATATAGATACACTCTCATTACAATATATATATATAAATCTATATATGTAATATGAACACATCCACAACACAAAGGACACTCCTATGACCTCCAAATGGACACAAATGGAGATATAACCATGGGGGTCATTCCTATGGGTTCAAAATAGACCTATATGCATGAGGAAATAAAAAGGAGAAGGGATTTATACCTCCCGGTAGATCGAATCGAAGAAAAGCCTTCCCGGAGCGACACCGACACATAGAGATTCCAAAAGGACACGAACGAGCTCCGAATCCTCCCAAACTTGGGTATAGAATGGAGAAGGAAAGAAGAAGATTTGGTGGTGAAATGGAAGGATTTGGTGGAGAAATTGCTAGGAATTGCTCTCTAAAAATTTGGGGAAGAACAAGAGAGAGAAAAATAGATAGATAATGACAAATGGGAGGCTCAACCCTATCCTTATTATGGCTGGCCATAAAGGTGGTTTTGTCCTATTAGGAAAAGTCCAAAAGCCCCTACTAACATATTCTATGAGTATTAGGAAAGGGCTAATTGGTTGGGGCTAAATTAGTCATTCTAAAGTCTCTAATCACACTAACCTTATCCATAATAATTAGTCTAACCTCTAACTAAAATATTTCTATCATGTGGACTAAAATTAATATCATGTGGGTCATGCCTAACTAGTATGTGGGTTCCACTAGAGTCAAACTACCCCTGGGTCTCCGTTTCAAGTCGGATTGAGTTGAAATTCGAACCCGACTCAATAACCCCAAAACAATATCATAAATAATAAAATAATATCAAAATAATTCAAAGAGGTCAAATACAAAAATATCCTTAGGTCAAAAATAATATTAAAATATCATAATCACATGGTTAGGCTCTAGGTCAAACAGTCTCTAGGGTTTCACTAGCAAAACGTCAAAACCACAAGTCATTGATTTAAATAATGTTAAAATGATTTAAAATCACCAAAAATTATATCATGAATTAAATATCATTATTAAAATAATTATAAATATAAAATTTCAAAATTACCCTCATTTGGGAAACTGGGTGCTACAACTCTACCCACCTTAGAAAAATTTCGTCCTCGAAATTTAAGATCGATAATACTCCTTCTAGAGCCTCTAACATACCCAATATCTAAGGTAACACTTCCTAACACTGGAATAATAAACGGACATCTAAAAAGTGTCAATCTAGGAATACCTCCAATACTGATCTGCTGCACGGCGGTAATGGAACTTCAATAAAATATGGACTGGAACCTATATCCAAGGGACTGGACCTATTTTAAAGTGGTCTTAACTAAGGATGAAAAGGAACTGATCATAGGCTATAGGTATGCTCAAACTATTATCTTCCTATTAACCATCTATTAATACATTCTATTACCAAAGGAACGATACATTACTAAGACATATAGGCCCCTATCTCTCATAACACATTTATGCTCACCAAAAGACTAGTACATCCCATCAAGGCTGATACTATAATCTCTCATAAATCTTATAAGCTACATGTTTATAGACACACATCCCCACATCAAGGACTAACCTATATATATCTACAACTGATACTAATGGGGTGACGTCCCTATTTCCCAACAATCAAGGTCTAAAAAAAATTCTAAATCATGTAATTTGAAGGAATAGTATACAAGGTCAGGGCATACCGTAGCAGTTGGAAGTCTCACCTAGGTGCACTGGTCATTCTAGGTCAAAACAGTACTATGGTATCAACACACAAACAATCTAGGGTGTCCTAATTTAGAAGGTAAGGGAACAACAATCATCAAGGTTGTAGGGCTGTCTACCATCCTATATAAAAATTGGTCATTAACAAGCAACTAAGAAATTATTAAAAGGTTACTATTCCATAAAATGGCAAAAATTAAAAATTTAGGCACAACAAATCACAAATAGATTTTTGTCTTGACACGATCTAAGTTGATCAATTTCGGGATAAAACGAGATTTGGACAAGAAGGAAAATCAATGAAATCAAGGTATGAGCATGAGCATCCAATGATGGAGGTTCAGGTCATGATTAAATTTAATTCGACTGAGTACGAATACGAGGTTCATAGGCGATGAAAAGATTTCAAGAAAAATTGTCAAGGCTGTCGCGAATGAGACTCTAGGGTCAAGTTTAACTATGTCTCCATTCTCGTAGATTGATACATGAAAAAGTGAACCAAAGTGCAATAGGTTGATCAGACCATCATGTACCGGTTCTGATTAGACAATATGTTAGTGGGTGGCCACCCAATAAAACATGTCATGACCAAGCTCGAAAATAGATAAGCTTGCAAAACTAAGGCTAATTTAGCAGCACAAGATATAAGGGTGGTAATGATGAAAGGAATTACATAGTCCAAGTTTCTTAACCAACGGGTCAAGTAATCAGATAAGGTACAAGGTTAAGCATCTAAGGAAACAAGCAGAACACCATCACATGTCGGGTCGAAAGAATTGAGTCAAGGCTGGATTTCTAATTGAAATAAGAAGAAATTTAGTATAATGGTAGAGGTTATAGTTTAGCCAGTTGACCAGAAAATTATATCAAGAAAATAGAGTACAAGAAGACGGGTTTTAGTGGGACATGATATACCTACACGAAGGTGAGCTCGTCTAGGTCTTGCATATAAGATTTGTTGGAGGGTAACAGCTAGTATTACATTCCGAATATCAAAGTCACGATAAGAAACGTCAAGGATCTCAATTAGAAAGTGGGAGTTCAAGAGGTGGTAATTAATGCACAAAAATAATGAAGATCGAGTTAGTCATCTGCTTCTGATACTCTTAAGTCCATCTGGTCATAACTTGCCAATCATATCTTTACCTCACCAGTCTCCATATGAAAATTTAACCTTTACTTAAACCCTTACCATGACTACCGTAGGCAATTCCCAATTTCCAAACATCACTCTTGAAGCACAACCCTCACATTTAGGAATCAACATTAACCATTTATTTAAATTTCCAAGTTCTTTCACCTTGTCTTAAATTTGACCCAAAACCTCTAAATTCCGTTTACGAATTCCTTGAACTTGTTCAAATTGTTCTCCTCGTATTATTTAATTTAAATCTCTAGGCCTTAAAAAACTTATCTTTCATCATAAAATCAACTTCCGTATTTTCTTCGACATACACCCTTGAATATTATTCTCCTAAAAATATTTCACAACAATATCTAAACTTCCATAACTTTGTGCTCTCTCTATCCCTAGTCATTTCCTCGTAACATCTTGTTTAATATCCTTATTAAACACAATTAACTTATCTTTTCCATTACTAACCTTCTACATAGCCTCAGAGTAAAAGTTTTTCCCAGAATCAATAACCAAGATTTTCTAAGTTCTCAAAACTAGGTTGACCTCTGATATCCTCATTAGTTTTGAATACACCTATAAACTATCTCATAACCCCAAAATTTCTCTAAATGTAATTGTTTCCATATTGGCAGTATACATCTCCTTATTCTATTCGAGACCTTTACCACATTTCTATCTCAAGTTTTCATATGGAACACTCTACATTTGATTTCCTTTAGATCATCATAAAATAACCAGTTATGTCTTCTCTGAGCTACATAATTTACGTCACTTCCTCAGCCTTCCCCATGCAAAAGATACGAAGATTCAAGGGTTTCGAAGTACATCTGGTAGGGACGACAAGATATGGGTAATTAATGTAATGAGACAGAGTTTAAGATAAGAGGTAAATAAGAATGCAAGGGAATAATGGCGAGAAAGAATAATGAAGATATGTTCCTTCTCATCGGTTTAAACGAGAGGAACCCATCAAGCTTAAATTCAATAGCAAGGAATGAGGGTGAATCCAAACAAGAGGAAAAGAAATTCCAATTGAAGTTCAAAATGAGTTTCTCAGGGGTCGTCCCAGAAATCTCTCAAAGAATCCTAAGTGTGATTGAGTACCTTGGATTTGAAAATATTAATCTAAATACAAAATTAAATCAACAACTACAAAATTTTATCAAAATCATCAACTAATACCAGGATTCAAAGTTCTACAATGAATCCACAAAATCAAATTCAAATCAAGAAAAAAGGTGAATCAAAACAAGGAAAAGGAGTTTAAATCGGAATTCAAAATGAGATTCTCAAGGGTCATCCCAGTAATCTCTCAAGGAATCCTAACAGTGATTGAGTATCCTCTCATCCTAACACCTTAATTTATATATCCTATAGCAGGCTCGTAGTAGTACAACTAAGTCGTTGCGCTACTACGAAATCGTACTAATGCGAATCTCGACCTACATGGGCCACCACTAAAAACGTGTCACGACCCGCACCCTAGAGTTAGGGCACGAGAAGTGGGTACGTCCAGCCTACGCCGCAGTGTCGGCGGTAGAACGCTGTCCTAGGTCTCATGCATCTAACAGTATAAGGCTAAACAGTTTATACTCCCCGAATGGGGGTGACATAGCAGGTACAGACTCAATCACATCTAAGGTAGAGCATGATAAGGATAGATAAAATATGAAATCCAAAAGAGGTACAACAGAAAGAAATTTAAGTGTCTAAGATACACAAATCCAAAAATACATCTCAAATCTCCAAACTCAGATACAGTAATCCATAAAGTAAATACAACTCCAGACAATTGAAAATAGCTAACTAAACAACCTCTAATGTGTCTCCTCTAGGCTAGCAGGCAATCTCCAAGCTATCTGTAAAATTTATCAACGGGTCCAGTCAGGACAGGAGCGAGTACAGTACATCTCAACAATATCATAACAGGTTAGAAAATATAAACATGCTAGAGAGTATGATACAGGATCTGAAGAAATAACATGATGAAAAAGAGAGAGACTGTAAGTAAATAGCTACACTATATAGAGAACTATCAGTGACTAGTGATTCAGAGCACAAGATGGTTATGTAAACGGCACGATGTTGTACACGAGTAATCTACAGAGGTTGTACACGAGTAATCTACTGGATTGATTACATAACCACTTCTACTCCCCCGCCCCAATCAATACACAAGGATCAAGCTAAGTTATGTTATTGCACACGAAGTATAGTCGCACACGAGATCATGTGAATACATGAATATACACGATTTCATACGATTTGTACACGAATGTCACGAATACAAGGAGTACACAATGCTCACGATAAAGTACACGAACACGAATACCCGATGTATCCGCTAAGGAGATAACATCGCACAACAAGATCCATATAGTACTAATCCGTATTTCCAACGTGTCAGCATCATGTAAAGTAATCTAAAGCAGGAAATATAATCCTAAACAAGATATGAAATGATCAGAGAATATACTCGCCTGGTGTCTGAATGTCCAAAGTAAATATACTGTCCGAGAAGAGGTGTCTGGCTCCTAATCAGAACAGCACAAGTCACAACATGTCCAGAAGGGAAATATAAAGCACTACAATGCATTCTACATGAATCTAGGTCAAACTAGGCCAAAGTCAACCCTTGGTCAACTGCACTAGTCAAACTAGGTCAAACTAGGTCATGTCCTAACCCAGCAAGTCTTACTAGGCCTAACCAAGACTATCCTAGCAAGCACACATCAATACAAGGCTATACAAGCCAACATACACCCAACTCTATATAGCATGCAATTATTCAATACTCAAATAGGCAAGAATTCACATTGGATATACACTAGGTAATTTATTACTTTAAGCTATATATGTCTACACATATATACACATACATATATTGGTATTCAACAATAGGTCTATAATCATGGCATTTCAAATGGTTATATAAACTTATATATTACAACACAATATGCTAACATATATATAATATACATACATAGCTAAGTTAACTATATTCATAAATACTTATTTAAGAGGCTATGTGTGTGTATGTGAACATGGCAAAGGGGCAAGTAAGGGTTAAATGGGCATACATAGTGTATACATATCAAAGAGTGTCAAAGTGTAAGTGAACAAAGTGTCAAGTGTGATAGTGTCAACTTAGTGTAAGGAGGTACATGAGGTAATATAGGATTTGTGTTAACATAGAATATTACATCTCATTAACTTGTATATTGCATACATTACATCTATTATTATATTACATTCATGCTTGCATTCATTCATCATTCATTTATTCTTTTGTACTACTATATGCACCATACATCACATACTATGGAACCTACATATTCATTACAAGCCATACTTATACATGCTTACATTAGATAGAATACTTACACCTCGTACATCATTTATTTAACCACTTTTCATGCTTATATTCTCTATTTAGTTACAAAATATATTTACATTAACATGGGTTAAAATCAAATAGAATATTATATTACACACAAGGGTGCACAAAATGTATATGCCGAATAGTAACTCCTACTAATAATCAATACTGTACCATCTTAGTATGAATTAAAATCTAGGATTAAAGTATGTTATAGATCTATGTGTTAGCTTTCCGAAACTTCAAACGGATCGCGTTTTTGTTTCCGGAAACTCCCGGAATCGCGAAAACACCGAGAACGCGTTTGTCTTTCGTACAGCTGACACTCAAATAATTCTCTAGAAAGTTACAGAAAGAATTAGGCCTATTAATATATGTTTTTGGAAAGCTAACTTCAATACGCTTCTTTTTAAACAATGGGAGATTAAACCGAGTTTTGAGCTAGAAGTTATGACATTTCTAAGTTAGGGCTGAAATTAAAAACGTGGATAAAAATTATGACGGATTTAGATAGTTTGAGCCAAAAGAATACACAATATATATCCTAATTATCCACACCAATAATAGCAATAATAATATGAGGAACCACACTCACAAACTTGATTATATAATCATCATGAACCATTTATTACATATATAAATATAGATACACTCTCATTACAATATATATATATATAAATCTATATATGTAACATGAACACATCCACAACACAAAGGACACTCCTATGACCTCCAAATGGACACAAAATAGACACAAATGGAGATACAACCATGGGGGTCATTCCTATGGGTTCAAAATAGACCTATATGCATGAGGAAATAAAAAGGAGAAGGGATTTATACCTCCCGGTAGATCAAATCGAAGAAAAGCCTTCCCGGAGCGACACCGACACGTAGAGATTCCAAAAGGACACGAACGAGCTCCGAATCCTTCCAAACTTGGGTATCTTCCTCCTTGGCTAGAATGGAGAAGGAAAGAAGAAGATTTGGTGGTGAAATGGAAGGATTTGGTGGAGAAATTGCTAGGAATTGCTCTCTAGAAATTTGGGGAAGAACAAGAGAGAGAAAAATAGATGAATAATGACAAATGGGAGGCTCAACCCTATCCTTATTATGGCTGGCCATAAAGGTGGTTTTGTCCTATTAGGAAAAGTCCAAAAGCCCCTACTAACCTATTCTATGAGTATTAGGAAAGGGCTAATTGGTTGGGGCTAAATTAGTCATTCTAAAGTCTCTAATCACACTAACCTTATCCATAATAATTAGTCTAACCTCTAACTAAAATATTTCTATCACGTGGACTAAAATTAATATCATGTGGGTCATGCCTAACTAGTATGTGGGTTCCACTAGAGTCAAACTACCCCCGGGTCCCCGTTTCAAGTCGGATTGAGTTGAAATTTGAACCCGACTCAATAACCCCAAAACAATATCATAAATAATAAAATAATATCAAAATAATTCAAAGAGGTCAAATACAAAAATATCTTTAGGCCAAAAATGACATTAAAATATCATAATCACATGGTTAGGCTCTAGGTCAAACAGTCTCTAGGGTTTCACTAGCAAAACGTCAAAACCACAAGTCATTGATTTAAATAATGTTAAAATAATTTAAAATCACCAAAAATTATATCATGAATTAAATATCATTATTAAAATAATTATAAACACGAAATTTCAAAATTACCCTCATTTGGGAAACTGGGTGCTACAGCTAACTCTTAGCTTTCGTACCGAAGACCAACTTTCCTTCTCCCAAGCCACGGGATAAAGGACCGAGTGTCATTTTCAAAGCACACCGTGCACCAACTTTAGGCCGACCGTGGGACGTTTTTCATGTTCTAACTTATTTTGACCCATCGGGATTATTCCCTTAGCTATGTGGATTCGTCTCTTTTATTATTAAGCCTACTTGTGCAAGTTGAAAACACGATTTATTATGTGAAGGCAAAGATGGGCAAGTTTACCGAAACTACTCCACCTGAACGAGCGGTCGTCTTGACCGAGCGAGCCTTCGAACAGCCGTTGCAGGGCTATGGCCGAACACCGTCGGCATTTCGATTCCTCCGATTGACTTTACGGGACGGGGCACTACAGAAGCCGAGGCATTACCCCTACCTGAGAACCTCATCGTAGTGTCATACTACTGTAGCATGAGGTCTCAGCCTCTTTGTAGTGCCAATCTACTCAGCATGAAGCCTAAGGCTTCCTTGCGGTGTTACGCCGCAACGACATGGCTTGCAAGGCCGAGGCTTTACCCCTACCTGGGTACCTCATCGTGGTGTCGTGCCACTGTAACATGGGGCCATCCTTCCCTTTGTAGTGCTGTCTACAACTCTTTATTTCCGTCATACAGCATTAGGCTACCTGCCTATTTGCGGTGCTACGCCGCTATGACTTGGCTTGCAAAGCCGAGGCATTACCCCAGACCTGGGAACCTCATGGTAGAGTCACCCTACTGTAGCATGGATTTCACTCCTTGTAGTGCTGCTCTACCGTGCTTCCTGTAAAGCACACCAGGCATTCACTCTGCCTGAGAACTCATTAAGGCGTTTAAGCCAACCTTCCACATGATCTATTTTTTTTGCAGAAAATACATAGTAGACAACAGTGGTTGTGGGTCCGTATCCCTTCCATGTTCCAGAGAACAAGTACCCACTGTTACCTAATAGTTTTCCAGTCAGTGATCCTCCTTTGAACCAAAAGTTAGATGCCTAGTAGATTTCTCTTTGAACTAATAGCATAAAACTTTATGGTAGGATTACAAAGACACACTATCAGAATGCCTTCAAGCCTATTTTACAAGCTGTGTCATCGACCAACTGGCGCTTGAGGCCCTTTGTGAACGGATCTGCCAGGTTCTCCTGACTCCGAACTTCAATCACTGCAATTATACCTCTTTTGATAAGATCGTGTACTGCCCTGTGCTTCAACCGCACAGTCCTCTTCTTTCCGTTGAAGAGGTCATTTGATGCCACCGTCGCAGTCGTCTGGTTGTAACAGTATATCGGTATCGCCGATATCTGAGCCCCAACCACTGGAAGATCATACATGAGCTCCCGAAGCCATTCTGCTTCATCTGCTGCAGTTTCAAGTGCATAGAATTCAGATTCCATGGAGGAACGAGAGAGTATAGTCTGCTTCTTCGACTTCCACGATATAGCAGCTCTACCCAAGGAAAAGACATATCCACCTGTGGATCTTTCGCTTTCCACCTCTGAACATCAGCTAGCATCACTGAAGACTTCCACTACTGTCGGATACCCGGTATAGTACAGTGCATATGTCTGAGTCTTCTTGAGATATCTCATCACCCGCTTCACAGCTTTCCAGTGCTCAATCTCTGGGTTGCTTGTGAACCGACTCAGTATTCCCACGGCGAAAGCTATGTCAGGCCTTGTGGCAGTGGTTGCGTACATCAAACTTCCGATAACGCTAGAATACTCCAGCTGCCTGACGCTTTCCCTCGAGTTTGGCTTCAGCTTCTGATCACCCCTGTATGGCGTATCGATCCCTGGAAGATCCTTATACCCATAGCGTGTGAGCATCTTCTCAATGTACTGAGATTGTGACAGCGCTACTCCAGTGTTTGTCCGGATGATCTTTATGCCCAAGATGACATCTGCATCCCCCAAGTCCTTCATACTGAACTTGGTTGAGAGGAACTTCTTTGTCTCCGTGACACATCCTATATCCGTCCCTAGGATTAGCATGTCGTCCACGTACAGACAAACGATGACTCCTCTTCCATCAGCGAACTTTGTGTATACACATTTGTCCGTCTCGCTGACTCTGTAGCCGTTTGACCTAATAACTTTGTCAAACTTCTCATGCCACATCTTGGGAGCTTGCTTCAAACCATACAATAGTTTCACCAACTTGCAGACTTTGTCTTCAAGACCTTTGACGACAAATCCATCTGGCTGTTGCATGTAAATCTCTTCGGTCAGCTCCCCATTAAGGAATGCTGTCTTTACATCCATCTGATGTATCACCAACTTATGTATAGCTGCTAGAGCGATTAACATCCTGATGGTGGTCATCCGAGCTACTGGAGCGTACGTGTCAAAGTAGTCTATCCCCTGTTTCTGAGAAAATCCCTTGGCTACCAGCCTGGCTTTGAACTTGTCAATAGTTCCATCTGCCTTCATCTTCTTCTTGAAGATCCATTTACATCCGATGGGCTTTTCTCCTTCAGGTAGATCTACCAACACCCATGTGTTATTGGAGGTGATAGAGTCAAACTCGTCATTCACTGCCTCCTTCCAGAAGATAGCATCTCTGGTCTTCATCGCCTCATCATAGGTAAGCAGATCTGCTTCCACATGATAGGTGACAAAGTCATCTCCGAAGTCTTTCGGTCTCCTCGCTCGCTTAGCTGACGGCTCTGCGAGTTCTGGTACAAGAGTTGTTTCATCAACAACAGCTTCTTCTTGGACTACTGGCCCATATGAGATTTCAGTCTCATTTGCACCTACATCATTTTTCGAAATGTCCGAAAGAATAATGTTTTTGTCTTTTGCAAACTTGTCTTCAAAGTATTCAGCATCGCGAGATTCGATGATATGATTTGACTCAATATCAAGAAATCTCCTAGCATCACTCTTCTCGACATACCCCAAGAAGATCGCCTTCGTAGTCATTGTCCCCAGCTTCTGAATCTTCAGATCTGGGAGCTTTACATACGCCAGACACCCCCACACTCGAATGACATTCAAGTTTGGTCTGACTTTGAACCAGAGTTCATGAGGAGTTACGTCCGAAGTTGCATACAGCACTCTATTTAGAATAAAAGTGGCCATCAAAGCAGCTTCTCCCCAGTAGCATTTAGGAAGACCCGCGGTTAGCAGCATTGAGTTCATCATTTCTGTCAACGTTCTATTCTTCCTCTCCGCTACTTCCGTTAGATTGAGAAGAATACGGAGCAGTAGTCTCGTTTATGATTCCATGTTCTTTGCAGAAAAATGTGAATTCATGAGACCGATACTCTCCGCCTCGATCACTTCTTAGCCTCTTGAGTTGTTGTCCAGTTTGTCGTTCAGCCTCGGCCCTGAACTCCTTGAACTTCTCGAATGCTTCGTCTTTAGACTTGAGTAAGTAGACGACCGCGCATTTTGAGAAGTCATCGATGAAGGTTATAAAATACTTCATCATGGCTTTTGTAGAGAATTGCTTGAAGTCACAGATATCAGAGTGCACCAACTCCAGAAGATCTGTGCTTCGATTGACCCAATGAAAGGGTTTCCTTGTGATCTTTGTCTGAGCACATACTTCACACTTCTCTACCTTACCCCTATAATTGGAGATAAGTCCTAGACTGGATATTTTGTTAATTCTTTTACAATGAACATGTCCTAGTCTATTATGCCACAACTTAAGAGAATAATCAGATAATGCAACTGCATTAATATCATTAAACTGGTTGACAAGCTGAATTTTAAACATTCTTTCGGTTTGATAAGCCTTTCCGAAGAATGTTCCCTTCTTGGACATCACCATCTGACCAGCATTGATGTCCATCCTCAAGCCTGCGTTGCAGAGCAGGCTCCCAGAGATCAGGTTCTTGGCAATCACCGGAACATGCTTCACACCTTGAAGCGTCAGAGTGTTCCCAGAAGTGAGTTTCAGTTCCACGGTCCCGATCCCCAAAACTTCAGTTTGGGCCTGGTTCGCCATGACAACCTTCTCAGATATCGGCTGGTACGTGACGAACCATTCCTTGCCAGAACAGACATGGCAAGTCGCACCAGTGTCTATCCACCAGTCAGAGTCAACCCCCACAGTTGTGACCTGTGCGATCATAGCAACAATGTTAGAAACTAATGAAACCTTATTAGGCTCACCTTTCTCTGATTGTTTAGGCTTAGATCTACATTCACTCTTGTAGTGGCCTTTCTTGCCACAATTGAAATAAGTCACGTGGGACTTGGACTTCTGTTGTTTGAATGAAGGACCCTTCACTTTTAGATTGGTGAAGTCCTTCTTCTTGTGATGAGAAGCCGCCTGCTTCCCCTTGGGATCTTTCGTCTGCACTAGATTGGCTTTAGCCAATTGTTTGGACAGAGTGTCCACCTTCTGTTGGAAACGCATTTCGTCCTCAACATGGATCTCTTGAAGTAGATCTCCCAAGCTAATGTCTAGCTTCTTTCTGAGCATCCTTGCATAGAAGGTACTCCATCCAGCAGGAAGTTTTGAGACGATCCCTCCAACGACAAACTTGTCGGGAAGGGGCATCTCTTCGTCTTCCAGTTTCTGACGCAGCTTCAGAAATTTCTTCACCTGTGGCAACATGGACTTCTCGTCCTCAAAGCGCAATTTGTGATATTTTTCAACCACAAACATCTTGCTCATGTTCCTGTCTTCTTCATACAGTTTTTCCACAGACTCCCATATGTCTCTGGCAAACTCCTTCTTCGAGTAGGATTCTGCCAGGGAATCCTCCATAGCATTCAGGATGAGAAGCCTGCAGATGCTATTTTTCCTTCTCCATTTGGCCTGGAGTTTGGTAGCCGCATTGATTGCGGCAGTAGATCCAGTGTTTGGAACAGAAGGTTCTTCCTCCAACAGAACATGATCAACGTCTTTTAGTTGAAGAGTTAGATAAATCTTTCTCTTCCAGACTTGATAATGCTCTCCATCGAACTTTTCCAACTTGCAGTAGTCCGATTGGACGAGCGAAGCATTAATGTTTTCCATCTACACGGATCTTGCTTTGAGATTGTTAGTCCCGGGGCTTGATCAAAGATGGTAAAACAGATGCAATCGAGATCTACGATGATACAAAGGACCAAATAGCCAGATTACAATATGAAGGAGGAAAATAGAAAAGAGAAGATCTCTCGTTCTTCCTTGCAAATGTGTTGCAATTGGGACAGAACGAGTTACAAAATCTAGAGAAAGATGAGATAAAGAACAGTGCTGGGGTGTCAAAACACCATTGCTCAAAGCAAGATTCGCCCCACACGAATTGCTTCCAGGAACCAGCAAGTATGAAGAACTTGTGGAACGCTCGAAGTCACCTCTGTTCTGACTCCTCGGATGGACTTGCAATGTCGGCAGCAACTCCCTCTCTCTCTCCCTTTCTGACTTATAATTTTCGTAGTACCCACAAAGGAGGCCAGAAGAGAGTATATATAGAGAGAGGGTGGAAACCCTAGCCGTCTCTTTAGTTATGAAAAGATTGAATCAAATCACAAAAAGATAGCAACGAGATTAATTTAAATCCCACAAAGATAGCAACGAAATTAATTCAAATCCCACAAAAAGTGGATCTGAATTAATCGCATTGAATCAGTCTTTCCATAACTGACTTGTAGTCTGCACAGTCAGCGGAGCTCTCCATGCGGCAGCAGCAGCAGCAGCCTGGCCGCATGAGCCGCATAGCCTAATGGCCGCATGGGCCGCATGGCCTCATGGCCGCATGGACCGCATGAGCCGCATAGCCGTATGGCCATATGGACCGCATGAGCCGCATGGCCTCATGGACCGTATGAGCCGCATGAGCCGCATGAACCGCATGAGCCGCATGAGCCGCATGGACCACATGTGCCGCATGAGCCGCATGGACCGCATGGGCTGCATGAGGCCGCATATGAGCCGCATAAGACCGCATGGCTGCATATGAGCCGCATGACTGCTGACGTGCTAAGTGCAAAATATGCCAACAAAATGCCACATTACGCCTCATGAGCCCGAGTCCGAGTCTGAGTCCGAGTCGCTAAGCCCCTTTGGGGCTTAGCTCCAAATGGAATTAATCCAAGAGAATGACAAAAGCATTAATGCTTAATCCTTGGAGCCTTATTCTTACCTCCTGGTAAAATCACCCACATGGTTCCCTCCTTAGGGTCACCACCCCATGTGCATCTCTCAACAACACAACCAAGTATATATGTTGAGATAACTCATGGTGCATTTCCGATGTGGGACTAAACGTTTACAAGGCATGTTGAGAGCAAGTTCTCTCCATGTAAAGAAAGCACCAACAGTTTGGTTACCTAACCCTAACCCTAAAGTAAGCAACAACAAAAAAAAGATTAATCTTCCATCTTTTTTTTTCTTTTTTTTTGTGAGATGCCCGGCGTAACGTACGAAATTTTATGCACGCTACGTTGCATGTCAGTTGGACCAACAGTCCACATTTTTTCTGCGGTTCGATTCCGAGACAGTTCGTCTAAGGAGGTTATACCTCTCTTAACTGACTATAAGAGATGAGTTTGGTAATTAATCTTCCATCTCAAATAATACATACCATACATCTTAATGGGGTGGGCATACGGTTCTAGGACCCGCGTGTTGGGAACGAAGCGCGAAAACCGTTCCCCCAAACCAGAAAGTCCTGCGAGAGAACCGAGCAAAAGCACACAAACCAAAAACGCCAAACACAATCGCAGACACAAAGATTTTTGACGTGGAAAATCCTTGCGGGAAAAACTACGGGACAATCGGAGTCCAACCCTGAAGAACCTCCACTAATGGAATAAAGAGAATACACCCTCTACAAGCTCCTCCCGATCCAACACGGATCACCACAACTCACTTGAAAGAAGAAAATTTTTGATTGCGGACTCCGAAGAACAAGAGATGCCAAAAAATTATTCGAAGCAATATCTCTTTCACAATAGTCCTTAATCCTCTCTCTCTCTCAAAGATTGTAAAGCACTCTTTGTTTTTTGAGATAATTTTACAACTAGCATGCATCACCCTTTTATAAGCCCTTGGTAACCCATACATGGAAGGCCAATATATATAAAAACTTCCAATATAAATCAATCATATATTTAATGGAAATCCAATCATAATTAGCTTACCATAATTGGAAACCCAATAATATGGAAAGCTACTATATGAAGGGTCCAATCATAAATATATAATCAAAGTAAATATGGAAATCCAATCATATATTTCCTTACCATATATGTACCAAAATAAAATCCATGCACTCCCCAAGCTTCTCCGACACACGGATGGCGCTCGTCGCTCTCCGGAGTATTCTCCACATAGGTGGGAACCCCACCCACTCCAACAAATCTTCCCCTTCACAACTATGTGGAGGAGGTCGTCATCCCGACGATCTGCCTGCAGTACTCAAACTTCTCCCTCGGAAGAACCTTCGTGAGCATGTCCGCTCCATTGTCATCAGTATGAACCTTCTCAAGTGCCGCATCCTTCTTCTCAACCATATCCCGTATCCAATGATACCGAGTCTCGATGTGCTTGGACCGACTATGAAATGTCTGGTTCTTCACAAGGTGAATAGCACTTTGACCGTCGCAAAGCAAAGTATACAGCTCTTGCTTCAGTCCTATTTCCTGTAGCAGCTTCTTCATCCACAGCAACTCCTTGCAAGCCTCCGTCGCCGCAATGTACTCTGCCGCTGTCGTCGACAAGACAACACACTTCTGCAATCGCGACTGCCACGATACCGCTCCTCCAGCAAACATCATTACGTAGCCCGAAGTCGATCGCCTCGTGTCTACATCTCCAGCCATATCAGCGTCAGTATACCCAACCAGCTTCGGCTTGTCACCACCAAAAGAAAGTCTCCAATCGGCAGTGCCCTGAAGGTATCGTAGAATCCACTTGACCGCACTCCAATGTATCCTTCCAGGATTTAAAAGGTACCTGCTAACTGTGCCAACTGCAAGAGCGATGTTTGGCCTCGTACACACCATAGCATACATAAGACTTCCCACAGCTGAGGCATATGGAACCCGATCCATATCTTCCTTTTCGTCCACGGTAGATGGACACTGCTCCTCAGTGAGCTTAAAGTGAGCCGCAAGGGGGCAACTCACTTTCTTCGACCCGTCCATACCGAAACGCTGAAGTACCCAGTGAATGTACTTCTTTTGGGACAAATGTAGCAGCTTGGACTCTCTCTCTCGGTTGATCTCCATCCCAAGAATAGTCTTCGCTGCGCCCAAATCCTTCATAGAGAAGGCCGCGCCCAGTTGGCGCTTCAACTCCGCTATCCTAGTGGCATTCCAACCCACTAATAGCATATCATCTACATAGAGCAATAAAATAATAAAATCATCCTCGGCAAAATATCTCACAAATGCACAATGGTCCGACGTCGTCCGTACATAACCATGCTCTCCCATAAACGACTCGAACTTTCTGTACCACTACCTCGGAGCCTGCTTCAGACCATACAAGCTCTTTCTCAACCGGCAGACCAAATGTGACTTGTCCTTCTCACAGAATCCCTCTGGCTGCTCCATGTACAACTCCTCCTCAAGATTACCGTGGAGGAATGCCGTCTTCACATCCATCTGCTCGACCTCCAAGTCGAGACTGGCTGCTAATGCTAGCACCATCCGAATAGACGAATGCTTGACAATAGACGAAAAGATATCAACATAATCTACGCCTTTCTGCTGACCGTAGCCTTTCACTACCAGCCTCGCTTTATATCGAGGGCGAGTAGCATCATCCGTCTGCTTCACTCTAAATACCCATCGATTCTTCAAAGCCTTCTTGCCCTTTGGCAACTGCACCAGCTCATAAGTGGAATTAGTATGTAAGGAACTCATCTCCTCCTGCATGGCCTCCATCCACTCCTGCCTGTGTTCGTCTTCAATAGCCTCTGTAAAGCTTTCGGGCTCTCCTCCGTCAGTCAATAGCACATACTCATTCGGTGAGTATCTCGTAGATGGTCGACGATCTCTGTCGCTCCTTCTCAGTGGAGCCACTGGTGCTGGCTGTATACCAACAGCCTCCTCCCCTTCAGGAACTGCCTCCCCGGCATGCTCATCCTCCTGAGGGACACCCTGACCACCATCAGCAGGCTGATGATCAAGGTTGGGAGCAACTCCATGTACTGGCTCCTCCATAATGGGATCCTCTGCGATGTCCTCTGGAAACTGCTCGAAGCGAAATGACTCTAACTCAGGCAATTCCTCAGCCTCAGAAGGCGTCTCGGAATCCTGAGTGTTGGTCATGGTCTGATCCTCGACGAACACCACGTCCCTGCTTCTGTAGAGCTTTCTTCCCACCGGGTCGTAGAGTCTATAGCCAAACCCATCCCGACCGTAGCCAACAAAGACGCATCGCCTCGTCTTCGGCTCAAGTTTGGTCCTTTCGAACTTCGGTACATGCACGAAGGCCTTACAGCCAAACACTCGCAGGTGATTGTATGACGGCTCTTTGCCGTACCATACTTTATCAGGCACATCACCCTGCAAAGGAGCACTAGGAGACAAATTAATAACATAAGCGGCTGTGAGAAGAGCCTCACCCCAATAACTGCCCGGCAAGTTTGCTTCTGACAGCAAACACTGCACCCTCTCCATCAGTGTCCTATTCATGCGCTCTGCTACACCATTGAGCTGAGGTGTCTTTGGCAGAGTCTTCTGGTATCGTATCTCCTGCTCTCTGCAATAAGCATCAAAGGGACCGATGTATTCGCCGCCATTGTCGGACCGAACACACAATAACTTCTTGTCCGTCTCTCTTTCAACAGATGTCTGAAACTCTTTGAAAGTAGGCAGCACCTGATCCTTGGTCTTTAAGGCATAGACCCAAACCTTCCTGGTGTAGTGCCCCGTCCCTACATCGTGCCCCGTACTCTGTCCACGGGGTACGCGAGAAAGGAACACTGTCGCTATCGATTCGGTCGGGACCGATAGGTCGGGATCGGCCGAGTCGATCGAACGGGAACGGTTGAATTAAGATCCATTCCTCGTTATGGAATGTCTTCTTCAGAACCAAGTCCCATATTCAGCGGGTTGCGCCTCGAGGATTGACTCTGCGGCTGAGTCGAGAGAGACCTCCCGTTGCTCTGCTTTTCACGCCGCTTGCGTTGGTTTTGGCTTTGTTTTCTGAATGCGCTTTCGTGAATGTTTTCGATGGTTTTCATGGCTTGCATTTCGAACTCGCATTTCCTATCGAACTCCTTGAATAATGCAGTGTTCTAATCGGTTGCTTGTGCGATTTCAGGTAATCGCGTAGGCGACGTCTAGCGCGACCAACAAGTTCTCCCGCCGAAGTGAACTCAAGGTGAGTGGCTGACCCTTCTCTTCTCGACCCCTTCTTAAGTAAATCGATAGTGTTGTTGCGAAAGAAAGAATGAATGCAAGGGCACGAGCACGGTAAAATGATTAAGTTTCAAAGAGAACGAAGGCTACACCTTAATAACTGAATAATGTCTTAACTCGGTCATTGGACAACTTGTCGACAAGGAGAAAGTTTCCTCGAACGATAACCCGGGGCCACGGGATCGACTCGGCCTAGGAGGAAACACGGTATAGCTGTGCTGGATGAAAGCACGGGTTAAGCGGGGACTTGCAGCGGGGCTCGCTACTTGCGCTGCAAGGGCCCCGGCTAACAAAGCTATAAGTCCAGGATGGCTTGTGGTGTCAGTGACCAACCACACGTAATATTGCACTTGGCATGAAAAATGATAACAATTGACAGGAAAGAACATGGTAAGTCTCATAAGGCGCGGCGCGGCCCGCCGTGGGTAAGTTCCAACGTGAATTACATTATGCTTGTCATTTCTCGCTTGAAATTTATTAGGATGGTTAGAAACATTCATGAACTAAGTCATATAAACTCATTCAACCAAATGAGAGCTTGGAACTTAACTTGCCACGCACCAGTACAAAGTGTAAAGTACTGATCCTCGCTCTCCACGCAGGTACCCCGAACCACGAAGGGCGTGCCACCTAAAATCCCAAGGCGACGTGGACACTTTTGAAGCCTCATCCGTGCAAAGGCTTGTTCTGGATTCCTTTTGAAGAAGACCCGCACTCAGTCCAAAAGAAGATGGCGGCTCGACTCGCCTCGATAGCAGGTAGAAAGATGTTATATTTTGCTTGTAAAAAGGGGATGTAATGTATGGAACGACTATCTCATCGGCGTTCATTTTGTAAGTCGAGTCATGTTGTAGCCCGCGTGGCAATGATTGTAAAGGAGTCTATGTAAAGTTTTATTATCATCAATGAAAAAGTCTATTTCTATTTCAAATGTGTCATTCAATTTCTCTGCGTACTTTAACTTAACGTTGTGTTTCGGATAACCTTATAACTATGCCTTGTGCGATCGCAACTTAGGTTCGCACGGCATCACGCCCGGGGGACGACTATCGATTCTACGGAATCGGGACGTGACATAATGGTATCAGAGCACGGCTTTACATCCTTTGGCCTCGCGTCTAGAGTTCTAAACCTTTGACCTCGCATCGATGAGATAATTGTTCCATACAATGAGTCCGTAATAATTTGTGACTGATGCGTTTGCCTTCGTATCGCAGAAGTGATGGAACCCACGGCCGAGCACGAACAGAGCGCCTCAAGCGGCTCTAGTAGTTCGTATCGTCCGCAGGCCGGACCTTCTAACGATACAATCGAAAAGATGCTGCGCATGTTGGAGGCACAGCAAAACCAGTCCAAGAACCGGCATCAGCAGGTAGAGGAACGACAGGCCCAGTTCGAAGCTCGCTTTGATGCACATGCCAAGCTTCAGCAAAAGCAGTTAGATACCCTGCAGCAGATCGTCCAGACAATGGCGGCCAACGGAAATTCTGCGACTGTGCCCACCGTCACCGCACCTGCTGCCACCGTGCCGACGACCCAACCCATTGAAGTTGATACGGAGGAGACCGAGCGTCAACCAGCGACACCGAAAAAGTACAACTTTGAAGTGTCAGAATTCAAAAAGACGTGCCGCACTTCCTTCAGCGGTACCGAAGGCCCTTCCATGGCGATAGACTGGTTGGAGGAACTGGAAGATCACTTTGAGCTACTTGGCATTGAAGAATCTAAGCAAGTCGCCTGCGCACAACTTCAACTACGGTTGAACGCGCACGACTGGTGGGGTATACACAAGCGAGCGATCCGACCGGACAACACCACCGTGCCGATCTCTTGGGCCACGTTCCGTAAAGCTTTCGAAGTCCAGTACCTTCCGTCAGCCGTTCTTCAAGCGAAGGAGAATGAATTCATGCAGTTGAAGCAAGGGAGCAGGACAGTGGAACAGTACGCCGCAGAATTCAATAAGTTGTCTAAGTTCGCTGGCCAGTTTCTGCCTACTGAAGAGTGCCGTGTGCGACGGTTCGAAGTGGGTCTGCGACACTCCATCGGTGCGCATGTTGACGTCCCGGAGTACAAGACCATGGGCGAGGCTCTGAACCACGCTCTCCGTCTTGAGAGCCTGCATCCTTCCGGTGCTGTCGACGTTGTGCGTCACTCAAATCACAAACGTCCTAGCTATACGAGAGGCAACAATTTTGCGTCAAAGCGTCCAAACAACGGCAGATTGCTGGGGGGCATGCTTCTTTTGCAGAAAAAGGGGGCACCAAATGGCAGATTGCTGGGCTCGGAGACAAAATTACAATGCACCACCACGACAACACCGTCAAGAGAATCGAGGGCAAGCGCCTCGACCTCCTCCGCCCACTCAACCCGCACCACAAAATGGCTGAGACCGTCGCCCCAACACTCAGGGCCGCGTCTACACCATGACTCGAGACGAAGCACTGGCATCAGATACGGTAGTGTCAGGTATACTAAAATTCAATAATGTGCCTGCTCGTGTCTTATTTGATTCAGGCGCTTCACATAGTTTTATATCGGCGGACTTTGCCGTCGAGCACAAATTTCCTGTAATATCATTAGATCTCGACCTTAGCGTAAGCACGCCTTCGGGCACACAAATTCTCACAAACTTAGCTTGCGCCGGCGGGATTATCTGTATCGGCGGTCAAAAGATCGGTCTGGATGTGATAGTTCTAGACATGAAGGACTTTGACATCATTCTGGGAATGGACTGGCTCGGGCCGTGCAACGCAACCATAGACTGCGCTGAAAAGAGGGTCACATTCCGCATGCCAGGAGTGCCTGAATTCTGCTACTCGTGTGGTGAGGCGTCGCCGACCTGCATGGTGATCTCCGCAATATCTGCTCGAAGGATGCTGCATTCCGGGTGCAAAGGCTATCTAGCTTCTGTTCGAGACATGCGACAGGATGGTACAAACGCGGATCAGACCGACGTTGTAGCAGAATTCCTAGACGTGTTCCCGAACGAGCTACCCGGCATACCGTCCGATCGAGAAATAGAGTTCACCATCGACACATTCCCCGACACCCGACCGATCTCGAAGGCTCCGTACAGAATGGCCCCTGCAGAATTGAAAGAATTGAAAGCACAACTTCAGGAATTGCTAGACAGAGGGTTTATCCGTCCGAGTGTCTCGCCGTGGGGTGCGCCCGTGCTATTCGTGAAGAAGAAGGATGGATCGATGCGGCTCTGCATCGACTATCGAGAATTGAACAAAGCCACCGTCCGAAACAAATATCCCCTGCCCCGCATCGACGACTGGTTCGACCAGCTCCAAGGTACAACGGTGTTTTCGAAGATTGATCTACGATCGGGTTATCACCAACTCAAAGTCAAGCCAGATGACGTGTCGAAGTCTGCCTTCCGCACTCGTTACGGCCACTACGAGTTCTTGGTAATGCCGTTCGGTCTGACAAACGCCCCTGCCGTTTTTATGGATCTAATGAATCGGGTGTTCCGTCCGTTCGTTGACAAGTTCGTAGTAGTCTTCATCGACGACATCCTCGTCTACTCGAAGGATCGAGCGCAACATGCAGAGCATCTGCGGACGGTACTCCAAACCCTTCGAGAGAATTAGTTGTACGCGAAGATGAGCAAGTGCGAGTTCTGGCTGAACAGCGTCTCATTCCTTGGGCACATCATCTCCGCCACGGGCATCGCAGTCGATCCGAAGAAATTCGAGGCAGTTGCTGATTGGAAACGGCCCGCATCAGTTAGCGAAATTCGAAGCTTCCTAGGCTTGGCGGGATACTACCGACGCTTCGTGAAGGACTTCGCGAAGATTGCATCGCCGTTGACTCGCCTTGTCACGTCCTAGAACCAGAATACTGGAGAGCGGGGGCAGACATAGCCAGCTACGTATATTGAAATAGAATACATCTCAACTATACGGTCACGGCTGTCTAAATATGAGGGTTTACTACAAGCCAGCAGTCTCTTAAGGTCAAGCCTATTGTCTCAATCTCAAGCAATTAACAGAGTTGCAAGATATTAGAGCATCAAATATATATATATAAGGCATCCCAAATATTACATATTGGATGATCATGAAGCTAGTCGTACAAAATAATGGGACTAGCAAGAGTTCAGTCATACATGATCAACCCTAGGATTTGTTAATCATGTTTACAGCCCGTAGGCAGACAGTAAGTAAATGTGCATCGAGCTAACAGGTGCTCGTCGGCTAAATGCCTCAAAAGAATAAATTTATATATAAGTGGGTGAAACAAAAAGGAAAACCCACTCTTGGCCCGGGTTTCGTCTAGTTGTCACCATTGGGCTGGAAGCTCGGTAGATCCTCGGGAGCTGCTCCGAAATCTGGCCACACAAAACCAGCTGGGTCAAACCCCAGAAAGAGCAAGTGCCACAAAGGAGGCCACAAATAAGAACAAAAGCCAGCATATCAGAACATAAAGAATAAAAGAAAGTACAAGTAGTAAGGTACACAGGGCGATAAACGACTAGGGACGTGGAACCATTCCGGGAGCCAGGTTACAATCCTTAAACCAAACAAGGACCGGGATTGTACCCCTTCGCCTGAATAGCTCACTGTCTCTACCCATTTATCGTTAGAAATAAGTAAAGCAATCAAGATCAAGAGTTCCAGGTGCAGGGGCTAGACAAGACTTAGACAGAGCTGGACACCATTCATTCACAATCGGCCAGACAAGTACTACGGCTTACTACTTTAACTAACTAGGGTTATCACAAGCCTAATTACTAACAAGATGCAAGTGAGAATTTCCAGTCCCAAGCCCTGCAGACTATCTTGTTATCCTTTCGCGGGTTGAGAGTTATAGGTGGGTACATTGCCCGGGAGACAAATGTACCCTTAGGTGACTTAGAGGGTGCAACACATGACAGTGTGCTGGAAATGTGCTCTACTCGTCGGCAAGCTACAAGTCCATTAAAGCGCCCAGATAACGAGATTGCCTGTGACTGGAAATTCTCCATGTTCTAGTTTGATCTAATCGTTAGCCTAATCCAATTTAGCGCGAGTCCCTGGCCGTGGTACCCAGGGAGTCACGTCCTAGACATGATGCAAGACAAGGCAAGTGGATTATACAAGCAAGCAAGCAGGAGCACCCACGGTGTCAAGTTGATTATACGAGTCAAGTTACAAGTTACAAGTCAAGTCAAGTCAGGAGTGCGCCGCCAAGGGCCACTATCAGGTTATCAAGATAAATCATGTCAGGGTGCTTGTTAGGAGTGCACCACTACGGGTCACTGTCATGTCAGGTTGGTCATGTCATGAGTGCACCACTACGGGTCACTGTCGTGTTATGCTAGTTCTTGTCATACCAGGCCATGTACAATAGTCATTCCAAACATATTAAGTAAAATCAAGTTCATAACAAAAGACGTAAGGATATAAAATGGACGTAAAACATCTAGTAAAATATCAATATATATAGGGCTATAGAAGAGCCAAGCTAAAAGAAGAAATAAACCAAGTCTCCATGATTGGACATATTGTACAAGGGGTCATGGGGTTGGATTGCGCAAGAGTCAAGTGCGCCAGGGGCCAACTGTGCAAGGTGAGCTGCGCAGGGTACCAACTGCGCCAGAGATGGATGAAACAGCAGATGGGTTGCGCGGGATCAAATTACGCAGGGGTTAGACTGCGCAGGAGGGGATGGCGCAGGGTGAGCTGCGCAGAGGGTGGACTGCGCAGGAGTCAGGTTGTGCAGGGCCAACTGCGCAGGGGTGAGTGCGCCAAGGGAGGTGCGCGGTCCAGCCCAAGAGGCCGGGCGCAATCGGCTATGCACAATGAAAGGCGCTGGCCGAGAAGGAAGGTGCGCAGTTCACCAAAGGGTGAGCTGCGCAATCGGCCTTGCGCTAAAGAGCGCAGGCCGAGAGGGCTGCTTCTCCAACCCGAGAAGAACTCCAAGAACTTCAAAACTTCAATTCTTCATAACTTGACCAAATCAAAACCAAATCTAGATTTTCAAAGTTCTATCTTGAGTAAAATCGAATTCTCTTCCACATGGAAGCATCAAAACATACAAAAATCGAAGTTTAATAGATCAAAACCAAGGATTTTCGAAAATGGTTAAAACCTAGATCTAGAAAAATGGAAGCTCCAAATCACAAAATGTCAAGTTCTAAAGTTGTTCTCCATGGCCTAATCTAGCTAATGGACAAATAAAAAGTGGTGCTTATTTGATGGCAAGGTGCACTTGCCTATGGTGTGGTGTTGTGTGGAAGAAGGAAGAAGAAGAAGTTGTAGGAAAATTAATGGAGAGTAAAGAGGAGAGAGAAAGTTTGGTGGAGATATAATGAGGGTGGTTGTGTTGTGTTGAGGGTAGAGTGTAGGTTAAAGTGTACCAATACATGTTAACCCAAACCTAATCAACCAAACCAATTAAAACTGAGCCGAACCAAAACCCAAAATACGAGAAAAACCCACAATTCCGCAAGTCGAGAAAATTAAAATACATGCCAAAACCCAGATACGAGTATAAATACGAAAATACAGGAAATGGGGGTGACACGCCTCACCCAGAAAGGAGTCGCATTTAAGTGGTCAGACGACTGTGAAGCTTTCTTCCAGGAGCTCAAACAACGGCTCGTTTCGGCCCCGATACTTGATCTTCCTGAAGGGACGGAGGGATTTCAAATCTTCAGCGATGCTTCTGGCCAGGGCTTGGGGTGTGTGCTCATGCAGCGGGATAAGGTGATATCTTTTGCTTCCCGGCAGTTGAAGCCACACGAGAAGAACTACCCCACGCACGACCTAGAATTAGCGGCGATTGTGTTTGCGTTAAAGCTGTGGCGTCACTATCTCTTTGGCGTGGCGTGCAGGATATATACGGACCACAAAAGCCTCAAGTATCTCTTCACCCAGAAAGAATTGAATTTACGGCAGAGGCGATGGCTCGAGCTGATCAAAGACTATGACTTATCAATCGACTACACGCCGGGCAAGGGAAATGTGGTAGCGGATGCGCTGAGCCGGAAGTACTTGGCTTCATTATGTATCAACAACCGACTGCTGCGTGACTTGGAAGGAATGGGCATCGAGCTTCGAGTTCGTTTCAGAGACGTGAAACTGGCGCAACTGCGGGTGGAACCGAGCCTACTGGAGAGGATCAAGTCTGCACAGAAGGACGACCCCTACCTGGAGAAGATGCGGAAGCTGATATCGACAGAAAAAGCGTCTGACTTTGCAGAGGACGAGTCGGGAGTGTTGCACGTGAAGGGACGGCTATGCGTACCGGACGACGTAGAACTCAGAAAGGAGATAATGACGGAGGCACACTATGCAAAATATTCCTTGTATCCTGGCAGCACCAAGATGTATAAGGACCTTCGCGTTATCTTTTGGTGGCATGGCATGAAGAGGGACGTAGCGCTCTTCGTGTCAAAATGTATGGCCTGTCAGAAGTCAAAGCCGAGTACCAGCGTCCGGGCGGGGAGATGCAGAACCTTGCCATTCCAGAGTGGAAATGGGATCACATCACTATGGACTTCGTTGTTGGCTTGCCGAGGACGCCGCAGGAAAATGACGCCGTCTGAGTCATCGTCGATCGACTAACCAAGTCAGCACACTTTATCGCCATCAAAGTTACTTGGAGCGTCGACCGCCTTGCTCAGATATATCTTGATGAAATAGTTCGGCTGCACGGGGTCCCAGTTTCTATCGTCTCGGATCGGGATGGACGGTTCGTAGCACGTTTCTGGAGTAGTCTACATTCAGCACTGGGGACCAAGTTGAAGTTCAGCTCAGCTTATCATCCTCAGACTGACGGCCAAACAGAGCGGGTGAACCAAATTCTCGAAGACATGTTGCGACTATGTGGTATCGACTTGAAGTCAAGTTGGAACGTCCATCTACCGCTGGCCGAGTTTGCATACAACAACAGCTATCAGTCCAGCATCCAAATGGCGCCGTATGAAGCTTTGTACGGCCGGAAGTGTAGATCGCCCATTTGCTGGGATGAAGTCGGGGAACGGCAGATACTTGGTCCGGAGCTGGTGGAGCAGACTGTGCAGAAGGTCAAGTTGATACGAGAAAGATTGAAGATAGCACAAAGCCGGCAGAAAAGCTATGCCGACACGCACCGACGTCCCCTCGAGTTCTCGGAAGGCGACCATGTATTCCTGAAGGTGATGCCTATGCGTGGAGTATCCCGGTTCGGTGCGAAAGAAAAGTTGAGCCCAAGATTTGTTGGCCCGTTCGAAATATTGAAGCGAGTGGCCCCGGTAGCTTACCAACTCGCCTTGCCGCCGGCATTATCAAAGGTACATGACGTCTTCCACGTCTCGCAATTGCGGAAGTACGTGCACGATCCGGGGCATGTGGTAGAGTTGGGTAAGCTGGACCTGAAGGCGGACTTATCATATGTCGAAGAGCCGGTACAAATCTTGGAGCGCAAGGATAAACTTCTCCGCAACCGTGCTATTCCTCTAGTCCGCATCCTCTGGAGAAACTATTCGGTCAAGGAGTCGACATGGGAGCTTGAGTCTGAAATGAAGGAGAAGTTCCCTTCATTGTTCTCGTAGAGGTAGGTTCTATTCTTAAGTTTCGAGGACGAAACTTTTTCTTAGTTGGTTATGGTGTAGTGCCCCGTCCCTATATCGTGCCCCGTACTCTGTCCACGGGGTACGCGAGAAAGGAACACTGTCGCTATCGATTCGGTCGGAACCGATAGGTCGGGATCGGCCGAGTCGATCGAACGGGAACGGTTGAATTAAGATCCATTCCTCGTTATGGAATGTCTTCTTCGGAACCAAGTCCCATATTCAGCGGGTTGCGCCTCGAGGATTGACTCTGCGGCTGAGTCGAGAGAGACCTTCCGTTGCTCTGCTTTTCACGCCGCTTGCGTTGGTTTTGGCTTTGTTTTCTGAATGCGCTTTCGTGAATATTTTCGATGGTTTTCATGGCTTGCATTTCGAACTCGCATTTCCTATCGAACTCCTTGAATAATGCAGTGTTCTAATCGGTTGCTTGTGCGATTTCAGGTAATCGTGTAGGCGACGTCTAGCACGACCAACAAGTTCTCCCGCCGAAGTGAACTCAAGGTGAGTGGTTGACCCTTCTCTTCTCGACCCCTTCTTAAGTAAATCGATAGTGTTGTTGCGAAAGAAAGAATGAATGCAAGGGCACGAGCACGGTAAAATGATTAAGTTTCAAAGAGAACGAAGGCTACACCTTAATAACTGAATAATGACTTAACTCGGTCATTGGACAACTTGTCGACAAAGAGAAAGTTTCCTCGAGCGATAACCCGGGGCCACGGGATCGACTCGGCCTAGGAGGAAACACGGTATAGCTGTGCTGGATGATAGCACGGGTTAAGCGGGGACTTGCAGCGGGGACTTGCAGCGGGGCTCGCTACTTGCGCTGTAAGGGCCCCGGCTAACAAAGCTATAAGTCCAGGATGGCTTGTGGTGTCAGTGACCAACCACACATAATATTGCACTTGGCATGAAAAATGATAACAATTGACAGGGAAGAACATGGTAAGTCTCATAAAGCGCGGCGCGGCCCGCCGTGGGTAAGTTCCAACGTGAATTACATTATGCTTGTCATTTCTCGCTTGAAATTTATTAGGATGGTTAGAAACATTCATGAACTAAGTCATATAAACTCATTCAACCAAATGAGAGCTTGGAACTTAACTTGCCATGCACCAGTACAAAGTGTAATGTACTGATCCTCGCTCTCCACGCAGGTACCCCGAACCACGAAGGGCGTGCCACCTAAAATCCCAAGGCGGCGTGGACACTTTTGAAGCCTCGTCCGTGCAAAGGCTTGTTCTGGATTCCTTTTGAAGAAGACCCGCACTCAGTCCAAAAGAAGATGGCGGCTCGACTCGCCTCGATAGCAGGTGGAAAGATGTTATATTTTGCTTGTAAAAAGGGGATGTAATGTATGGAACGACTATCTCATCGGCGTTCATTTTGTAAGTCGAGTCATGTTGTAGCCCGCGCGGCAATGATTGTAAAGGAGTCTATGTAAAGTTTTATTATCATCAATGAAAAAGTCTATTTCTATTTCAAATGTGTCATTCAATTTCTCTTCGTACTCTAACTTGACGTTATGTTTCGGATAACCTTATAACTATGCCTTGTGCGATCGCAACTTAGGTTCGCACGGCATCACGCTCGGGGGACGACTATCGATTCTACGGAATCGGGGCGTGAGACCTGGAACAGTCATCAATAAAAGTTATAAAGTAAGAAGCACCACCAATTGATTTTACCTTCATAGGACCGCAGACATCCGAGTGAATCAACTCGAGCAACGCCGGCTTCCTTGAACTTGGGTGACTTTGGAAAGACACCCTATTTTGCTTCCCAGCTAAGCAGTGCGTGCACTTCTCCAACTTTGTAGACTTGAGCCCTGGAATTACCTTCCTGTTCACCAAGTAGCTCATCCCCGTCTCGCTGATATGGCCGAGCCGCCTGTGCCACAACTCGGTAGACGCATCACTGACTGCGTTCACCTCCTGTGCCCCCTGTGCGCTCCCCTCTATATAGTAGAGATCGGACTTCTTGCTTCCTCTGACAATCACCATCGAACCTCTGGAAAGCTTCCACTGACTATTTTCGAAGAGACTGAAGAATCCCTCATCATCCAACCTTCCAACCGACACCAGGTTGAAACGGATATCAGGGACATGACGAACATCTTTGAGAACAAGAACTGCACCCGTCTTCATCCTCAAATGCACATCTCCAACGGCAACCGCCTTTGACACATCTCCATTGTCCATCTTCAACACTCCACAGTCGCATGTCGTGTAAGTGACAAATAGTGCCCTGTTGTGAGATACATGCGCTGAAGCCCCTGAGTCCACCAGCCAAGAATTGTCATCGCAGGCGAGGTTTGTGATAACCTCATCACCTACGACGATCACATCGCCTCCATGTATCGAAGCCGCCGCTGTAGTGTTCTCATCTTGCTTCCCCTTGTCGCCCTTCTTCTCTCTCTTCAAAGCAAAACAGTTCCGCTTGATGTGGCCCTTCTTGCGACAATGGTAACACTCCGAGTCCTCGTACCGACCCTTGGACTTCCCTCCGCTCTTGTCTCTGCCACCACCTGGACCCCTGCTTTTGCCCCTTCCGCGGCTCTCCGAAACTAGTGCCTCTGAGTGGTGGGATGTAGATGAAGTACCCTGAGAACGTCTTCGCATCCCTTCATTCAGTATCCCGCTCTTGGCAAACTCCAGACTGACCACGCCTTCCAGAGCAGAAGCGATCATAGATACTCGTACGGTCTCCCACGAGTCTGGCAATGTACATAGCAACCAAAGTCCTTGAACCTCGTCGTCGAACTTGACTCCCATCGAGGATAGCTGGTCCACCACGCCCTGGAACTCACTCAAGTGATCCGTAATGGATGCACCATCTTTGTACCGCAGACCCATCATCGTTCGGATCAGGAACAATTTATTTACCCTGGTCTTTTTTGTGTACAAAGATTCCAGCTTCTCCCACAACGTCTTCGCATGCTCAATATTGGCAACGTGGTTGTACACGTTCTCGTCAACGAACTGCCGCATGTACCCACACACCTATATATGTTCGAAGTTCCAGTCCTCATCGGATTTGTCACTGGGCTTCTCGGATGCAAATACTGGAAGATGCAGCTTCTTGACGAACAACAAGTCCTTCATCTTGCTCCGCCAATAATGGCAGTTGGTACCGTTCAGGTTCACCATGCGCACCGGCTTCGCGTCCATCTCTGCTTCCTGGTTTGACTATCAACTCCTGACACTTCTTTGAACCCAAAGCTCTGATACCACTCTGTTGGGAACGAAGCGCGGAAACCGTTCTCCCAAACCAGAAAGTCCTGCGAGAGAACCGAGCAAAAGCACACAAACCAAAAACGCCAAACACAATAGCAGACACAAAGATTTTTGACGTGGAAAATCCTTGCGAAAAAAACCACGGGACGATCGGAGTCCAACCCTGAAGAACCTCCACTAATGGAATAAATAGAATACACCCTCTACAAGCTCCTCCCGATCCAACACGGATCACCACAACTCACTTGAAAGAAGAAATTTTTTGATTGCGGACTCCGAAGAACAAGAGATGCCGAAAAATTATTCGAAGCAATATCTCCTTCACAATAGTCCTTAATCCTCTCTCTCTCTCAAAGATTGTAAAGCACTCTTTATTTTTTGAGATAATTTTACAACTAGCATGCATCACCCTTTTATAAGCCCTTGGTAACCCATACATGGAAGGCCAATATATATGGAAACTTCCAATATAAATCAATCATATATTTAATGGAAATCCAATCATAATTAGCTTACCATAATTGGAAACCCAATAATATGGAAAGCTACTATATGAAGTGTCACGCCCCAGATCCAGAATACTGGAGAGCGGGGGCAGACACAGCCAGCTACGTATATTGAAATAGAATACATCTCAACTATACGGTCACGGCTGTCTGGATATGAGGGTTTACTACAAGCCAGCAGTCTCTTAATGTCAAGCCTATTGTCTCAATCTCAAGCAATTAACAGAGTTACAAGATGTTAGAGCATCAAATATATATATATAAGGCGTCCCAAATATTACATATTGGATGATCATGAAGCTAGTCGTACAAAATGATAGGACTAGCAAGAGTTCAGTCGTACATGATCAACCCTAGGATTTGTTAATCATGTTTACAGCCCGTAGGCAGACAGTAAGTAAATGTGCATCGAGCTAACAGATGCTCGTCGGCTAAACGCCTCAAAAGAATGAATTTACATATAAGTGGGTGAAGACAAAAAAAAAGAAAACCCACTCGTAGCCCGGGTTCCGTCTAGTGTTCACCATTGGGCTGGAAGCTTGGTAGATCCTCGGGAGCTGCTCCGAAATCTGGCCACACAAAACCAGCTGGGTCAAACCCCAGAAAGAGCAAGTGCCACAAAGGAGGCCACAAATAAGAACAAAAGCCAGCATATCAGAACATAAGAAATAAAGGAAGTACAAGTAATAAAAATACACAGAGCGATAAACGACTAGGGATGTAGAACCATTCCGGGAGCCAGGTTACAATCCTTAAACCAAACAAGGACCGGGATTGTACCCCTTCGCCTGAGTAGTTCACTGTCTCTACCCATTTATCGTTAGGGATAAGTAAAACAATCATGATCAAGAGTTCCAGGTGCAGGGGCTAGACAAAACTTAAACGGGGCTGGACACCATTCATCCACAATCGGCCAAGCAAGTACTACGGCTTACTACTTTAACTAACTAGGGTTATCACAAGCCTAATTACTAACAAGATGCAAGTGAGAAACTCCCAGTCCCAAGCCCTGCAGACCATCCAGTTATCCTTCCGCGGGTTGAGAGTATAGGTGGGTACATCGCCCGGGAGACAAATGTACCCTTAGGTGACTTAGAGGTGCAACACATGACAGTGTGCTGGAAATGTGCTCTACTCATCGGCAAGCTACAAGTCCATTAATGCCTCCAGATAACGAGACTGCCTGTGACCGGGAATTCTCTATGTTCTAATTTGGTCTACTCATTACCTAGTCCAATTTTAGTGTGAGTCCCTTGCCGTGGTACCCAGGGGATCACGTCCTAGGCATGATGCAAGACTGGACAAGTAGCTTAAGCAAGCACAGGATGCACACCCACGGTGTCATGTCAAGTAGCAAGTCAGGTGAGCCTACCGCAGTAGCCCAAATTATCAATTCATCAGGTCATGGTCTCTTGTCGAGTTACATGTTGCCAAGTCATGTTCAAGTCATCAGGTCGGTTTACAAGTTGCAGGTTGAAGAAAAATAACAAGTCACAAAAACTCCAATTTGTGTCCAAGCATGTCAAGCCCAATCAAGTGATGTAGTGGACATTAAACATCAAAAGCTCCAATAAAATCAAATGGAGAATCCCAGAGAAAACATTAAAATCACGGGGGAGTAAGGCAAACAGAAGAGCGCGCGCGTAAGGCCTTGGGCGGCTCGCGTAAGGGAACAGGGGCAAGCGCGCAATGGAACGGGAGAGGGACCCACATGCAAAATGGCGGCTGAAACAAGGGGGGCCACACGCGCAGAGCGCGCGCGTAAGGCAGCGAGAAAAGAGGGGGGGGCCACGCACGTGGACGTGCGTAGAGGAGGTGCTGCTCCCGCGTACAGCAAAAAGGGGAGGGCCCCACGCTGGCGCCAGCAGCTGGGAACGGGAGAGGGCCCCACACGCGCAGAGCGCGCGCGCGTAATGCAGCAAGAAAAGGGGCCCACTGCTTGCGTAGAGGCTGCAGCGGCTGCCGCGTAGAGCTAGGGGCCCGCTGTATTGCGTAGAGGCTGCGCAGAGGGGAAAAGGAGGAGGGGGCGCCCCCCACACGCGCAGAGCCGCTCGCGTAAAGCGCTGGCCGCTGGCAGCACGCGTAGCGGCTGCAACCGCATGGCGTAACACCACTGGTGTTGCCAACAAAGGGAAAGGAGGAGTTCTTCTCCTACCTCTAGCTGAGAGGAAGAACCCAACCCCTAAAACTTGCAAAATCCATAACTTTCTCATTTTAAAACGAAATCAGATTTCGTAAAGACTAAAGTTGTATAAAACTTAATTCTCCACAACATAAAAACCTCAAAAACCATCCAAATCAAAGTTTATTAAATGAATTTCAAGGAAAACCGAGATTAATGAAAAGTTAGATCTAGAGAGATCCATGCTTCAAATCAAGAAGTTCCAAGTTCTAATATTGTTCTAAACTAGCTAAACAAACTTTCGAACAAGAAGAATCATGGTTTCTTTTCTTTTGATGGCAAGATGCACTTGCCTATGGTGGAGTTAAAGGGTTTTAAGAGGAAGAAGAAGAAGAGGATGCTGGTGGTGTTGATGTTAATGAAGAGAGAGAATGGTAGGTAAGGTTATTAATGGGTGGTGGTGTGGTGGAGGTAAGGGATAGTGTAGGTTAAAGTGATCCATAGCAATTCCGACCAAAGCAAGCCAGGCCGAACCCTCCAAGGGCCCATCTCCTATGAAATAATAATAATAATAATAATAAAAAAAAAAATTAAACCCAAATCCGTAATGCAACCCAATAAGTTAATAAAGTCGGCCCAAGGCCAAATACGGGAAATACAGGAAAATAATTACCAGAAAATTCAAGAAAATTCCAAATGCGCACAGGAATACGAAATACGGGAACCAAAGGTGACAACTCTACCCACCTTAAAGGAATTCCGTCCTCGGAATTAAATCAAGGAGTTAGAGATTGCCACGACAAGCTACACTAACCACAGACAGACTAAGCAGGCAATCATACAATCATACATTCAAGCAAGGATGGAGAAGGCGTAAGGCACAAGGAAGACATTATACCTTACGAGTCAAACAGGTAGGGATATCGCGATCGGATGTCGTCCTCACGCTCCCATGTTGACTCACCCAGAGAGTGATGACCCCAAGCAACACGGACTAAGTTAATAGTCTTGTTCTTGAGCGTCTTTTCTCTCCGGTCCAATATAGACACGGGCCTCTCCTCATACGAAAGGTTGGTACCAACAACCAATTCCGAATGATCCAGGATATGGCTCGGGTCCGGGATGTACCGTCTTAATTGGGACACATGGAATACATCATGTACCTCACTTAGCGACGGCGGAAGAGCGAGACGATAGGATACATCACCTACTCGTTCTAGAATATCGAACGGCCCTATATACCTAGGACTAAGCTTTCCCCGTACGCCAAAACGAATGACGCCACGGGTAGGCGAGATCCTAAGGAATACATGGTCGCCGACGGCAAATTCTAAGGGACGCCGATGAGCATCGGCCCAATGGCGCTGGCGATCCTGAGCAACTCGGAGGTGTTCTCTGACTTTCCTGACCACTTCAACCGTCTGAGAAATCAGTTCTGGACCGAGCATCTGCCTCTCTCCAACATCGTCCCATGCTAACGGAGATCTGCACTTCCTGCCATACAGAGCCTCGAAGGGAGCCATCTGGATACTGGCCTGGAAACTATTGTTGTACGAGAATTCCACCAGGTGCAGGTGATCCTCCCACGAACCACCGAAGTCAAGAGTACATGACCGTAACATATCTTCGAGAGTTTGTATAGTACGCTCTGACTGCCCATCTGTTTGCGGGTGATACGCTGAGCTGAACTTGAGACGAGTCCCCAAACTTTGATGAAGACTGCGCCAGAAGTGCGATGTAAATCTCGTATCCCTGTCTGATACTATGCTGACTGGCACTCCGTGAAGTCTGACAATCTGCCTGAGATACATCTCTGCTAGCTGTGCCGTCGACTGTCCAACTCTAAATGGAAGAAAGTGTGCCACCTTGGTAAGCCTGTCCACAATGACCCAAATAGCATCTCTGCCTGCCGGAGACCTGGGTAATCCAGTCACGAAATCCATGGTTATGTGTTCCCATTTCCATTCTGGGATCGGTAAAGGTTGAAGAAGTCCAGCTGGCCTCTGATGTTCAGCCTTGACCTGTTGGCAAACCAACATCGAGAGACATACCGGGCTATCTCCCTCCTCATACCATTCCACCAAAAGTGCTGACGAATATCTCTGTACATCTTCGTGCCGCCTGGGTGAATGGAGTACTGCGAACTGTGAGCCTCTGCCATGACTTCCTGTCTGATATCTCCACTGGGTACACAAAGACGCGAGCCGTGTCGAAGTGTACCATCTTTATGAATACATAACTCTGGCCTTCTTCCCGCTTCACACTCAGCTCTGAGCCGCTGAATCTTGGAATCTGTTAACTGTGTTGTCCGGATCCTCTCAACTATGGTGGACTGAATCTGCAAGCTAGCCATCATGGCCACATTGGAAGGGAGGACAACTTCAATTCCCATCTTCTGAAGATCTGCCAATAGATCTGGTTGTGCCGTCAGGAAATAAACTCCGGCTCTCCTGCTCAATGCATCTGCTACCACGTTGGCCTTCCCTGGGTGATACTGCAAGTTCACATCATAGTCCACAAGTAGCTCGAGCCATCTTCTCTGCCGCATATTAAGATCTTTCTGGGTGAAAACATATTTCAGGCTCTTGTGGTCAGTGAATATCTCCACTCTGTCTCCGTACAAATAGTGTCTCCAAAGCTTCAGAGCAAACACTACCGCGGCCAATTCCAAGTCGTGGGTCGGGTAATTCTTCTCATGATCACGAAGTTGACGTGATGCATAAGCAATTACCTTCCCATGCTGCATCAAGACACATCCCAATCCTCTGCCTGAAGCGTCGCAATAAACTGTGAATCCTCCGGTCCCATCTGGAAGTGTGAGAATGGGAGCCGTAATCAAATCTCGCTTCAACTTCTCAAATGATTCCTGACACTCTGCTGTCCAAACAAACGGCACATCCTTGCGGGTCAACTGGGTCATCGGCGCTGAAATCCTTGCAAAATCTGAGACGAACCGCCGGTAGTAGCCGGCCAATCCTAGAAAGCTGCGAACCTCTGCCACTGAACTGGGTACTGGCCATGACTCGATAGCCACAATCTTCTGGGGATCCACTTCCACTCCTTCTCTGGTAATGATGTGACCCAAGTACGAAATGCGATCGAGCCAGAACTTGCATTTACTGAACTTGGCGTACAACTGGTGCTCTCTGAGAATCTGGAGAACAACTCTGAGATGCTGCTCATGCTCTGCTTCACTCTTGCTGTAGACCAGGATGTCATCAAGGAACACTATCACAAACTGATCCAAGTAAGGCATGAAAATACGGTTCATGAGATCCATGAACACTGCCGGCGCATTGGTTGCTCCAAAGGGCATAACTAGAAACTCCCAATGCCCGTACCTAGATCTGAACGCCGTCTTCGGGATGTCCTGCTCTCTAACTCTGATCTGGTGGTATCCTGATCGCAAGTCTATCTTCGAGAAAACTGAAGCCCCTTTGAGTTGATCAAACAAGTCATCTATCCTCGGGAGAGGGTATCTGTTTTTGATTGTCACTGAATTCAAGGTACGATAATCTACACATAGCCTAGACGTACCATCCTTCTTTTTCACAAGAAGCATTGGGGCTCCCCAAGGCGATCCACTAGCACGAATGAATCCCTTGGTTCTAAGTTCTTCAATCATATTGTACAAGATCTCTAACTCTGAAGGTGCCATTCTGTAGACTCGCTCTGATACTGGTGCTGTCCCAGGAATCAAGTCTATGGTGAACTCGATCTCCCGCTCTGGCGGCATCCCTGGAAGTTCCTCTGGAAAGACATCTGGAAATTCTTCAACTATCCGGGGCAACTGCACTGCTGCTACTGCCATCCGCAATACTGGAGGAGATGGCTCTACGGCGCCTCTGGAAAAGGAGAACTCTGGCTCCCCGGGAATACTAAAGACAACTCTGCCAACATGGCAGTCTATCCTAGCATAATGGTTCCTCAACCAATCCATGCCTAGGACTACATCATAGTCTGCCATAGGGAATTCTATGAATCTAGCGGGGAACTCTCTACCGCTAACTACGATCCGACACGAGGAAAACACTCGATCTACTCCCACAAGACCATTACCAGTAAGTATATTGAGCCTCACTGATAATGACTCGGGCTCCAATCCTATCCGTGTCACGAATCGTGCAGACATGAATGAATGTGATGCACCAGAATCAAATAATACAGATGCTGGAAAGGTGTTGACGAGAATAGTACCTGCCACTACCTCACCTGGTGCAACTTCTTCTTCCATGGTCATCATCATAGCCTGACCTCTAGCTGCGGGTCCCCTCTGCTGGAAACCTCTCTGTCTGCTCTGCACTGGAGCCTGGGTGAACTGCTGCTGGTTCTGCTGCTGGAAGGCCTGGGCCTGGGTCGCCAATGGCCTCGGGTACTGCTGTTGCTGCTGAGGTACTGGTGCCGGTCCTCTAACCGATGGACTGGTTAGGTTGGACGAGGATGAGCTACCCCTATTCGGGCAGGCTCCTATCTTGTGATCAGCCGCTCCACAAGCCAGGCACAATCCCTGCGCCCTCCGACACTCTGCCACTACATGGCCCGGCTTCCCGCAATGAGAACATCCCACCGCGGAAGACTGCTTCTGCTTCTGCTGCTGCGGGTACGTCGGGATCGAATGCTGAACCGACGTCACTGAGGCCGCCCGCCTCGGAGTTCCAATGGTTATACCCCTAGCTGCCGGGGTTGGGGCTGATGATTGGTGCATCTGACTATGGGACCGCTTCCTGCCTCCGGTCCTGTCCACAATTCTCTGGGAGGTGTACTCATGCCTCCTAGCCGCCCTCAATACTGCGTCGAACGTCTGGTGCTCGAACTGCTCAACTGCCAACAAGATTTCTAAATGCAGCCCCTGCTGGAACCGCTGGGCCCTATCATACTCGGTTGCCACCAAGGTGGGGGCAAACCTACTCAGTCTAGAAAACTCGGTCGCATAGCCATCGACCGTCCTGCCGCCTTGCTTCAAGTTGGTAAATCTGGTCTGCAGATCGTACCGAGCCACAGCATCAAAGTACTTCGTCTGGAATCTCTCTCTGAACGTCGTCCAAGTAACTGGTGCCGCCAATCCCATGGCCTGAGCTGCCCACCAATCGCGAGCCAAGTCTAACAACTGTAGCCGTACCACCGCCACCTTTTCATTCTCAGGTGTCCTAGCTGCTTCTAGAACCACCTCGGTATCCTGAAGCCAAGCATCCGCGGCAACCGCATCTTCACTGCCGTCAAAGAAGGGAGGGTTCAAGCGCTTGAAACTGTTGGCTGCCTGATTTCCTGGATGACCGCCTCTGGTCAAGGCATCTGCCACAGTCTGGTGCAAGGCGTCTCCGCGACGATCCTGGGAAGCTATCAAGGTTCTGATGAGGCCTACTAGGGTGCCATTATCTGGCTCAGCGGGCTGGACGGGCCGAACTGGTGACTCTCCTCCAGTAGGTATTACCCTGGAGGCGACTCCGGAATGCTGGGCTTGATCTCCAGGTTGCTGCTGGCCCACGGGAGGTGCTCCACCCTGTTGATTGGCGGGGTCAGGTACAGTGCCGCTGAAGAAGACGACACAGGAAAACAATGAGGAAGGACCAGGAAGGATCAATGAGACAAGCATGTAATCAGGGCAAGGATTTCAGGGATTTGAAAATACGGGTGGAGGTCAAGGACGAATACTGATTGAGACATCTAACGGTAAACCCTCACATTTCTTGATTGACAAGACCTGCATGGGCCACCACTTAAACCGTGTCACGCCCCAGATCCAGAATACTGGAGAGCGGGGGCAGACACAGCCAGCTACGTATATTGAAATAGAATACATCTCAACTATACGGTCACGGCTGTCTGGATATGAGGGTTTACTACAAGCCAGCAGTCTCTTAATGTCAAGCCTATTGTCTCAATCTCAAGCAATTAACAGAGTTACAAGATGTTAGAGCATCAAATATATATATATAAGGCGTCCCAAATATTACATATTGGATGATCATGAAGCTAGTCGTACAAAATGATAGGACTAGCAAGAGTTCAGTCGTACATGATCAACCCTAGGATTTGTTAATCATGTTTACAGCCCGTAGGCAGACAGTAAGTAAATGTGCATCGAGCTAACAGATGCTCGTCGGCTAAACGCCTCAAAAGAATGAATTTACATATAAGTGGGTGAAGACAAAAAAAAAAGAAAACCCACTCGTAGCCCGGGTTCCGTCTAGTGTTCACCATTGGGCTGGAAGCTTGGTAGATCCTCGGGAGCTGCTCCGAAATCTGGCCACACAAAACCAGCTGGGTCAAACCCCAGAAAGAGCAAGTGCCACAAAGGAGGCCACAAATAAGAACAAAAGCCAGCATATCAGAACATAAGAAATAAAGGAAGTACAAGTAATAAAAATACACAGAGCGATAAACGACTAGGGATGTAGAACCATTCCGGGAGCCAGGTTACAATCCTTAAACCAAACAAGGACCGGGATTGTACCCCTTCGCCTGAGTAGTTCACTGTCTCTACCCATTTATCGTTAGGGATAAGTAAAACAATCATGATCAAGAGTTCCAGGTGCAGGGGCTAGACAAAACTTAAACGGGGCTGGACACCATTCATCCACAATCGGCCAAGCAAGTACTACGGCTTACTACTTTAACTAACTAGGGTTATCACAAGCCTAATTACTAACAAGATGCAAGTGAGAAACTCCCAGTCCCAAGCCCTGCAGACCATCCAGTTATCCTTCCGCGGGTTGAGAGTATAGGTGGGTACATCGCCCGGGAGACAAATGTACCCTTAGGTGACTTAGAGGTGCAACACATGACAGTGTGCTGGAAATGTGCTCTACTCATCGGCAAGCTACAAGTCCATTAATGCCTCCAGATAACGAGACTGCCTGTGACCGGGAATTCTCTATGTTCTAATTTGGTCTACTCATTACCTAGTCCAATTTTAGTGTGAGTCCCTTGCCGTGGTACCCAGGGGATCACGTCCTAGGCATGATGCAAGACTGGACAAGTAGCTTAAGCAAGCACAGGATGCACACCCACGGTGTCATGTCAAGTAGCAAGTCAGGTGAGCCTACCGCAGTAGCCCAAATTATCAATTCATCAGGTCATGGTCTCTTGTCGAGTTACATGTTGCCAAGTCATGTTCAAGTCATCAGGTCGGTTTACAAGTTGCAGGTTGAAGAAAAATAACAAGTCACAAAAACTCCAATTTGTGTCCAAGCATGTCAAGCCCAATCAAGTGATGTAGTGGACATTAAACATCAAAAGCTCCAATAAAACCAAATGGAGAATCCCAGAGAAAACATTAAAATCACGGGGGAGTAAGGCAAACAGAAGAGCGCGCGCGTAAGGCCTTGGGCGGCTCGCGTAAGGGAACAGGGGCAAGCGCGCAATGGAACGGGAGAGGGACCCACATGCAAAATGGCGGCTGAAACAAGGGGGGGCCACACGCGCAGAGCGCGCGCGTAAGGCAGCGAGAAAAGAGGGGGGGGCCACGCACGTGGACGTGCGTAGAGGAGGTGCTGCTCCCGCGCACAGCAAAAAGGGGAGGGCCCCACGCTGGCGCCAGCAGCTGGGAACGGGAGAGGGCCCCACACGCGCAGAGCGCGCGCGCGTAATGCAGCGAGAAAAGGGGCCCACTGCTTGCGTAGAGGCTGCAGCGGCTGCCGCGTAGAGCTAGGGGCCCGCTGCATTGCGTAGAGGCTGCGCAGAGGGGAAAAGGAGGAGGGGGCGCCCCCCACACGCGCAGAGCCGCTCGCGTAAAGCGCTGGCCGCTGGCAGCACGCGTAGCGGCTGCAACCGCATGGCGTAACACCACTGGTGTTGCCAACAAAGGGAAAGGAGGAGTTCTTCTCCTACCTCTAGCTGAGAGGAAGAACCCAACCCCTAAAACTTGCAAAATCCATAACTTTCTCATTTTAAAACGAAATCAGATTTCGTAAAGACTAAAGTTGTATAAAACTTAATTCTCCACAACATAAAAACCTCAAAAACCATCCAAATCAAAGTTTATTAAATGAATTTCAAGGAAAACCGAGATTAATGAAAAGTTAGATCTAGAGAGATCCATGCTTCAAATCAAGAAGTTCCAAGTTCTAATATTGTTCTAAACTAGCTAAACAAACTTTCGAACAAGAAGAATCATGGTTTCTTTTCTTTTGATGGCAAGATGCACTTGCCTATGGTGGAGTTAAAGGGTTTTAAGAGGAAGAAGAAGAAGAGGATGCTGGTGGTGTTGATGTTAATGAAGAGAGAGAATGGTAGGTAAGGTTATTAATGGGTGGTGGTGTGGTGGAGGTAAGGGATAGTGTAGGTTAAAGTGATCCATAGCAATTCCGACCAAAGCAAGCCAGGCCGAACCCTCCAAGGGCCCATCTCCTATGAAATAATAATAATAATAATAATAATAAAAAAATTAAACCCAAATCCGTAATGCAACCCAATAAGTTAATAAAGTCGGCCCAAGGCCAAATACGGGAAATACAGGAAAATAATTATCAGAAAATTCAAGAAAATTCCAAATGCGCACAGGAATACGAAATACGGGAACCGAAGGTGACATGAAGGGTCCAATCATAAATATATAATCAAAGTAAATATGGAAATCCAATCATATATTTCCTTACCATATATGTACCAAAATAAAATCCATGCACTCCCCAAGCTTCTCCGACACACGGATGGCGCTCGTCGCTCTCCGGGGTATTCTCCACATAGGTGGGAACCTCACCCACTCCAACACCGCGGAACCGACCCGGTCCGAACCGTAAAATGTCTAAACAAGCCGGTTCCTAAATTTTAAAATTTAAACGGGACGGGCCGGGACGGATCGTGTGACATTAACGGGTCGGGGCGGGTCCTATTTTCAAAATAAACGGGGCCCCGGTCCGACCCGTTTCTAGGAGTATTTTTTTTATATCAATTTTTGTTATTATAGTCTATACATAATAGAATATCTTATTGTTTACTAAACAAATTCTAGAAGTTTGGAAAGACATTAGATTTGTTTGTTCTTATAGACAATATAACATATGTAAATGTTTACTATTATAGAATTTTTTAAACTTTTTTTTGGACTCGTTTGGACCCGTGGGTCGACCCGTTTCGGACCCGTTTCAAACGGGTCCGGTCCGGGTCCAATATTTTTTGGACCCGTTCCGTCCCGTCCCGCCAAGTAACGGGTCCGGTCCGGATCCAACAAATTTGGGCCCAGTTCGATCCGTGCCCACCCCTACATCTTATGCAACAAAGTGAGCCTTTGAAACTTGTAAGAGGTTCAAGAGTGATAGGAGCTTTCCAACGAGAGATTGAATCAGTATACACTCCATCCACTAGGTTAAGGTATAGATAAAGGGATATCAATCAACATATTTGTCACCTTCCTAAAATAAATTGAAAAAACATGTTACTTTTTTAAACTATGTTAGATTATTATTTTTACTTTTACTTCCTTAGTTCCTTTAGATGCCAAAAAAATAAAGTATCTTATGCTTATGTTTGATTAAAAAAAGGTTTATTTATTGTGTCATGTATCTCCATTGAAATCAAGCAATTGAGACGAGATCTTTAATGAAGTTAGTACCTATCAAAGGAATATATCTATATATACTCCTTACATCATCCTAATAATTATGTTATGGAAAAAAAAAGTGGCTTAATTGCAACTTGATACTTTTAACTATTCATATTTTTTTACTCGAGACCCATGCTCGGACGGTCCTCCGTACTACCACTAGGCTAGTTTTTTAGGGACCTAACTTTGTACTTAAAAAGTAATGACCTTTCAACTTTTGAAACTATTCATATGTGCATATGGTTGTGAACATTTATATATATTGACCCTTAAAAAGACGTTCTTGGCTTACTATATACAATCTTATCCGGACTTTGGAAGTACAATCTAAAAGAGTGTAAATCGTCCACAAAAGTGCATACTAAAAGTTAGGCGCGTCGTGCTCAAAAGCTCAAACTTTGAATCATAGCCACATTCTAAGTATGACAAACGACTTAAGTAGGAGGGAGGAGCCCTCGACAGTTGAATCACTTTGCACTCCATCCACTAGCTAGGTTACGGTATAGACAAAGGAATACCAATCCCTAGGGTTCCTATCACTCTTCACATACCAACCTCACTCTTACAAGTATATATGGTGTACAATATTTGAGATGGAAAATATTATATTATAATATATTTATGTTTTTGGTCTCTCATTAATAGATTTTTTTTTATCTGGGATCAAGGCCGGCCCAGATGCTTGGATTGTCCTACACGAAGCTAATTATGGTTGTCCATTGATCCTTATTGTGTGCCGGTTCTAGGGAGTCATCCGTGACCCCGACATTTGGTGGAATAACAAACTAATTTATAAATTAGGTTTCATCCGCTTTTCATGTAAATAACAAAACCACATCGTCTATGATCCGTCATTGAATCCGAAGAAGTGCATGCACATCCATTGGAATTGACAATTTGTCTAAAAATAACTATAAATTAGGGTTCATTTCGATTTTTACTATATATATATAGTGTTGGAATTCCGTAGGAATTTTACATGGTGTTATTTTTTTCATAACACAAATATTAGGATCATATATATATATATATATATATATATATATATATATATATATATATATATTTGGTAGGTACTGACTTCACACACTTTCGGTTGATTGCAATGGAGATATGTGACACAAGAAATAAATCATTCTTTTCAATCAAACATAAGTATAAGATATTTTATCTTTTTCGGCATCTAAAGAAACCAAGGATATGTAAAACTAAAAAAATAATCTAACATAGTTTAAAAAAGTAACATATTTTTCAATTTCGACGTAACTTTTTTGAAAATACAAAAATGCAAATACTTGCTTTTGGGAAGGTGAGAAAATAAATAGATTGATGTTTCTTTGTCTATACCTTAACCTAGTGGATGGAGTGTAAACTAATTCAATATCTCGTTGGAAAGTTCCTATCACTCTTGAACCTCTTACAAGTTTCAAAGGCCAACTTTGTTGCATAAGATGTATGGAAGGAAACATTATATTCAAATCCTTAATTAGGTGCATGCACACATCGATATATATTGGCATTCCTTTGTCAATACCTTAACCTAGCTAGTGGATGGAGTGCAAACTTATTCAACTGTCGAGGGCTCCTCCCTCCTACTTAAGTTGTATGTGACACTTAGAATGGGGCTACGATTCAAAGTATGAGCTTTGAGCACGACGCGTCTAACTTTTAGTATGCACTTTTGTGGACGATTTACACTCTTTTAGATTGTACTTCCGAAGTCCGGATAAGATTGTACATAGTAAGCCAAGAATGAGGCCCAGAAGGATGGAGGCAACAACAACGACCCACACGGAGGCCAAAACTTGAACAATTTTTTTTTTTTTTTTAGGGTCAATATATATAAATATTGGGTAAAGTGCAAAAAATTCTCGTTAAATATACGTCTTTTGCGTAGAAAGACCTTTTAGAATTTTTTGGCAGTTTGCTCCTCCTTAGATTACAAATCCGCTCGATTAGATCCCTCCAGCCAAATTTTAAAATTTTATACCTAAAATGCCCATGCCCCCTCTAACACCCCCCCCCCCCCCCCTCGGCGGCGGAGAGCCCCCAGCCCCCCCCCCCCCCCCGATCCCCCCCCCCCATCCGGCGAGCCGCCAGCCCCCTCGACCCCCCCCCCCCCCCGATCCCCCCCTGCCGGCGAGCCCCCAGTCCCACCCTCCTCGTCGGCGAGCCCCGTCCCCCCCCCCCCCCCGACCCCCCCTGCTCGACCCCCCACCCCCCTCCTCCTCCCTCGCCGGCCCCGACCACCCTCCCCCCCCTCCTCCTCCCTCGTCGGCCCCGACCCCTGTGAGACCCGTCTCACTGTATCGGTATTTTATACGGATACGTGTTTATTTGAGCCGTATTTCATATTTATCGATTTGCGTAATATTTTAAAATTTTCTAAGTATAGGATTTCATGACTTGGTTTAACTTGGATTTGGTTTTATTTGGTTCGGTTCCACTTTGACTTGGTTTGGTTTGGTTTAGTTTGGTTCTTTATGAGAGAGGTGTATGGTTTAGATTGAGTGGAGAGGAATGAATGGTGGAGATTGCTTGGGCTTGTTATATAAGCCACTCTTTCTCTCTCCCTCCTCATTCACCCTCATTCATTTCTTTTCCACCAAACCCTAGCCATTAGAGAGAGAGGCAAGTACACCTTGCCGAATGTTGGACGATTTCCATTTCATTTGTTCCATTCTCCTTATTGTTACATTCTAAGCATCTTTAGAACTTAGAGTTTTCCATTTTGATGGTTCAATTATTGTAGATCTAGCTTTGAAGAGATTTCGGTTTTCATGGGTTTTGATCTGTTTAACTTGCATATTTTTGTCAACTGATGGTTCCATGTTGTAGAGCATTTCATTCTGCCCCGTTTTGACCCAAGGAAGTTCGGATTTGGACTCTGGATGAAGGTTTTATGAAGCTTGAGAATTTGGCTTCCATGGTGTTCTTCTTCTCGGAATTTTGGAGAAGAAGAACTGTGCTTGACTTGACCGCATGAACATTTCATGCGGCAAGTGTGTTCCCAGCCGCATGCATAATCGAGCCGCATGAGATCCTGAAACCCCGTAGCCGCATGCGCCCCTTGCTGTCAGCCGTATGTGCACCCATCACTTTTAGCCGCATGAATACGAATTATTGACCGCATAAGTCCTCAGTCCCTCCCAGCCGCATAGGGCTTCAATTAAACTCAGCCGCTTAGACTGGTTCTCTCCGAACCGCATAAGGAGTTCTGTCCCAGCCGTATGGAACTACTCGTTCTGAGCCGCATAAGGCAGACTCGTTCCCAGCCGCATGAGGACTAGTCTCTCCCAGCCGCATATGACCCATCTCCCGCTGGCCGCATATGCGCCACATTCCTGAGCCGCATGAACCCGTATCATCTCGGGCCGCATGTACCCCGACCCGTCCTGAGCCTCATGACCCTGATTGACCCAGCCGCATGAGGCTCGTCCTCTGAGCCGCGTGAGACCCGTCTCCCTGAGCCGCATGGGATGTGCTGTCTCAGCCGCATAAGCCCGATTCCCCCTTCAGCCGCATAAGGCTGGGACTCCCTGAACCGCATAGGACCCTGCTCATTCCCTGAGCCGCATGGACTCGGATTTCCTGAGCCGCATGAACCCCATAAATTCAGCCGCATGCATCTGATTAATCCTGCCGCATGAGCCAGCCTTGCCCGAGCCGCATGGCTCTGTCATGTCCTGTATTTTATATTTTGTTTATTTTAGTATATCCAAGTCTTGTGGCTCTTTTTGTAACTTGAGTTCCTACGGAGTACACATTTATCACTATTGTATATTTTTATGTCCATTTTATATCCTTACGCCTTTTGTCCTGAACTTGATAAATCACGATTTGATTGACATGATTGAAATGACAATTGTACATGACATGGTGTGACAAGGAACTAGAATGACTTGATAGTGACCCTGAGCCACAGGGCTCCTTCCTGTGCCTTGTCCAGCTATTTAATTATTGTTATTATTATTTCTCTATTGTTATTTGATCTTTACTGATGACTTGTGTCTTGTAACCTCAGCATAACTTGAGACTCCTGATTGAATGCTTGCACTATACTGTCCTGCACATGTACCCTGAACACGACGGTGACCCGTAGGGGTGCACTCCTGACAAGTGAACATGACATGACCTGATAGTGGCCCGTCGTGGCGCACTCCTGACCAGTAAATTTGACATGATAACTTGACATGATAATTCTTGATAGTGGCCCGCCGTGGCGCACTCTTGACATGATAAACCTGACATGATATATTTCTCGAAATGCTGTTGCGACGGCCAGCTTGACATGATAAAATGAATGATCTGGACACCGTGGACGATTGTGCTTGTACAAATGAACCCGTCTTGTCTTGCATCATGCCTAGGACAGGGACCCCTGAGTACCACGGTCAGGGGTACCTACTGTAAATGGCTAAGGTTAATAACTAGAATAATACAATAGTTCATGGAGAATTTCCCAGTTACATGTTGCCCCTTTGGTCCCGGCCTTATATATATATACATGGGATTTGTTGCTATCCGTCGAGATGAGCGCACTTCCAGCCCGCCGTCGAGTGTGGTACCTTAGGACACATGTATCTTACTACAGTGTGTCTGCTATATCATGCTATCTTTTCTTTTTCTTGCTGTGATCACTCAGGTAGTAACAAACAGGTAACCGGATTTGGAATTCTCATTGCATCTTGCTAGTAACTAGGCCTGTGATAACCCTAGTTAGTTAAAGTATCAAGCCGTACTTATTGTTTGGCCGTGAATGTTGGATGGAGTTCAGTCTGTCTAGTCTTGTCTTGATCTTGTATATGATTGTTACATGTCCTGATTTCTTATTTTATCTTGCCGATAAATGGTGGGAGAAACCAAGTTCTGTTCAGACGAAGGGTTACAACCCCGGTCCTTGTTTGGTTTACGGGTTGTAACCTGGTTATCTGATTAAGTCCCATGGTTATCTCATCGTATATCACCTTTCCAGTCTAAGTCTTGTCTAGATCCAGTTCCTAATTGTTCCAAGATAATGATTGCAATGATTGCCACTCTAATGTATTATACTCTGTATTGTCACTCTATGATTGTCACTTAATGATTGTCACCTCTAGCAATAAATGGTCAGAGACCAAGTTCCGTTCAGGTGAAGGGTTACAATCCCGGTCCTTGTTTGGTTTAAGGGTTGTAACCTGGCTTCCGGAACAGTGCCTTCGTCCTCTCTTCGTATATTGCCTAGCTCTAATTATTTAGCATGTTCTCCAGTTTACTTTATGTCAAATGATGATTTACTTATTGTCTTCCTACGTTCGGGATAAGTGCATTGGTACTGCACGAATCTCGATCCTCCTTTACTTATTGCTTTCTCTCCTTGTTGAATGCTAATGACTGTTGGTTTTAAGTTCATAGTTCGGCCTCCTTTGTGGTACTTGCTATTTGGGGTCTGACCCCACTGGTTTTGCATGACCAGGTTCTGATAGAAGAGCCCGAAGGATCTACCGCACCATCTACTCGACGGTGACCAGCCGGAGCACCAGAGTGCCTCGGTAGGTTCTTCTTCATTCTCCCACTGATATGTAAATTCTTCTCTTGTAACGTTTAGCCCCGAGCACGTGTTTAGCTCGTGTTTTGGTATTTTTCGTGATATTGTAGCCTACGGGCATAAACATGATATGTGTATTCTAGACTATAGCTAGTCCTTATCATGTACGACTAATACTCTAGCTAGTCCTCAGTTCTGTGGTACTGGCTTCATGATCAGTCATGTATATATGGTTCGGGACGCCTTACTATTGTATGTATGATGATCGTACTCTTTGCTCTTGTATAATTGCCTGTGATTGAGATACCTATGATTGTTAAACCATAGGATTGACTGATGGCTTGTAAAGTAACCCCCATGTCTTGACAGCTTATACGTGATTTCAGAGTATTACGTACTTTGGGATTGCGTAGCTGGCTATGTCTGCCCCCGCTCTCCGGTATTCCGGTTCTGGGGTGTGACAACCCCCCCCTCTCCTCCTCCCTTGCCGGCGAGCGCACCCCCCCCCCCCCCCCCCGCTCCTCCTTGCCGGCGAGCGCCCCCCCCCCCCCCTCCTCCCTCGCCGGCGAGCGCACGCAGCCCAAACAGCCGAGGAAGGAGGGAGGGAGGGGTAAAATTGTCATTTGGGGGCAAAATGAGCATATTTCATACTTTTAGAAATTTTAAGAGCATTGGGTCTTTTAGTGCAAAAAGCGAAAATCTAACGAGGAAGTTTTTGCACTTTACCCATAAATGTTTCACAACTATATGCACATATGAATAGTTTCAAAAGTCGAAAGGTCATTACTTTTTAAGTACAAAGTTAGGTCCATAAGGCACTAGGTTAGTGGTAGTACGGTGGGTCGTCCGAACATAGGTCTCGGTTTCAAATTTCCTACGGACAGCTGGATTGTTTTGACAATTTTTTATTACATTATAAGCTTAAAAAAATTATTTTCATTAAAAAATTACCATGCATGTTAATAATGGTTTTCGTAAAATAAATATATATATATACTACTAGATAGATCAAGATATCATACCATTTCCAATGAGTTGCACATATGGATATGGGTATAAGTAATCAGGGTCAGGAATTTATCGGGACGGGAAGTACTATATCCATACCCGTCCCCGAACCCGATCGGAGATTTTTTTTAATCTCCATCCCCGTTTCCATCCCCATTTTTATATCCCTAAATCCATCCCCATTGGATAAAAAAACGGGTCCCGTCGAATTCGGAGGATATTGCCATCCCTAATTTCGGTCCAAAATGCCTAGGAACATTTTAATGAGTGATGGTAGATATTTGACCAACCCAAATGTGTCCTTGATATTGGACATTATCAATGAGATGAAAACAAAACATCCCTACACCAAAAGATGATTTTTTTTTTCTTTTTTTCTTATACAAAATACATTTCGTTGCTTATGTCCTTTTCGACACACAAACTTAGATGTCGGTTATACTTTACCGATTAACTTACTTTCTTATTTTATTAACTTTGTCATCCATGATTTATTTTCTTACTTATGATTTTATTTTACATTATAATAAATTTGAAATTTGTTTAGCTTAACTACATTTATTAAATATATCTACAACGAAATGTAAGGTTATTTTGGCAACCAAATATGTCCCACTCATAGCCTAAATTGGTCATATTTGAGACGGGCTTGGATTTTATTTTACAAAACCCAAAATGAAGTATTTAAAGATGTGTTAGTATGTCTTTTTTTCTTCTTAATATTGAAACATATTATCTACTAATGACTTGCTACTAGATTCCTAGATCCTTAGTCCCAAAGTCCTTCGTATAAATCTAGGGTTGGGTACGAGTAGTTTTTATACTCATAACTCAAAATTCTTTTATGTTGAAAAATATGAGGACCATGATTTATTAAGTCTAATTTAACCTTTGTATATAAACAAAAAATGCTCGAGACATACCTTGAGCCATCACAAAAGTTAGGACTTTCACAAACTACCTCTTCCTTACTCTCTTCGTGTCTCTGTTTAGGGGTTGGTCCCTACTGAAAAATTGTTTGGTTGTCTGCAAATGAAATAATAAATTTATTTTAGAACAAAAGACGTTGTAAGTGATATTGCATCCATTTTTCAACACCAGTTGCATGAGCAACACTTATCAGCACAATATGTATTTGTTGATACTCTTGAACTCTTCTTACTAGTCTCAAGAGATCAAACAACAACAAAAAAGAGCAAAAATGTCTAATAGACCGAGAGAGCGACCGAATGGGGGCCCACCACCTTCCTTGCTATCTCGGTCCCCCGTTGCCCTCCCAATCAACGGGGGCCCACCACATGGCTCTCGGGCTGACGTACGGTCTCTCTGTTCGGTCTATTAAAACACAACCGTAAAATACATTATTCCTATCCCTAGAAAAGAGAAAAAATGATCGGACTGTCTTGCATTTACCTTTACATAATTGTAACTAAGTCAGATTGCAGCTGATAACAATTGTGTATACCTTGATATATCATTTGATTATGTTTTGTACAGCCAGATCTTGAGAACATTTTGACTGAGCTTTTGGGACGCCTTATTGCTTTTATCTTATATGTTCTCTATTTTCTGCTTCTTGTTTGAATGATTGAGACAATATATCTTTCATGTAGTATGCACCCCCTCGTCTTTTAGACAGCATTGATCGCATTATACGGTATTCATCTACCCGTAATACGTAGCTGGCTGAGTTAATCCCCCGCTCTCCGGTATTCTGGCATGAATGGTTGATTAGAGAATCATAGGACCCTTCGATATTTAGAAATGCAAGGTCATATTTGGGCCTTTGAGGTCCACAAATCAACCAATGGGGCTTGCAGAGTTCTTTTCCTGGGCGAGGGAAAATACATCAGCATAAAATTTGGGAGGGGCATTATATAGAATACGTGCATTGCACGCATGCACCTAAAAAAAAAATAACAAAAAATAAATTAGAATTTGTTATAAATAATGTTGTCATGTGTAATCAAATACACCTAGTCAAAGAGTGTCTTTCACCTTCCACACGAGTTAAAGATGTTTGACTATAGTTAGATAATATTAGATAGTTAAATTTAGTATTGATCACAAGTCATCCTGTTTATAAGCTCATCAATTACCCAACTTGGGCATCATTTGCGTGTTGAATTATAATATAATGCTTGTTGAATAATAGGTCGAGTTGTTCACTGGGCCGGTTCGGCCCGGGCCCGCCCGTGGACCGGACCGGCCCGCCCCCCTGTAAGCCCGGACCGGCCCGCCGTGGGCCCGAACCGGCCCGGCCCCCCATGTGTACTCGGTTCGGGTCGGGCCCCCCCCCCCCCCCCCCCCCACAGCCCGAGCCCGGCCCGGCCCGGACCGGTCATTTTTTTTTTTTTTTTTTATATTAAACAGGCCCGGCCCGGTTGGACCGGCCCGGCCCGGCCCGCTGGGACCGGTCCAGCCTGAGCCGACCGTTGTAATTTTTGATTTTTTTTTTTTTTTTTTTTTTTAACTTTTGACCGTTGGGAGGGGGGTTCTTTTACCAAAATACCCCTCCCATATAGCCGTTATTAAAACGTTGGGAGGGGTATTTTGGTCTTTTTTGGCCTAAAATTACCAAAATAACTCCAAAAAATTCCTATAAATAGCCCAAAAATCCCATTTTTCATACACAACTCATTCCTCACAAATTCTCTACATCTCTCTACGGTGCTCTGGTGTTCTACGACTTTCCCTCCCCGGTGCTCTACGGCTTCCCGATCTCGCTCCCAACTCCATTCCGGCTCTACGGCTTCCCGATCTTCAACACCCAAATATGTCCCACTCATAGCCTAAATTGGGCATATTTGAGACGGGCTTGGATTTTATTTTACAAACCCAAAATGAAGTATTTAAAGATGTGTTAGTATGTCTTTTTTTTTCTTCTTAATATTGAAACATATTATCTACTAATGACTTGCTACTAGATTCCTAGATCCTAGTCCCAAAGTCCTTCGTATAAATCTAGGGTTGGGTACGAGTAGTTTTCATACTCATAACTCAAAATTCTTTTATGTTGAAAAACATGAGGACCTTGAATTATTAAGTCTAAAGTAAATTTATTTTAGAACAAAAGACGTTGTAAGTGATATTGCATCCATTTTTCAACACCAATGGGGCTTGCAAAGTTCTTTTCCTGGGTGAGGAAAAATACACCAATATAAAATTTGGGAGGGACATTATATAGAATATGTGCATTGCACGCATGCACCTAAAAAAATAAATTAAAATTTGTTATAAATAATGTTGTCATGTGGAATCAAATACACCTAGTCAAAGAGAGTGTCTTTCACCTTCCACACGAGTTAAAGATGTTTGACTATAGTTAGATAATATTAGATAGTTAAATTTAGTATTGATCACAAGTCATCCAGTTTATAAGCTCATCAATTACCCAACTTGGGCATCATTTGCGTGTTGAATTATAATATAATGTTGTTGAATAATAGGACATACGCAGGTTAACTGTCAAAATCGAATATATCGAATTTCTAAAAATTCAAAATCGAAATCGAATCAAACCGATAAACGATTTGGTTTGTTCGGTTGGACTATTTTTATTGTTTGATAAACCCGGCCCAAAGTTAAAATTATGGTTAAATTATATTAAATATATATTTTTTACAAATACGCTTGTTGTATTTTAAAGTTTGGTTCAAAGTTAAGCTAGTTGTTAAATTACTAAAGTGGAATTTTGAAATGCGTGCATATAATTGTTGCTTTAAAAATATACACAATTTTTTTTTGATCATAATATACGTAAAATCGAGGTTATTTACATAATTGTGTAACTCTTATTCTGTTTTGAGTTTGGACCAAAAACTAAAACCTAAACATGAATTTTAGTATTTTTAAAATCGAAATCGAATCCTTTTTTTTAAAATTGAACCGAATCTCTTATTGGGTTCGGTTGTCGGTCCAAAACCGAATAATGTTCACCCCTAATGTTAAGAATCTTTTATTTTTCAGATTCTTGTTGCTTTTTTAAGCTTTCTTTGAATCGCTTTTTGGTGCAAAGGTTTAGAATCGAATTGTTACACTTGCTTGAACGTTGTATAAATAATTGGAATTGATTACGAGAAAATATATAGTTTAGTTCCACACTGAATAGAAAATAATACATGAAGTATAAATAATTCGAATTGATTCGGATCTTCACAACAACAACAACAAAAAAAATCCTTTACAACATAAGAATATCTATGTACAATAGGTATAACATTATGCTTTTCCTTTTCTTTATCTTTTTTTCTAATGAAATTAACTCGTCCTTATGATATGGATCTGGCCAGAATGTGCTTCTGAGGTTTCTGATCGATTACAATAAATATAAGTGTTATTTTAGCAAATACTTGCATTCAAAATATATAAACTAGCTTATACTTTCTCTTTTTTTTTTAAACTAACAAATGTTTTAATTTTTTTGTAAATCAGCCAAAATTTTGATTAAATAGTGGAGGTATATCTTAAAATGTTATTTGTTTCATACAAAGGAATGTTAATATTTGATAGTTGTTTTAAAAAAAAATGAAGGTATATGCTAGTTTCAATAATTTCAATGGAAACGTTTGGTAAATATTCCAAAATATAATGATGCATTTATACTTTTTTTTTTTCCTTGTGCCATGATGCAATTGTATTTTATTTTTTGGTTCGCTGTACTTGCCAAGTACGTATGCCAAACTTGTCCACTTGGTTTTTTTTGTCTTTAAAAAAAACCAAAATTCGAAGGGAATATTCTTAAAACAGAACAAGTCAGAATGTTCCAACTTAATTAAACTCCTATTTCGGAGTGTGGACTTTGAATCATTGTGAGAGCCCAAAGCCCAGAGGGGCTTTTCTAAAATTCCAGAAAGTCAGCGACCTGGACAATTGCTTCTCTAGTTGCAATAACTTCATTTTAGTTAAAAATTTGCAGTTTCGCAAAATATGTGAATGCACTGATACATGCTCAGCTAATTAGGAGTGATTATTATTCGATTTTGGACCGAGATCTGAATCGAACCGAATCTTTTCGGTTAGAAAAAAAAAATGATTCAGTTTCGATTTCGAAAATACTAAAATATTTTATTCGATTTCATTCTAAAACAAAAAATTAAATAAAACTTACGCAATTATATAATTACTTTCAATTTTATGGATATTTGATCATTAGAAATTTGTAATCTTTTTGTATATTTTAAAAATCTTAATTCTATATGATGTGTATTAAAGCTCAACTTTAATAATTTAAATAATATTCTAATTCTATGTCCAGTTTTAAAATACAACAAATCGTATGTATAATAATTATATTTTTTAAATATAATTTAATAAAATAATCCAATCGAATAAACTAAACCGTCTATTAGTTAGATTATAGCTAATTTCAGTTCAATTTTAAATTTTTAGATGCTTCACGTTCGGTTGAAACCGAATAAACCATCCACGCTTATATAAACATCCCATGATATTTTGCTCATTACTGATCTTTCCTGTTAGCTGGAGGTTGCTTCTGATTTTATTTCTCTTTTTTTTTTTAGGTAGGAGTATATTCTATAGTTAGGTTAATTAAAAACTGAGGCGACGGCATTTGTATTTTTGTTATTGTTAGTATTAATTATTTCGCTGTGCATTCGTGTCGAGCTTTATGCAACTATTTTTCTTGTCAGTTGGCGTTGCAGCGATGGCAATGGATTCTCCTTGTTGGCCAAACCACATATAATTTTCCAAACATCGCAATTTGAATTTGTACAAAAAAGAAAAAAAAAATAATTCTTCTCCCAATTTTGGTTGATGGTGAGTTTAAATTGTTTAGAGAGAGTGACGGAGAAGAATGGACAATGGGAGGGCTCCATAGTTTCCAAATCAAGCAACAATTTTTTTCCCTTCTTTTTATGTGAAGAGAACTAAAATCAGCAGACAACTGCAACTACAATAGTAGGAGCCTCGTGGGAAAGCTCCTGTTGGTTTGGCAATTGGACTCATGGTCCAATTATTATATATTTGAAATATCCATCCTATGGATGTGACTTTTTCTTTTCCACTCTTTTTCTTTGTCAAGTGGAGGGAGGACTAGACTAAGAGATTGTGATGCTAATATTTAAGAACAAGGAAAGGATTGTTTATTTTTTTTTGAAGAATAAGACTAGGACCAAAAACAATACAAAAAAATTGAGTTATCCCTCACTTGATTTATCCTAATTTAAGGTGCATCTTATAATTTTGTAAAAATGTACAGTATTTCTCACTTTGGATGGTTTTCGTAAAAAAAAAAAAAGGACCAAAATATCATTGTCTTCTTCCTCTTTCCTCTCACCCTCTCACCCCCCCTCCCCCGCGGTCAACGACCCCGCTCTCCCCCCCCCCCCCCCCCCTCCCGGCCTGTGCTCCCCGCTTCCCCGCCACCGCTCCCCCCTCCCCGCCACCATCTATGCCTCCGTCTCTGCTCCCCCCCTCCCGCCTCCGCGGCAGCAGCGGAGACAGGGAGGGACGGTGGTCGCGCGGCAAGGGAGAGGAGGACGATGGCCGCGACGGAAGCAACGGAGGCGGGGAGCGGGGGGAGGGGGGGGGGAAGTGGGTGAAAGGAAAGAAGACAATGACATTTTGGTTCAAACTTTTTTTTTACGGATTCCGTTCAAAGTGGGAGGTATTATACATTTTTGCAAAACTTTGGGGTGCACCTTGAATTTAGGTAAATCAAGTGGGGGTAAGTCAAATTTTTTCAAGAAAATAAGGTTAGGGATCCTTACCACTACGTGTTTGAATAGTAGGAGCATATACCAAATTTCCTCCTTGTTGTCGTAAAATCTTGTCCATTTTCATAAAACATCTAGAATTTTTTTTTTTTCTGGATGAAACTTCTCACCATTAAGAAGGGGTGAGCATTATTTGATTTCGGACCGAAAATCGAATTCAGTTTGAAAAAAAATTTGGTTTGGTTTCGGTTTTGAAAATACTAATTTTTGTATTCGGTTTGAAAAAAATGGTTTAATTTCGGTTTTGAAAATATTAAAATTTCTTATTCTGTTTCGGTCCAAAAATCAAAAATTGAATAAAAAAAATTATATATATATATATATATATATATATATATATATATGCAAATGACCTCTAGCCTAGTGGTTAAGAGAGATGCATGTGGTCCGAGTGGTCAGGAGATCGATTTCCGGTAGAAGCGTTCGCAACAATTACCTTCTTATATATATATATATATATATATATATATATATATATATATATATATTGAAGAAAGGGTAATCTTCATATACTGAGAAAATTTACAAGTTATAATCTGAGGACCATTCCTCCTCGCCTCATTAATTGAATCCCATGTATCTAATATCACTATTAATGTTATTGATAATGCCCGAAGCAGTTGTTATCCTCCCTTCGTATGTCCTCATATTTCTCTCGCGCCATACGTGCCATACCGCGGATAGAAGCTTGATTCTCCCTTTCACATACACATCTGTACCTTTAGTCTTCAGGGCCTGCACCTCTTCGATCGTTTCCTGGAGACCTTCTCTTCGACTGTTGTTCATACCCAGTTGTGTCTTGAAGTGCTGCCATATGAGTCCAGATGTTTGGCATCTAAAAAATAGATGGTCTCTCGTCTCGATCTCCTCCTCACAAAGGACGCATGTGTCGCTAGGTAGTTGAACACCAAATCTGATCAACCGCTCTTTGGTGAGTAGCCTGTCCCGAACTGCTTTGTATAAGCAGAGTTGCATTTTGATGGCCACGCCCTTAGCCCAGACAACGTCCGCCCATTCAGCCTTCGCCAGATGGGGACGTTCCTGTTCGAACACCCTGCTACATGAGAACTCCCCGTCCGAAGAATCCTTCCATATCCAGCGATCCACACTCGCCTCCTTTTCAATTTTGATATTTAGTATTTCCTCTTTGAACCAATTTCCGACCTGTCTTGCCTCCGTCTTTTATATATATATATATATATATATATATATATATATATATATATATATATATATATATATAAAGAAATTGTACTTTATTAATGAATCAGAATAGTGTACATGTACAATTATCATATGCAGTATAAGCCATCTCTATATTATTTAGAATACCATCCAAGGACGTTGTCATGTGGAGTTCAAAAATCAGAATAATTACTATATATATTATAAAAAAAAACCCCAAACAAACCAAAAAAAATCGAATAAACCGAACCGATTTAATTCGGTTCAGTTTGGCTCGATTATAGACCATTTCGATTCAGTTTCGGTTTTGTTTATTTGGAATACTCACCCCTACTATTTACTACTATTAAGATCACTGGTTATAAGCCTTTGTGGTGAATAAACACAGGGACGATCATCAAATGATAATTAACTGTTGTCTTAATTGTTAAGTCATAATTAATTCTTCTCCATTCTCAAATCCAATCATTTATCTTTATTTTTCGCAATTCAACCTTCTCCTCCTTTAGACCATCTCCAATGGTGATTTCTAAAATTGAGTTCTTATCCTACTTGGCATTATACTTTAAGGAGATTTCTATCCTAGTTGGAAGAGTTTCTACATAAAAATTGTAGACATACAAAAATGCTCTCCAATGGTTCTCCATTTCTATCCTATGTGTCACATAGTAAAATGACTAATTTAATGGTGTAGGGCCCAATAATAATTGTCATGAGAGATAGGAGAATTTCTATGAGAGTTTCTACATGTAGAAACCCTGCTAGAAAGTTTCCATCCTACATCATTGCCACCTAGGATAGAAATGGTGATAGAAATCACCATTGGGAGAAATTTTTTCTAAAATGGATTTTTTCCATAGAAATAGGGAAGATATAAACCTCTATTGGAGATGGTCTTACTTGGCTAATCTCTCACACTTCTATTTTTCCAACCTCCAACAAAACGAAGTCTATTTACTAAATCGTGGGAAAAAAAGAAAGAAAGAAGCTATTCATCTAATATGGTTAAGGTCAACGGATTAGGTCAATTCAACTTGGACATAAGCTAATTTGAAGGATCTTCAAAATAATAAGATCTTCAAAGCTTGTGTTTTAGACAATATTTGACGGATTTATATTGGAATATCTTTCTTTCTTTTTTTTTGAATATTTTATTTTCCAATTTCTGTATGTTGATTTTACAGCATAAGTTCACGTTGACGGATTTCGTCCATAGTGGGCGGTCAACGCGTTTGACTGATAATTTTGGACGAAAATACATTTGCGTTCTCTCTCCCCAAACTAAAACCCAATCCTAATTCCTACCCCTCCTCCTGCTCTGCCCCCCCCCCCCCCCCCCCCCTTCCCCCGCTCCCGCTCTGGCTCTGCCCCCCTCCCCCCGTCGCTGCCGCGCCCCCGCCCGCCACTGCCGTGCCCCCGTCCCGCCGCTGCCGCGCCCATCCACCCTCGACTTCGACTGGGATCCTCAATCTCGACTTCAACCGGGCGTCCGTAACCCTACTAAACCTAGCCTCCTCTTCCTCCGACCCCAGCCGCAAGGAGCGCCTCGAGAGTGGATCAGGATCGAAGAAGAATCGGTCGCTGCGTCCAAAGAGAAGGAGGGGATCGATTTGTTCTAGATGGCTTGCGGCATCTGTCGGTTGCTCCACGAGTTCGACTGGAAGTACATCGGCCACCGGCTCATCTGCCCTGGGTGCAAGAAGAGCTTTCTTGCTGTCGAGACCAAGGAGGAGGAGCGGGAGCGGGGGAGAGGGGCGGAGCGGGGGCGGAGCTATGGCGGCTGGGCGGCGGAACGGGGGCGCGGGAGCGGCAGATCGGCATCGGCGGTGGTGGTGATGGTGGTGATGGTGGTGTTGGTGAAGGTGATGGTGATGGTGATGGTGATGGTGAAGGAGGTGGTGGTGGTGATGGTGACGGTGAAGGTGAAGGTGAAGGTGGTGGTAGTGGTGGTTGTGATGAGCGCGGCAGCGGCGGGGGAGGGGGACAGAACGGAAAGAGGGATTAGCATTAGGATTAGGATTTTGGTTTAGGTTTGGATTTGGGGAGGATATTTTCGTCTAAAGATATCGCTCAAACGTGTTGACCGTTGGTCTTGAACGGAATCCGTCAAAAGTGGAAGGATTCGTGCATTAAGGTAAAGCAGGGAAGTGCACCTTGAATATGGTAAAAAAAGTGGGGTGCGACTTAAAATTTCTCTATATTTATTTGGTGAAAGTTGAAAGACAGTGGGCCCTACACACATACAATACAACGTGCATAAAATACCATACGTATTGCCGGATATTTAAAAAAAAAAAATTATTAAACCCTGGTCCTTCACATCCCACTCTTGAAATAAATTCTCTATCTTTTTTCCCCCTCTTGGAGAGGAGAATAAGAAAGAAAAATAGAAGGCACAAAGGAAATTTTGGATTGATACTGCTCGTACACTTCAATCCAAATTTATGTCAGCCTAGATTCCTAGTATGAACTCTTAGCAACGTGGGTAACGGGTTACTGTAGTTTTTTCCCAATAACCTAAAAAAAAAAAAATCCCTAAATAAGGATTATGTACTTTTCTTCGATAATCAAGAAAAAGAAGAATTCAGGCACATAGGATTTAAGAAAGGTTCACCAAAGATTATAAACCCATATGCAGCAAAGCATCCTTCTATGGAGATTTCTAAAGTTGAGTTTCCATAAAAATTTCTATCCTAGTCGGTGGAGTTTTTATATAGAAATTTAAAACAAAAAAATACTCTCTAATAATTTTTCAGTTCTATCTTGGGTGACAAAAAAAAATAAAAGGATAAATTTAATAATGTATGGTCTAATATTAATTGTTACAAAATATGTAAATTTTTTATGAGGATTTATACGAGATGACCTAATAGAGGTAAAGGTACTCTCCTTATTTTCCGTAAACCTTTTTTTAAAATAAGTTAGTTTAATCGTCTTTTCTTTTTAATATTAATGATTCAACTACATATCTTTAATAGTTAAAATAAAGGTTATTTATATAAATATCAGAAAATTAGATTAGCCCCGGTGACTTCCCAATTACTATTGAAAAATTGTTTTGCATGCAAAATATCTAAACCCTTTTTTCATAAGGAAAAAAAGTACACTATGCATAAATATATTGTACTTTGCAAAGAGTACTGTTCTTATCTACAAAACTGTTAATCTTTTTATACTGCAAGAGGATACAGCCAAAAAAAAAAAAAAAAATACACAGAAAAAAAAATATGTTTAATTTGCAGCAAAGAGGATAAATTTATAAAATTTACGTATAGAAGGACGGGACGCTATTAGAGTTGGCGATTCCTAGAAGAGATGGTGGAACGCCAACTCCACTGGCTCTCCTTAGTGGAATAGGAAGCATGACGCCATTAGAGTTGGTGCCCCCTAGAAAAAAGGGTGGGACGCCGCCAACTCTATTGGCGTCCTGTGTATATCTTTTGGAAATGACAAAGCTACACGAGATAACTTGCAAGTAAACAAAATATCAGCAAATCCACATGCACATTTGTCTACTGTAAAACTATAGGAGTCAGGAAAGAAATCTCTCTTTGTTGGTAATCCACAACACTTGTTTCATTAGGTTATATTGATTTAAGAAACCCTCTTCGGTCAAAACAAAGTCATCGCATGGGAATGTTTATGCGACCGTTCCGGTAAAAAAAATACGAAAATAACAACATACTTCCGTCCAACAATCAACAATGACTCTTTGTTGGAGTCCAAAACTTCCGTTGCTTTTCTAGGGAGCAAAATATGCGGAAACAACATAAGGCGCCAACGGAGTTGGCGCCCCATTAATCTTCTATCCTATGGGGCACGGCCATGTTTTCTAATGTCCTATGGGGCGCCAGTGGAGGTGGCGTCCAACTCTATCTCCTATAGAGCGCCAACTCCAATTACGACTCATCTCTCTGTATGTATTTTTTTTTTTAAATTGACCACCTTTGATTCAAATTAAGTATATTTCTCTCCCTACATGAAAATTTTTGGATGGCCATACAGTTGTTTCTACATTAGTTATTTTATGTGCCAAATATTAATTTGAATATTTTTTTGTCGAATTTTTTTTAAATCTAAGATTTGGAGGGTAGTACTTCTTGGTTGTACGAGCCTTAAAGTGTCTAAGCCGTATGTTTACCTTCATGACAATTGATCGCCTATATTTTATGATATGGTAGTCCCATATTGATCATATTTTTTTTATCAAATTTATAGCAAGTTTTGGAAGTAAGGGAAGTGCAAAAAAAAAAAAAAAAAAACTTAATTGCAACTAAATATCCTAAACTATCTCAGTTTTGCAATTTGATACCACAAAATATTTATTATACAAATTAATACCCACAACTAAAGCAAAGTTGCAAGTTGCTACATTTTGTTAATTAATAGTTAACATTTTCGTCATAAAAAACAAATTATCCCCGATAATATGTCATTCCTTGATTCGTAATACTTATTTATTACTTGTACTTATTATATTCTTTTATCATGTATCGATACATTATCATGCATGTGGTGCTTGTACCCGTATTCATTAGTGGGCTTGTGTATCTTGTTATTATTTTTTTTTGTTATAGTTCAAGAGCCGTGCAAGCTAGTCTTCTCGTAGGGTGATCGATAGGTCTAATTGATTAATTGACTTATGTAACTATATTTGTGGTATCTGGTTTTATACAAGATTATTACGTACGAGACTATCATATATCAATAGAATACACATTGGTATTGTCATTAAAATGCCAAATATGAAAAATTATCCATCAGACCGGCATACCGTCGAGGCGACGAGGCTCATGTTGCCTAGTCGGTAGAGTTGACTAGGTCCTCCTATTTACCCATCGGTCCATTGTGTTTCTATGATAGGGCTGATATTGGTCCATGGGGGTATGGATCCATGTTGTATCTCCATCCCAGTGGCTTCCCCCTCTTTCTTTCTTTTACTTATGCCTCTATTTTATCTCTTTTCAATTCTCTCTGTATATTTTTCTCTACCTTTCTTGCTATGAACTTATTATTGGATTGTATCTCGATCGTTTTCGGTTGAGCACTCAAAATAAGGGTGACAATGGAGTTGGTAATTTAGTCTCACATCGGTTAGAATGTGGGATCATGTGGTGTAGATAATTGGGAGTGGTTAATGCCTTACATGAGAAAACTCTTTTAAGGCGTCTGGGCCCAATTCAATATCATACCTCATGGACCAACACCGGTTCGGGTCACGCCGCGTTTCCAACAAGTGGTATTAGAGCCCATGGCTACGAGGATAGTTTGGACGGCTCTAATTGGTTCGAGACTGATGGTGCTGAACGTTCATGCGTATAATCGAATTATACTGGCTCTTCTCAAGGTGGGGTAGGAGCATAGCATCAACTGCAAGAATTAGCTTCAAATGTGGGTTTGACGAGCCCAAGGTAGAGCAAGTCTTTGTGGGGGCTTGGTTCTGTGGTCGAACGGATCGAGATGACAATATGTTGGATCTCCTAGGTGCTCGGCTGACGGAACGAGCAAAGGCAGCCGGAGTGTGGTAAGGTTGTTCGATTAGCGAGAACGAACAAAGGTAGCCGGAGTGTGCTAAGGATGTTCGGCTAGCGGAAACAAACAAATGGTAGCCGGATGTGCTGGGTTGCTCGGTCAGCAGAAACGAGCTAAGGTGGAGTTTGTTGGATTGTATATCGTTTTCGATTGAGCGTTCAAATGGGGGATGACAATGGAGTTTGTAATTTAGTCCCACATTGGTTAGGAGGTGGGATCATGTGTAGATAATTGAGATTGGTTCAGGCCTTATATGATAATTATCTTTTAAGGCATATGGGCCCAATTCAATATCGCACCTCATTAGTCAACTCCGGTTCGGGTCACACCGCATTCCCAACACTTATGAGCTAGACCTTGTGATCTAAGAGTGTGATTTCTGAATTTTTTTGTGGTGGAGTAGAAGCTAGGTTTGGGAGCTTGACCTAGGTACACATCGGTGATTGAAATCATGTTTTCTTGCATTTTAAATTTTGCTTACTTTTATCCAAAACATGTTTAACTAATTTGTTTCTACATGATTCATGGCATGATTTTTTATTCTTGACATTGGTTTAACCTAGGTATAGTTTTATAGGACGTATCATATGATATCGTAGGGTAAACTATGTATCAGTTGTGATAGCTAGATTTTATCATCAAACCTAGTTATAAATGTTGTAGGAGACCCACTTGTACCATTAGAACTTGTTAGAATTGGAATGGATGGAATTGAGGCTTGGTTTCGGACACGAAAACCACATTTCTGAATTTTTTTTTCACAGCCAGTATAGCTAACATATTGCCAATATATCGCTATCGATGTATCGTTTTTTGGGTTTTGAGTTACTGTGATCATAATGTATTTTTCTGGCATACCATCGTTACACTTACATCCTCGTTTGTATGTTTTTTTTTTTTCCAATTTGAAATTATGACTACGTTTTGAATTTGCGACATATCAGTATACCGCCACTGTTGCACCGTAGGTACACCGGTTTGGTACTCATGATCCGGTTTGACCTAGATTTATACGTTAAATTATTATGCGAGTGTCTATTTCTTCGTGTATACTGTCCTAGTGATTTCATACTGTATTATAGTACTAGCATCTGTTGAGTGCTAGTCGTGTATAGGTGACACCTACTATTGCACCTCGAGAGTTAGGGGATCTATCGATTGACAGCCTGTGATCATTTTTCGATGGATTCCCGTAAGCCGATGGCCTATCATTGTTCATGCTGATTGGCATAGTGTTTAGTGATTGTATTCATGACATGATTATGTTGCATCATGGACGAAGGAATTGTTGATAGACTTATACAGTTGATATACCATCGTGACGGATAGACCGATTGATCGATTGACTGACTGATTGTCCGTGTTCCTGACATAAACACGGTGCTGGCCTTGTTATTATATTGCGATGCTATTCACGTTTCATGTGCACTGAGATGCAACATATTGTTCATGTTATATTCTAATATATTATACTATCATATTTTCCCTGCACGGGTACCCCTGTAGTCGATTCGTGATTCCAGCATAGACTAGTAGTAGTAATCGTGTATTAACTGTGCATCTACGTTCAAGATGAATTTAGGTTGGAACCTTCGAGAACCAATGCAGATTCATATCCAGCGTGTCCGTAGTGGTACATCTAGGATGGATGGCCGTGTGTCAATGACACGAGATTCTGAATAACTGTATGGTGCTTCAAAAGAGCAATTTATAAAATTGGAATGTAAAAATCGAATAATGGAAAGTTAAGATGCAAAAAAAGTCCGAAAACTATAGTTGGAGTGCCATTAAAATAATTTAGCCTGATGTATAATGCAAAACCGAAATAGTCTAGGTATTTAGTTGCAATTTAGAGAAGACTATAATGGTTGGTTTCCCTCCAGAAAAGCCTTTGACTATGCCAACTCCACTTCGTTCCCATCACCATCATCAACTAGTTTGTTGCAGCGGACGAACAGCACAGCTCACCCCAAAAAAAAAAGAAAAAAAAAAGAAGGAAGAAAAAGAAGCGATGACCTCTCTTTCACACCACTTCCTTTTCCCTCCTAGTCTCCCAATAGTCGTCGTCCCAACAAACCCTAGGGTTTCGATTCCTCTCCTCCTCCACATGTAATTTCTCCCATTTCTTTCTTTCTTTCACCATGGTTTCTCCTCGCAATTGCTTCAGTTTCCTAGAGTTTACTAACTTCTCATGTCAGCAATTTCAGCCCTCAATCGGAACTCGTCGGCGGAGCTCGTCTTCGGAAGCTCGTGAGCTCTAGGGTTTACGGGGAACAAGCAATCACGAGGGGGTTCTCGTCAATTTCCCAGAATATTGGGTTAAAAGCAAAAATATTGAAAATTTGAGCTAATTAATAGATTGTTTTCGTATGTAGTTTGCATACTGAGTACTAATAAGTAAGAAGGTTAGGGTTAGCCACCATATATTCTCTTATTTCTGCTGTGAAACTCGATATTCTTAATGGTGAAGATCATATCACGAATTAGGGTTTTTACTGTTTTTTTTTCAGGATATCGAGAAGCGGTGCTTTGCTGTGATCGGTCTGGTCGAGAATGAATTCCCAATGTACCTAAAGGTGAGTTCTTGATATGACCCGTGATGTTATTAACCTACTTTTACTTTGTTGATGTTTGTTGGACTAATATAGTAGAATATTTACAGTTAACTGTCTTTGTAATCTCCTTCAAGTAATAAGGGTCTACTTGGATTGAGGGTGGAGAGACTTAAGTGAGGGGAACTTAAGTGTGGGAAAAAAAAGTTATGCTTGGTTTGAGGGTGAGGGTTTAGGAGAGGGAGTCATAGAGGGTTTGTTTAATCTTCATTTGTCCATTTTTTCAACCCCCAAATCGGAGGTTAACAAGGGGAAGTGAGGGGTTGTTTAAAAAGTCATAAATACTCATTGTTTGCTATATAAAATACCATGAACTTCTCCTCCATTTTTTTGCTTTCAACCTGCTACTTTCGTTTTCTTGGCTTTCAACTTGCTGCCGTCCAGGTGCGCCATCTCTTCTCGCTTTCTCTTATTATTCATCGTTAAAAGTTATAAGAAAAAAAACCCGGAGACTTATGTTTTTGGTGCATTTGTTGAGTTGATGACCGCATATATTTGATGCATCAAAAAATTCCATCTAGTTGCGTCAAAAAAATGGAGGAGAGATAGTTGATGAACACATATATTTTATGCATCTGTTAAGGTTGATGACCACATATGTTTTGTGCAATTTTATGCCACATGTAATAAGGGTATTTTGGAAACTATTGTATTTTTATTAGTCCCCCTCCCACTCAAAACCTCCAATTCCAAATAAGGGTTATTAAACACACCCCACTTAACTCTCCCTCTTAACTCTGGTTACCCCCCCCCCCCCCCCCCCCCCCCCCCCCCCCCGCCCCCTCTCAATCCAAGCAGACCCTAGGTTATGTTGCAGGAGCACGAAAGTTGGCATGGCATGATATGGACACACGCCGTAGATATGACAGCAACTTTTTGTCGCGTCTCTAGTGTAATTCCAGAATTCCTTTCTCATATCACTGAGAAACTAAAAAAGAACTGTAATCTGAATAAAATCATCATTGTGAAGAAGGAAAGGGTCAGTCCTTTTCCACTTGATTGGCGAGTTATGTAGACTCTTCGGGTCTGATTGCACCATCCAAGTACATTTCTTTGGTTTGTTCTGAAACAAAGAATACCCGTCAGATCAATAAGGAAAAGGAAAATACTACATGAATAAGAAAGAAAAAGAGAAGATTTGAAGAACAAACGAAAGAACGATGAGCTCCATCCTTGATAATCATCATCCTGAAAAGAATTTTGTGAAGGAAAAAAAAATTCAAATGCATGAGGTCAGAACTCGATAGAGGGAGAAATAGGACCGAGGAGATGTTACAGAGAAAGAAAAATGACATCTACCCCACAATTAAGGAAAAGAGAGACAACTCCCCTTCACGAGCTGCTACTTAGTGACAAAGAAAGGACATACTGGTTATTATATACCATAGGCAAATCTCTTATACACGTATGATCCACATCTCCTTTTCCTTCCACACAAATCTTCTTCTCCTGATAAACTTATCTTGTTCCCATCTTAAATGTAGCAAATCTTAGAACTTCCAATTAACCATGTAAACATGGCTTCAAAGCCAGATGGGGGCATATGCATTTGGATCCTAAAACCTCCCTTAACATTATGTAGTAGTAGCTACACTAGGAGGTCTAGATTAAATCACATAATTTTGTCTGAACAGTACCTTTATTTCTTAATTACAATTTAACTGATTGATTTATTTATAAAATGACATATCATGTGGCACTTTACATCAGTTTATTGATATTTACATGTTTAAGTTCTTGCCTATTATAAGTTGAATACACGCCTTCCATGTTAATATCTACCCTGGCACAGCTGATGTAGTAAACCCAAAATTAGTGAGTAACAATGGACCGAAAATTTGAATTATTTCCCTTAATTTTGTCAGTTGTTCATTTAGGCTTTGATGAGACATCATGAGTAGTTTATATTTTTAACCTTATCCAAGTATATCATGATCCAAGTATATCATAAATTATTAGAGATTACTGTTTGTGCACAGAATTTGTTCACTTTCCTGTTTTCTTCTTCCGAATGTCTTATTTGATCATTTATATGGGCAGAAGGTAGATTCCATTTTGGAAGTAAACGACCTTTAGATACTGGGATCAATTCTAGATTGCCATCAAGATGTCTGGAGTGCCTGGAGTGCCCTTTTTCCTGTCGGTGACCATTCTGATCATATCATCTTCCTTCCTCCCGGAACATGCTGGAGCAGTTAATACTGATCCTTCAGAAGGTGAATATTTAATCTAATGACTGGAAGAGGCAGTAGTGTTTACTTCTAACTGATTTTATTCATCTATATGTTGTTAATTACATCATTCTTAAGCATCTTAATGTTGTAGACTCCAGGTTACATGCTACAATATTATTTCCATGTTAAAGTTAGTGCATTATTTACATCACTGCCTAAGCCTTTCCATAAAAATGGTTTGGCCATTTTAGAACTTAAGAAGGACAATGCTCAATAAATTGATCAAATTTTATTACTGCAATCAACCAAATCTAGACTGCTTCATTGAAGTATACACTATTGGTTTTATTTTACTTTAAGCATATTTTTCTCGTAGATAGGGTCATCCACAGATGCAGCTATGTTCATGATTCGGTTCTTCAATATTATTTTATTTATTGATGAGTTGATATGTAGGCTCAAAATTAGTCCAGCATATATATCATTATCTAAAACTTTTATAGAAAACACAGGGCTGGCCGTAAATTGCAACTTTGGATAGCACCGATCGATCAGAACTTGCTACTGATTGTCAACCTGTTTCTATTAACCGTTTTGGTCGGAATGTCAGCTTAGAAAATTTTGGCGAGTAGAGGGGTTAAGTAACCTACAAGGCTAACTAGTAGGCTACAAAGTGAAGAATGACATTAGCAAGGAGCTGCTCCTATGAAAAGTTTTGGTGAGATAAGCTATTTCTCAGGCTGGCATTGTTAAGGTAATGATGAGGAAATTGGCATTAGGGAGTAACAAGAAAATGCTACTTTATGGTTGGTGCCTTGGTGGTGATAGGTCTCACTTGTTAGATGGAGTGGAAGCCTGAGGGAGAACAAGTTACCATAGAGATGATAATGGGTCGGATTGAGTCGGGCCGCGCAAGGTCTATAACCCACCCAAAATTCTTTTGGGCCAATTTTTTTAGCCCAGTCCAGATCTAGTCTTCTAAAACCTATAGATCCTAACTCGTCCCATATGGTTTTGGGTCGAGTCGGTCGACCCATTGGCTTTTGGACTGTTCCAAGTATATGCAAGAGCTATCCCATAAATGATATACAATTGTTTCCAGAGACCCTATCTAAATGAAATCTTCGATTTTTGCTAACAAGTTGATTGTTATTGCATTCTGATGAGTAATGACTAAACACTACTTGTAGAAAAATGATTACAATGAGATAACCCACTTTTCAACTTACTGAATGAAAATATACATACACACAAAATTAATAGTTATTTTACTAATCTATCACTATTAACCTCGTTAATGATAATTTGCAAACATATGCTTTTGACATTGAAATAACTATGGTAATATTACTAGGATATTTTAGTTCTTAGAATTATAAGAGGGGACCAGAGAGCAAAATATGGAAAAGAAAAATACAAGAACACATCATTTATCTATAAACTTAAAGCTATAAGTTTGGCTTTATTCTTACTGGTGTGTTCATCAACAATCGTGACCGTGAAGCCTACTTTTGACTGTATCTTAATTGTTATTGTTGTCTCTGTTTTCGGCTCGGTATTGAAAATTATCGGGGTTTACAATTTTTTGAGTATCAATATTGGGTAGGTAGGGGTGGATATTAGTGGCTTCAATTAATTGGGTATCGGAACTGTCCGACTAGTATCCATGTCTCGGCCCGATACTTGACAGGGCCAAAAAGATGAGCCTGATTCGATCCGTTTCACGATCGGGTAAGGGCCGGATCGGGCAATTTTTCAGGCCGACTCGCGGGCCTTTGGTCCGGCCCTGACCGTCATCAACCCTAAGTTACCATTAGGTAAATCCCTCAAGGCGCTTACCGAATCAATGAGGGTCCAGAATGGAGTCTGACATCAGCAAGGGGAGCTGTGTTGATGATATTTTTTGGCGATGAGCTGTAATGGGCGCTGACATTTCCAGCTGGCAGAAGTTGAATTGAGGCGAGGAAACAGGCAGTGGAGATTTGCAGAGGATGGTATCCTCTGATCATTGCTGATGATGAGGTCAGGAGGCTGGTTACAAGGGATGATACTAAAGCGGATTTGGTCATTGCTTTATCCGGGGTTAAGGCCAAATGAGGTGATGACAATAAATCGGATTTGGTATTTGTGATATTCGGGTCTAACCTGAGCCACCTGACATAGGTCACTGAATTCGGTTTAGTGGAGTGTTCCAACACCTGCTCGATTGACATGATAATGTTTGTTCAATGGTGGTTGAGTTAACTGAATCTCTTCTGCCAGTTCCATTCCGATGTGAATTGAAACCAAAAGACCCCGCCATTTTCTGTTCTTCTCCATCTCATGGTTTAATAAAATGTCAAAGGAGGAGAATGACAAATGTGATGGCGACGACACCTGAAAGGAGGGAGGTTGTGACAACTTTAGATATGTGGTAGGATCAGTGGTTAAACCCAGAGACAACATAATGGAGACTAAGTGGCACCAAACAACATTAGATGGCAGCCACAGTAACTTAAAATGGATTGGCTACAACAGAGTGATTGAACTGAACCTCCTTTTAGTGGCGAACATCATGCACTGTACTATTTTATGATCTTTTAACTGATACTAGAAGCAGTTCAGACACTTGCGCAGTGATGGATGTCCAAGTGTGGATGATGGGACATTTTCATGTGGTTGTATTCAAGGATTTAGACATTGTTCTTCAAATTCTCTAGGAGGTCAAGGGGCACCAAGAACAAGAGAATGTAACATGAAGAAATCAAACCCAAGTTCTATATTAGCTTCAATACAGTAAAATCAAGACCAAAACGGTTGAGGAGAGTGCCAGCTTTGCAACAGTGCAATGTTGCAAAAATCGGCCTAGTCGGCGCCTAGTGGCTAGTCGGCCATAGCCGTCTAGGATTTGGGAAAAATCGGCAAAAAAATCGAAAATCTCCAAAATTGACCGGAAAATCGGTAAGTCGGGCGCCTAGTCGGCCTAAGCGGGCGACTAGCATTGGATTTTGAAAACTTACCTGGACTCTAGATCTGTCGTCAAACCCTCACACTCGACCTCAAATCCCGACTTTGGCTGCCTGTTTTAGTCGCGCGCTAGGCCACTGGGAGCTCACCACCGTCCTCCTCCTTCCGAGCGGAACGGTGAGCTTCTCGTTCCCTCCGCTCCCTCTTTCTTTCTCTCCTTTCTTTCTTTTATTGAGATTTGCTTTCTCTCTCTCCCTCTCGTCTTTCTAAGTCTCCTGACTCTCTCTCTCTCTCTTTCGAATAGTGATCAAGGGTTATATTAGTGGTGAAACCACCCGTTGAGTAGTGGTAGAAGTAATACTGTGGGTGAGGGAATTATTTTGGTGAATAGAGTTCAACCTGGGCTTAATAAAGAGGAGATTAAGTATATACAATATTTTGGGCTGGAGTATAATTAGTTTTGAGCTGTGAAGGACATAAGGGATTTAAAATATAAACCTATGATGGACTGCCTTTGTTAAATAGGATTTTTTTGTTGACCAGATGGGCCAGAGCCCAGAAATTCATAAATTCACCTTTCAGTTTTGGAGTAACATCAGTTTTTGGCCTTCAGGGCTCGACCAAAAAGAATAAACCTGAATATATATAAAATGATTGTGGGCTTGGATTTGATTCCTTTAAATGTATGGGTTGCATGTGAGATAGCTGCAATTTTAAACCAATTGAATAGAAATCGAGCTTTGGGCCAAAGTAATAAGATAGCTTTAAATTCAGAAATATGAATTTTGGATTATGTATAAGACTTTGTCACGTTGGGTACTTAATACTTTGATGACATATGGCATACATCCCATAAATATTATTCGCCCCCCCCCCCCCCCCCGTATGATATGCTATGTATTGGCATATTGCATATATATACATGTTTTTAATTAGAAAAACTCAAAACGATTAATCCATAGTCCCTGCGTTTTTACAACCTTGCATCGGAGTAGGTATTAAGCAGGACTAAGTGCAAATGTACAAAGAGGTGTGGTAACCATAAGTTGAACACCACATAACCTCTTTGCATGTCTCTTCTTACTTCCACATTAATCTATTCTACTATATAATGCCAAAAGTTAGGCTTTACCGTGAAACTTTTCATTCCAAAAATATCCTTGTAAATCTACTCCAATACAAAAGATAATATACTCTACTAAGGGTAGTTAGACACTTACAATATCTAGCTTTTAGTATTCCAATGTATTAATTTATTCTTTAAGTGTCTTTTGCTCTTTTCAAGTATATACAAAGTTAATTAAAAGACAACTTTAGTGTTTTTTGCTCTATTCAAGTACATACAAAGTTAATTAGAAGGTAATTAAAATACGTGCAACGCACGTGCATATATACTATTAGTGCTATTAGTGTATAGAGGCTACAGCCATAGCACTACATACAACTCTTCATTTTTCATCCACGAGAATCTTGCTTCAGCCCCTTTTCAGTGAAGCGGCTTTCAATGTGATGACATGATCATACGATGAATAATATTTTCCTGAAATGAAGTGATGCGGGGCCACTTGGCAACAATGTCATCTTTCAATTTGGAAACTTAAAAAAGTTAGGATTCAATTTGGTTGAGAATTGGGAATTTGGTGGAATTGTGCTCTCAATTTGGCATATAAGATCAAGATTAGTTTATTTAGGATCAGGGTTCCTGATTGCAAAGGCTTTTGGGTTAGTTGAGGATTGAAGAAAGGAATTTACATGCTTGTTTAGGGTTTGAAGTGGATTAGGATGATTGACTTTATAAACATACAGTTAGCCGGTAGGTGGCGGCCGACCGAACATTGAGTGGTCTTTGGCCGGCTTAAACTATGGTTTGGGTCTATGGTGATTGGTGGATGACAGATGAGGGAACCAAGAAGTCTTCTAGGTTTTATAGAGATGCTCTCTCTTGCGTGACTAGGAATTTGGCCCCAACACATCAGGTGAATAAACATTCATAGAACATTTTTTGTTGAGCTTGTTCATGCTCCGTAGGTGATCCCATTCTGACGGAAGAGGGCTTTAGTGATTTTAGTGATAATGATGACGACGATGACGATGATGATGAACTTTTTATGCTTTTTGTATGACATTGAACCTGGGGTGCAAGTTATTTATAATTACATATTATGATGACACTTCTTTAGTTTCCATCATAAATTGACCTTTTCTTGACCTGCAGCCAAAGCATTAAAGGCTATGAAGAGCAGTCTGATTGATCCCATGATGAATCTGGTTACTTGGAATAATGGAGACCCATGCACATCAAGTTGGACAGGGATATTTTGCACCTCCATATTGAATGATGGATACCTGCATATACAAGAAGTGTATGGTCAAAAGCTCTCAACTCCCTCTGTTTCATTTTGTCTTTATTTGTACATTTTTTCAAGACTGGTTTTTATAGTGGAAAGGTTAGTTTTGACATGAATAAAATATTTCAATAATTTCAAAGCTTTAAAATGTATTGCCAAGTACATTAATCTAAATCGCTTGGATGCATAAGGTTGGACTGTAGTTCTGCAGCTTTGAGCTAAGGGCTTGTTTGGTAAAATGGATTTGGTTTTGGATTTGGATTTGGAAATCCAAAATTCAAATCCAAATCCAAATAATGGATTTCCAAATCCAAATCCAAATCAAAATCCAACTCCAACCAAACATAGAATTTGGTAAAAACTAGAATTATGATTAACAATTATGATAATAAAATATTTTTAATAAAATATTAATTAATTAATTATTATTATTATTATAATTATAGTTATGATTAATAATTAAATTATTATTATAATTATAAAATAGTTATGATTAACAAATTATTAATCAAGATTAAAATGATGATTATATGCTAATAATAAATTATTAATTAAAATTCTAATAATATATTAATTATTAAATTAGTAAATAATAAATTATTAATACCGATAAGAATTATGATTAATATATTATTAGTTAAGATTATAAAAAAATAGTAACTAATAATTTATAATTAAGATTATAATTAAGACAAATAAATTATTAATTAATATTATAACTAATTATAAATTATTAATTAACATTATAGTTATGATAAATAAATTATTATAGTTATGATAAATAAATCATTATAATCAAGATTATAATTATAATTAATAAATTATTAATTAAGATTATAATAAGACTGATTATAATTAAAGATTATAATAATTATGATTAATAAATTATTATAATTATGACTACTAAAGGTATAAATTACTAAATAAGATTATTATAAAATATTAAAATAAAATTATAAATTATTAATCAAGATTATAATTATAATTAATAAATTAATAAGTTATTAATTAAGATTATAATTACGATTAATAAATTACTCAATTATTAATTAAGATTATAATAAGACTAAGATTATAATGAAAGATTATTAAACTATAAATTATTAACTATGATTATATTTGTGATTAAAATATTAATAATTAAGATTATTATAAAATAGTAATTAATGAACTATTAATTAAGATTATAATAAGACTAATATATTTTTAATTATGATTATAATTGAATATTTATTAGTAAATTATTAAATAGGATTATAGTTATGATTAGTAAATGACTTTAATTATGATTAATTAAATTGTAAATTACTAATTAAGATTATTATAAAATATTAAATGATAAAGTATTAATTAATAAATTATAAATTTAGATTATAATTATGATAACTAACTATTAGTTATAATTTTTTTTTTAAAACAATGATAGTGACTAATTTTAATTAATTATAAATTAAATAATTTTTTAAAATAATAATTGTAAAATAATTAATATATAAATATAACGAATTATTAATTATTAATTAATAATTTATTATTACTTATTAATTAGTTTTAACTAAATATTTAATATAACAACGAAATTATTAAAAAATAACTATTTTTATCCAAAATTCAACATTCTTTCTTCCAAATCCAAATTTTGGATTTGGTTATACTTTCCATATCTAAATCCACCTCCAACCAAACATAGGATTTCATGGATTTAACTCAAAATCCATAAAATCCTAAAATCCACCTCCAAATACGGTTTACCAAACGGGCCCTAAGCTAGTGCCTTAGCATTAGGCTGCATTGTTAAAGTGACACTTGCCTACAACTTTTGCAAAGAATAAGTACGACTACAACCATTTTATGGTTATAAATGTTAGCTAGTGGTTAGGGGTGAGCATTTGGTTAATTCGATTCCAACCGAACCGAATAATCAAAAACCGAATTCGACCGAAAACCGAATAAGCAAAACCGAAACTGAACCGAATTTTTCCATAACCGAATTAAACCGAACCTAATTAAATCGGTTCGGTTTCGGTTTATTCGGTTTATTTGCACATTTTTTTGTTAATATATATAGTAACTAAATATACCTAGATAAATTTAGTATATACCTATATATATTTAGTACACTCTTATTCGGTTTTGGACCGAAACCGAAACTGAATAATTTTTTATAATATTTTCAAAACCGAAACCGAACCGATTTTTTTTTTTAAAACCGAACTGAATCTCTTATTCGGTTCGGTTTTCGGTCCAAAACCGAATAATGCTCACCCCTAGTAGTGGTGGTTATTGACTTGCCCCTGTTACACAGACAGTTCCATAATTATAAATGGTTCATTTAAAGGATTTTAGTACTAAAAAAATCAGAGTTTGTGCAACCAACTTCTATAAAAGGACATAACTTCTTGATGGTTTTATGACATGTAGTTAGCGTACTTAGTGAGGGTTTATGATCCTTGTATGGGATTTATGAGATGTTATATTTTCGTCTTCATCTACTCCACGCACTCCATAATTTTGTTATCTTTAATATTAATATGAAAAGAATAATGGATGGAACATGAATCTAGTATGGTTTTTTATTAGGGAAAATGTCAACCCCACTTTTTCTTACCACATGTTTTGTGTGAATGACTTACTACAAAGTTCTTTAGCAGGCAATTCTTTTATTCTCGTTGGTATCATTTAACAGGCTTAGAAACACTACCCTATTTACGATGATTCCCCTTGCTAAGAACCAAGTTTATACATTTTAGCTTATAAGTAGTGGGCGCCGTATTATGGATGGATAGACGGTTGTTAATTTCGGTGATCTTAAGGGCTTGTTAGGAGATCGAGGTTTCTAACAATGAGAACTTAATATTGCTCCTTTTATAGTGGACCTTGAAACCTTTAGTAGCTTGACAATTATTATCAACTGTTAGGAACACAAGCATTTTGATAGTTTCAGAAGAGATGTCCGTTAATACCTTAAGTGTTGCATATTGTCTTGGTGTCTGTCAACTGGATGCAGGTTTTTGTACTGGGCAATGGTGTGAAGAAGGTATCTATGAGAACCAAAATATTCTTGTTCGACTTTTATGCTTTTTGTTCATCACTCAATGATTTTCTAGTTTGGATCTTTGTGATCATGTCTAACTCAAAACCAAAATATAATAACCTCATCTGGCTTTTGAGATATTGCCTGAACGCATATACGTCATATTAAAAACTGTTGCTCCCTGAAACAGTGTTAAGCTATAGTTAACTATTTTGTGTTCATCAATAATACCTCTTGGCACTAAATTAACACTTAGCACCAAGATATAGATCATTGCAGTGCCATTATAATGTTAGTTGTGTACAATGAAGGCATAAACACTATGTTATCTTGTTCATTGGCATTTTTCATTATTAATCATTCCTGTCACTTGATATACTTTCTTGTTTCCTTTCGTTATTACATTGACCTTTCCATTGGGAAATTGACTTTATATACTTGATTTATGGTAAACAACTTATAATTTATAGTTTGTCTTTTGAATGATTTCATCTCTCTCTAGTGTTTGCCTTTTCGCCTCATACTTGTCTTTTCCTATCTCGTATAATCTGCTTGACTTCCTTCCCCGGGAGGAAGATACTAAGCATTCTACTGCTTCTCATTACTCTTCACACAACTAAAATGTAGTACAATGTGGTAGTCCGTTATTTCATGTCATCATGTTACATTCAATATTTACGCTGTCATATCTCCCTTACAGGCAGCTGCTTAGGTTGAATCTATCAGGAACTTTAGTGCCTGACCTCGGTCTTCTTTCTCATCTTAATATACTGTGAGTTCTGACATTTTTCTCTATGGGCGTCACTCTTTACCTTTTATATTCATATAAAATGTAGCACTATATCTAGTAGTCACTGTCATTCATATGCTAAAGCTTAAATACTAGTAAGAGATTTTGTTGCATCACCTATACTCTTTTCCTGAAGGAAGGCTTTTGTTGCTAACGGTGTATTTTTTGCTTTGTAGGGACATTATGTGGAACAATATAAGTGGAAGTATTCCTAAGGAGATAGGAAACATGACATCATTAAAGCTCCTGTAAGTAATAAATAGTTGCTTCTACTACACGCATATATATGTACATGCACACATATAAGTCTCTCTGTGTGTGTGTGCATGCGCGCGTCTTAGATTTTGTGTGTGCGCGTGTGCTTGCACATGCATGTGTCTTGTATTATTCCTGCAAAGCACCATATTCTTCCATGGTCCCTCGAACTTTGATTAATATTTAATCAAACAAAGGAAAGTGATTGGCGTATGTCATTGGCTTCCTTGGCAAACATTTTAAATGCAACTTTCTACGAGTATGAGCTGGTTCTTGATGACGGTCAACAAAGAAAAAGTAGCATTTACTTGTCGTAGGTGACTGTATAGTTAAAGCATGATAAAAAGATGTCCCAGTGTCATGAGGCTCCCTCAAAAGCAAGGTCTGGGGAGGGTCTAGATGTACTCAACCTTATCCCATTTTATTTATTTATTTGATTACTCACACACCCACCTACACTCTAAACGGTCCCTAGGCTCGTACCCCCCCGACCAGACCGGATGCCTGCTGCGCTCCCACTGGGGCAATGTTGCATTGGCACCTGATCCCATTTTATGGAAAACCTGCTTTTGTTACTAGAACGTGCATTCTCTAGGATGCAAGCAATAACACCTACTGTTACACGAAGGGGTGCCTTGGTTATGAGATATTAGTAACATATATCCATGCATACAGTAGACATCGAGATGTTCACAGAAGGTGCACAAGAGATATGAGCGGTTTTGACCTCACAGACTTTTTTTTAAGCCAATTGAAATGTCATTATATTTCACTCTTTTACTAGTTCCATACACATGAGTGCAATTCCCTATAGCAAATCATATCATTTTACCTCTTCGTCTAGATTCTTTTCTAGTTTAGGAGAAAGTGAAGGGTGCTCCTTGGTTGCATGGGCTTAAACTGCATGACCGTAAAGGCAACTGATCTTCTAGGTTTTATGACAAGGATTTCTCTTGCCATCATTACCTTGGCTGGAAATTTGCCACCAAAGTAGAGGGTTAATGTCAAGTTGACAGTTAGTCGTAGAAACATTGTCAATTCTTTGGTGGAGCATACTCGGCTCCATAACCGGTCCCATTCCGGTGGAGAAGGCTAAGATGCCGACAATATTTTTAAGCCTCTTAGCCACTGTTCAGTAAAAGAACTACCAAACTTGATTGTGCATTTTACAAAATAATAGTTCAGTAATCTACATAAACTGCTCTAGTCTGCAATTAGGTGATAGTCAGTGAGTGCTTTGACATCATAAGACTATTATGGAACTTAGGTGTCGCATATATTTTAGTTTTTTTTTTTCTACATTTGATTGTTGAACCAAACCTTCTTGAACTTCATCAGTAAGGTTCTGGTAGTTATAGGTACTATAGAAGCATGCTGTTGGAAAAAGAAAGGTTGGTCGAGCTCCTTCGTTCCTTGTTTCTCACGGGTCATTTGCCCGCTTGCCCGAACGCACCGGGAGTGCGATTGCTCTTCTTAGCTTTCATTCTCTCGAAGGCAGGGGAGTCGGCATTCCTACCTGCCAGACCCATTTTGAGAATCATACTCCTATCGTTCTTTCTATTCGCTCTTCACTCTAACCAAAGACTGATCTCTCCCGCTCATCTATTCTGACTCACTACTCTATAAGTTTCGAATCTTCTTCTTTTTCCCATAATGATGGTGTTTTTCCAAAATAAAACTTTGTTGTTCAGCGTCTTGGACTAACCATCCCTTAGAAGGTATTGTTAAAAGGTCATCAATTCCTAATGAAATAGATGTAGCAGTGGCTTGTTGGAAACCCAAAGTCTTCACTTGATCCAGGATATGTGATGTATATGCCATTCCGAAATGATCTATTAATCTGCTAATAAGTCGTTTCATAGCAGTTCCATCACAACAACATCAATCCAAATTAATGGGTTAGGAAGATGCAAAGGGACTGAGAACAACAACAACAACCCAGATTAATGGGTTGGCAAGTTCATATGCTCTTTTATTTGAAGGAAATTGAATGGGAGGTAGAGCCAAATGCTCTTTGCAGCACATACACTTCATAGAGTAGAAGAAAGTACACAATTTGAGGTACAGATCTTAGATAATCGAATCCGAGTTTTATATACTTTTCCTAAATAAATATGCTATGCCTCATGGCTAAAAGCTCCAATGGAGCATGCCAATGATGAGGATGTTGCTAAATGACATGTGAAATCCTATCTACAAAATAAATTAAAAACCTAAATTTGAAATGAATAGAAGCTTAAGGGGCCGGCTCACTCTGAGCTATATATGAGATGAAATTGCATAAGTAGTAGCGGGATGAGATGCTGGAGTCACTAAAGGGAACATTGTATTTTATAGTAAGTTTTATATAGGCTAAGTTATGCCATATCCAGGTAGAGGATCTGTGTGTGAGTACAATGGCTTATAGAGTGAAAGGTGATGATATGATGCGGTAAATCACCCAAATTGTCAATGACGATGAATAATGTATAAAATAACCATCGTTAGATATCTATAAATTCGTATAAAAGATTTGACACAAAACAATTCAGTTGCTAGGGGGATTTTTTTGACCAACCTCCTGAAGAGGGGGGGGGGGGGGGGGGGGGGGGGGCGTCAAATTCAATTTGCAATTTAACTATATTTTATTTTCTTTTTTAATTATGATTCGACATAACATGGACAAAAATCATGCATTCTTGGACATGAACCTATGGTATCGAGTTTTGGAGACCCGCATTCACCGAGCTGAGCTAAGAGCCCTATCTTATGTCACAGAATACAATTGGAAAGAAAATGATTTCTTTTTGGTACTTCAATGCACATCTTTGACATAATGGACAACTTGCAATAAATTAATATGAAATACAGGGCTGCAGAAGCTTAATTTGTGAATCAGATTATTATGAATTTGTCAACCATCACACAGTTTAGCAGTTAAATAAATAGGGTTTTACCAACTTAGCCGGTGTGGAGGAAATGCTGAAGGAATCAACATAATCGTATCTGTTGTCTGGACCACTGGCAGCTAGCTGGTCGACTGACTGGTTGTCGACAGGTGGGATCTGGTCAATCGAGAATTTGCAGGTTGCAAGTTCTGGTTGGCGATTTGTGGTCGTTGATGGCGATGTTCCTGATCTGTTGAGAGCAAACCAACAAAAACATGGACAAATAAAGGAGTATGATAAGGGGAACATGAAATCGACTCAAAGGATCATACACCAATATTTATCAATTTCTCTTATTCTTTTCTTCTAAATTAAAATATCAGTTGTACTTGCCTTTATATAGGCATACAAAGAGGTAATACTAAGAAATAAAGTACAAGCCAACTAAATCCTAAAGATATACCAAAATTAAAATATTACATCTCCATAAATTATTCCTTTATATCCTAAATTCAAACACAACCAACTTGACTCGACAATAATGAAATCGGATTCGTGATGGTCCGTCATTCTCAAATATAATGAAACGTGTTGCCCAAATGTGAGGTATTGCTATTTTGTAGCCGAATTGCTTGGGTCGGTCCATCAAGGTCGGAATCTTCTGGTCAAATAGAAAGAAGCTTGGGTCAATCCATCAACGTTGGATTCTTCTGGATTGTTGCTTTGTACTCTTTCGATCCGCTGGAGGTATCCTCTATATTGGCCCATCATTATCTGACAATTGTCTTCCCAAAGTCAACTACAGAAGTATGTTATGGCTCAGTTCTCAAGGAAGACAATGCTCCTACATGCAAATCAAGATGGGTTACATTTATTTACGCGATCCACATTAAATTATTATATCCAAACTTATCACATGAACCCATATATTATCCTTCAAAAAGTCCAAACTTCCCAACTGAAAAGTTGGTGGAAGACGCACAAATATATGTGTGTGATGTACTAAAATGACTATTTACTGAAAAGCAAATATGTTATCTCTCTTTCCGTTCTCTACGTGTTATTATTATGGGGTCCTCATGGTTTCTTCAGTTATTCTTGCATTACATACTATTGGATATAGCAATTACTCCACTAATAACACACACATCCTATGAGAATTAAGTTATCAGAAACTGCAGATATGGCAAGTGTCAAATCCCGCTCCGCGGGCCAGCCAAGAGATGAACTATGCATGGTCCTCATGTGCACCATCCCATTTACCACCCAAATGTACAAACGATATTCAATCATCCATGTATACTCTCATCTCATATCTCATGTTGGGCTAAATCTTAGGGTTTTATAATCTCCTCCACTCATGTAGCCCGTATAATGGTCAAATCGCACCTTAGTGGAACACAAATTCAGTGGGTAGCTCCGATACCATTTGTCACGTCTCGGTCCATGATCTAGCTAGGACATGATTTTTGCATGAGCCTCATGTGCATCATCTCTTGGTCTACTTGCCAAAATGATTAACCTGAATGTATGCATAGAATGTATGCATAAGACTCGAGCATTCATATATAAGCCAATCAAATTCCCATCTCATATCCAATGTGGGACTGAATTTTGGGGTTTCACAACAAGATATAGTTCTTTGGAAGATTGTTCCTTCGGTATGCTTACTCTCCTTGTTACAAATACAGCATTATGTTTAGTTTCACAGCCAGGAACTGGCAACTGAGCCAGGAGGACACTTAATTCTGCATTTTGTATTCCGAGCATTTCACAATTATGCATTTCAAAAACAATTATTTCCTCCAGAATTACTTGCATGCTGATATTACACATGATATTTGTTATTTGTGCAGGCTATTAAGCGGCAACCAACTTTCTGGTTCCTTACCTGACGAGATTGGCCTTCTTACCAACTTAAATAGACTCCAAATTGACCAGAATCAGATAACAGGACCAATACCAACATCATTTGCAAATTTGAACTATATAGTGCATCTGTGAGTTTACATTCTAGGTATCTCTTTTCAAGGATTCTTATCTTACAGCTAACCTGTGATTCTCTTTCTTCAGTCACATGAACAATAACTCAATAAGTGGGCAACTGCCGCCTGAGTTGTCTAGACTACCAAGGCTCCTTCACCTGTATGTTCTTCATTGCTTAAGTTCCTGCTTTGTGGTCAATCTTTTCTTTCTAGAGTGAAGACTGCCTCTTATTACAATTAACGGAGTTGAGCTTTGCAGCCTAGTGGACAACAATAACTTATCTGGGTATCTTCCTCCAGAATATTCCGGGATGCCAAATCTGAAGATTCTGTATGTACTCTCTTTAATCCTTCTAATATAATTTAGCTCGAAAACATACACATTTTGTGGGTGCTTACTCATCACATTTTGAGAGGGCCCACATGTCATACATAGGGGGTATCAAAACTTTGATACCCCCTACTGTATCAAAGTTTCTCTTGGTTGAACTGGACACTATTTATTTCTTTCCAGCCCTAATTGTCTTTTTGTAGAAGACTTCGTTATGGTCTTCCACTACATCTAACTTTTCTCTGGTCAGCATATTATACCATTACAGCTGTAGTTCCCTTTTGATATATCTTTTAGCAAAGTAGAACAAATACATTTCCTTTTCTACATTTCTTGTTATCAATGTTATACTCCTTTCGGTGCATTCTCCATTGTGCAGAATTATTTTTTGCAAACTGCTTAAATGTTGGTTAATCACTTGTCAAAGTTTCTATGCAGCTATACAAATGAACCTCATCTTACCAAGGCCCAATTTAGAGCATCTTTTCTTATCCGAGTTAAAATCAGATATATTTTTTTTCCATGTTTCCCTTATATGTATTAATGTATATCATTGTATCAGTACCTTTTTTGTCAGATAAAGTGCTTACATGCACTTCATTTTCTTTTTCTATCTACTTTTCAGTCAACTCGATAATAATAATTTCGATGGCGCTACGATTCCAGCTTCTTATGGCAACATGACTACGCTTTTGAAACTGTAAGTCTTGATCCTCTTCATTTGTCTGTTTGTTTTAAATTTTTTCATATTGAAATGATTACTTAGATGACAGAACTTAATACCACAGTGGTTTATTGGCATCTCATATGGCAAATCTTAATTGAGTAAACAAATCCACAGCATTATGCAGTGGCATTGATACATGCTTACGGTGCTTGTATCGATGGGTGGATTCGATTCGAGGGAATTGGAAACCAATTTACACCTCCATTAATGGTTCCTTCAAACATGGCTTCACTAACAAAGCCAAAGCTTTTTGATAATATTCTCTTATAATTTTCTTTAACCGAGCCCTTCGATTCTTGCACCTCAATCTGAACCAATCCATACTTGTTGGGTTTGTTACTGGCCAACCTGAACTCAACCTTTCAAGTTCGGGGCATACTTTGGGCGTGACTCCGGCTTCCACTGTAAATGAAATTTGCTTAATTTGAATTTCGTTTAATCAAATAAATTGATTCCAATAACCTGAATTCTAAGTTGTATTATATATTCTGACAATTTTTAACTTATTTGGCGTAGGTTGTGCTTAGAATTAGAGTTTGGGCCAGATTCAGATGTGCCAAAGCAACAAATTAAGCACAATCCAGAATTATTAAACAGAAACTTAAAATCCGATCGAGCTCAGGCTAACAAAACCATTACACCGAACTTGAAACCCAAAATGTTGCATTATAACAAAAATGAAGATTATAAATTTTCTATAACCATGCATTAGATTGCAAGTGGATATGAAGTTTCTACGTTTGAGCTATAGGATACATCTTTATCTGGTGGTTTAAGAAACACGATTCTCCTTAGTCTAGTCTTAAACAAAAAACATACACATACTTAACCAAAAAGGAAAGAAAGAAAAGAATAAGAGAGAAAAAGGGTAAGTTGGGGCTATATATATATATATATATATATATATATATATATATAAGGACAGAAACGTTTCTCACAATGTTAGGGTATTTACAATATATAAGAGTTTCTTTGTTACATTTTTGGGTGAGTTTTGCTCAAATGATAAAATTTATCTTCCATCTCGTTTGCTCTTTTTTTCATAGCACATTATTTCTAACATGGCTTATACCTGTATTATCCATGAATGTTTTAGAATGAGCTCTTATAATGTGTAACTCAATAGAGTTATTTGCTAGCCGGTTCAGGCTCGGCTCGTTGAAATGCTCATGAGTTGAGCTTGAGGCAGCTCGTAATAATATTCACAACCTAGCCACTTGTTTTTCTGTTTAGCTTAATTCTAGAAAAAAGTCCAAATATGCTTGTTTATGGGCTCACCTTAAGCCAAATTGATGGTTAAGTCTAAAACGCTGATAAGAAAATTATATATTGTCAGAATTAAATGCTAAGTTAAACCAATTATTCCGTATCCTCTTATTGCAACGAGCTGGCCTAAAAACCGAATAGCTTCCAAATTCGGGCTATGGTTCATTTAGCAAACATGCTTGTTCTTATCTCAAGTTCGGGTTTGTTAGCTCAAACAGGCTCAACTCATGAGCTTTCCCACGAGTGAAGCCCGAACCGGCTAGCTAATAGCTCATTTAATGTAAACCCCATATTAGCTCATTCTAAAGGAGTCGTCGATGATTGGGGGTCTGAGTCGTGTTATGAATTATATGCTAGGAAAAAAAGAAGATAAAATGGAATACAAGAGAGAAATGTTGACATTTGAGCAAACTCACCAAAGAAATGGAAGAAGAAAACCTAAATGAAAACATTTAAAAGACGGAAAAAACTTTTTGTTTATTGTTCTCTCTTCTTCTAAGATATTGTGAGAAAAATATCTTTCTCCTTGTTCTATATTTTTTTCCTTGCCCTAACTTCTCGCCTTTCTTTCTTTCTTTCTTTCTTTCTTTCTTTCTTTCTTTCCTGTTGAAGTATATTCAGTTTTTTTGTTTTATTTAGAACAAGGAGAGTTATGTTTCTTAAACTACTGGATAAATGTACGTCTCCTAGATTATACATAGTATCTTCCTGTCAGCATGCGGCCTATTACATGATATGAATTCTATGATCTTTGATTTTGTTAGAGTGCAAACCGTTTTGGGTTTTCGTTTGGGCCACAAACTAAGCCCTACCTATAAATATTAAGAGAACAACTAAAACCTGATCAAAGTGAGGCTGAAGAAAACTAACGATCCACGAACACGAGTCCTAAAATATCTCCCCACTTAATCATAACACCCCACAATTAATCAAACAAATAAAAACCTACTTCAAATTCTCTTAATAATTAGCTACCTAACAACTAACCACGCAAATTCCTTTCTCCTTAAAACAAACCTTGACCTCAAGGTTTAATATGGGATGCTTTTGTAGTCTTAATGCCTAGCTGCGGCCAGCCAACTTCCATGTCTTTGTCCTGGGCAACACACTTCCAATTTATACAAATACTCATCTTTTTGTCCAAACAATAAACAAAAGACTCCATCCTTTCCTGTGGCGAAGAACATTGATGACACTCTCCGCATCTTTAGAAGGAAGGTATCAGGTAGCAAGGCAGAAGGGACATGTAAAAGACTTAAATAGATATTGCTACCTGATATGAATGCAACAACACAAGGACCTTTGCTAGGAAGCACAACACTCCAAAAATTAGTGTCGTGTCCATGTTGTGTCGGATGTCGCGTCGGGACGCATCCGACACAACATGGACACTCCAAAATCAACATAGAGTCTTTGGTATTATACATTCCTATACGGCATCTCTGAAACATAGAGCCTTTGGTTTTAGTCTCTTGCTCTTTGGTATTAGTCTATTGCTCTTCTTCACTAGTCTTCTGGTACATGTAAATCTTTGGATAACAAGCCTCCAAGTTTGAATGGTTGAGGAATTCTTGAATGTCAAGACTTTATTGCTTAATCTTGTCGCTTTTGCCTCTTGCAACACCATCAAAAGCTTTACCTTGGCTCATGGGTACATTGTCATACCTCATTTAGCATGATTGTTGTTAGAACCATCTTTATGCTTACGACTCTGATTGTTGAAGACTTGATTGAAACGGGATCTTATGGCAGTGAGTATCTTACACATCTCCTTGAGGATTCGTTCCTGCTCAGTAGCTAATAATTGACGGCCGCCTCTAAAGTCCAAACTTCCCAAGTCAGCTCATACCAAATGATACGTGCCCATATCTAAGGTTGGATTCATATCGAGGGAACCCATAAACACCTCCAAGTATGGTTTACTTCGAACGGAACCAAGACCGCTGTTAACAAAGGTAGTGTTTTTACAATATTCTTTGTTTTTTTTTTCAATTACCATATCTTCCCGTTTGAAATGAGTCGTTTGCAGTTTCGATCAGCATTTTGGCCAAAACGGGTAACAGAACCTCATTACCTGGTTTGGTTCTTGTGTTTACCATTCACCATTCAAATTTGACTGAAAGTGGGCACCCCCTCCCCTTCCTACCCCCACCCCCCATCTCACCACCACCACACACACCCCTCTTCCCATTCCCCAAGGGCCCCTGGTTCAATGCAGAATTAAGCAATCAAATAAACGACTAGGTCAAACTGTCCTAATAACTAGCTACCAAAAACTAAGCACATAACAGGCAGTTCTTCCATTTTTTCTTTCTACTTCAATTAAATGGCTGGATGATACAGAATCATGCTTCTCTCTTGAGATTAGGCAGTAGACATTTATGAAAGAAGCGGGGATGATTTGCCCATGGTAGTGCGAGACTCTGCATTGCTGAAATTGAAAAAAAAAGTAATAGACATCTGATGCCTTAAAGATTACTTTATTTTCTGTTTATGTCTTCTTCTGTTTCCAAGTATTTAACCTGTGATTTTATCATACATATTTATTGCAATTTTTGAAATTTGTTATATTTATTCTGCATTATTTCCGTATTGCATGAATCCGGAGTCATTGGAATGTAATGGATAAAACTTTTCTTGTGCTGCTTATGTGTTTTGCTTTTACTTTTACCACTGTTGTGCAATTTTGAGATGAGAGCAGTTAGCTAGTCAAATATAATAATTGACTATGAACATGAAGGATTTGGAATATCATAATGTGAAGTTGTGGCCTGTGAAGTGGATTAGAGGCACATTCGATAAGTGAACCGTGAACCAAGGTAGTGGTTAAAGCTATGAGTTCTTGGAGATCTTTCATCCGAAGAATCATGAACTTAGATCCCGTAGACGGAATAGTTACTGGTGTGTTAATATGTCAATTGAAGTTGAAGTTGATGCTTCCAGAGATCCAAAGTGGAAAGTCGTTTAAACCTTCATGTAATTACAATTCTATCTAATGGCTACCTAAGGTTTGACCATGACAGAGAGAAATACAACAGGGATCCATCCTTTGCATGTCCTTGAGGCATGAAATTTCTATCCAATCCATTTAATAGTGAAGTAGATTCCTGCATAATAAAACTCCTTATCAAAGTGTGCTAGTAATCTCATTTGTCATTTCAATAAAAGGCTAGTAAGGTTTGAATACTTTGTTGATTATTTGTAAAATTCATAACTTGAGACATGACTGTTTCAAGAATGTGTTGGCATGTGTGGTATTATACGGCGTGGTTGTTTTTACCTGTATGAGGAGATCTCTATCAGTTTCTATACTACGAATCCATGATACACGGCATTTTCCCATTGAGATTACTACAGTGTGGCATCTTTTTGTGGTTCACTGCTACACTGGTTTTCTTCAGTTGTTGTGCTTAGCAAGTCATCATCAGTCTCTGTTTACTTTTCGCTTATCAGGAGTCTGAGAAATTGCAGCTTGCATGGAACTATCCCTGATTTGAGTGGGATCCCTCATCTTACTTACCTGTAAGTTTAAGAAAACACTTTGTCGACTGCCATCTATATAACAAATCTTTGTTATATATATCATATTAATTTTTCCATATTTTATATCAATATTATTTATTTCATTTGGATTAATCTGATAGCTTCAAAAGTAACTGGTGAAACTTTTCAGAGACCTTAGCTGGAACCAATTGAAGGGAACCATACCATCCAACAAGCTTTCGATCAATTTAACTACCATGTATGTACTGATGTAGTTTACAACTGCCTTGCTATCTTTAGATCTTTCTTTGATTATTCAATTATCAACATGTCCTTTTCATATGCATTCCATATTATGACTTTCATAACCTTGATGTATGTTCACTCTCTTTGACTTTCACAGTGACCTGTCTAGCAACTTTCTTAATGGATCAATTCCTTCAAGCTTTACTGGTTTTCCTAGCCTACAGAGATTGTAAGTATATTCTTACCCTTGTATTTGTCCTAGAAAAGTAGTTCTTCCTTTTGACTGTACATTAATTCATATGACTCTGAAATGGAATATAGATTTCACTGTAATCCTTAATATATGTTAACCAATTATTATTTGAAAAGATTTGTGCAGATTGATTGTGTTGGCATAAGACTAGATTCATAATCAATTCCCTTTTGCAGGTCTCTCAGAAACAATCTTCTAAACGGTTTGGTTCCATTAGTTTGGAAGAATATGACTTTCAGTGGAAATGAGAGTCTAATCTTGTATGCCACTCTGACCGCAGCTTGGTTAATAAAGTTGATCACAGCATAGATTTCTATTTGACACATCTACTCTATTACATGCAGGGATTTCCAAAATAATTCTCTCTCAAATATCTCAGATACGCTTAATCCTCCTTCCAATGTCTCCATCCTGTATGCTTCCGTTCACCATGATTTTGTATTTCTGAATATTCATTGTAGCATTTTAAGTGCAGATACCAATGCATGCACACATATATATGGACACATTTGTCCATAGATACACTTGAATTACCAATTGGCGACATGGAGATGGAGATTATAAGTAATTGAAAAGTCTGTGTATAGCAAGAAATAGGCAACACATTTTGACAAAGCAAACTTTTTATTCCTGATTATGTTGAAAAATTGATTTATCAGCTTTTGAACTCTTACTTCTTATACTGTTGCTTTATATTATATATGGTTACTTGATTAAGTTCAAGGAACTATGTTGAATATTGTCTATGATGCCTTTATTGGGAAAGGATGCTTACTGTATTATATAATATAGATAGTAGATAGATAATTGATTTGATACTTGCTTGAGTTCAGGGATACGTCGATTGATATAGTTTGTCATGCTGTTTATTGGAAAAGCCTAGGGATGCAAATCAGTCAAGCCAAGTCGAGGTTTGGTTCAAGGTTGTCTCATTTAGGGCTTGAACTTATCAAGCGTAGCACGATCTTGAAAGACTGGTAAAGCTCGAGCGGGCTCGCGAGCAGCTCAAGAGCACTTCTCGAGTTGCTGAACTCGAGCTATATATATATATATATATATATATATATATATTTTGGAATAAGGGTGAATTTATTCCTCGCATATAGCGGAAAAGGTATTACAGTACATAATATCACAACTTCCCAAGCCCCAAAATAAAGAATTATGGGGCCATTACTGATACATCGAATTCTATGTTATGTAGAATTCCAATAGGGGGTGTAGTCAAGCCCTCGAAAATCCGTCTGTTCCGCTCCTTCCAGATGTGCCAAACGGACGCGGCGAGACGGACTCTGGCTCGTCTGGCCCACCCCGGATCCCGGCCTCTGTGATCTCGGATCAAGCTGAGAATGCTACGGATGTCTCTATCCACCCCAACTTCTCCTCTCAGCTGCGCGCACTGCTCAGTCCAAATGTGCCAGGTCACCGGGCATACAAAGTAGAGATGCCCCATAGATTCATCCTCTTCATTACATAGCACGCATTTGGCATCCGGAATCTGCATCCCAAACCGGAGGAGTCTGTTTCTCGTCATCAGTCTACCCCGAAGAAGACGGTATGCACATAGTTGCATTTTTCGGGCAACGTCCTTGCCCCAAATGAAGTCCACCTCCTCAGCCCGGTCGTGGTGGGTCCGAACCAAGTCGTAGCAGCTACGAAAACAGAATAGACCTGACCCGCCCTCCGTACCTGGGCCGGTCCAGCTCCATGAATCCTCCGCCTGGCTAGCGTCAATAGTAATAAGGTGGATCTCCTCGGCAAGCTGAGCAGTATATGGATATCCTTCTGGCCGCCAAACTCCATCTCTGATGATCCGACTACATGTGAGCCCTCTGCCCGCTTCTCTGTCCAGCTGCCCTCCCAATATCTCGAGTAGGGATCTGGAACCTAACCAAGGGTCTAGCCAAAGGTCGGTAGTCGTCCCATCCTTCATGTGCTTGCAGATAGCGGTCTGGAGCACCGGTCTACACCTCAGGATGGCCTTAAACGTGATCGAGAAATTGTTGTCTATCCTGCAGGCCCAGAAGTTGGTCCTCCTCAGGTATCTGTTCGCCATCCAATCTGCCCAGAGCGACCCCCCCTTGATGAATCTCCAGGCCATCTTCACACAAGCTGTCTTCCTAACCGCATGGAGAGGCCTCAACCCCACTCCTCCTTCCTCCCGAGGCCGACATAGCTGGTCCCAGGATATCGCATGCATCCCTCCCCTCCAGATGAAGTCAGCACAGATGGCCTCCACTTTCCGAATAGTAGCCGTGGAGATCTGGATAGACTGGAGCCAGAACATCGTGATGCCTGCAATAACCGAACGCACCAACTCAATCCGTCCGCCAAATGATAGACCCGCCGCTTGCCAGCCTTCCACTCTCCTCTGAGCAAAGTCCACCAAGCTGTGACAATCTTGCTCTCGGGCATAGTTGATCGTCAGCGGGACCCCCAGGTATTTCACTGGGAGCTCGCCTCTGTCCACTCCTAAAGCGAAGGCTCTCTCCTCCTGAAGTGTACACCGGGAGCTGAAGTAGACTCTGCTCTTCTCCCGGTTTAACTGGAGCCCAGAAAGCCGTCCGAACTCCTCCATAATGTCAGAGAGCGCTCTCATTCCCCGCATGGAAGGCTGGAGTAGCACCAATAAGTCGTCAGCATAAATCAAATTGGATACAACTGGACTCACCAACCGGAAAAGGGGAACGATCCTCTTGCTATGCACTGCCGTATCCATCATACAAGTAAAGTACTCCATCACCAAGGTAAATAGATACGGGGAGAGGGGGTCACCCTGCCTCAACCCCCTGTTGCTACTGAAGTAGCCATGCGGCGTACCCTGGATGAGGACTGAGAAAGTAGGGGAGCAAATGCACTCCCTCACCCTCGCAACCCACCTCTCGTCGAACCCCATGACAAGCATCAAGTGACACAAGAAGTCCCGGTTGACCGTATCATACGCTTTCCGGAGGTCAAGTTTCACACAAGCCTTCATCCCCCAGGTTTGCTGAACTCCCTCACCATCTCGTGAGCTAGCAGGTTGTGCTCCGCTATCGACCGGCCCTTGATGAACGCTGCTTGATTCTGGGACACCAATCCTTGCATAATTTCCTCCATACGCCTGCACATAAGATGAGTGATAATCTTGTAAAGAAAATTACAACAAGCAATGGGCCAAAAATCTGCAAGTGAGGTCGTTCCCTCCTTCTTAGGAACCAGCGTCAAGAATGTGTGGTTCATCTCCTTCAGGAGCCGTCCCTCCACAAAGAACTCCTGAACCGCTGCCAGAACAGGTGCCTTAAGCACACCCCAGTGTCGCTTAAAGAACCCTGAAGAGAAGCCATCAGGCTCAGGAGCTTTGTTGGGATTAGCCTTCATCACAATGTCTTCCACCTCCTCCATCCTCACAGGAGCCAAAAGCAGACTGTTCCCATGGCGGAACACCAGTCTCTTCGTGACAAGGGCAGGGAACGTGCTAGAGTAGTCCGTCTGCTGATATAAGTCAGTGTAAAATCTGACGGCCTCCTCCTGAATCTCCACCGGGTCTCCTACAAGACGTCCCTCAGCATTCAGAAGTCTGGGGATGCTCTTCCGGTGCTGACGGGTGCGGATCACATCATAGAAGAATTTGGTGCAGCGGTCTCCATCTTTGAGCCAGGTGCATTTAGCCCTCCGTGCCGCACTGATCTCCTCCTGCAGTCTCATGATGCTGACCTCCTCAATCAGGATCTTCTCCTTAGTCGCCAGCTCCCCGTTCAGAATGTCAGTTTGTAGGGCCACCTGAGTGTCCCGAAGCTCGGTTTCCTTATCCGCCAGAGAGGTCCGCGGTCTCGTCTTCACCCACCCCCTGATGACCCGCTTGAGCTGCTTGAGCTTGTGAACCATGCGGAACTGGGCCGTACCTTCCCGGAAGTGCTGCATCTCTCCCATAACCACCTCCTCATATCCTGCCGACAGATACCAACTGTTGTTATACCGAAACGGCCTCGTCCTCAAAGTGGGTCTCTCACAGAGGCCAACCCGGATAGGAGAATGGTCGCTAGTACCCGCCGCCAGACCTTCCGCCACCGAGTTCGGAAAGCACCTGAACCACTCACTATTGTCCAAGGTCCGATCCAACTGACAAGCAATCCGATTATGTGTAGCCTTGTTGTGTCAGGTCCAAATATGTCCAGCTCGCTCCAGCCCCCGCATCCCTGACATAAGCAGACACCTCTGGAAGTCGTATAAAATCGAGTCCGGGACAGGACGGCCTCCCACCTTTTCTTGACGAAGCAACATAGCATTGAAGTTCCCCATGATGAGCAGAGGAAGATGCATGTTGTCCGCCATATGACCCATAAGCACAATGTCCTCCCACAAAGCCTCCCGGAGTCTCCGGTCATTGTGCCCATATACAGCACCCAGGATGAATCGGAACCCACCTTTGTTCTCGAAAGTAACACCGATGAGTTGTTCTGATTTATGAATCTGTACCCCCGTCCAGCTACCTTTGTTCCACCTAACCCAGATCCTTGCCATACCGCAAAGATCTAAGTTGTGAATGTGATCCCAGTCTGTCGGAGTCCGACGCGAGAGCATAGCGGCCCCTCTAATCTTCGTCTCCAGCAGGATAGCAATGTCACATGACTCTCTCCTCAGAACTCCTCTAATCTCCCTCCATCGTCCAATGGAACACCCCCCCTAATGTTCCATGCTAGGACCGACATCTAATTAAAAGATGAGGGGTCCCCCTGGAACTCATCTGGATCGACACTCGAGGGAAGTGTCTCATCCGCCTGATCAAAGACAGCATCTACCATGGAGGAAGGGGCAAGATGAGCCTGAATCCTGCTAAGAGTAAGAGCCCAGTCAGGATTGACTTCGGTCTGGTCATCCATATCCCTCGCCTGGGGTATATCCTCCAATGTGGCCGGAGCGTGTCTCTTCCTGCTGCTGTATACCATAAGTGCCGGGGGGGCCTCCACCACCATCTGACCACTATCAGCCGCGCTCATATCCCTGGTCACCATAGTCTTCCGTGGCCTGAACGGAACCAGTGCACCCTGCATGTTCTCCTGTCTCTGCGGTGATCCTGTCTCCAGCCTCCTATCAACCTCCATAACTGTGTCTTCCTCCATATGTCTGTCTGGCGCCGTCTCCCCAGGCAAGTGACTGGGAGCCGTCTCCTTCTCAGGTGCCTCCGTCTGTACCGTCTCCGTCCGAGGTGCCTCCGTCTGAGCCGCATGTGGCCTGGCGGCCTCCTTCCCCTTGTATTTGCACGCACTGGTAATGTGCCCAAAGCACTCGCAGCAAGAACACATGGGTGGGACCCAATCATACTCTACCGACTGCGTCAGAACCTCTCCAGATGGTACCTGATACTCAAGCATGCTCGGAAGCTCCGAGCCTGCCTTGATCTCCACGAAGACCCTGGCGTACATTAGTCTGGTACGGAAAGCAGTGGCCTCATCTGCTTTGATCGGCTTCCCCACGAGGCTGGCGAGTCTCATGAGGAGTGGAATGCTCCAATATTTTACTGGGAACTCTGGGAATCGGATCCAGACGGGGATGACATTCAACACCTTCTTCTCACACCTCAGCTCCGGTGTCCATTCCTTTAATATAATGAGTCTCCCATCAAACGACCATGGCCCTCCCTACAAAATCCTGGTCACATCCTCCGCCAGCCCAAATTTGACATAATAAAATCCATTCTCCCGGGAGAAGAATTCTATGCTGCCTTTGGGCCTCCAGACTCTCTCCGCATAACCCCGGATTTGGCCATAGAACGGCTTGTTCCCTAACACATATAGCACCAAGGTGTTCTTCCAGAAGTTAGAGACCTCCGCTATTTCCTCAGCGGGGAAGTAAGCCCTGAGTCCTCCTCCAACCGCCATCGGGGTAACATATTCCATTGACAGCGGGCTTTTCGACTCCAATGGAGTGCACACCTCCTTCCATGATTGAGGCCTCTGCTCCTCAGAGGGGGTCCTGGTTGGAGGTTTCGCAGCTACCGGGCCCTGCCTACCAGTATCGACGACAATACCCTTTGCCTTCTCAGCCGCCGTCGCCTTTGGCCGCCACCCAGGCACAGTGTGTACCGTATTTCCCCCTCGACGATGTGGATCGACTGTGCCTCTTGGAGGCCGGCTCCCAGAATTCCCTTGGTTCTGAACCCCTCGTCGCCCTCCGGCCCGTCGTCTCACCACCGTCTGCCAGCCTGCCTCTCCAGTCCCGTCCGCCACCGGCGTAGATCCCGACCCGAATTCAAAAATCGGTGCCGTATCTCCACCCGCTCCTGAACCCCCAACCGTGGGGGTCCCGATGGGTCCAGCCGACCCCCTCCCGCCGTGGTGCTTCCCGCCGCCGCCCGGCCCCTTGCCCGAACCGCCGGCGCCCGATCCCCCTCCGCCTGGGGGGTCCGACCCCCCCCCCCCTCCGCCTGGGGGGGTCACCTTGCCTCCGCCGCCCGCCAAAGAGAGCCGCCCCCCCCCCCCCCCCCCCCCCTTTCCCACCTTTCCTCCGGAACCCTCCCTCGAGAGGGTCTGGGGGGCGGGGGGGGGGGGGGGGGGGGTGGGGAACCAGGGAAACCCTAGGTGCGTCGCTCCGGTCGCCAGGCACCATCGAAGAGAGAATTAGATATTATATTTTATATATATATATATATATATATATATATATATTTTTGACATATATATATATATATATATATATATATATATATATATATATATATATGTCAAGACTTGATAGCTCAAGTGGCTAGAGTGGAGAGTCTGGAGACATGAGATCAGAGTGGACGGTGTTCGAATCCCGGTGGGAGCTCGATCTTCTGGCGACGTGCGCTCTGCTAGGGTTTCTGAGGAAACCCTAGTTTCCAAGCCTGATACTGCCAAATCCTATCTGCGAGAGATACGAGGGAGCACTGATGGAGATCTGCCTGGGTCTCTCGACTCTCAGCGGGATGGATGGACCCTGGTACAGAATAGAAAATCAAGGGTTTTTCGAAACCCTATTTCCCATGCAACTAGGCTTTAAAACCCTATTTCCCATGCAAGGCCTACCCCACATCAACAACAAGGAGATAGGTTAAGGGTTGGTAACCCTAGTCCCTATGCATGATCTGCCCCATCTCAAACAGCATGGAGATAAGGATATTGTTGGCTACCCTAGTTCCCAAGCACAAAGGTGAGGCCCCTACCATAAACAAGGGCCTCGACATTCCCACGAGACATGGGTTAGGGTTCCCATGCCAACCCTGCTATAAATAGGAGGCCTCCATTGTCTTTCTCCTCAACTTAAAAATCTTGGCTAGACGTATGTCAAGGCACTTTCACTACCATTGAAGAATCCAAGCTACAGTATGTGCAGCCCTCTGCTAAAGGCGGCATTGAAATTCAAGCTGAAGACATCACTGAAGCAGCCTCCTATTGGGAGAATACTTTGATGGACTATGTGAAACCCTCTGCTAAAAGCAGCGTTGAAATTCAAGCGGAAGACATAACTGAAGCAGCCTCCTATTGGGAGAATACTTTGAAGACCTATGTGATGGGTAGTAAACCATACTACCAGCACATTAAGGCCTTTGCTTTGAGGACTTGGAAACACACTTACTCTCTTGATCTGTATACCAGGGAGAATTGTTTCTTTATTTTCAAGTTTGGTGCTAAAGATGAATCTCAAAGAATCTTGCAGGGTGGACCATGGGTGTTTGATGGGAGAATGTGGATCCTCAAACAACGGTCTTCCGGGTCAAGCTTTGAAAGAGACCTCTTAACAAGCATCCCTGTATGGGTTAGGTTTCCTGGCCTCAACAAACAGGCCATCACTATTCTCCTTGATAACTTGGGAGGTTTGAAAATTCAGCTTACAATCATCTATGACTACAATAGTAGGAAAAAAGAGAGAAGGAAATCAATGTGGATGCACCTTAACAATCTCCAGTTCAACAGCATTTCCATGGTTGGTGACCGGTGATTTCAACTGTTTATATGGTAGTGAGAAGATAAGGGCAGGCACTTCCAACTAGAATCTTAGAAGATATGGAACATCAACAGTACTGATTTAGTGATTTGATTGAAATGGGGAGATTAGGCCATATTTGGATTTGGCACAATAGATCTCAAGTGAATAAAATTGCATGTCAGCTAAATAGAGCCTTCTACAGTAAGGCTTTGGGTGAGCTGTTCCCTGATGTCAAAGCTTCTTGCCTCTTCATCATCTAGTGATCACCTCCTCTGCTCATCAGGTTACTCCAATTATTCAAAAGAAGGATTCCATTCAGGTACTGCAACCACTGACACCATAGACAAGGCTACTCTGATATTGTGAAGAATAACTGGATGAAGTCAGTAGCAACCTTATGTAGGTGGTTTCTAAACTCTGAACTTGTGAAGCAGGAGCTCAAGTCTTGGGGATTAAATATGGGGACACCTAGATCTTCAGTGGTCAAACAGAAGCTTGAGGCTGTTCAGTTACAACTACAAACTGACCCATTGAACACTGCTTCGGGTGCAGAGGAGAGCTCCTTACAGCAACTACTAGAAAGTGAATTGCATCAAGAGGAAGTCCTTCTACTACAGAGGTTTAAATGTGACTGGTTGAAGGAGGAGGGATCATTGCAGCAAAATTTCTTCTTTAAGGTCAAGGCTAGACAGAGAGAATCACATAGCAAGCCTTATCAATGCTCAGGGTGAACATACTCGGGATCAATCAAGAATCAAGGGGGAGCCAGTCCAGTTCTATACCCACTCTAAGGACACATACCCCATATTGATTTCATTATCACTAAGAAATTGGTTACTGCTAAGGGTAATGAGAAACTTCTAAGAGAAGTCACAATTGAAGAAGTGGAGGTGGTACTAAAGGATGCTAATATCAATAAGACACCTGGGCTGATGGCTTTGGGATTCAGTTGTCCAAAGTTCACTGGGAGAAGATTAAATTTGAAGTTTGTGAAGCCAGTAATGATTTTTTCAAACAGTAAACTCCTCAGAGAGGTGAATACCACCTTCATCACTATTTGTTAAGTATATATATATATACCACCTTCATCACTATTTGTTAAGTATTTGTGGATGGGTAATGGTTTCCTCCTGGAGACCTTGGGAGCACAGATGGACAGAGAGGCGGGTAGAGGGCTGAAGTGCAATATGATTATCAGGGATGGAATCTGGAGGCCTGAGGACTGCTCAGTTTGGAGAGGAGATTCGCCGGATCACCATTGATGCTAGCCAGCATGCAGATTCCTGGAGTTGGGCTGCTCCTGGGGTGGATGGTGGGGCAGGTCCCTTCCACTTCAATAGTTGTTACAATTTGGTCAGGACCCCTCATGACATGGTTACGGAGTTCGATTTTATCTGGTGAAAGGGAATTGTCCGGAAAATGCTGCTATGTGCATACAAGCTGCTGCTTGGCAGGTTGATGACGAGGGACAGGCTCATCAGGTTTGGGGTGCAGATTCCAGACCCGAAGTGCGTACTATGTTCATCGGAGGCTGAATCTATTGGCCATCTATTCTTTGAGTGTCCGGTGACTTGACATATCTGGTCAGAGCAATGCACGAGGTCGCTGGGAGGTGTTGGCAGGGCTAGAGATATACGGGGGATCCTCACTTGGATTAGGGATCGTCGAGGTATGGAGTTTGGTTGGGCTAGGATGGTCAGAGTTCGACTTGCAGCATCAGTTTGACATGTCTGGAGGGAGCGTAACAGACGTATATTTGAGGGGCTGATTACCCCTCCCGTTGGAATTCTAAATAATTTAGAATTCGATGTATCTGTAATGGTCCCTTAACCGGGGTGGGAGAGATGTGAGATTGTGTACTGTAATACTTTTACTGAGCTCTGCGTGGAATAAAATTTATCCTGATTCCAATATATATATATATATTAATCATATTAATATTAGTATTAATGGGCTTTAGTCTCACATTGCCTAGAACAATAGTGAGAGGGGTTAGCCTCTCCTATATATATGTAGCTCTCCTTCATTAATAAAATTAATCTCATTATTCCAACTCTACATGGTATTATAGCCAAAATTCTAGCTGTCATCCAACCCCCTTCTCTCTCCCCCCAAAGAAAAACAAACCCCTAGCCGCTACCCTCTACTCCCGCCCCCCAGTCTCCTCCCTGCTGTCGACTGCTGCTGCTGTGGCTGCTCCCTCCCCCACACCACCACCACACACACACACACACAAAAGCAAAGCCAGTGTCCCCCTCATGCTGCTACTGCACAAAAGCAAAGCCAGTGCCCCCCTCATCCGCTGCCCCCCCACACACAAAGGAACCCCCCCTTTATGGATTATGTGCAAAATCCTAACCCTTTTTTTTTCACCGAGTCGTCGTCCAACCCAACCTAGTTTCAAATAAAAAATGTTGCAATCCTCAGAGGATAAACAATAGTTTGTTTGCATGAACCTGTGACTTTCCAACATTAACTTTTTGAGATTCACAGAGGGTAAACAACAAGTTTGTTTGCAGGAACCTCTGTCCTAAACATTGCCTTTGGATACTCAGAGGGTAAACATCATCGGTGTTGTTTGCTGGGACCTCTGGCTTCCAACGTTGGCATCAGGAATTTAACGAATAGCAGATAAGACGCTTGTCTTGCGTTAATCTTTGTTTCTTTCCTTACTTGATCTTCACATTAGGATCTAGCAGAGGGTAACTTGGGTTACCTTTCTGGTCTGGCTTGTGGAATCCACTTTCATCTCTACATTCTATGTGCATGTCGGTTCTGGCCACGTTACTAGCGCATTGGTAGAGTTGATGTGATTAGCAAGTTCAAAAGATCAAATCGACGGTCGAATCGAAAATATTTGCGAGATGAATAGCACTGGGACAAATAACAGTGCTACAGACACTAGTGTTGGAAACGCAATGACGAGACCAACGAGCACTGGCGTAACGATTTTTTCGATTCGACTTGTCGATACACGGTTGGACGGACCAGAAGGCTACTCGACCTGGCGAAAGAAGGTCGAGAAGACGCTTCAAGGGATGCGGTTGTCCAAACATTTGACTGACCCCCCCCCCCCCCCCCCCCCCAGCAAAGACTGATCCCATAATGGAAGACAGATAATAGTCGACTGTTTATACTAGGAGTATTTATCGGTCAGTGGTCGACCTATTTGATCACAACCGAAGTCGAACAAAAGTTAATCGGTTTGAAAATAATCACAGCCGAACCAAACCAACCAACTAGTCGGTTCGGTTTTGAAACTGACCGACTTGGTTCGGTTTGGCTCGGCTCAACTCGACTCGACTGATCGGTTTTGATTACATTAAAAAAAATGAAGCCACAAATACAATGCACACTCAGTGTTGAGAATCAATAAGGGACTTTTAGTCCCACATCGGAATATCGAGTATGTAGAGGAGCTAGACTCCCTATAAGTAGTGAAGTAGTCCATCAATAAAAATTATCCAACCATTATTTTCTACATGGTATCAGAGCCATAACCCTCTCTCTCTCTCTCCACAAAAAAAAACAAATTTTTTTCCCCCCCCCCCCCCACCCGCCCCCCCTTGCCGACCCCCCCCCCCCTTGCCGCCCCCCCTCGCCGACACCCCCCTCGTCGACCCCCCCCCCTCGCCGACCTACACCAGCGGCCACCCCCGTCCACCAGCAGCAGCCCCCTCTTGCCGACCCCCCCTTGCCGACCTACACCAGCAGCCCCCCCCCCCGACCACCAGCAGCCCCCCCGACCACCAGCAGCCCCCCCTTCCGACCACCAGCAGCAGCACCCCCCCTTCCCGACCTCCAGCAGACCCCCCTTCCCAAACCCTAACCCTAGCCACCACCATGTCTCACCCTAGCCTTTCCATCTCCTACAAACCCTAGCCGTCCTCTTTTTTTTTCTGAAAAAAAAACAAAAAAAAAAACAAAAAAAAAGGCGTATTTCGAAGACAGACGACTGTCAAATGTTTTATTTGCACCAACTCTGTTCCTCGCTTACGCCGTTTGGAACTAACAAATGCTTTATTTGTTATTCTTTCTTCACATCGGGATCTATTCAGAGACTGATCATGTCTTCTCTGGTGTCCTGACGTGTTCACTTTACATGCGCGCGCCGGTGCTGGCCAAGTTAGTAGCGCATTCGTAAAGTCTGTGGCGTCGAAGAAGACGACGAAGACGACGAAGTTGGGTAAGTTGCAGACTCCGAAGTTGCCGACTCCGACGTCGAAGACGACGAAGAAGACGACGAATAGGGTTCACAGTTGAAGAAGCCATGGATTCGATCAGTGGCAAACTGACGGCCGAAGAGATGAAGGCCTTGGTTGATGGTATCTTATCAAAGAGATTAACCGAGGCAACCCCACGTGTGATCCATACTGATGTGGATCCGTCACCTTACAAAATGGGAAAGCTGGAGAAGCTGGAGACGAAGTTGGAAGGAACATCCAACTACTTGAAGTGGTCGCGGCAGGCGATGCGGACGCTGAAGGGACGTGGCTTGGTTGGCTATGTCACTGGCCAAGCCAAGGCGCCAGCCGATCACTCCGCAAAGGAGTTTGCTGTTTGGGAGATTGTCAACAACGTAGTGGCTGGGTGGTTGACTGCCTCATTAACCGACCAGGTGTCGGGCAATGTCGAGGCATTGGAGGCTGCTGCTGATATATGGCGGACTCTAAAAGATATGTACTCCGGCTCGGGCAACCCTATGCGGGTCTTTCAACTGCAAGATGAACTCGATAGGGTGGCCCAAGACGAACGTACCATCTCTGAGTACGCAGCCCTGTTGAAGAAGTACTGGTCTGATCTGGATCATTATGATCCTCTTGGGATGGAAGATGCACAAGTCGAACCGGCATTCGCAAAGTACTTTCAGACGTTCCTGGCTTATATTTCGCGGCAGCGTATGATGAAATTCCTGAAGGGACTACACCCTGTGTTTGAGCAGAGACGGAATATCCTCCTATCCCAACCCACGCTTCCGACCTTGGAAGAAGCTATAGCCGTCATGACACAGGAAGAAGCTCGACTGAAGTTGATGCCCAACAAGGGCTCCTACCAGGGGGAGCAAGCCGAGGTTGAAAAGTCTGCCCTTGCTGCCTTCAACCAACCTCCATCTGTGGGTGGTGTTTGCCACAATTGTGGTGACTCCGGACATTACATCCGATTTTGTCCAAAACCCTTGCGAAATCAGTCTAATGATTGAGGACGGGGTCGTGGAGGCCGACGTGGTAGTAGAGGAGGATATGCTGGTAGAAGGGGAGGACACAAAGCAAATCTGGCGGAGAAAGGGGGCGAGAATCAACTGACTGAAATAACCCCGCTTGAGCGGGAGTTCCTTGAGAAGTTGCGAGGCACAAAGTTGGGTTCGGCCGACAGTCCTGGGGCGTCTTCTACCTCGAGGGATCACATCACTTGTTTTGCCCAAACCAGCACCGGTAATCCTGCACGTGCTCTTGCATCTGTCCATCAGCCAGGATGGATTATGGACTCTGGGGCATCTCGCCATGTCACGGGATCTCGTGGTGCGTTTCAGGACTATACTCACCTACCATTGCCGGAGAGTATTCAGACCGCTGATGGTACATCCAACCCTGTAATGGGTAAAGGCACTGTCGCATGCACTCCTTCCATCACTCTAACCAATGTATTACATGTTCCGTCTTTTCCTGTCAATCTTCTATCAATTAGTGCCATTATACTTGATCTTAACTGTACTGTTTTCTTTGACATTCCAACGGTGACTTTTCAGGAGAAGGGGACAGGACGACGACTTGGGACTGGCAGATGGCATAAGGGGCTGTGGTATTTAGACAGGTCTGGACTGGACAACGCATTGGCATCCTTGGTAGCAGACGCACAACCAGAAGCTTCCTGTCGCAGTGTTGAAGCCGACTTGCTACTCCACCACCAGCGTGTCGGTCATTCCTCTTTTAAAGTTATTAGTCGAATGTATCCGTCTTTATATCAAAGGGCTAATAAAGAGAAGTTATTTTGTAATGCTTGTGAGTTGGGAAAACATACCAGAAGCTCGTATGTGAGCTCGGGATATAGGAGTTCAGCTGCTTTTGACATGATACATTCGGACGTATGGGGCCCTTGTCCTACAACCGGAATTAACGATTTTCGATGGTTCGTCACCTTTATTGACTGTTATACCCGCGTGACATGGGTCTACCTTATGAAGAATAAAAGTGACGTCCTTGAGGCCTTTCGGGACTTTCATCGCCGGGTGGAAACACAATATGGCGCTAAAATTAAGTGTTTTCGGTCTGACAATGGGACGGAGTATACTAATAAGAGGGTTGCTGAGTATTTTTTCACTCATGGAATACTACATCAAACTTCATGTGCTTATACTCCGGCACAAAATGGTGTGGCTGAACGAAAGAACAGACACCTGCTGGAAGTCGCACGGACGATGATGCTGGCTATGAATGTCCCGAAACACTTATGGGGGCAGGCTATATTGACGGCCTCTTACCTCATCAACAAAATGCCATCTCAAGTATTGGACTGGAAGACACCGTTGGAGATGCTTACTGGGGCAACTACATACACTGTTCCACCGAAAGTTTTTGGATGTGTGTGCTTTGTCCAAGATAATAGGCCAGGCGTCGGCAAACTGGATCCTAGAGCAGTTAAATGTGTCTTTGTCGGTTACACGACGACTCAGAAGGGATATGCCTGTTGGAGTCCAGTCGAGCGGAAGATGTTTGTAAGCATGGACGTTACCTTCAGAGAACTCGAACCATACTATGGTTCGGATGAATGTTCAGCATTTGGTGACACACCTAACACAGATGGTGTTAGATGTGAGGGGGAGATAATAAGTCCAAATGTGGTCGTCGGATCGGTTCCGTGTCCGGTTGTAGAAAACTGGACGAAAGGGGGAGAGCACAGTGACTCAGATACAGAGAATGAAGAAGAAGATACATATGTTACGCAGGGGGAGCAGCAGACAAGGGAAAAGGAGCTCCAAGTCTACAGAAGGAGACAACAGAAGTCCAGTACTGTGCGTATGCCGTGTCCTGTGCCTACTGTACCAAGTCCCTCGTCTACTCCTGCTCCAACTCTTGAAGATGTTGCCCCCGCACTGAATCACTCGGATTCTGATGCGGATCTCTCCGACTCGGATGGTATGATCTCTCCACCACCTATTGCTCCCTTAAGGAGATCTTCTCGCATCAATGCGGGTAAGGCTTCTGCTCGTTTTGATGATTACGAATATGACATTGCCAACTTCTTGTCTTATTCTAACATTTTTTCGAATTATCGAGCCTTCATTGCATCGTTAGACTCTACTTCGTTGCCCAAGTGTTGGCAGGAAGCAAAGAAAGATCCAAGGTGGAAAGCTGCAATGATGGAAGAACTTGGGACACTGGAGAAAAATAAGATATGGGAGCTGGTTCCATTACCCAAAAGGAAGAAAGCTGTGGGATGCAAATGGGTGTACACAGTGAAAGAGACGCCAGAAGGAAAAGTAGAGCGGTACAAGGCGAGGTTGGTTGCAAAAGGATTCACACAGTCATATGGCATAGACTATGATGAGACGTTTGCCCCAGTAGCAAAAATGAGCACCGTGAGAACTCTGGTCTCCATTGCAGCGAACTATGGGTGGAAGCTATACCAGCTGGATGTGAAGAATACATTTCTTCATGGGGACCTGCAAGAAGAAGTATACATGGAGCTCCCGCCAGGGTGCTACGCGACGGAATCAGACGGAGGGACGTCGCAAGGAAAGGTGTGTAAACTGAAGAAGTCGCTATACGGGCTCAAGCAATCTCCTCGAGCCTGGTTTGACAGATTCAGAAAGGCTGTTACAGGCATGGGATACCGTCAAACAAATGCAGATCATACGGTCTTCCTCCAGCATGCAAGAGGCCACATCACTATACTTGCTGTATATGTGGATGATATAGTGATCACAGGTGATGATGAAGTCGAGATCACTAAGCTGAAGTCAAAACTCGCGAAGGAGTTTGAGGTGAAGGATTTAGGAGCGATGAGGTACTTTCTAGGTATCGAAGTGTGTGAAGGCGAACATGGAATTGTTCTATCACAAAGAAAATACGCACTAGATCTGCTGAAGGAGACAGGGATGCTGGGATGCAAAACAGCCGTCACTCCAATTGACCAGAAGTGTAAGTTTGGAGCAGAAGCAGGAGAGCCTGTTGATCGTGAAAGATATCAAAGACTTGTAGGGAGATTGATTTATCTGGGACACACTCGCCCTGATATCTCATTTGCGGTGAGTGTATTGAGTCGTTACATGCATGATCCAAAAAAGGGTCATATGGAAGCAGTATTTCAGATCTTGAGATATCTGAAAGGAACGCCGGGAAAGGGGCTATGGTTCAAGAAGAATGGACGCATAGAAGTTGAGGGATACTGTGATGCAGACTGGACGAGCTGCATAGACAACAGAAGGTCTACCACGGGATACTGTGTTTTTGTAGGAGGAAATCTGGTCTCATGGAGAAGCAAGAAACAGTCAGTGGTAGCACGGTCAACAGCTGAAGCAGAATACAGAGCAATGGCTCTGGGAGTGTCAGAGTTGCTGTAGGTGAAAGCTTTGTTGACAGAGTTGAAGCTGGACAAGGGAGCACCATTACGTCTTCTGAGCGATAGTCAAGCTGCAATAAGTATAGCTAACAATCCAGTTCAGCACGACAGAACGAAGCACATCGAGATTGATCGATTCTTCATCAAGGAGAAGCTAGAACAAGGGATACTGAAGATTGACCATGTCCGCTCAGAAGAACAAGTTGCAGACTGTCTGACTAAGGGTCTTAGTTCATTAAGTCTGACGAAGCTATGTAACAAGATGGGGATGATCAATATCTATCGCCCATCTTGAGGGGGATTGTTGAGAATCAATAAGGGACTTTTAGTCCCACATCGTAATATCGAGTATGTAGAGAAGCTAGACTCCCTATAAGTAGTGAAGTAGTCCATCAATAAAAATTATCCAACCATTATTTTCTACACTCAGTTGCACACAGACAGCCACATAGAGTCTACACATTGCATATTGCTAAAATAATAAATGTAGCAAACTCAAAATCCAGTAACAATGTAGCAATGCACGATTGCACATTGCATATTTCATAAAGCTACTCAGCACAGAGCCACATTCCAAGAATCCAAACACAACAACAAATATACTATCCAGTGACCACCACTTTTGAGAATCAAATAATGATATCCAGTGACAAACACATAAATGAACTAATATATCCAGTGACTTCTCAATTGCAAGTGTTTCAAAATTCAAACAAACCATTAAAGGAATAGCAGCTTGCAGCCTTGAACAAATATCCAAGCAAATAATGATATCCAGTGACAAACACACAGAAATGAACTAATATATCCAGTGACAACTTCTCAATTGCAAGTGTTTCAAAATTCAAGCAAACCATTAAATGGTCTAGTAGCGCTGGTCATCTGTCATCAAAGTCCAACAGTTTGCAACCTTGAACAAATATCCAAGCAAGAAAATCCATGAGACTACATCAGTACATCTTGCACCAATAGCCCAACAACAACAACTTGCAGCCTTGCCCGATTGCACCAGTCAGTTCTCATCAAAGTTCAAAGGTGTTCTCTGAACTCTGAAACGCCACCTAAAATATCTATAAGAAAGGAAAACAATAAACCATTAAAGGTATCAAGAATAATAACTACCAACAAACCAACAAAAAGAACTTATTAAAGTTCGTATTACCTGCTTCAATGTCTTCAATATCGTCCACTAAACTACGAAGATCATTTTTCACTTTTGAGCGTAACCAATTTTGAGTGCAAATGAGGGCCTGTACTGTCATTGGAGATAAAATACTCCGATATGGATCAAGGATGTGACCACCGGTACTAAAAGCCGACTCAGAAGCCTCAGTAGAAACGGGTATAGCCAAAATATCTTTAGCAATGTAAGATAAAATCATGTATTTATCTTAATTTTTCTTCCAATATTCAAAGATTTCAAAGCCAGGTTTGTCTGCTTCGCATGATTCCATCAAATATTGATCTACTTCTGTTTTGTACTTCCCAACAACCTTCCTTTTATTTTTCTTGAGATAGCAAGCACAAATTATTGCCTACTAACATCACCATTATCATCAAAACCTCATTGACCAAATTTTGCTCATTTGGATGCTTTTCACTTCCAGTTTCAGGATAAAGCAGTTTGTATTCCACATACAATTCATGCAAAAAATTTTTCACCTTATCCCTACCCATGTCTTCACCACATAATTTTTCAAAACAAAATTCAAGACCGTCTTCCTTGTGACGTGGATCAATTAGTATAGCAATAAATAGAAAATGATTCATTTTCTCATAGCTTTCCCAAAATTTATCATATTTTTTTTTTTCATATTATCACCCATAGACTGGAGAAACTTATCTTTACTTGAAGTCCAAGTTTTTAATTGTTCATGAATAACAACTAATTGCTATTAAAATTCATTGGATGTGGTACATGTAGAACCAGAAAAACTCAAAGTTGCATCATAAAATACCTTCAAGAACTTTGTAAGAGCACGGACATTATTCCAATCATCAACAGAAGGAGTCAATTTCGTCCCACTTCTATAAAATTTACGCACAAATTGACCATCCTCCTCTTCTAAGCATTCAAATACCCTTTGAAACTTTTCGGCGGTGTCTAACATCAAATAAGTCGAATTCCACCTGGTTGTAATGGAAAAAAAACTAGTATCAGTTTTTGTAGTCATAAAGAACTAGAGCATCAAAAAACTTTATTTACAAAAAAAATGCAGACTGATACCAGAAAACTGCAGACTGATATCTTAAGAGTACAAACCGCTGACTGAACTGAACCGGTCGGTTTTATTTAATTTCCAACCGAACCAAATCAACTAGACCTTCGGTTCGGTTAAAAACCGATCGATTTGGTTTGGTTCGGGTCGACTTGGTCGGTTTGGTCGGTTTGTGCATAGTCCTAGTTTACACAGTTGTTGAACTCCATGGAACCATCGGTGTAAGACATGGTTCAGAATACGTACTCAGTTAAGAAATTATGGGAGGGCCTAGCAGCGACGTTTGATAACAAACGCGATTTGTCTCGATCTACGACTCGGTCGTTGGCATATACAGAGCTAATCAGGGAGAAATCTCATACGGATTATTTCAGTGCCTTTAAGGCTATGACTGATGAAGTTGATCGTATATGACATCTTGCGTCTCCACGTCCTGATGCGGACTCTGCTCGATATTAGATCGTTGCTGGATATGACGTTCCATCTTTAATGGAAGCACATTATCGTGTCCTTCGTGCAGTAAAAGTCGTAGAGACCACTCCGGGTGATGCTTTTGCTGATCGCTCTGCTCTTGGTGCTGCTCATACAAGCGGTCGTGGTGGACGACGTGGTAGCCGCCATAGTGGTCATGATGGAGGCTGTGGTAATGGTGGTCGCAATGGAGGACGATCACGTACATGCTTTAATTGTGGCTAGTTTGACCATTTCAACTGGCAATGCACTAAGGCACCTGCCGCTAATATCACAACTGATGCTCCTGATGATGGTGTTCAATCTGTTCAGATGACTTCAGAGTCATATACAGAGTCCCTTGATTTCCAAGCTCAACGTCGTGGTGATGCTTCCACGTCTGGATCCACAGCCGGATACTCAACAACGTGCTTAGTAAATCCAAAGCAATGGACAATTGACTCTGGTGCGTCTGCTCACATGACCGGTGACGTAGTTATGATACGTAATTATGTCCCTGTTAGTCGTGTTTCTGGCATTACTGTTGCCAATGGAGGTTTCCTGACAGTCCGAGGACGTGGAAGTGCCGGCTTTTCTTTCGGACTGTCGCTCAATTCTGTACACTACTAAAATACAGTCAATTAGCGACAGCACATTAGCGACGGATTATTTTCGTCGGTGCTAGCGACGGATTTGCGACACATAACCGACGGAGTACTGACGACAAGCCGCTATATTTTTTATTTTATTTTAAGGGGGAGAAAAGGTCGCACGTCCGTTGCTAGGGAGTCGGAAACATAGCGACGGATACGTGGGCCGTCGCTATGCAGTCGACTATTTGGCAGAAATTGTTGAAAGAAGTGGCAGGACAAATCTTCGACTACCTAGCGACGGATAGTCCGTCGGCAAGTATCCAAAAGAGCGACGGACTAGCGACGGATATGATCCGTCGCTAATCCGTCGCTAAATATACGATCCAGACTTAAATTGAAACGACGGGAGAAACTTTTTATTCCCCCTAAATTTCACTCTCTCGTCTCTCTCTCTCTCTCTCTCCCGCGGCTTCGTCTCCTCTCTCTCTCTCGAAGATGATCGGCGACGTCCTCTCCTCTCTTTCTCCCGAAGGTAATCCCCCCCCTCTCTCTCTCTCTCGCGGTGGTCGGAGGAGCGGCGGGGGCGTCGTGGGCAGCGGGGGAGGCGTTGGCTGCGGGGGCGGGGGAGGCGGGGGCGGGGGGCCTGGTGGGGGAGGCGTTTGGCTGCGGGGGATAGGGGGCGGGGGGGGGGGGGGGGTTGGCTGCGGGGGCGGGGGAGGCAGGCTTCTAGCAAGGGCTCCATTTTGATTGTCTATGCAAAGTTTTATAAGACAGTTTTATTTTAATTATTATAATTATTTCTTTCAATTTACAAAAAAATATAGAATTGCTAAAGAATCGTATAGTATATTACTACTTGTCTAGGGAAACCTAGATATCTGGTATGTATCACAAGAGAATTTGCAACTTAATAAGTGATGTGGCCTAAGAGGAAAAATGGTGAACCAAGTTTATGGTTAAACTAACAGATTTGTACATGAGCTATCAGGAAACCTGTCCAAGTGTGACAATATGTGAATATAGGTTAGCTCACTTAGTATCACCCTCTAGTATAAGCTCTAGAGTGTTAAGAGGAGACCAGGCCTAATAGATAGTATAAACCAAAATAGATAAATTGTATAGGAATGTAATGATGTAGCAGAAATGGGGTAACTACAAGCATACGTTGCATTTTTTGACCGATATCCGTCAGTAATCCGTCGCTAATACATAGTAGCGACGGATGGGCGACGGATCTGGCCGTCGCTAAAGCCACATATTTTGGTAGTGGTATTGCTTACGCCCGGGAACCCGTTCAGTTTAATTTTAATTAGTCAAGTTACTCGTGAACTGCATTGCTCGGCAACATTTTTTCTGGATGGTTGTCTTTTTTAGGATCTAGAGACTGGGAAGACGATTGGTAGGCATGTGGCTGAAGGCTTGTACTTGTTTGACGTACCTTCTTCGGTTGTCTGTACCGGCGTGGAACTCGATCTTTTCGAATTATATTGTCAGTTTGGCCATCCATCTATCCAAACTCTCCAGAAAATGTACCCATCTTTAGATATTTTTACTTCCTTTAATTTTACGTCGTGTTATTAAGCTAAACATCATCAGGTTTCATATCCCGTGAGTCATAATAAAATTGTTTCCGCTCCTTTTGAGTTGGTGCGTTCTGATATATAGGAACCTTGTCCGGTGGAATCAACCATGGGTTTCAAATACTTTGTTACATTCGTGATGACTACTCTCATGTCACGTTTGTTCATCTAATGAAAATTGTTCATCTAATTTTTATGCTGAAATCAAAACACAATTTGGTGTTCCAGCTAAAAATTTTCGGAGTGATAATGGTCGTGAGTATTTATCTCGTGAGCTTGATACTCATCTGGCCCGCAATGACATCATTCACCAAACTTTATGTCCTTACACACCACAACTAAATGGTGTGGCCGAGCGCAAGAATCGTCGTCTCTCGGAAACAACGCGTGCTCTTATGTTTCAAGCACGTACTTCCAAGAGATTTTAGTTGGATGCGGTTCTTACCGCTTGTTATCTTATTAATCGCATGCCATCATCAGTTTTCAATGGTAATACTCCATTTTCTAGGCTATATCCCGGACAAGAGTCATTTTTTATGCCTCTCAGAATTTTTGGTTGCATATGCTATGTTCGGGATATCCGACCGACTCATTCTAAATTAGATCCTAAGGCACTACAGTATATTTTTCTTGTGTATCCTAAAGATCAGAAAGGGTATCGACATTTTTTCCATCTCTTGAAGAGGTATTTTTTTAAATCGGGATGTTACCTTTGTTGAAACCGATTTTTTTTTTACTTCCACAAACAACATATCCGGTTTCCTAAGTTTATTCGGAAGAGAATTTTTTGATATTTTCTGATCAAACACAACAACCCCTCATACGGGTGCCCTCCCTTGTCGAGCCAGTTACCCGGTCCGATGGACACCGATTCAGTCCGTGTTGACGTCACCCGCACAAACATCGCCAATGATGTCCACAGAATCCTCCTCTGGATCCACTGATTCGCCTCCGCCTGTTCCACCAGCAGCTTGGTCTATTTCGCCAACAGCTCGTCCTTATCGTGCCTATCGTGATCATCCCTTGTATGTTGACAACTACAAAGGACTGACCGGCCACATCTAGTATCTGGTGGCTACTATTTATGGGATTCAGCTTCCCAAAAACGCTGATGAGGATCTCAAACATCCCGGTTGGCGTGCTGCCATGAACGAGGAGATAAAAACTCTCTGGGAGAACCATACTTGGGACTTGGTCGATTTATCTTCCAGTAAACAGACAGTAGGTTGCAAATTGGTGTTCACGATCAAGGTAAAACCGGATGGCTCTCTTGATCGTCTAAAGGCTCGTCTGATGGCCAAAGGATATTCTCATACCTATGGTGATGATTATTTTGAGACCTTCTCTCCAGTTGCCAGAATGATATCTGTTCATGTACTTTTGGCCTTGGTTGTTCGCGCTGACTAGCCACTGCTTCAGCTGGATATCAAGAATGCTTTCCTCCATGGGAATCTTGACGAAAAAGTATATGTAATGCAACCTCCCGAGTTCGTTGCAATGGAGGATAACGTGTGTCTGCAGAAGGTTCTCTTTGGTCTAAAACAATCACCTCGTGCGTAGTTTGGTTGATTTACACATGTTGTTACTCAGTTTGGCATGTGCCAATCAAATAAGGATCATTCGGTATTCTTTCGACAGACATCAGGTGGAAGGATACTATTTGGTGTCTATGTTGATGATATTGTAATCACAGGAGACAACCAGAGTATTGCAGGCCTTGAGAAATTTTCGGGTGAACAATTTCAAACCAAGGATATAGGATCATTGAACTATTTCTTGGACATTGAGGTCACACGAGGTAAGCGGGACATTGTAATGTCTTAAAGGAAGTATGTGCTGGACATACTAAATGATGCAGGAATGATGCAAGCCAAGGGAGTAACCTCACCTATGGATACATGGGCTAAGTTACTTCCAGACGGGGGGGTCCTGATGACTAATCCAGATCAGTATCGATGAGTAGTTGGAAAACTCAACTACTTGGCAGTCATAACTCGTCCGGACATCTCTTTCGTAGTTAGTGTTGCAAATAGATTTATGGCTTCTCCAAGAGTTCCATATTGGCATACAGTTCTCAAAATTCTATTGTATCTAGTCAAGAATCCAAGAAAATGAATTCGGATGGAGAATCATGGACACTCGTGTTGAGTGTTTTACTGATGCTGACTGGGTGTAAACCTGACAGATAGACGGTTTACATCTGGCTACTCTGTATTTATTGACGAAAATTTGGTGTCTTGGAAAAGCAAGAAGCAGAGTGTGATAGCACGATCAAGTTCAGAAGCAGAGTATCGAGCCATTGCTCATGGCACAACAGAGGTTATAATATGAAGTATCTTCTACAAGAATTGGGAGAAAAAGCAGGATCGAACACAACAGATATGTGGTGTGATAATCAGTCTACTATCCATATTGCTACCAATCCTGTATTTCATGAAAGGATGAAGCAATTGACATCCACTTCGTCTGTGATGAGTATACAAAGGGGCATGTGAGGACCGGTGATCAGATAGCAAATATCTTTACGAAACATATTTTTGGTCGGGTTCAATTTCTATGTAACAAGCTGGACATGATTGACATCTATGCTCAAGCTTGAGGGAGGGTGTTAAGTATATATATATTAGTCATATTAATATTAGTATTAGTGGGCTTTAGTCCCACATTGCCTAGAACAATAGTGAGAGGGGTTAGCATCTCCTATATGTAGCTCACCTTCATTAATAAAATTAATCCCATTATTCCAACTCTACACTATTATCCCTAAAAAAGGTGCTTACTAGGATCCATGATTTTAGACCCATCTCTTGTTGCAATTTCTTATATAATATTATCGCTAAAATAATGTGTAGAAGAATGGAGGGTATTATGAGGGAACTCATTTCTCCTAACCAAAGTGCATTCATCCAAGGGAGGAGCATTGCTAAGACCTCTCCTAGCACATGAGTTGATCAGAATGTTCAATTAAAAAAGGGGGGGGGGGGGGGAGGTGGTGGTAGGAGGATTGCAGGAAGCATATAACATAGTCAACAAAAGCTTCATATTCAATTTTCTCAAGTATATGAACATTTGGTGAAGCTCATTAAGATTTGCAATTGATTCCCCTACCTTCTCAGATTTTGGTGGATGGGGAGCCAAATGGATTCTTCAAGAGCAATAGGGGATTGAGACAGGGAGCTCCCCTCTCCCCTTATCTGTTCACTATTCGGAGGGGGGGGGGGAATTGCTGTCACGCCCCAGTCCCGTAGGACCGATCGTCCTCGCTAAGGCGTGATGCCGCATGAGCCTAAATTGCGCTCACGCAAGACAGATTCCATAACGGACGATTAAAGCGGCTTGCGACGGGGTCGTCACACAGAAGTCTCAAGCATGAAACATTGAATGTACAAGGCAACACAAGCATTGAAACAAAATCAAAGTCTTTATTGATATTTGAAACATAAGATTACAAAGGCGCGTAGCCAAGATTACATTCACTCAGGCTCACTTTTCTGTCATATTACAAGTCACTCTGCTCTCTCTCACTTCTCAATACAAGCTTCAAGACTGCAAGTGGCGGATGCTTCAGATAGGCGATGTCCATACATTATGTCCCGTATAAGTTCTGACTCCAAGCGGCCGCACGCCTCGAGACGCCAAGGAACTCCGTCCCTCGACGCATCCCAGCGAGCTCCGCGCCAACGAGCTTCTACCTGTACCTGCACATGAAAACTGTGTGGGTGTCAGTACTCAACTGTACTGGTGGTGTGAGCTCCTCGTCCACCCATACAAAACCAACACGTTCATTTACTTTTGTACAACAATACCCCTTTATGATTGTCTTTCTATTTTTGTCTTAGGATCAGTTTTAGGACATCGACACCTGGCCTATTTGTATCTCTAGACCATCACCGTGCCTAGCTCCGATATCTTACTTATCGTTGTGCCTTAGACCATTCTTGTACTTGCAACATCAACGCACCGACTCGAGTATAATCGAAGCAGTGCCTCCCCACTTAGTTTTTCACTTATGCTCGTGTCATAACAGCGTGGTCGTGCCATGACATATAGAGATTGTGCCTTGTAACTCATGATGCCTTAACCAACTTGTCCTACGGCCATTCCTGACTTAACTTTGAAACGATTCAATTCAAACCTATGCACTCTGTGCCAACGAACTCATTAGTCGACCCACATCTCGTGCCGAAGCACGTGCCTTGGCTATAGCCAAATCTTAGACTTATCGGCTGTGTTGCATACCAAGCAAATAATTCGTAACCCACTCAAACCGTGCTCACACATCTTGACTCGCTTAAGGCATGCACGCGGATAGTCGCTCCTATACCGACTTATCTATATGAAAGGGTCACTAGCACCACAAGCTATACTTGGACCTTAATTGGATAATACGGTACGTTCGTATACAACGAGGCGCGATCTCGTCGAATTTTCCGTACTACCCGCTCTATGGCGCACCCCTCGGGTCAGGTCGCACACCATCCGAGGGTCCCGCAAGCATGTTCCTCCTAGGCCAGACCGGTCCTGTGGCCGCAGGTACCGTCTGAGGAACAAAATCATCCTTGTCGATAAGTTGTCCAATGACCATGCAAGACTCAACTCGATTTACCATATCTTTCCTTATTCATGACCGTGCTTTCCATATTTCTATCGAGACTCCCAAGTAGCGGGACCGATCTCGGCGACAACCAGTCGCGTGAAATTTTTATCCTTTTAAAACCCAAGGAACAACTACTGCGTAGTCTTCCAGCTTAACTTGGACCAAACATGTGTTCTTTAACCGTGGCATACTTACCCTTGAACCTACCGTGGCTCGTGCCTTAAACTAACTTGTTTTCTAAGCGACACTATCGCTCAAGTCATACTTTATATGACGAGCCTTGGGATCGTGGGACTATACAACTTGACAACCGCAGAAAACATGGGACAATGCTTGCTATGACTTCGATAGCGTAACAAAACTATTGTCTAACTTAATCGTGCAACAACTTAACCAGCGGGACGAGCAAGGGCTATGCCAAGCCTTGCATTGTAGAAACGTGCCGTGCACGCGTTCGACTTGAACAACTAAGTTCTTTGGGTGTCTAGACTTATGCCACGAATCGTGCAACACAACTTAACCCGTGGGACGAGCAGAGGCTAGGCTAAGCCTTGGACGATGGGACCGTGCATGCTTTAGTAAGCATTTATGCGGGCGACACCTATATCTTAGGCTAATTCATAACTTTGTGACGCATACCGACTTTCCTTCTCCCAAGCCACGGGACGAAGGACCGAGTGTCATTTTGAAAGCCATCGTGCAACATTTCTAAGCCGACCATGGGACGTTTTTCATGTTCTAACTCAATCGACCCAAGTTGGGATTATTTTCTTAGCTATGTGGATGCGTCTTTTTTATTATCAAGCCTACTTGTGCAGTTGAAAACTTTTATTTTTTAGTACGAAGGCCAAGCTGAGACAAGTTCACCGAAGCCACCCACCTGAGCTAGGAGTCGTCTCGACCGAGCGGGTCTTCGAGCAGCCGTTGCATGGCTAAGTCCGAACGCCATCGACGTTTTGATTCCTCCGATTGACTGAGCGGGACGGGATATTACAATTGCCGAAAGCATATAACATAGTCAACATAAGCTTCATATGCCATTTCCTTAGGTGTATGAACTTCAGTAAGCATTGGGTGAAGCTCATGAAGATTTCCAATAGAGTCCCCTACCTTCTCAGATTTGGGTGGATGACGAGCCAAATGGATTCTTCAAGAGCATCAGGGGATTGAGACATGAAGATCCCCTCTCCCCTTGTCTGTTCACTATTGTCAGGTGTAGAAGCATGAAAAATACAAAGTAGCGCATAACCTTCATACGCCTAAGTGTGAAATCTCAAGTCTGAAGCAGTTCAGTTTTTGGAGTTTTATGAGTCTTGGAGATTGAAAATACTAATAAAAAAGACGCATAACCAAAGAAAGGTCAGAAAGACGCATGGTTAAAATAAAAGACAGAAAGACGCATGGTTCAATTGATGCATGATCAAGAGCAGGGTGATTTTTGTCTTCTTCTTGGATAAAGTGATGAACTTCAGACAATGTGTAGTGTTCAGACTCCGAGAAAGGCGTCAGTGGTTTCGTAATCATCATCGTTACACTTTTACAACTGTACAGGAGCAGTCCTATGCGGCTATTTTGCAGTATGCAACAGGAGATGCTATGCGTCAAACGCAGTTAGACGCATAGCTACTCCCCATGAAGAGATCGTGTGTTGACATGACAGCTTTTGGTGCAGCACGTCTCGTGCCACGTGGTGAGCTATACGTGATTCTCGTGCACGTTCATTCTCTACTAACTTCAGGTGCCTATGCGCCTACCCATCTTCATGTGCCTCTGAGACAGAAAATAGTGTATTTTCTGTTTATACGCACATAGTTGTTCCAGTGAAAAAAAGCTATAAATAGAAGACAATGTCTTCCTCACAACACACACAGACCCACACAGAGAGAGGCTACGTGCGCAACTGACGCTACGTAAGCTGTGACTTCCCAGAGAGAGCTTTCAGTAATAGAGTCCCATTTGCTGTCAGGAATTCACCAGTGAACAAGCTTCATCAACCTTCATATCGGATCGTCAACTGAGTAAAAAGTCGAAGTAGACTTAATTTACATCGCCCTAATCCCCAGATCTATTGTATTCGAAATTCCTGTTTAGGATCCCTGATGTACTTTTTTTTTCCCCTTCACTAATAATACGAAAGTTCCACTCCTTCGGACTTTTTGTATTGAAACACCAGGAGGGAGGATTGCAGAAAGCATATAACATAGTCAACATAAGCTTAATATGGCATTTCCTCAGGTGTATGAACTTCAGTGAACATTGGGTGAAGCTCATCAAGATTTGCAATTGATTCTCCTACCTTCTCAGATTTTGGTGGATGGCGAGCCAAATGGATTCTTCAATAGCAATAGGGGATTGAGACACGGAGATCCCCTTTCCCCTTATCTGTTCACTATTGTCAGGGAGCTCCTTAGCAACTTGTTAGAAATTGCAAAAGTTAGAGGAGATATGCAGACACTGTTTGCCAATCTCTCCCCTACTGTTACACACTTAGTGTATGTTGATGACCTGCTTTTATACCTTAAACCTTCTTCCTCTGGTTTGTAAGGGATTAAAGGAATATTAGAGAGTTTTGGCAAGAACACTGGGCTGCCTATGAGCAGGGAGAAGAGCAAGATTTACTTTAACAGACGTTGTGGAGTAAGGGCCAACTGAAGAAGTCCTGGAAATAGAAGAGGGAGTTCTACCAGTTAAATACTTGGGTGTGCCTCTTTCTTTTCAGAAAACTACTTATCAAGATTGTCAACAGATACTAGAAGTATGTATTAGAAGACTTGAGGGTTGGCAGGCTATGAGATTATCATTGGGAGGGAGAATTCTGCTATAGTCAATGCAGTTGTTGCTGCTATTCACAACTATTGGCTCCAATCTATTCCTACACCTAAGGCAATCCTGGCTAAGGTGGATTCCATGTGTTCTAAGTTCATACGGAGGGGATCGATTCAGGCAATAAGTTGGGACCACCTATGCAAATCAAAAGAGGAAGGAGGGGTACGACTGAGAAGTCTCACAGCTCTCAAACGCTCACACTCTTAGTTCTCCCAATTGTTAGAGAAAAGCAGTCGGGTTTTTGGATTTGGACTGATGATCAGATGGAGTTTTCTTTCAAGTCTGGCTGCATGAGAACCCCTTCCCCTGAGGTTGATTGCCACAGAGAAGTTTGGTTCAAGGGCTGCTGCTCCACATGAGTTTCAGCCTGTACAAGCCATACAGGACATGCTGTTGACAAGAAAAGGCTGCAGTTGCATGATATAAACACTCTACCACTTGCCTCTTGTGCAACCAGGAGGAGGAGGATATAGATCATTTGTATTTTAGATGTTCATATACCTCCTATATCTGGGCCATTTACAGGTTAAAATTGTTCTTAAGGAGCAAGAGGCAGTACAAATTGATTATGGAGATGAGGGGAAATACAGAGAAAGTTTAAGGAAAAAGAAATGGATATGTTCAGTCTGAGACGTTTGAAATGAGAGGACAGAGGACAGTTTGAGGATGAGAAAAGGCATAAAAAGAATGCTTCTAAAAAGACTGATGGAGGATGTCACTATCCTGGTTAGTAATTATAATGACCATGATAACTGGCTCCCCAGTTAGGGGACTGATTATAGTTGTTAACATATTCATTTTAAATTAATTCAGAACCTTTCTATATATATATATATATATATATATATATATATATTTTTTTTTTTTTTTTTTAAGCAATGGGTAATTATGGTGAACTCGCCTCCACTGGGGCTCGAACTCCGACCACTTGGGCCACATGCATCTCTCTTAACCACTAGGCTAGAGGTCATTTGCTATATATATATATATATAGAGAGAGAGAGAGAGAGAGAGAGAGAGAGATCCCCGCTATTAAGCATCCCCGAATGTTTCCGAAATAGCAGTTAGTGGATATGTTTTTTGGACCATATTAGTTTCTTAACAATCCAATTTCTCGCGAGATTTTTAACTAATTTGTATGGTCCAAAAAGATAGATCTAATGATTGCTATTTTGGGAATGTTCGGGGATGCTTAATAGTGAGGATTCCGATCCCTCCTCTCTCTCACACACACACATATTATATATATATATATATATATATATATATATATTGGAAAAAGGGTAAATTTTATTCCAAAATCAGACAATACTCATACAACATACAGACAGGATGGTCGCCCACCCGTCAGTCGACAATTTCTTTTACATCAAACTCTAAATTATGGAGGATGCCAACCAGAGGGGTGATAAGACCCTCGGATATGCGTCGATTCCTCTCCCACCAAACATGCCAGACAGCGGCTGCTAGCCGAATCCTATCAGTCTTGACGTCCTCTGCAATCTCGAATACCCGTGATGATTGTTCCAATCGACTTGCCAGAAATACCTCCGTCCAGCATACGGTTTTGCTCAAACCATATGACCCATGAGACTCCACAGTCAAAAAATAAATGGGTCATCGATTCCTCCTCCAAATCACAGAGTGCACACTTCGGATTAGGGACCTGGATCCCAAAAGAGACGAGTCTGTCCCTGGTCAGGCGACGACCAAGGAGCAGGCAATACATACATAGCTGCATTTTTCTGGCCAGATTCTTGCACCAAATGAAGTCATAATCACCAATTATATATATATATATATATATATATATATATATATATATATATATATATATATATGCGTGTGTGTGTGCTTGTGCGCACCAACATCCTATGTTACATCACTTGGATTTAAATTGAAAGGATAGGATTAAAAGGTGTGGGCCCCACCACCTTTTAATTTCAACAACCCAATGAAAATCCAAGTGATGTAACATAGAATGGTTTCATAATATTAAACCACCCGGGTGGTTTTAGATAACTCCTCTCTCTATATATATATTGGTTATATATGACCTCTAGTTCAAGTGGTTAGAGTGAGGCATATCCCCCCAAAGGTTGCAGGTTCGAGCAAGGGGAAGCACATTTAATTTCTTGTGGAGAAATTAATGTGAGGGCAACCAGAGTGCAGGTCGGTCGCTTGTGCGATGCGATGCGGGTGCGATACAAGTGCGGTATAGGTGCGGGCCATTGGGCTGGGAGTGTGGCCTTCGGGCCGAGTTTGTAGGAGTCTGTAAAACAATTACATCTTTTATATATATATATATATATATATATATATATATATATATATATATATATATATATATATATGCTCATGAGTTGAGTTTTCGAGCTTCTCCGTTTATTTGCATCCTAGAAAACCTTTCTTTGATCATATTTAATATTATTTTTAGTTTTCAACCTTACAACTCTACTTCCGATTGAGGTATGAGGTCCATCTTTGGTAATTATTTCTCTAATTGCCTTGATGGACTTTTGCATATTATGTCAAGAATCTAGATATTGCATGGATAGGATTATTGATTTTGATTTTGCTTTCTTTGATCTTATTTGATATGCCTTAATGCTGTATCCATGGTGCCTTATCAAATGCTTTATACTAAATTTACTGGCTTTCCATTTTTTGATGTTGCTCTTAGTTGTATCTCACTTTTATAACTATGTCCAGGATATATGGGAATCCTACATGTGAAAATGTGAACCAGCCGAATTTAATCCAGTTCTGTCAGCCCCAGAACATTACACCAGCATCAGGAAGTACTACAAGTTCCAACTTAAATTGTTTCCCCTGTCCTACAGATCTGAGTTATGAATATAATCCATTGTCTCCTATACCGTGTCTTTGTGCGGTGCCGCTTGGAGTTGGCTTACGGTTGAAAAGTCCTTCAATCTCGGATTTCCGTCCATATATTGATGCTTTTGAGATCAATCTGGCCTCTCTTCTCAACTTGTATCGTTATCAATTATACTTTGAAAGGTTTATCTGGGAAAAAGGTCCAAGGCTGACAATGAACATGAAATTATTTCCAAGTAATTCTAGTTTATTTAATGTAAGTGAAGTTCTACGGCTCCAAAGGACGTTTACTGGATGGGAGATTACACTATCAGATACTTTTGGGCCATACGAGCTCCTCAACTTCACTTTGGGATCTTATGCAAATGGTATGTCTTGTAGTCTATGTAGTATACATGTTAAACATGAAGGTGCACATGCATATTGATATGTATCTCTATCTGTAATGTGACTGCAAATGGATGGAGTTGGTATCTTTAGGATTGATAGCAAGAAAAATTGGATATTGTCAAAAGCTTGCAAGGAATCAAGCAAGGGACACTTAAATGAGTTATTAGAACAGCATGTCATGCAAAATCTTTCAATGTGAGGTCCGATTTTGAGTTTCTTCAACTTAAATCGTTGTTTTTAGATAACTGTGATAGGATATTGGTGTATTCTTTTTTATGTATAAGACTAAGTAGTGGGACTTTGTGACCCCGTCTGAAGCAATATAACACTAGGGTATTAAACTGTTGGTGATCTATAATTCTATATGCCCAAGGGATGTTGCGAAATGTCTGATTTAGCTACATTGAAATATTTTTATTGCCAATTACCAGCTTCTAATCTCTATGCTCCAGTTCCACCATTTACCAACATGTACTTAAAACTGTTTTCCACTTTACGATAGAGTGCTGAACTTTATGTACTCATTGCAAAAAGGGATTTTCTTACTGCATAAAGAACAGGTCCAGTTATGTGCTTCAGTAGCCAATGGAGCTAACTCTAGGTTAAATCTCTTTATGGAGGTCCATGCTTGTCCTGTAGTTATATCCTTCTTTCTTTTCTAGATATAATACAATAATTCATTTTTCATGTATTGGGGTTTTATGGACTTTTCCTGCAATTGTCGTTAGGTTTTTTGGATTTTTTTTTAACTGCCTAGATCTTGGCGGCGGGTTTCCGTCCAACTAGCATCTAGCGCTTTTCACAACCTTGCATGAGCCAGATGATGCTGAGTTAACCATTTGCCTATGCTCAAAAGTCCATTAGTGATCTTTAGAACATCTTCCAGATGCTGCAGGAAGTTATACACATGTATAGTTTTGGTGGTGGATAGCAGCTACATGTTGGAACGTGTGGTGCGTAACCTGCTTGCTTTTGAGCCAGATCAGATGTTTCTTTTATGGAAATAATGACTGATCCAAACAAAGAAAAATACATTATCTTAATTTGAAAATATAGTTGGACATTTGGCTCAATAGTCTTATCAACCCTACTGGAAGTGTCTAGAATGATTCATGGTGTCTTTATTTTTTAATGTCATTTAAGGATAATATTTCTTTTGGATAGAGTGAGAGGTTATTGGATAAATTAAGAGTGCTACATGGTACCAGATGGGACCTAGTAGGCTTCAATATTTCAGAACCTATATCGTTTCCTGTCAATCAAAAAAAAAAAAGGAAAAACCTTAGTTTCATCATGGAATGGAAATTCTCATATCTCTTCTAGAAGCAATTCTTTTATAAATATTGAAACTTTTAATACTTATCATTTACAATTGAAATATTGCATAATTGCTGTTATCTAACCTCAATCCATTGCTACAGTAATTCCAATGGCTACAAAACCAAGGTTGAGTACAGGCTCCTTTGTAGGCATTTTGTTAGGGTCAGTTGCCGGTGCACTTATTGTATCCGCTGTAGCTACGGCTCTTATCATGAGAAGACGTTCTAGACATCGGATGCTTTTGCAAAAACGCTCAAGTAAGTTCCTAGAGTATTCTTGAGAATTACCTATTGAGTATTTTGAGAATTTGGAGGGATCTGCTATTTTTCTTAAGCAATGTGTATGAAACAGCCCATTAAACTGTTCAATTTATATTAATGTGTTTATGAAACTCTACTCTAGTTATTTTTATTAGCACATGCGTGAAGAAATCACGAGTTTATAGATGCTTAATATGAGTATTATTTTTGGTTTTAAGGCTGGATGGAGTTTGGAAGAGCATGTGTGAGACTTTTTGTTCTCAAAGGAGTATTAGAATATTGTGTTAGCTTCTCTCCAACATTCCCTCTTGTATCTCTCTGTTTATTCTCCTTTTAGCCACATCCAATCTACTAACATACTCACTTTCTCTGTCACTAAAGTTACTTTGTCTTACTGAAATCCTGTACCATGTGGAGGTTCTTCTCCTAGTCATCATAAACTCATTTTACACCTTGGACTGACTGGCTCAAAAGATGTTATTGCATGCTGTAATTTCTGAATAATATAAGCATATTGATTTCATCTTCTATCAGTAGGTAGCCTTCAGAATCCAGTCTATAGGTGTGTCGTGCTTTAGGAAAAACATGTAAAACTCAGCTTAGGCAATCGAGAAATATTCGGCATCGTCCATTAATAGATTTTTTTTTATCTTAATTTCTTGGCCCCAAAAACATTCCAGCTAAAACGATTTCTCTTTATTTGGGTGTTTATGTTGATTTTCTTATTATACCTATTACTTGCTAGCCATACAGGCAACTCGCGGAAGTTGTTTATTCATAAATTTGTGTGCGGCAAAGATATTAAAACTCCTCCAACTTTTGTGGATTGTAGAATGTAGAACTTCATAAGAGACAGTGCAAAACCTAACTAATGGCAAAAATCAAAATGATAGGCTGACAGCAGACGTGGGGTGATTATTATTTTTTTTTTTTGATATACGAGATATAACTTCCTTGAGTGAATTCCACACAAGCCAAAGTAGGTTATTTTGCTTTTCAACACTCACAAGCCGCTATAAAATATATAAACTTTATATACCTTAGTGATACAATGTATTACAGTTTTTATTAATATCCATTTACTTGCTAGCCATACAGGCAACTCATGGAAGTTGTTTATTCATAAATTTGTGTGCGGCAAAGATATTAAAACTCCTCCAACTTTTATGGATTGTAGAATGTAGAACTTCATAAGAGACAGTCCAGAACCTAACTTATGGCAAAAATCAAAATGATAGGCTGACAGCAGGCGTCGGGTGATTTTTTTATTTTTTTGATATACAGGATATAACTTCCTTGAGTGAATTCCACACAAGCCAAAGTAGGTTATTTTGCTTTTCAACACTCACAAGCAGCTATAAAATATATATACTTTATATACCTTAGTGATACAATGTATTACAGTTTTTATAGTATATCCATTCTGAGGTTCGTACTCTATAAACTGACTTGGATCGCTCAACCTGTCCTTTTCCGCAGCTATATTTAGAAATTTTGTTTCATCTTCTTAGCTCAATTATTGAAATATTGAATCACCAGTGGTCGGGCACACGCGTCGCGTGTGCAATGCATTCTTTTATACCTAAATAATTTTGTATTAATCCACACTAACCTTAGCCTTTGCATTATGGCCGGGGCGCACGCGTTGCATGTGTAAGGCATGTTTATATTTAGTTATAAATGTTTGATGCATAGATGTTCAATATGCTATTCAAATTTTGTGAAAAAAGAACCAAAAAAATATAGATATATGTTTATTATAAATTATTTATTTATTTATTATTAACTATTAGTTTATGCTATTTAATAATTTAACACATACGAAGCAGAATTATAAAAAAAAATAAAAAATATTAAAATCTCAATATTTAATAATTTAACAATTAAAACCATAGAATATATGCTATAGGTATATTATATAATCAATGAAATCAAATTACACCTGAAATCCAATATGGTGATATATCAAAGAAGGAATGCTTCCAACAGGATTCAAACCATTCTCTGATTTTAAGTATAATAACAGAATAATTCCAATTGGAATAAAATCATAAACACATCGCAATCAGAAACCTGAAGAAATAAAAAATATAAGCTAATTGAATCAAAATTCATAATGATATCAGTAGCTAGTAAGTATGTTAATTTATTGCATCACCAAGATATCCGAAAGCCACAAACTTAACACTATAATCGTATATTTTCCGTATTGCTAATTTCATCAACAAGAAATCTCAATTTTTCCATCAAATCTTCTAAACTTTTCCTAAAAGCCCATATAAATAACTATCATAATCAACAAAATCCGTGCATATATATATATATATATATATATATATATATATATATATATATATATATATATATATGGAACCAGGTAAATTATTTTTTTGGAATCGCTCCCACTGGAATTCGAACTCTTGACCACTCGGGCCGCATGCATCTCTCTTAACCACTAGGCTAGAGGTCATCTGTATATATATATATATATATATAGTCAAAAGATTTCGTCAAGTTTCCATTAGATCTTCTAAATTTTCTCCCAAATCCTATATAAATAACTATTGTAATCCGCAAAAATCCAAAACAATAACATCTTTATAGGGTCAAAACCTAAAATCAAAGTACTTAACAACTGATTGTGCCAACCAAAGTCTCAATTTTTTACTTAAAACCTAGACAAATCATCCCGATCTCTTGATTTCTTGAATTTAGATGCAGAAAATATCACTACTTTCGATGGCTCTACTACGAACTCGGGGTATTGTGCAAAAGGGTCAACGGTTGGTGTGGGATGGCATGGCCTTGTTGGTCAGGGCTGTTAGGGCCATTCGGTGCGGAGGAGGTTGTACTGAGGGCGACAAGCATTTGGCGAGAAGATCCTCGAATATTTATTTTATTGAGGATAGAACAAATAATTAGAGAAAGAGAAGGTGAATGCACAAAGAGGAGGAGGTTAGACGGTTTTAGATAGTGGATTGGTTTTAGATAGTGGGTGTGTAAATGACATTATTATCCATATATAATTATTATTTTAGATAAGAAAATATATCACCAAAATAATTGATTATATCCCTACTATTTGAATTATATAATAGTATAGATAGTATAGATAAGGTCCACTAATGTTGTAAGCCAAATCAGGAAACCGGATTTGACTTGGATTTCACCAACCAATTGGTTGACCAATCGAGCAGCTAGGACCTGGTAGAGCCAATTTTGGTAGATTCTACAAATCATTTCAGATTCTTTTAAGATTTGTTCAGGTAGGGTTTTGCACGAACAAATCAAGCGAATCCAGTCATATCCTTGACTAGGATTTGTTTTGGTATTTGTTTTCCAACTTTATAATTAATTATTTAGGGTTTCTATATTAGGGTGTAATGCTGCCTACATCTTGACCCTCTCGAGACCATGCATATACGGGAGCCTGGCCTCGTGGTACCGCAACAGCCTTTTCCATTAGGGCATCATTTTGTTTCCTTTTCTACATGATTTTAAGCTTATATAAAGGTTATCAATGTGATAGTTTTGCAACTCAATTTTTAATATACAACTCTTAGAGAAATTCTCTTATTCATTGGTGGGCTCCAATAGCTTGTGGTCTGAAGCAACCTTCGTGAATTCGGGTCTTGTGGGCTTGGGAAAACTCGCTGCTGGACTCTGGAAAAACTTGCTCATGGACTCGAGCAACCTTAACACGATTGTTTTGACCACGCCATTCTCGCCAATTCCACTTCCTCTACTGTAGGGGTAACCCTCCTACATCAGTTTTTGATACAATATTATCAGTTGTCTTTCTGAGACAAAGATGCCCATGCAGGTTAGAAGTATCCCTCATTTAGCAGATATATGTGCATTAGTTGTTTTTTGAGTCATGATATTATGTGACTAAGAACTTCTTGAAACTATTTCACTTGGGTGCCAATCCAGTGCATGAGATTCAGTGAACTGCCTAAACTTCTGCTGCTGGTCTCATCTACAACCTTCTCTTTTACATATACAGGGTCAAGTACTCGAATTAAAGTTGCTGATGTCAAAGATTTTACGCTTGAAGAAATGGCAGTAGCCACAAACAACTTCAGCAAGTCTGCTGAACTCGGCCATGGAGGTTATGGGAAGGTCTACAAGGGCATTCTAGCTGATGGAACACTTGTAGCAGTGAAGCGAGCACATGCAGGATCCCTGCAAGGTTCAGTAGAGTTCTTCACGGAAATAGAGTTGCTATCAAGGTTACATCATCGAAACCTGGTTTCTTTAGTTGGATATTGTGATGAAGATGATGAACAGGTATACCTCTTGTTCCAGGTGTCATTATGTTATGTCGAAAATTTAACAGTCATAAATACTGTTCACCTGTTTTACTTTAGAACCAGATGGAGATTAGGATTTCCTTTTTAAGTTCAATGGGTTAGAATGCTGGGGAATCAAGAGATTTTTTTTTTTTTTTTTGAATGAATGGAACTGAAATGATAACGTTGAGATGGATGAGGGTAATCATCGAATAAACTGCGGGGGTGTATCTGAAAACTAATTTTCCAAGTAGTTTCTCACACACACTCTTCTAAAATGTTTGGAAACCTGAGATGGTTTCGTTTATGAACTAAATAATGCCTTGTATGTTACTTGACATTGCAGTACATAATGTCATTGAGAATAATTAGATCAAAGAAATAAACATTAGTTGTAAAGTTCTGAGAACGATAATTATTCACTTTGTCATGTATTCATATTATGAGTTTTATTTGTTAAATCTTGTATATCAATCTGTCAATTTTAAAAAGCCGAAGTGTTAAGACATTTTTCTTGTGCTTGTATATCAATCTGTCATTTTTAAAAAACCAAAGTGTTGGACCCTTTTCTTATGATGCGAGGCACAATCCTCGTGATATTTCTTTCTGATCCAGGTGTTAGTTTGATGGGCTGCACCAATCATTAAGCTTTAGTAGAACAGGATTTCTTGAGGTCCAACATTGGCAGGAAGTAGATGTCATGACAAACACAACAACAAATTCCGACTGTCTAGCAGTGCATATTTCTTGGCTTGGTTACTTAGCTGATCTGCTTCTTACTAGGCTACATATAAGTTTGTACCCAGTCTTGCATGGCCATGATGCAGTAAGAGCCATATTCACCTTGCTAATTTATACCGAGTCATGGTGGCCTTCTAAGTGTATTTGAAGGATGTATAATTTGAAGAATATATCTAATCAGTCGAAGTTTCAGAAAGCTCCTAGTTAATTATGAGGAACAGCAATTTTAGGAACATTCTTTTGTAGGAGTTTTGGGTCGTATTCTAATAAATGAACCTGTTATTTGCAACAAGTTGCATAATATTTTCTGAAATACTATGTTCTGTAAGAGTTTGGAGCTTCATTAATCAAAAGAAAACTAATGAACCCATAATGCTATTCATTTGGGAAATGTATGTGGTATTTAAGTGGATTGACACAATTATTGAAATAAAAATAGTTGTTTTTTGTTATCTTCTAATTGGAGAATTTTTGTGGAGTTAGATATGGTTAAGAAAATCTAAAAGTATCATATGTTAACTCTAAATTGGGCAAGTTTTTAATCTTTTGTCAATCAATTTCTATTGTAAAATAAGTTTGTTAGAGGTTTGCTAAGAATGTCTTTGAAGTTTGCTAGAGGAACTTTGTTTCAGCAAATGTTTCTCTTTCTTTTTTGTATGTATTGCAGCTGTTGGTCTATGAATTCATGCCAAACGGTACACTACGTGACCATCTCTCTGGTAAGCATCTTTATTTTCTGTCATCCTAGAACTGTTCACATGATAGAATATGGCCATATTTTAGTGTGATTGTTATTGTTTATACTTACATGATTTTATAATGTGGCATACATATATTATGCATCTGTGTATGTTGGATGGATATGAGCTTTAACGTTTAAAGCACATGCCTGCACACACATACACATAAAAATCAGGGCCGGCCCTGAGCAATTGGGGGGCCGAGGCGAAACTTCCAAAATGAGCCCCAACATAATGTAAAAAAAAAGTATAAATAAAACAAAAATTTGTTGTAGTCAAGATTTGAACCAAGGATCTCTTAAATATAAGTCTAGCATTGTACCCACTACACCACAATGCTTTTTGTTAAAAAAAAGGCACATGTTACATACTAGTTTTATTATAGACAGTTTCATGTTGGTGCCCCCTTTCGTTGGGGGGCCCTCGGCGGTCGCCCGGCCTGCCCTGGGCCAGGGCCGCCCCTGATAAAAATTATCTTCCTAGCCACCTGCCTACTTATTCTATAACCTATGTCCTGCATGACATGAGGGCCTCACTGTGACGACATGTCAGTGACAGTGATTGCACAGGTGATATTGTTTGGTGGTTAATAAATGCTTTGTACGCATATGCAAGCAGGATAAGGACAGGCCATTGGCCCTAATTTTTTGGTATGTTGACCATCCTAAATGATCTGTGCCGCTGAAAGTGATCCTACGTATCTTAACATCTATAATTCATTACGATCTTGAGGATGGAAAATGAAGGTCCTCCAAATTCCTTATGTTGGATTGCCCATGGTGATCTTTGACATTACTTATTCTTTTTGTTCCTATCATGTTGTATCTACAACTCATATAGGAGGATGCACTTCATTTTATTTTATTTTGCAATATGCTTTCTGATATCCTCCTTTCGGTTCTTATTGTTCAAGATGTTTAATGCACTATTAATCATTAGCAAGCTCAGTTGTCGATAGAAGAACGTTCTCTCACTGTATACTTCTAATGTGTTCCCTCTCATCATCCAAAAGTAATGCTAGTTTGACCAAATGCTTGGACTACTTGGACTGTTTCTCATGTTTATCCTGGTAATCGTTGCGTTAAGGGGGATTATGATTTTCCATCTTACCTTAATTACTATGGAAGCTACTTTCACAGCCTAGTGGCTGCTGATGGGAGCTTCATGTGTCTCAAGGAAGACAATTGAACCACTGATTAGTTTCCTGTTGGTTGTAGATAAAAGTGAAAGCTTTTCATTATCTATTATTACTAGTATAACTCAAAACACCTGCAATTCAATAAATTAGCATGTGCTATGCTGGTGGGTGTTCTTTCCTTTTTGCTCTTTTACTTGAAGTCTGACAGAGATGAATTGCACCCCAGAGCAAGTCGTATCACTTTACATCTTCGCTCAGATACTTTTATACTTTAGGGGAACACAGAGGGTCCTTGGTTGCATGAGCGAAACTGCACAAAGAAACACTTATTTCTACTTGCCCACCAACTGGTCTTTGTTGGTTATTTGGCAAGCCCATCACTTGCCCACACTTCATGGAATATTTTGTCAGAACATAACATGTTACACATAAATTTACACATTGCCAATAGATGTGTCACTGTTACATTAGTAATTATTGTAACACGTTACAACTGTTATTAACAAATTACAAATATTTCTAACACTTTGCGGATAATAATCTAAATAAACATACTTTTATTTCGTAAAATTATTATTTTTGAGAGAATAATTTTTGTCTTACAAATATCCTTACATATTTTTCTAAGTACTTGGTCAAATTTTAATATGATACGCATAAGTTTATCCAATTACGAATAGATAGAACACATTTATAATTTAAGTAGGACATTGAAAGTGTTATTAACACACGCGGCGAATAATAGTAACTCATTAGACCTATTTTTATTTCTTGAAATTATATTTGTCACAAGAACCGAAGAGAACTGGATGGTTAACACATTCTCTCTAAGGAGAGGAAGTGTTATTGTCTTGTGTTCAAATCCTGATAGATATTTACAATATTTTGTCTTCATAATTTTAAAAAATAAAGAAGCAAGAAGAGAGATTAGGAAAAGAGAAAGAAAGGAAAAGGGGAAGGGGGGGGGGGGGGGGGGGGGGGGGGTGGTGAGAGAGGCCCACTAATTGAAGGAAGGCAATAGACATTTTGATTTTCTTATTAATTTTTTTTTGGACTTGGTATAAATCACAACCAAGGACTCTATAGACTTATTTTTAGAAAGTAAGAAACTGTACCAAATTTACCTTTATCTTCCATCAAGATTTATTTTCCAGGCCTCTGACCTAGATTCTTATGATGTTATGGTTGGCAAATAAATATATGCTTTTTCAGTGTTGAGGTCTTTATTGATGTTTAGTACCATGTTTCAGCTTCGTCCCTAGGGCCTCTCAATTTCTCAATGAGGTTACGAATTGCAATGGAAACTGCAAGGGCTATCCTCTATCTCCATACGGAAGCAGATCCTCCAATAATCCATCGTGATATCAAAGCTAGTAACATACTATTGGACTCTAAATTTGTTGCCAAAGTTGCTGATTTTGGTCTTTCACGGCTTGCACCTGTACCAGACATCGAAGGGATAGTGCCTGGTCATGTGTCCACCGTCGTGAAGGGTACCCCAGTAAGTTTGCTTGCAGTGGAACATTGACATGTCAGAAATAATAAAAAAATTCAGCATTATTTTCATATTAAGAAGTCACATTTACCCTTCAAAGAATGCTATTTCTATATGATTGAAAACACAAACCAAAATATTGTACACATGCCTAGGCGGACATAGTCGATGGTCCCAACCTAGACAGTAGACAGCTCCTATCTTACCATGTGGATAATGTACGAAGTTTTCAAAAAATTTATTTTACATAATATACCTTAAAAATCTCCTATAATATTTTGTATTTGCATTTTCAAATTAATATTATGAAACTATTATCATCATGTTGAATCTCTGGCTTACATATATTGTTCTTTTCAGGGTTATCTTGACCCGGAATACTTCCTAACCCGTAAACTGACAGACAAAAGTGACGTCTATAGTCTTGGAGTGGTGTTTCTAGAACTAATAACAGGAATGCGGCCAATTTCACATGGCAAAAACATTGTTCGAGAGGTACAAAGCTCGCTTACTGCTGCTTTAATAGCTTTCAGTTTCCTTTGCTTTCCACTTTATATTACTTTGGGGAAGATCGTGAACAAACTCTCATCAAATCACTCTATTCATCCTAGAAATACATTCAACCTGACTATGATAAGTTCTGCATAAAATGTGTTGCAATGATATTTACATGTAATTTCATGTACCAACAAATGTATATGTAGTCAAAACTATGTTCTTCAGAAAATGTCTAAAAACATAAAGTGATCTCAGACTATCATAATTGGATGATAATTATCCCTACGACTTCATGTGAATTATAAAATAAAATAGGAAATCGATCTCCTGACCACTCGGGCCGCATGCCTCACCACTACCACTAGGCTAGGGTCATTGGCACATATATATATATATATATATATATATATATATATATATATATATATATCGGCGCGGCTCAAAAGTCCCGCAGGGGGAGCCCCGCCAAAGCCAACCCCTCTGCACCATCGGATCGGGAGGCCTACGTGGGGCCCGCCCGCTCGATCCAACGGTCGAGGGCGACGGGGCTCCCGTTCTGGACCCTATATATATATATATATATATATATATATATATATATATATATATATATATATATATATAATTTCATTGTTCTTTCATATAATTGTGTACTCGTTCAAATTTGAAATTTTCATTCTCAAAAATTGATGAATGGATAAATTATGACTACAATACATGAATGCATTATGAAACTTGAAAATTCTACTTCGGATACAGATGAAGAATTTGTTCTTGCATGCTTTTGATTATAAATTATAGAAATCCTAAGAATTTTCATCCTTGCGTGTTCCAAAGACATGTCCTGATCCTGGTAGAATGTTCCACTTTCATGATATTTTTAATTATAATCTTCTCAACAGTTTCAATTGGCAATCAACTGAAACGACAGCTCTTCCTGACGGCAAGCTAAAAGTCTCAAATTTTTGCAAGTTACTGTAGCATCTGATTATGAACACCCGTTCTTGCACAAGCTATCTTCCTGATCAACTGACGATGTATGTCTATATGGTTGACTTGTGGTATCTTTGTGGTAATACATTTAAAAAAAAATAAGCAGTAGCAGCCAAGATAGGCAATCCCAAAATCAGCCTAAGACGTGCCAGTTCAATCTTTTTGGGTAGCTTTTGAAAGCAGTTTGGAGCCTGCTGTCAAAAGCTGCCTCTGCTGTCACCTGCTGAAAAGCAGCAGCAATGTCAAAGCAGGCCTTATTATTTATGCCATTCGTGCTGTCGTTGCCATTGCAATTGTGGTTGTGGTCATTTTCTCAACCAATTGACACTTTTGTATTCTTACATTTTTAGATGAGCAATGTCTACCGTTCTTCTGAGACATTCTCCATGGTTGACAGCAGCATGGGCTCCTACCCATCTGAATGTATCCAGGGTTTTGTGTCATTAGCAATTAGATGTTGCCACGAAGAGACAGATGCTAGGCCTGCAATGCCAGAAGTGACGAGGGAGCTGGAGAAACTATGGAATATGATGCCAGAAATTGACACCACGTTTTTGGTGACAAAGGAAACAGATACTGGTAATACTGCCAAACATTCATATTCATCTACGAAGCAACATGTGTCATCCGATACCTCTCGTAGTGACATCAGCAGCAGTATCCCCCCGGTTGTCCCTCGATAATGTAAGCATGAGTATCTTTGCGGAAAGCCATGTAACTGGATCCTTGTTTACTTTCTTGTGTCCGCCCGTCTGTTTCAAGTCATGTAGTTTGAATACAAGGGACTGTAACAAACAACCCTTATATATACCATGTAATTACATTTTTGTTTGGCTTATTCTCAAAGATGAATTCTGTGTTTGCGTGTGTGATATTACTAAATGATGAAGTCTTTGCAGCAGTTGATCTCCACTCGTGCAAAGTTTTTCAGTGTTTTTGTTTGAGATTGCACAGTTGTCATCTTCCTATATTGTCTTGGTTGAAAGTCTGGGTTCTAGTACAGGTTATAGATCTGATGCAGTAGTAGAAGATATCAACAAAAATGGGATATACCATTCCTGCCGTCGGCGGCATCAACAGTCTCCTGCGAGATTTCTGGTCATGCTCTCTAAGCCAAATGTGGCTACGCTCAGGGTTCAGCCCTCGCTCAAGACAGCGAGGACAATGTTGCAGCAGACGAGAAATAGGAAGTCAAGTTGGAACTTATTGCCCTTGAGTTGAGGCCTGAGGGTGGGGTCAGCAAGAGGGGGTGGGTGGGGGGTGGGGGGGGGTGGGGGGGGGGGGGGGGGGGGGGGGAGGAAGAAAGTAGAAAGTTTTTGGCGTCAACACTCCCGGGTTATATTGTTAAAGGGAGGAGATGGCACATGGTACTGTGTCTGTGTTTGGGAGGAGACGAAGAGATGCTGAAGGGAAAGATGTTATGGTAAGTGTGATCGTAGAATGTTTTCAGAATTTATTTTCGTCTACCTGACTTGTGTGCGGATGAGGTAGATATGTGGATGGTGGTCCATATGTAATAGGAAAAAAAAAACAGAAATGGACAGAATTAAATGGGACAGGACAACAGATCTTCTTCCACGGATAAGGTTACAGATCTTTCTCAGATGAAACGGTATGTCTTCTTCTTTTTTAATCAATGCTTTTGGCATATGGTTGGGACTAGACTTTCACATGCTATTCTTTTTTTTTTTTCTTTTTTTTTTCTGAATGGAGAGCCTGACTTTCATGTTTTACTCGATGCTCTACTCATATTGTGCTCATTCTAAAATATAAGGAACCACAATTTATGACAAAAGTGAGACTGATTAGCCTTTGCAACGCATTGCATTCGGATTATTGCAAAAGTTCTTGCTCATAGACTAAAAAAATGTCTTGTCGTATTTGATATCGGAATCTCAAAGTACTTATTTGCATGGACGGTTAATTACTAATAACATTTTGGTTACTTTTGAAATTATGCATTATTTGAAGATTAAGAAGGGTGGGAGAGAGTTTTCAGGATATTAAAATGGGTACGAGTACATCGTATGATAGAGTAAAATGTAAATATTTGAGATTAGTCGTGGTTAAAATGGGTTTTGCATAAAGATGGGTTAATCTCGCCATGCAATGTGTTACATCAGTTTCCTTTAATGTTCTGTACGAAAATCAGGAATTGGGTCCTATAATTCCTAAGAAGGGTTTGAGACCAAGAGATTTGACCAAGAAAGTGGAGATAGGAAATATTATTTATGCTGTCAGAGTGCTCCAAGAAGAAAATAATGAAAAAAAAATCGGAAAAATGAATATAACAAAAAAATAGAGAATAAAAAAGAATAAAAAATAAAAAACTACCGAAATAAATTTATTGTGGGAATAAATTTGCTGGGTATTCGTAATTTTCGGAAATAAGTTTGCCTGGAAATGTCGAGACCTAAAGTCTAAATATTTCACACAAATTTATTATGTGAAACATATTCACATGTTTGATTTTGGTTAAAAAAATATATTCTGTATAATTAGGAATACCCGGATAAATAATTTATCCACAAAACATGAAAATCATGTCCCTGAAGAATATGTTGGTTTTTCTTTGCTCGGTCAATTTTTTTCTTTTTTTTTTCTTTTTCTTAATCTTTTTTCATTTTTCTGGATTTATTTTTCAGTTTTTTTTTTTTTTTTTGGTTTCATCATTTTTAATTTTTTTAAATCCTTTTTTTGTTTTTATTTCGTCATTTTTTTTCTCATTTATATTATAAATGGCTATTATGGAGCCCAAACATAAATATTCTAACTTATTGAAAACCCAAACACTAAACATATATTTTTACTTATTGGAGACTCAAATACTAATTATATCTATGAAGATCCAAAAATAAATATTCTAACTTATTAGATATCAAAAGCCTATTCCTACAATTTATGGGTACCTATTTTGTTGTACCACTCAATTCAATTCACTCCAACCGACTTCGAAGTTTAAAACACGAGAATTGACCAGCCCAATCTCATTTTGAAATTGCACCATTTTTTCTTTCCTTTAGCAACACGGTCATTTCGTTTTCGTCCATAACAAATGTTATGACGCATGCACGCACGTCAACAAACGAACGGCCTAGATGAACCAAAACTCTTCCACGAAATCCAGCAGCGAGCGATATCTGCCGTCCGATGAAATAAAACCCTAACTCGCTGAACCGGGTTTATTTTCTGGCCGTTCTCCTCCCCTATAAATATCCGAATCGAGCTTCCCTCTTCCATTTTTTCTAGGGTTTCCGCCGCGGCTTCCTTGTCCTCAGCAGCAACCATGGGAAGGAGTAAGTAGCTCGATCCATCGCTTGCGAGAATTTTTCAGTTTCATCGTACTTTCATTCGATCGATCATTATTGATGTGATTTCTTGATTCGTTCTCGAATGTTCGATGAGTTTGATAAATTTTCAATTTCGCTTAATTTTCTATAAAATTCGACCGGTTTGATAGCTGGATCCTCCAACATTCTGATATTTCGATGAGTATGAGAAATTTCAGAAATGGTTATTTCTACTGTCATCCTCATATTAGATGTTACTGTGTTCTTTTAATGAATTCTCTAGGTTTTTAAAATTATTATCAGGTTTTATTGATGTTGTTGAACAAAGGTGGGATTTTTATTTGTAGGGTTTAATGATTGTTTCAGTAAATGTCTAGGGAAGCTATACATGTAATCAAATATGATAATTTTCTAGATGTGTAATTATGTCTAAAGCCCACCGTGCCTATTGTCAAGATTCTCGATTTTTTATATATTAAATGTAAAAACAAAAACTTGTTTAAGCTTGTTTGAGGATATCATAGGAAGCAAGAAAAAGAAGAGGAGGATTTTTTTTATATAAGAATTATGAAATGTAAAAGCTGTTTGAGGATATTGTGGGAAGTAAGAAAAGAAGAAGAGATGGTTACATATGTTGTTTGCGTCAATGGCGTGACACAATAATGAGTCTAAGGATACTCAATATAATATAGACATTAGACCAGTTTTGGAGTGTCGTAGTGCATTGTGGGTGTCCTATTTGCATGGACATATGTGGTACTGGTGGTTTTCTGAAGTGCCTGTGTTTCCATTGGGACTTCTGGAGGGTTCCCAAGTTGGTAATTGAGGAGCAAAATAGATAATACTGTATTTGTTGCAGTCTTTAGTTGTATTGTATGACCTACAGTACTGTACATTTATGTCTTGCTGTTTGTGTTGAATGATGAAACAATGTAAGCATGGTGTGTGCTGATATGACCCAAGTCTGGAGTTTTATTTCTGGTGATATGGTTCCTAAGTAAATAACATAAGGAACATCTTATGATGTTCGTGAGAAAAGTGAATAACTTAAATTGTTGTTAAGTGGATGCACTCTCCATTGGTTTTGATTTATCATTTGGTGGATGACTGAACATGGATCACTTGGTACTTGGGTGCACTTAGTTTACACTTTTGGTTTCTTGATGATTATATATGTTGTCCAAATATGGACACGATAAGGATATGGATACTGGATATGAAACAGTTTCAAATAGGTAGTTAAGTATGTTGCATGAGTACAGACATGGATAAGGGGCACATACGTTTACAGACATCATTTAACTGTATCCGTGCAACATAGATGAATACATCTCCGTATCGCAGTCTAATTTCTATTTAACATGTTGCCGGACATGTCGCCTTTTTTAAAAAGGAGCTCATTTATAGATATATGTGTAACTCTAGATTTGTTGATCATCATGTAAGCCTCTGGCATTGTTGTTGTTGATCAGTGTAGCTAATGGCTCTCTCTTTTTCTGTCAAAGTTTCTCTCATAAGCTTACTTATCCTACATTTATTTTTATTGAGAATAACATTGTATTTTTCACAATCAATGGATTGCTGTACTTTAGTTTGCATGGTTCCATTTGGTGGCTTCAACACCTGGCAATTTATTCACTTTTTTTAATCCTTATCTCATAGTGAATTATTCGTAAGTCCTAACATCACATGCATATGGGTAAACACATAATTTGGAATTTATTGAACATTCCTTGTTTGCAGGACCTGCAAGATGTTACCGACAGATTAAAAACAAACCATATCCGAAATCACGCTACTGCCGTGGTGTCCCTGATCCAAAGATCAGGATTTATGATGTTGGAATGAAGAGGAAAGGAGTTGATGAATTTCCATTCTGTGTGCACCTTGTTAGTTGGGAGAAGGAGAATGTATCAAGTGAGGCACTTGAGGCTGCTCGTATTGCATGCAACAAGTACATGACTAAGTTTGCTGGAAAGGATGCTTTCCACCTTAGAGTCAGGGTACACCCATTCCATGTTCTGCGTATCAACAAGATGCTTTCATGTGCCGGAGCTGATAGGCTTCAGACTGGAATGAGGGGTGCTTTTGGGAAGCCTCTGGGAACGTGTGCTAGGGTGAGCATTGGTCAAGTACTTCTGTCTGTTCGCTGCAAGGACAACAATGGCAATAATGCTCAGGAAGCCCTTCGACGTGCCAAGTTCAAGTTTCCTGGCCGACAGAAGATTATTGTTAGCCGCAAATGGTATTATATTCCTATTATGAACTTGAAACTAGTTAGTCTATTCCTTTCGTACGGTTAGCATATTGAAGTTATGGAATATAGAATTAGAAGTTCTTTATATAGTTCTTATTAAGCTTTTGTAACTCCAGTTATTGGTTAACCCTATGATATTAAAATCAAACAGTAAAAAAGCATGCATTTTTGTTAATCCATCCTCTAACAACCACTTTTTGTCAGGGGCTTCACAAAATACAACCGTACTGATTATCTGAGGTGGAAAAGTGAGAACCGCATTCTCTCCGATGGTGTCAATGCTAAGGTATGTCTCACTGTATTCTTTTTCTTTCAAGTTTGGCTATTTCTTCGCGTAGGTTGATTAGTATCATCTAACAACAAGAAGCTTTCATCCAAAGATTTTTTTTGGGTCTGCTGTTTGATCAGTAATATCTCAATTTTTGGAGATTGTTTAACCACACAACCACTGAAACTTTGTATTCTTTCATAAAACTTAGCAAGTAAAACATAGGACATACATTATCTTATAATATTTCTCAGATGCAGACACAGAAAAATTGAATATGTTGTTTTGCCTATATCAGAGTTCAAGCTTGTGACGATATAGTGTTTTGATGACCCTTAGTCCTAATGTTTTAGGTCCGTCGAGTCCTTGCCTTGCGTACTTTGTGTTTTCAGTGAGATCATATTTTGTTGGTACATCATTTGTTTGATGAATGCCGAGGCATTTATGTAGAAGATGGTTGCTCCCTTGGCACTTTTTGATGTGGCCTACGAAGTGCATGTGAATTATTTTTCTGCTTCTGTAGCGTAACTTCCATATGATATGAAAGCTTATTCTTGGATGGGTGGAAGTTCTGATTGCATTTTATGGCTTGGTTTGTAGCTTCTTGGATGTCATGGAAAACTAGCTGCTCGTCAGCCTGGAAGAGCATTCTTGACTGCTACACAAGCATCTTAGAGAACTTCGGTCACTTTGAGCAATATTATCCTTTTTGGCTTTTCTAAATACTTGGTGAATTTTGTTTAGAGAGCTTCTGTTGAACTTTCTAGATCCAGGTTTACTGGATGGAACCTTTTTCTATTTACTTATTGTGTTTGAGACAATTTAATCAAAGTAGCTTATCATTTGTTACTTCAATTTAAGATCAGTTTTGATGTTGCGATATATGATCTGTGAGCTTTTGCTACAGGAAATTTCTATACCACATTAAAAGATCAGTTTGAGTTTTTTTATAAGCCTTGAAGAGCCCATAATCAAATCCTACCAATTTAGGGAATCTGATTATACTTTTGAAATTACAGTTCTGAAATAACCTTGTCGGGTTAAAAATGTGCAATAGTTGCGACTCAGGTTGCTTGCCAATTATTCACTTAAATCATGACAAATTTGCAGTAGTTGAAGTGATCAGAGCAGCAAAAGGAAAAAAAAAATGGTCTGATGGCAAATTGGTATATGTTTGCTTGGTTCCTCCCATATTAAGACTATACATTAGTCCTAATGGTGCTGCTGCTCTGAATTTTTGCAGTTGTTTTTAATATCATACTAATTTCATAATTTGCTTTTCTGATTTGAAGTTCTAAATTTATATTGGTACTTTTCTGCAATCCTTTCATTACAATTGGCATCACAATCAAAATCCAAAGTGGCAATGGCTTGTACTGCTAAAATGTTTCCTTTCCAATGCGTAACCAGAAATTGCTCTAGAATGCCTTGACTATCACACAAGCATATATATGACAACTCCGTCATCCGGACAAAATCTTAATGTTTTATATACTAGTAACAAGATTGAATACAAGGATCTACTAATTCCTTTGTCATCCGGACAAATCTTAATGTTTTATATACTAATAATATACTAATAACAAGATTGAATACAAGGATTTACTAATTCCTTTGTTCCAAGAATCAGTCCCTTGGATATACATAAGAAAATTATAACCCTAACTAGATCTCTATATCTAATAAACCACCGTCCGATGGTTACGATCTTCCTAAACTCCCAACAGAACCCTCCTATATCGAAGAGTAAAAACCTCTACGAGGACCTCGTTTCAAAAAAAAAAATACGCCATCTGGAGGCATTACCGGGATTAACTAGTAAAAGACCTAGATCCGAAAGTGATCCTAAAAATCAATTGCGTTATGGAAAAAGATCGCAATATCGTATTCGTTTAGAAGAAAAACAGAAATTGCCTTTTCATTATTGTCTGACATAGCACAATTGTTTAAATATGTGCATATCGCTATCACAGACTCCTATTAGAATTTGGTAGACCTTCCTTGAATTTCCTTAGGAGGACACAATTATGGAAAGCCCCCCTTAGCCTCGTGTATATACTAAGAAACCATAATCTAGAACCCTAAATCAGTCCAACAATTCTGTCATTTAGCAACCATCCAATGCAGCTCAAAATCTGTCGAAAAATTGCAAAACTAGCAAAAACTGCGTTCCAGTCCCTGCACACGTGCTGCTCAGGAAATCCGGAATTCCAGTTTGCTAGACATGAACTTTGCCGAAATTCTGGCAACTGTCTTTTGGCCAGTTTTGACCTCCTGACGTTGTCGATCCATAAATCCGCCATCTTCGTGCTCTCTGCGGACGCATCCATGACACCCCAGACCTTCTCCAAGCCCGAATGTCAAAATCATTTCCAGACTTGTGCATAATCTTTAAAAGCACACCTTGACTGCAGATTTTATTTTGTTTTTCAAAACGTGATCTTCAACCTCAGCATCCATGAACAAGTGATGAGAACTCAGAATATACTCATCTGGAAACATACATGCCATAAATCAGTATCAACTGTGGGCAGCAAAAAATATTCACCATAACAATAAAAATAGGACAACAAAAGGATGCTTTAAAGCTTGAGCACTTATCGATCTCCATTGCAGCCAAACCCATATTTCCCACATCACATTGCAATCCAAGTCCAAGAATCATCACTGCAGAATGTGATTACTAAACTAAAGACCAAATTTTGAAAAAAATAATATATTCCACAACTGAATATCCAATAAGTTATTCAAATAGCAAGAATTTCAATATAACCGTCGTCTTCAGTACATCCCAATCAAATTATATGCATCCCACAAGCAGAAAAGCAAACTCAAACAAATGTCACAATAGATGATATGACTTCCCACAGGCAATAACTTAACTCACCATTGGGTAACTAAACATATTACACTCGGGACTCGTTCTCTTAATATTTAAGGGCTAACTGTCAAAACGAATTAATGAATATTCTAGGTTACAAGAAAGCACAAGTCAGCAACAAATATGGTCGCAGGCAAAACGGGCACAACATCTTCTTTATCCTATGTTAAAGAAAGGTAGAGCAAACTCAGACTAGTTATGAAGGAAGAAACAAATAACAGAGATGAAAGAATGACTCTCTATTGCCCTGTCTTAGCCCGCTTCAACCCACCGCTATTGAATGGTGAAACACTGCCACCAGGATGGGGGCTATCCTCTCTCTGAGTTGAGTTTAGCATGGCTAGCTCTCTAAGCTGTTGCCTCTTGTAGTAATCCTGTGATTCATCCTGTAGACAAACATAAACATATGCAAAGGTCGCAAGTTACTAATTAAAAGAATAAAAACAGTAGATTAAAAGGATGTTTGAACAGAGAATTCTGAAAGCACGGATGAATTTTACAAAGCAGAAAAGAGGAGAAAATTGGCTAGTACAACCAACTTGCATTAGGGCCTGTTTGGTAAACGGGAACTGGGTTGGATTTGCTCGAAATCCAGGATTTGGGATGAAGAACTCTAAATCCAGCGTTTGGTTGGGTGGGAAAAATATTTGGATTTTGCATAATTTTATGTGCTGCAGTTCCTGTCCCCCCTTCAATTCCCCACTCCCACATCCTCTCTATTCCATCGGATGTGGGAGGAAAGAGGTTTTAATTATTTATCTAATTAACATACTTAAAAAAAGGTTAGGAACCCTCACCCGACCGCCACCGTCGAGGATCTGGAGTAGAGAGGCACCGCGTCGAGCAGATCCCAACCGCCCGCATCGAGTAAATCTCAAACCCCGTCGTCGGGCTAGGATCTAGAGTGGAGATCCCGACCGCCCGTGTCGAGCACATTCCCACTGCTGTCGTCGAGGCATCCGCGTCGAGCCCGACTTCTGCCGTCGACGACGAGCACTGGTGCAACGATCGGGTAGGGTACTTAGGGCACGAGAGAGTGAGGGAAGAGGTTTTAGTTTTTGTGGAGAGATGCTCTTTCTCTCTCCTCTTTGGATTTTAATAGAGATAATATTTAGATAATTAATATAATATAATTAATAGTTTTTTAAGTATGTTAATTAATAGATAAGTGATCTCAAAAAAGATTTATATTAATAATGTTAATTAATTATAATCAATATTTATTTTTTTAATTAAAATAATTATTATTATTATAACATACTTCTTCATTTTCCACTTCCCACTTTCCTATCCTAACCAAACACCTTTGTCCCCTACTAGGGTATACGAAAGTGTATGGATTCCTATCCACTTTCCTTATTGAGAGTCCAAATCCTAATCCAAATCCACTTCTTGTTTACCAAACAGCCCCCAAATGTAAAACAATGAACTCATAGGACCTCTTTTTCACCGAGTAAAATGGAGTACTTGCTCAATTTTAAATAGCAGTCATCATATCCAAGTTCCAAACTAGAACAATATCGATGGTGGGATGCATGTTTTCTTGATCAAGTGTTAACAAATGAAAATTTCCATCAAAGATATAAGCAGTATATACCATAATACTGAGTAACCCATATTATGACTTTATATGGGCAGTTTTCAGTGAAAACTTCATATTTTGACTTCTATAGACCAGGCATACACCTCATTTACTTTACACTGATTCAGGTACATCCTTAGTTGAATAGGATACTCAGTTAGAAACTGACCCCTTCCCAAGAGAAGTTTGACTTACAAGCCTTATGAAGACTAGCGCTATTTCTTTACGGATCAAAGTACAGCCAACAAAGGAATGTGCTCATTTCATTTCATGCCCAGAAACCAAAAGCCAATTCTCCAGGAATTGTGTTTTTTCTTTTCTTTTTTTTTGGGAAAGAGGGAGGTCAGACATGAGAGCTTGAGTCTAGCTGACTGATAAAAATACCTAATAGAAAATAAAGTACTATTTCTGGAATACTGAATTTCAGAAATATATGCATACTAGCTGTTGTAACCTTAGCATAACCATCCCAACATATTCTTAAGCCAGTCAATTTTATAAATGAAAAGTCAAGCATTTCCAGTAAATTACAACACAAAAAATTGTAAGACCCCACAGAAAATGAAATTTCCTTTGAAAGGCATTGTATTTTTCTTCTGGGAAGAAGTTGAAGTAACACAGATGATCAATCATGATTCAAACAAAACCAGTTAAGTCTGCCTAAACCAAGCAGATATAGAAAAAGAACACATTTTCCTTAAAAACTGTAAAGGTTTGTGGAGGCAGAAACTAGGGAAGGTGTACTCTTGTTCATAGATCAGTGATATTCATGCATTATTTGCATGGAACATTAACCTGCGATGCTCTTACCAACTTAAAGGTTGGTCACTACTTGATAATGTCAACTTCTGAAATTCTTCCATAGATAAATGTCACGGTTTGTACATAAACTAATGTTGTTTGATATAGTTTGTCAAGCTGATTGACTGATAGAAGGGATCTTCAAATAACGGATTTAGCTCTATAATGTGTGAAGAAGCAAGAAACTTTGTTCATTCAAAGCAAGAGTATATATATATATATATATATATATATATATATATATATATATATATATATATGGAAAAATTTGTATCGATACATCCAAAATCTGAACCATTGGATGTTGATCCAATGGTTTGGATTGAATAATAGAGTAGGGGATATAATTTAATGCTGATTTTGACTTTTGACCTCTATTAAAAGTCTAAGAAAAGTTATTTAATCCGAACCATTGGATGAACATCTAATGGTTCAGATTTGGGATGTATCGATACAAATTTTTCCATGGGATGTATTGAAGAATTTTCCTATATATATATATAAAGATAAATAGTTTCATATAAAGTAGAAAATAGGAAAAGTAACGATTATCCTTTTTGGTGTAGTGTGTTTGGGTTGGAGGGTGTGTTGGTAAGAGAGAACTAGGGATATACAAAGGGATTAGAAAACCTAGGGAGGAATATTCCCTTCCTTCTATGCAAGTTTCCATTTATATGAAATATGAAACCCATAATGGCAGTCAGATTATAATAAAGTTTTCAATATATAATGCTAAAGAACTACAAGACAAAGATCATTTCTGAGGATTACGTACCACTGGTTTAAGCAAATCTTCTATAATTTCATGTGCTTCACTCAATCTTGCATCGATAATATTAGCAGGCAACTCGGCCTCAACCAAGATGTGTAGTGGATCATTCAAATGCTCGTAGCCAGGTCGTCTCCTAAGCTTGTCCTCCTTCAGTGTGGAAAAATTAATGATCGTATGCTTAGCTCTTTACTGACAGAGATGGAAAAGTCTAATAAGCAAGATAACATCCTCAGTTTTTTTACTCAAAAGAAGATGGAAAATACAATTGTCTGTATAATTGGTTTTTAGTCAGAAAGAAATATAAAAACCAAGAATGGTTGTGTTTACATAAATATAAAAAAGGCTTAACAGTGGCACAGCAGAAAGGAACACACTCCATGATACATCCACAATCCTACCAGATGGTACTCCCATCTATTGTATACATTGCCCCACCACATACAGGCTAAGAAACAAACATACTGAACTAACAAGGCGGCATGTTTTATTGAACAGACTGTCGAGTGATCAGGAAGCAATGTTTTCATATGATTAGCGCATATAAGGTTAAAGGGAAGAATATGTCAAAATTTTAGAAATATGAAGAGCATAGCAAGAAGGGGCAGTGGGAGAGGGAGGCCGGTTTGGCCATGTCCCACCCCCCACCCCCCACCCCCCCCCCCCCCCCCCCAAAAAAAAAAAAAAAAAAAAAAAGCATGCACACACACACGCATGAACTTCGATTTTTTTTTTGTTTGGTTTGGTTCACATGTGTGGCCTATTACATACAAATGAAATTAATTTCAAGTCATCCAATTAACATACAAATTGCTTTCAAGTCATCCAAATAAATCTACTGATACACATGCTACTCTCCCAACACAACTTTATTAATATGGAATTCTAATCTTACTAGGATTTCTAACCCATGTGAAACCTATAGAAAATTACTCTATATTAAAATATTAATTTAATTTAATTACGAAATTGATTGATATATTTTAGAAAATACAGGATATTACACTTATAGCCATGGATGAACATAAGTACATAACGCATGTTATTGAATTAACACGAATTAGCCGAATGATGACCAAAGATATTCCAAAGCTCCACTTCAAAGGCACATTATCTGTTTAGAGAAACCATTTTCATAAAGTAACGCCTGTTTAGAAAGATAACAAACCACTTTTGAACTAGAAAATTCAAAGAAAAAGTGTACTACAAGTACCAACTCATGCATAAACATACACTTTAGAAAAGTGATGTTAGTTAATGGTGCTTCTTCGAATGGATTTCCTTGTTTAACTAATCTTTAATTTGAACATAACAAACTTGGACCCTTCAAATTAAAAGTCAATAGATTAACAATACTTGTACCAAAGATGTGTTATTCACTTTCAAGCATGCTAATTTAGTATTTGTGTTCTTTGTTGCATCTCTACAGTGAATAAAATTATATTAGGTAAGGTACCTGTAAGTCCTAGCTTGAGTTATTTTACGGGTACAAGTTGTGAAGTGTTCAGCTTCAATTTTTAAGGATTTATTACTGGATCCTGCAATAAACTTGATTGGCCATTATCTATGGTGGGCATTGTTGGCTTATACTTGCAAGTTTATCTTGTAATCATGGTGTCTGGCAAGACCCATGCATAAAAGTAAACAAGCAAACATGGCCGGCCCTGGCCCAAGGCAGCCAGGACGACCGCCCATGGCCCACAAACTAGGAGGGGCAAAAAAAATAGTTTAAATGTAAATATATTAATAATTTTGTATCTAAAATAAAACTAATATGTATCATGGGTCTTTCTTAACGTAAAACAATTGTGGTATAGTGATTATTATGTTAGACTTCACATTAGAGGTCCTTAGTTCAATCCTTGGTAACAACATTCTTTAAAAAAATAAATTTTATTTTAGTTTCTTAAAAAAAAAAATACATTATGTAGGGGGAGGGCCCATTTTGGAAGCTCGTCTCGGGCCCCCAAGAGTTCAGGGCCGGCCCTGCAAGCTAACTGACAATTAAAAATTCATTCTGAAGTCTCAAATAAAGGGATAGTACATATCAACTATAATAGGACTTTAGTAATGTGATCAGAGATGTTTCATCAGTCTTTCTGCATATTGTATTTGCAGTATTAATGTTCAAAAACTTACATATTCTTAATTATATGTTTGCCTTCTGAAAATACACTTTATTTACCTTCTCGGGATCTTTAATCGAACCTTGTCCTCTAATGTAAACACGACAGCCTGTCTTGGCTTCCACCCGTTTGAGTGAGTTACCCCTGGGTCCCAACAGACGTCCAACAAAGTTGAACTGGTTCCATCAAGAGAGTTAATAAGAACAATAAGAAACTAATTGTTATTGAAGTGATCCATAAAAATGCATACATTAGGATAGCTATCCACAGGAATCTCCAATCTCAAGATCTTTTTGACAGAGTATGAATTTGAGCTTGTCGGTGCACCTTGCCAGTCCATTGTCATACCTTGTGAAAGACCTAATCTCTAATTGGATGAGAAATCAATTATTGATTAGTGGTATCAGAAAAATTAACTTAATAGAAAAAGTAGGTTTGAAACTCATTACAAGAAGATTTTTGTCAACCAAAACGAAAAAGAAAGGGAATAAGATTTTGCAAAATTTTAAATAGAGCAGATTTAGTGGGGAATTGGAACATATAGTAAAATACATCACATCAGATAATATATAACATCAAATATCACTCTACCAAAAACAGGATGAGTGGGACATGTTTGGACAATCAGCTACAATCATAGTTGTTGAATATATGATGTTCTAATAAACTTTGCGCTGTTGATAAGGGACAAACTATGTTAATTCCAGAGGGTGATATGAGAGTTTGAGTAAACACTGTAAACTTCATCCTCTTGACAAGGGACAAATAATGTCAGTTATTGAAAGTAATATGAGGGTTTATACTTTATAGGACAAGAGAAGTAGCTTTAGATGGGAGACACTGGGCATCCTCCACTCTAAATTAGTTACTCAGTATAGATTAGAGAATTTGGAGAAAGAATAATCTATGAGAAGTGGATAAGAATTATTGATGGTGATGCAGACTTCCCAAATTGGATGATTATTCCTTCCTCCATGACTCGCTCACATAATTACATAAACACAACATGTTGATTTCCAAACCAGACAGAGCAAATACAAGCCAAAATTCGATTAAGCACATTCCTGACTACTGCGTATGTAGCTCATCGTGCTAATCAGCGGCCTCTTTCTATAGACTATAGAGGTTAACTTTAAACCTCACCCGATCCTAGCTAGTATTTTCACGAGATGTGAACAAATTGGGAAACTATATGGGCACCTCAGCTTCCAACATTGGCCTTGTAAGAGTGACCTCTTTGCTTCAAGTCATACACACCGGACCAACAGTCTCCTTATTGAACCTCTAGAGGGAAGCTTTAAACCTCACCCGATTCCAGTTAGTATATCCACGACATATGAACATGTAGGGAACTATAGCCACCTCAAACTAAGACATTGACTTTGTAAGAGTAACCTCTTTGCTTAATCACCTAGATCTCTTAATAACTATGCATTTGGTATGTTCATATTTTCAAACTAATGTCCTTTATTACGTTTCACTTTAAACCAGTGAGTAAATGTAATTCCTTGGTCAGATTGTTACAATTCACTTGCAGGTTGTAACCCATCTCGTACAGTATTATAAAATAGATGATGCAATTTGACATTTGTTTAGAGAGCACCATCTCACAAAAAGGGATTCAAATATGAATCTAATAGATATATGCAGAACTTCTCGTGCAACTAAATTGTTAATTTCTGGCAGTTTCTGGCTATCAACTGTTTGCTGTGACTACCCTAACTAAACTTACCAAATTAAGATTCCTCTCTTATAATTTTACACTCGGGGTCCTTTTTTTCACCACTCATAAAATATCTGTATTACCATTCTTAATGTTAAAGACACTTTTAGCATCCATAAACCAAGTGGTTAAAAAATTTAATAGCATATCTTGGATTTAATTCTATATGTATCACAATTTCATTATGAGATCCAAGGGATGTTTCTAATGAATTTGATACCTTAGTGTCATTATCATTAACTATATAAGAATTATATTTAAGAATTAATTAATATAAGTATATATTAGTTAATATAATAATGTATAATACTCTTTTTTGTGTTCATAATATTTCAAATTTATGATCAAACAAGTGAACCCCCTTTTTATTTTGAATTAGGAACATAATAAGACAAGAGTTTCCATACCTATACCTACTTTTCATTTCACAATACCATTCAATCCTACTGTAAAAGACACTTTTAGCAGCCACAAAAGAAGAGGTAGAATAATACACAATGTTGTAACGTAATCATTACTGCTCCTGTACTGTTACAATCTAAGAACAAAAACAAGTTCACTACTACTGCCCTCAATTAGCATTATCACACTGCAGCAAGCCACAACAACAAGAATTAGCATCATGCTACAACAAAGCAACAACAACAACTGGCACTTCTACTGTCACTGCTGCAATACAGCAATATGTACCAGTTGCAACTCAACATGATTAACACATCTGAAACCTTATAATCAAATCATCATGAAAACTCAAATATTTAATTAAAAATGTTTCATCGTCATACAGTCCATGCCCCCAATCAATGGTTTTGTGACCAAACTTACAGCCATTTCATCCTTTCAGTACACATTCTATCTTAGAAAACTTAGAATTCAGCCCCAGCAATTAGGTCCCCGGAAAGATTTAATTTTTACGTTTAATTTTGAATAAGATGAGCAGGGACATTCGATAATTGACATAAGCATTAAAGAGTTCCTTAGAAGGCAAATTAATAGCATCAAATGTGTGAAGCCCATGATTTGTAAATAACTAATATATGTATGATTTATTATTATTTTTAATTGTGAGCCTTTTAGCTAGTTTTGTCTGAGTCCTAGTCTTGACCCAACCCCTTGGCCCAAGCCCATTTCCAATCCTTGAAGTTCAAATTTCAAACTTATGAGAAACATTCCTCTCAGATCCTACTTTCTAAACCCCACTACCAGCACGTAACCACCCAACACTAATTTCCTCACCATTATCTCCCTCGTACGCTCATTCTGCAGAAACAGAAACTCACAGAAGCTTTTCTCTCTCACCCAAAACCTTCACAAATAAATCCATAACTCTCTCCTGCCTCCACCAAATCCAAATCCGAGACCACCGTCGTGTTCGTCTCGTCGTCCTCTCCGAATCCAGACCCCACTCCCCCACCTTCCGAGCCCGTCCCCGCGTCGCTCCCGCGACAGCGCCGGCCGCCACCCGCCCGCGCCACGCCCCACCGCGGCCCCCAGTGCGTCCGAACGCTCCGTGCGTGCACCCGTGCCCGTGTCCGGTTTCCTTGGACTTTCCGTCGTCGTTCCGAGCCCGAGGCCTCCCCTCGGTGCTCCTTCGTGCAACCTGTGGGTAAATTCTATTCCCAAATAGCTTCTGTCTTTCTCACAGAATCCATATTTCACTTTCTGGCCTTAGAGCCTGTTCTGTAGATTATATTAGTTTTTGTAGATTGTTATTTAGTTTCTGTGTGTTATCAATAGCAATGTTGGTAATAAATTCATTTTAGGAAACTTTGTTTAGGTTGCTGGTTGCATATACTTTAATTAGTTTAAAATGTGGATTTATGAATTAGATTATTTAATTTTGTGGTTATAAACTTGGTTGTATGTATATCTAAAAACCTAAAAATTATTTATTAGATTATTTACAAAAATCTTTATTTTATTTAAGCATTAGTAAAATAGTGGATTAGATTATTTACAAAAGTCTTTAAGTAAAAGTTTTGTTAGAAAATATATAATAAAATTAATTTCAAATAGATAATGATATATATATTATAAATTCTCTTTTATTTTTTTTTAAATCAAAAAGGTTTTCGATAAATAGATTAATAAAGAAAGCTAATTAATTTCTATAAAACGAATTATGTGTTAAAATGATTATTTTGGTAAATGGTATTTAGTAATAAAACCCGAAATCTTTTATAGTAACTTAAAACCATTATTTTGGTAAGAAAATGTATTTTATGTATTAGTTGCTATTTTAATAATTAAAGGTGATTTTCTATGTTATTTACGGAAATAATTAAAAGATATAATTTTAAGGAAAATCATTTTTGTTAAATAATTAATCTCGATAAATAAATTCTACTTTCAAATATTTTTAGATAAACCTATTTTCCTACAAAATTACTAATTTCAAAGAAATACATTTTTAAGTAATTTTCTTTAATAATTATTTATTTACGACAAAACCTATATTTACTTAAACGGTTATATGTTAATTTTAGTTTAGTAACAAAATCTATTTTTATGTACAAATGACTTCCAATTAGGATCACCAACCTGTAGACTTGGCCTAATTTTGTAACTTAGATTTAGGACGTAATTCTGGTTACTAAAACTGGCGTTACGATCTTGTAGGTTCGGATCTGTAAACCCTAGCAGTCACTTTCTGGTTGCTGCCAAGTCAAGGAATACTCTGAGGCAAGTTTCATATCTATTCCATGTTTGTGTTTTATTTTGATAATTAAATGTATGCATCAGTTAGATACATGTAGTATAGTTACACTGATTCACCGTGGATCCCTCTCGGACTCCACATAGGTTGATGGATTGCTGGATGGCTATCTTGACATGTTGATTATTGAGTCATTGACTCATTACTTGGGGATTGCTTGGGGGAGTAGTATAACGTCTGTGACCAAAGCCAAAACTTGCTCGTTTTTCGTCTGCGGTAACCCCAACCTCACTGTGGGTTGAGCCGTACCGTATACTATTCGTTTTGGCCAAAACGTTAGTATACATATTGCCTCTATCCCAGCCGGTCACAGGCCCTGTTATATACTCAAACACTAGCTTAGCATTGCATCATTCTGGACATTGACATCATCTTGCTTGTTGGTCTTTTTACTATTAATTACAAAAAATATATTGTTTCTTTAACTGTCTTGCACTTTACATTTATTATAAATTTAGAATTGCTAGATGTGGATGAAATATGTTCTTGCTCCCTCCTGACTGGAGACCCAACATTTTTAGGTGATTGCGACGAAGGGGAGCTGCCTTACTGCACTTTCTACGGGACAGACTTGGGTCCCGCAGAGGCTGAAACAGGAACCCCTGAACCCTAGAATGTTGGCTTAGCACTTTCCTTTACTACCCTTTTCAGAATCTTTTGTAATAAAATGAATATTGTTGTTATTTATTTTATTTCCAGACTCTTTCCAGTTGAATAAAATATTTTATTTTCGTTAGATGTTTCTGCATATTGTGTTTCACTGCTTGATATAGCTTACTGTCGCCATCTACAACGGTGCAGGCTGGGCATGATCCGACTAGATCCACTACATTGGGATCGGGTCGTGACATGTTTTTAGTGGTGGCCCATGCAGGTCAGTTCTGCAAAATTGGTCTAGTCAACTTAGCCTAGACCAGCATGCAGTCCTGTAACTTGACTTAGGTCTAGGTATGACTTTAGGAAAACAGACTCTAGAAACAACTAAAACACCAAGATTATTTTTACCCTGTCACAATATAGGGTCGAAATATCTATTTATAATATTTATTTTTGCTTGCTTATAGTTTCGTAGACTACCTTGTTTATGTTTGTACCTAAACCTTTCAAATGATGGCAAATGGAAAACTTATCCCACCATTAGGCCAATAGTTATTGTGTTTATCTTCACATTTTTAGTTGTACTCTCACTTAGTATTGATGATCTAATATTTAGCCTTTAGATATTAAGGAGATAAGCAAAGTATGACTAGAGTAGTAATACCTAGAAGTAAGTTGCATAAATGTATGGTCACCAGAAATATGGTATCATAGTAAATCCTAAGGAGATGATAGCCAGGAAGACACGAACTAAGCTCGAGGATCAGTTGCTGGAGCCAGAAACTTTTAGCCTAGTAAGATGTTAAAGATACATGACTAATTAGTTGAGCATTTATTGAGGATAAAATTTATGGGATATGAAAATAGAAAAATATATAAATGTTGAAATTTGAATTGAAATTTAAGGATGATCATGATGATATATATAAAAAAAAATTTAATACGAATGTATCAGAAGTTATCAAGCTGGTAATGTAGAGTTGCATGATGAAACCGAGGATTATGACGGATAATGTTGAACTTAAGGTATAAATTTAATTGGGGATGATGATCGACAAATAATGATATGAATTAGAGAGATACAGATTTTATCAAATCAGAATTTGGAAATAAAGATTGTGAAATTATAAGTGTTACGAGGGTAAGTGAATGTAATATTATATACTATTGACAAGAAAATAAAGAGTGGGGACGAAATAATATTATCAAGGTTGGTCGAATCCGAGGGATTCAAGGAATGAAGTAAGATCAAAGGAAGGGCTGGAATTTAAATCTTGTACAAAAAAGCTCATATTTAAAATTTGGATCAAATATGTTGGAGTTGGTGGAAATAGGAAATATAAATAGATTATATGGCTGATAACGGGTTAAGAGATTTCATAGATACATCCTCCCAAAAATCAGTTAATTTCGAGGAAGATCGAACATGTATTCTAGAACAGTATTCTTCACCAGATATCCTACTTTTATGTGACTTGTTCCTGTATTAATTTATGTTAAACCCATTATCATTTCCGTCACACTAGTTTGACCATATTATTCTATGCTTCTTTTATAAATCTAGGATATAGTTGTGATTAAGAATTTTATAGTAGAATTCTAGATAGATGTGAGAAGACTATGATAAGAGGGGTCATAAATAGGGGTATCATGGGTGACCAAGAAATAATTTTGACAAACAAAACCTCGTCATGGATAAAATAATAGGATTTCAGGAATTAAGAAATTTTGAGGATTTCAACTTTAGAACGAAATTATGCAAGATTACTGAGATAGAATTTGGCAAACATATGGAAGTTAAGTTTTGGAATAATAGAGTTTGTTATTCTTTTGGATGAAGCCTTAGGTATTTTGACGATTTTGAATTTTATGATTAAAGGAAGAGTTATGGAAGATAGAGGAAGTCGTAGGTAGAGTTAGAGAGAAAAGTCTAGGTTTTGGTAAGGTTTCTCCATGGAGGAAGTGAATTTGGATAATATATAAATATGAGAATATGATGATCAAGTAAAAGAACACTTGACGTGAATCAACTTTTATGATTAGATGACTACTGTACCTAGAAGGGACGAATATAACCATAGAAGGAATAACACAAGCAATGTAATGATAAGTTCTAGAGAAGGACTAAGTAGTGAGAAATTGAGATAAGACCATTGGCATGCAACTTTGGAAATGAGCAATTGGTTTTACAATTTCTACCAAACATTGGAGACTCATATTAGTTATGGTAAGAAAGATTGAGATTTTGTGATATTTTTGCTAATGTGTTTGGATGAGAACGATTGATAGGTGCATGGTTAAATATTAAAATTTGATTAGTGATTATAATTATGTCAATTGATTTCAAGAATTGGAAATTCTCGAATATAGGTCATGGATCAACTTTAAATAATTTTCTAAGGATTTACTATGACAAGTGAAGATTGTGAACTTTGATGTAGTCAGTTTTGGAAGAATGACTAACAATTGGAAATTGATATCCGTAAAATGATTTGATCAAGAGAACTACTTGAAATTGAAATACATTTGGCATACGGATGGAAAAAAATGGAGTTAGACGATTTATGTTTCCAAATAGATTTAGTTTTAATACCTTGACATTTGTCTTAGTTTTCTGTAGATACTGGGAGTTCAGCTAGTTTAGCGAGTTAGAGATTGGTTTTTGCATAGGGATTAATAGGATGGTTATCTTGTAAGTTTTTTTCATGCATATTATATATGTTGACCTTTGAAATAGTGATACGATATTCTCTCTATTCCCTTTGATCATCACTAAGTCCTCAATGAAAATATCATATCTGATTACATTTCTATCATAGCTTTGTTATTCTAATCACCCTCGCTATCCTACTATCATACAACTTGTTGATTTTTTTTCCTAAGTCACAAACCCTTATACCCAATTCTAATTTGATTTGGAATTTTAGTCCATGATCTCAGAAAATTCTATTACTTTCTGCATTTTCAATAAATTGTTCACGTTCGTTTCTTTCTTGCCTTTTCTGTTTTACGAGACCTCATTTGATTTTTCCCTATTTTATGATCATATTTTAATCGTACTTAGATTTTTATCGTGCCTAAAATGATTTTTATCACAACAATATTCCAACTCTATCTCAGATCATATATAGATAATTCTGATCGTGCCTATATTTTATCATTGTACCTTGAGATCATGCCTAGAATCCGTTCGTGTCTGATGATTTAAATCTGGAATGATTTATAGCAAGGATTTATGGAGCACATGAGTTTTGGGATAAAGATAAGATAAACATGAACACTTGTGATTTGAATCAAGGAAGGGATAATTAAGGATGTGAATACCAAGCAAAATAACATTGTAGATTAAAGGTTGTTAAATGATAAGCAGGGAGATGCACTATAGGAAGATGCATGATGAATCAGAAGATATATAAAGGACGACCGAAACAAAAAAAAATGGACTTAAGGTGTGACTAATTAAGGATGGCAATCGTATGAATTGAAGGGTGCAAAAGATTACAAATCAGAAATCAGTTAGATACATGTAGTATAGTTACACTGATTCACCGTGGATCCCTCTCGGACTCCACATAGGTTGATGGATTGCTGGATGGCTATCTTGACATGTTGATTATTGAAGATGCATGATGAATCAGAAGATATATAAAGGACGACCGAAACAAAAAAAAAATTGGACTTAAGGTGTGACTAATTAAGGATGGCAATCGTATGAATTGAAGGGTGCAAAAGATTACAAATCAGAAATCAGTTAGATACATGTAGTATAGTTACACTGATTCACCGTGGATCTCTCTCGGACTCCACATAGGTTGATGGATTGCTGGATGGCTATCTTGACATGTTGATTATTGACTCATTACTTGGGGATTGCTTGGGGGAGTAGTATAACGTCTGTGACCAAAGCCAAAACTTGCTCGTTTCTCGTCTGCGCTAACCCCAACCTCACTGTGGGTTGAGCCGTACCATATACTATTCGTTTTAGCCAAAACGTTAGTATAAATATTGCCTCTATCCCAGCCGGTCACAGGTCCTGTTATATACTCAAACACTAGCTTAGCATTGCATCATTCTGGACATTGACATCATCTTGCTTGTTGGTCTTTTTACTATTAAATACAAAAAATATATTGTTTCTTTAACTGTCTTGCACTTTACATTTATTATTAATTTAGAATTGTTAGATGTGGATGAAATATGTTCTTGCTCCCTCCTGACTGGAGACCGAACATTTTTAGGTGATTGCGACGAAGGGGAGCTGCCTTACTGCACTTTCTACGGGGCAGACTTGGGTCCCGCATATGCTGAACCAGGAACCCCTGAACCCTAGAATGTTGGCTTAGCACTTTCCTTTAGTTACCTTTTCAAAATCTTTTGTAACAAAATGAATATTGTTGTTGTTTGTTTTATTTCCAGACTTTTTCCAGTTGAATAAAATGTTTTATTTCCGTTAGATGTTTCTGCATGTTGTGTTTTACTGTTTGATACAGGTTACTGCCGCCGTCTCACAACGGTGCAGGCTGGGCATGATCCGACTAGATCCACTACATTGAAATCGGATCGTGACATGTTTTTAGTGGTGGCCCATGCAGGTCAGGACACTACAAAAAAATAGCTAAATAGCGACTGAAATTTTATCGCTAAAATAGACATTTTCGTTGGTAAAATAATTTAGCGACTAACCAGCAACTACAATTTTTCGTCGCTAAAAGCAAAGTCGCTGTTCTATTTTAGTCGCTAGTTCGTTGCTACAGCGACTAATCTTCGACTGAAATAGCGACTAAAAATAGCGACTAACTATCGACTAAATATTTAGTCGCTGACATAGCGACGAATTTGCGACTACGTTGCGATGAACTTACAATTATAGTGGTTACAGTTGATATCTAGCGACTGACCTGTTTAGTCGCTGGTTAGTCGCTTCTATTATTTTTTTCAGTCGTTGGTTAGTCGCTATTCCATCGCTGAATCATTTATTTTTCCAGATTTGTAGGAATCATGCTATGCACATCCTGTAAGGGTAATATAAGCAAGTCCACAACACACATAAATATAATGCAAACAACTTTTAACACCACAATAATTACCAATGATATAAACAAAAATAATAAAAACTAAGAAATATATATCATAGTCATGTCCAATATGTCCAACATCAACCATACACCATCCATACAAAATGATAAACTAGTACAACAATCACAAAATGATAAACTAGTACAACAATCACTAGGTATTACGAATAGTATACGGTACGGCTCAACCCACAGTGAGGTTGGGGTTAGCGCAGACGAGAAACGAGCAAGTTTTGGCTTTGGTCACATACGTTATACTACTCCCACAAGCAATCCCCAAGTAATGAGTCAATGAGTCAATAATAAACATGTCAAGATAGCTATCCAGCAATCCATCAACCTATGTGGAGTCCGAGAGGGATCCACGGTGAATCAGTGTAACTATACTACATGTATCTACTGATGCATACACTTAATTATCAAAATAAAACGCAGACATGGAATAAATATGAAACTTGTCTCAGAGTATTCCTTGACTTGGCAGCAACCACAAAGTGACTGCTAGGATTTACAGATCCGAACCTACAAGATCGTAACGCCAGTTTTAGTAACCAGAATTATGCCCTAAATCTAAGGTACAAAACTAGGCCAAGTCTACAGGTTGGTGATCCTAGTTGGAAACCACTTGTACATAAAAATAGATTTTGTTACTAAACTAAAATTAATATATAACCGTTTAAGTAAATATAGGTTTTGTCGTAAATAAATAATATTTAAGGAAAATTACTTAAAAATGTATTTATTTGAAATTAGTAATTTTGTAGGAAAATAGATTTATCTAAAAGAATATTTGAAAGTAGAATTTATTTATTGGAATTAATAATTAACGAAAACGATTTTCCTTAGAAAATACCTTTTAACCATTTTCGTAATTTAAAAGAGAAATCAACTTTTTAAATACTAAAATAGCACATTTGCATAAAAATACGATTTTTCTTGCAAAAATTATGATTTTAAAAATAATACAAAATATTTCGATTATTAATATTAATTAACCATCTGTTTACCAAAAACTAATTATTTTAACAAAAAATGGTTTTCCTTAAAATTATATCTTTTAATCATTATCGTAAATAACATAGAAAATCACATTTAATTATTAAAATAGCAATTAATGCAAAAATATATTTTCTTACCAAAATAATGGTTTTTAAATTATTATAAAAGATTTTGGATTTTATTACTAAATGTCATTTACTAAAATAATCATTTTAACACATAATTCGTTTTATAGAAATTAATTAGCTTCTTTATTAATCTACTTACCGAAAACCTTTTAATTTAAAAACACTTTAAAGAGAATTCATAATATATATATATATATATATATATATATATATATTTGAAATTAATTTTATTATATAGTTACTAACAAAACTTTTACTTAAAGAATGAAGCCTTTAACAATAATCTATTAACTAATATTTCTAGTAAACAAATTAACTAAAAGATTATTTGGTTTAATTATACCTAAAACTCAACCATAATTTAAATAATAATCATAACAACAAGGTTAAATAATTAATTAATGGCCAAGTTTTAAATTAATTAGGTTATACGCTACAACATTCCAACATTAATCCAAACAAGTTTTCTAAAATGATTTTATTACTAAATTGCTATCTATAAAGCACAGAACACAAAAATTACATCTACAGAACCTTATCAAAATCACATAACCTTTTCTAGGACAGAAAGTCAAATTGGGTTTCTGTGAACTACAACAGAAGGTAAAAAGGGGAGAGGTTATCCAAGGCTTGCACGAAGGAGTACCGAGGGGAGGCCTCGGACTCGGAACAACACCGGGAACGACGAGCACGGATACGTGCACGCACACGACGAATACGCGGTGACGGGGCGCGCGCACGGGAGACGACGGACGCCGGTGGAGGGCGCGCGCGGGAGCGACGCGGGGACGAGCTCGGAAGATATGGGAGTGGGGTCTGGATTCGGAGAGGACGACGAGACGAACGCGACGGTGGTCTCGGATTTGGATTTGGTGGAGGGAGGAGGAAGTTATAGATTTATTTGTGAAGGTTTTGGGTGAGAGAGAAAAGCTTATGCGAGTTTCTGTTTCTGCAGAATGAGCGTACGAGGGAGATAATGTTAAGGGAATTAGTGTTGGGGGGTTACGTGCGGGTAGTGGGGCTAGAAAATAGGACCCGAGAGGAATGTTTCTCATAAGTTTGAAATTTAAACTTCAAGGGTTGGAAATGGGCTTGGGCCAAGGAGTTGGGTCAAGACTAGGACTCAAACAAAACTAGCTAAAAGGCTCACAATTAAAAATAATAATAACGCATGCATATATTAATTATTTACAAATCATGGGCTTCACAACCTTCCCTCCTTAGAAAATTTTGTTCTCGAAATTTCAAATAATAAAAAGAGGGGATAGAACATACCTAGAAAAGATGAGGATACTTTTCCCTCATCTCATCCCCTCGCTCCCAGGTAGCTTCGCTTGGAGAGTGGTGACGCCAAGCTATCTTCACTAGGAGAATTACTGCACACCGCAATCTCTTCTCCATGCGGTCGATGATCTCCACTGGTTGCTCTGGCACAGTAAGGCTAGGTCCAATCTCCAATTCTAAATGATCAACTACATGGCTCGGGTCCGGTACGTAACACCTCAGCTGCGATACGTGGAAGACGTTGTGCACGCCTTCGAGGCTGGAAGGTAGATCCACCTTGTATACTACCTCTCCGATCCTCCTCAGTACCTCAAACGGACCAATGTAGCGGGGACTTAGCTTCCCAGCTTGACCAAATCTGATTATGCCTCTGGTAGGTGATATTTTGACAAATACCTGATCTCCGGCCTCAAATTCCAAGGTTCGACGTCGGCTATCCGCCCAATGTTTTTGACGGTCCTGTGCAATCCTCAGTGTCTCTCTAATCATCTTCATCTTCTCGGCTGCATCTGTAACCATCTCTGGTCCCAACAAGACTCGATCTCCAACATTGTCCCATGCTAGAGGAGTGCGGCAACATCGACCGTATAAAGCCTCAAAAGGTGTCATCTGAATGCTGGCCTGGTAGCTATTGTTGTAGGAGAACTCTACCAGGTGTAGGTGATCTTCCCAAGATCCACCAAACTGCAAGACGCAAGATCTCAACATGTCCTCAAGCGTCGGAATAGTCCGCTCGGACTGGCCATCGGTCTGTGGGTGGTACGCCGTACTAAACTTCAGCTGCGTGCCCAAACTCTCCTGCAGACTCTTCCTGTAGTGCGAGGTGAACCGGATATCCCTGTCGGATACGATGCTGACTGGAACTCCATGCAACCTGTAAATATTCTGCATGTAAAGAGCTGCTAACCTTTCCGTGGATAAACCAACCTTGAAAGGAATGAAATGGGCAGACTTGGTCAGTCTGTCGACTATCACCCATATAGCATCCTTTCCTCCTTGGGATCTGGGTAATCCTGTCACAAAATCCATAGTAATATGTTCCCATTTCCACTCCGGGATGGGAAGAGGTTGCAACAAACCTGCTGGTCTCTAACGGTCTGCCTTCACCTGCACTTTCTACGGGACAGACTTGGGTCCCGCAGAGGCTGAACCAGGAACCCATGAACCCTAGAATGTTGGCTTAGCACTTTCCTTTACTTTCCTTTCAAAATCTTTTGTAATAAAATGAATATTGTAGTTGTTTGTTTTATTTCCAGATTTTTTTCCAGTTGAATAAAATGTTTTATTTCCGTTAGATGTTTCTGCATGTTATGTTTCACTACTTGATACAGCTTACTACCGCCGTCTCACAATGGTGCAGGCTGGGCATAATCCAACTAGATCCACTACATTGGGATCGGGTCGTGACATATTTTTAGTGGTAGCCCATACAGGTAGATGTGGAGGGAAGGTTATGAAGCTCATGATTTGTAAATAATGTAGTGGATCCCTAAACGGTGGGAAGGTTGTGAAGTTCTAAGGAGGGAAGGTTGTGATATCTAGTCGGAGGTTAGGGATCCGAACCTACATTCTAATTTAAATATGTAATAATTTTCTAAGGAGGAAAGGTTGTGAAGCCCATGATTTGTAAATAATTAATATATGCATGCTTTATTATTATTTTTAATTGTGAGCCTTTTAGCTAGTTTTGTTTGAGCCCTAGCCTTGACCCAACCCCTTGGCCCAAGCCCATTTCCAACCCTTGAAGTTCAAATTTCAAACTTATGAGAAACATTCCTCTCGGATCCTATTTTCTAGCCCCACTACCCGCATGTAACCCCCCAACACTAATTTCCTCAATATTATCTCCCTCGTACGCTCATTCTGCAGAAACATAAACTCACAGAAGCTTTTCTCTCTCACCCAAAACCTTCACAAATAAATCCATAACTTCCTCCTCCCTCCACCAAATCAAAATCCGAGACCACCGCCGCGTTCGTCTCGTCGTCCTCTCCGAATCCAGACCCCACTCTCCCACCTTCCGAGCTCGTCCCCGCGTCGCTCCCGCGAGCGCCCTCCACCCGGCGTCCGTCGTCTCCCGTGTGCGTGTGCGCGCCCCGTCGCCGCATATTCGCCGTGTGTGTGCACGTATCCGTGCTCGTCGTTCCCGGTGTTGTTCCGAGTCCGAGGCCTCTCCTCGGTACTCCTTCGTGCAAGTCTTGGGTAACCTCTCCCCTTTTTACCTTCTGTTGTAGTTCAGAGAAACCCAATTTGACCCCTTTTTACCTTTTGTTGTATTTCACAGAAATCCAATTTGACTTTCTATCCTAGAAAAGGTGATGTGATTTTGATAAGGTTCTGTAGATGTAATTTTTGTGTTCTGTGGTTTATAGATAGCAATTTAGTAATAAAATCATTTTAGGAAACTTGTTTGGATTACTGTTGGAATGTTGTAGCGTATAACCTAATTAATTTAAAACTTGGCCATTAATTAATTATTTAACCTTGTTGTTATGATTATTATTTAAATTATGGTTGAGTTTTAGGTATAATTAAACCAAATAATCTTTTAGTTAATTTGTTTACTAGAAATATTAGTTAATAGATTATTGTTAAAGGCTTCATTCTTTAAGTAAAAGTTTTGTTAGTAACTATATAATAAAATTAATTTCAAATAGATAATGATATATATATATATATATATATATATATATATATATATATATATATATATATATATATATATATATATATATATATTATGAATTCTCTTTAAAATGTTTTTAAATCAAAAGGTTTTCGGTAAGTAGATTAATAAAGAAGTTAATTAATTTCTATAAAACGAATTATGTGTTAAAATTATTCTCGTAGTAAATGGCATTTAGTAATAAAACTCGAAATCTTTTATAGTAATTTAAAAACCATTATTTTTGTAAGAAAATGTTTTTTTGCATTAATTGCTATTTTAATAATTAAAGATGATTTTCTATGTTATTTACGATAATGATTAAAAGATATAATTTTAAGGAAAACCATTTTTTGTTAAAATAATTAGTTTTTGGTAAAAAGACGGTTAATTAGTATTAATAATCGAAATGTTTTGTATTATTTTTAAAATCATAATTTTGGCAAAAAAACGTATTTTTATGCAAATGTGCTATTTTAGTATTTAAAAAGTTAATTTCTCTTTTAAATTACGAAAAATTGTTAAAAGGTATTTTCTAAGGAAAATCGTTTTCGTTAATTATTAATTCCAATAAATAAATTCTACTTTCAAATATTCTTTTAGATAAATATATTTTCCTACAAAATTACTAATTTCAAAGAAATACATTTTTAAGTAATTTTTCTTAAATATTATTTATTTACGACAAAACCTATATTTACTTAAACGGTTATATATTAATTTTAGTTTAGTAACAAAATCTATTTTTATGTACAAGTGGTTTCCAACTAGGATCACCAACCTGTAGACTTGGCCTAGTTTTGTACCTTAGATTTAGGACGTTGGTTACTAAAACTGGCGTTACGATCTTGTAGGTTCGGATCTGTAGACCCTAGCAGTCACTTTTTGGTTGCTGCCAAGTCAAGGAATACTCTGAGGCAAGTTTCATATCGATTCCATGTCTGCGTTTTATTTTGATAATTAAATGTATGCATCAGTAGATGTATGTAGTATAGTTACACTGATTCACCGTGGATCCCTCTCGAATTCCACATAGGTTGATGGATTGCTGGATAGCTATCTTGACATGTTGATTAGACTCATTGACTCATTACTTGGGGATTGCTTGGGGGAGTATTATAATGTCTGTGACCAAAGCCAAAACTTGCTCGTTTTGGCTTCTATCTCTGATTATATATTTTTGACAGAGAAAAAAATTTGGTCAAAATGATACAGTAAAATCAAGATGAATGATTCAAGCTTAAACAGGATAATTAAATTTTATTGAGAATTCGGGATCAAATATGTAAATGAGGATATGGAATCAAGATATATACATGTTGATGAAAATGGACGTCTAAATAAATTACAGAGTGATCACATATGAGTAAGGAATGATAATTTTTTTTACTAATCATGACAAATTGGAGTATAGAAGCGTGATGTTAGATTTTAAATGTGATATTGGGTTACTGGGGCTTGATACTAGAGTATTACGACAAGATGGAGTGTACCAAATTATGATATTTTGCTTAAGAATGAATAAGATGTATAAGAACATGATTGGAACACATGTAGTGGTTGACATAGAGTTAAATTTTGCATATATATTAGCAAGTTGAAGTAAGTACAAACATATAGCAGGAAATATTATATGTGATTAGTAAGAAAATGTGGGAAGACAAATTTTCAAGATTATGACGGTAATTGACAATTCAGAGAAGAAAGCAGAAATCCATAATTGTGGATAGTGACTGTGTTTCTAAAGAGGAAAGAATGTCATTTGAGAATAATGGATAAGATTGATGAAGATATTGCACTATATGGATTTGAAATAAGACAGTTAGCCTAGTTAGGCATAAGGCTGTTGAGGAAGAATACCCTGACTGCTTTGAGACATGATTGCATGATTATACCCCGGCCCTCATCTTGAAATTTCGAGGACGAAATTTTCCAAGGAGGGAAGGTTGTGAAGCCCATGATTTGTAAATAATTAATATATGCATGATTTATTATTATTTTTAATTGTGAGCCTTTTAGCTAGTTTTGTTTGAGTTCTAGTCTTGACCCAACCCCTTGGCCCAAGCCCATTTCCAACCCTTGAAATTAAAATTTCAAACTTTGAGAAACATTCCTCTCAGATCCTATTTTCTAGACCCCACTACCCGCACGTAATTGCTATTAATTGCTATTTTAATAATTAAAGGTGATTTTCTATGTTATTTACGAAAATGATTAAAAGATATAATTTTAAGGAAAATCATTTTTGTTAAATAATTAATCTCGATAAATAAATTCTACTTTCAAATATTTTTAGATAAATCTATTTTCCTACAAAATTACTAATTTCAAAGAAATACATTTTTAAGTAATTTTTCTTAATAATTATTTATTTACGACAAAACCTATATTTACTTAAACGGTTATATATTAATTTTAGTTTAGTAACAAAATCTATTTTTATGTACAAATGGCTTCCAATTAGGATCACCAACCTGTAGACTTGGTAGTTTTGTACCTTAGATTTAGGGCGTAATTTTGGTTACTAAAACTGGCGTTACGATCTTGTAGGTTCGGATCTGTAAACCCTAGCAGTCACTTTCTGGTTGCTGCCAAGTCAAGAAATACTCTGAGACAAGTTTCATATCTATTCCATGTCTGCGTTTTATTTTGATAATTAAATGTATGCATCAGTTAGATACATGTAGTATAGTTACACTAATTCACCGTGGATCTCTCTCGGACTCCACATAGGTTGATGGATTGCTGGATGGCTATCTTGACATGTTGATTATTGACTCATTGACTCATTACTTGGGGATTGCTTGGAGGAGTAGTATAACGTCTGTGACCAAAGCCAAAACTTGCTCGTTTCTCGTCTGCGCTAACCCCAACCTCACTGTGGGTTGAGCCGTACCGTATACTATTCGTTTTGGCCAAAACGTTAGTATACATATTGCCTCTATCCCAGCCGGTCACAGGCCATGTTATATACTCAAACACTAGCTTAGCATTGCATCATTCTGGACATTACATCATCTTGCTTGTTGGTCTTTTTACTATTAAATACAAAAAAATATTGTTTCTTTAACTGTCTTGCACTTTACATTTATTATTAATTTAGAATTGCTAGATGTAGATGAAATATGTTCTTGCTCCCTCCTGACTGAAGACCCAACGTTTTTAGGTGATTGTGACGAAGATGAGCTGCCTTACTGCACTTTCTACGGGACAGACTTGGGTCCCGCAGAGGCTGAACTAGGAACCCATGAACCCTAAAATGTTGGCTTAGCACTTTACTTTCCTTTTCAGAATCTTTTTGTAATAAAATAAAATATTGTTGTTGTTTGTTTTATTTCCAGACTTTTTCCAATTGAATAAAATGTTTTATTTCCGTTAGATGTTTATGCATGTTGTGTTTCACTGCTTGATACAGCTTACTGCTGCCGTCTCACAACGGTACAGGCTGGGCATGATCCGACTAGATCCACTACATTGGGATCGGATCGTGACAAAATGCAACAGCCTCTTACTACAATGAACTAACCATATTATACATTTGTTTCACAAGCAGCTCCCACTTAATTGCTTAAGCCTTTGGCTACCTTATATGCAAAATAGAACCACCTAGGATTTTGTTGGAAAAGTGAATGAAAAAATTGACTTGGAAAATTAATTAAAAATTGTTTTATTAATTTTCCAACAGGTGTGTCCAATGTGCAACGAATATTGTGCAACGAATCTATCTATTGGAAATGTGTGTCCTTTCCATTGTGTCTCTTCATCCCTTATAAAAGGATAGTTACGAGTGTTTGAATTAATGAATCAAAAACTCATTCATCCATCTACCATTAAGTCTAAGAGAGAGAGACTACCAACATTGCTTCGTCCAGTTCCTGCGGTGTGAAGTGCTACTACCGAAGGAGAAGTACCGTTGTATCCTGGAGACAAAGTCGTCGATAAATCGTAAGCACCTGTGCGGGACGAATATTGTCTTAAGGACATTGAACCAAGTTCAAACCTCGGTCTCGATTAGATTATTATTTTATATTTATTTTCAGAGTTTATATACAGAGTTGTGAATTATTACTAACAATCCGGATTTTGGCCATATTGGAATGTCCTCCAGTAAGTTTCGAAGCCACTCTGCTTCTTCACTTGCTTTATGCAGAGCTATGAATTCAGATTCCATAGTTGATATGGCTATACACGTTTGTTTTGAGGACTTTCACGATATTGCTGCACCTCCAAGTGTCAAAACATATACACTTGTGGATTTCGAGTCTTTAGTATCAGATATCCAATTTGCATCATTGTATCCTTCGAGTACAGATAGATATTTAGTATAATGCAATCCATAATCTCTAGTATATCTTAAATATCTGAGTACTATAATAATAGCCTTCCAGTGATTTCTCCTGGATTACTTGTATATCTGCTCAGTTTGTAAACTGATTGAGCTATGTCCGGTCGCATACAGTTCATGACATACATTAGGCTCCCAATTATACGAGAATATTCCACTTGTGAAATACTTTCTTCAGTATTCTTCTTTAAATGGAGAATTAAATCTACTGGAGTTTTTGCAATGTTATTATCATTTTGATTATATTTCTCTTTAATCTTCTCAATGTAATAAAATTGGGATAATATAACTCTGAAATTAAAATATAAAATAATAATCTTACCGAGACCGAGGCTTGAACTTGGTTCAATGTCCTTAAAGACAATATTCGTCACGCACTGATGCTTACGGTTTTCATGGCGATTAGTCTCCCAAGATACAATGATTCTTCTCCTTCGATAGAAGCACTTCACACCGCAGGAACTGGATGAATCAATGTTGGTAGTCCCTCTCTCTCTCTCTCTTAGACTTAATGCTAGATGGATGAATGAGTTTTGATTCATTGATTCAAACACTCGTAGGACTATCCCTTTATAAGGGATGAAGAGACACAATGGAAAGAACACACACTTCCAATAGATAGATTCATTGCACAAGATTCATTGCACATTGGACACACCTATTGGAAAATTAATAAAACAATTTTGAATTAATTTTTCAAGTCAAATTTACATTCACTTTTCCAACAATCTCCATATGAATGAATATTTGATTGTGCAAAATAAAAACTAAATACAGACACAATGCAGACATAATACAGATACAGGAAGAGATCATTTGAAAAGTTATTATATCAGGATACGTAACTTTTGGCCTTGAACCTTCTCTTGTGAACATTTCGAGTCTACCTATCCAGTGAACATGATGTCTTGAACTGTTCAGCTATTGTTGTAAACTTGATTCAACAAATATCACACAATTCTTTTCCGACCAATATTGCTCCTATTGATTTGTTCATTTTGGCCCTGAACATATACCTGGTTTCATAAGTATTCTTAGAGAATTCAGTCTTATAATTCTCATAGAAGCGGCCCCACTTCCACACTCATATAGGTGACTTTATGTCTTCCTGATAAGAGTATCCTGCTATACTCCACTTGAATTTCAAGTCACATAAATCACTAAGAGCAATGCTTACCCTAATTTTTCTTTGTAGGCGACACTATTATTTGTCATCCTAGAGAATGGGAAGAGTATTTAAATACTCGTCAGTATCATTTAAGAATTTCACATAATTAGGTTGTCCCTTTGAACCTAGATCTTGGGATCTCCAGTCAACTAGGTTGGATTTTTTATCATAGGCTTTAAGCCCATTCCCCTCGATGACTTATATACTTGCTCTCTTGTCAAACCTTTAGTTAGTGGATCCGCAAGATTTTCACTTTAATTTTACATAATCAATCGTGATTATGTCATTAGGGAGAAGTTGTCTAACGGTATTGTGACGCTCCGAATGTGTGTTGATTTACCGATAAATATGACTTTGTGCCCTACCGATAACAGATTGACTATCACAATGTATACAAATTGTTGGTACGGATTTTGACCATATTGGAATGTCCTACAATACATTTTTTCTTCCAAATCACCATTTAGAAAGATAATTCCCACATTTTGAGATATTTATATAAAGGTGTCCTTCCTTTCCATAATTCATATAGGTCTTATCATTTTTCTTATGTGACACCTTATTTAAAAGGTAGAGTACAGCTTCTTCCCACAAGTTACCTGGTAGATCCGAAATAAAAATTCATCATTTCTCTAATTGTCCGACTTTTCACCATGTTCGATATGGCAAGAGCAGAGATGATCATTACGGTATTTTCAACAGCGGACATTTTGTCTGTTACAATATAGTATTAACAGACCAGTAAGTGAAAATAAAATAAAATTCAAAATGGGGAAGTGTTTCGTCTATGTTATGTTTTATTATAATATATCAGAATCAGAACCAAGTTAAGAGTCTCAAGAAAACAGAATCAGAAAACAGAAACATATATTGTCTTAAGAATGTTAGTAAAAATTCACAACTCTTTATATATACTCTAAAATTAAAATATAAAATAATAATCTAACCGAGACCGAGACTTAAACTTGGTTCAATGTCCTTAAGACAATATTCGTCCCGCACTGGTGCTTACGATTTTAATGGCGATTAATCTCCCAAGATACAACGACTCTTCTCCTTCAGTAGCAGCATTTCACACCGCAGGAACTGGACGAAGCAATGTTGGTAGTCCCTCTCTCTCTTAGACTTAATGCTAGATGGATGAATGAGTTTTGATTCATTGATTCAAACACTCGTAGGACTATCCTTTTATAAGGGACGAAGAAACACAATGGAAAGGATACACATTTTCAATAGATAGATTCATTACACATTGGACACACCTATTGGAAAATTAATAAAACAATTTTTAATTAATTTTCCAAGTCAAATTTATATTCATTTTTCCAACAATCCTTTCCAATAGATGCCTATTGGAAATTTACAAAAATTAATTAAAACAATTTTTAATTAATTTCTCAAGTCAATACAAATTCATTATCTGCATCCTTTTGACCAATATGTCTAATATCATCATAATTTCTTTTTAGTGTTTCTCTTTTATGTATCTTCTTACATGGAAAGATATTCTCAAAGAATGATGCATTCCTAGATTCAATAATTGTATTATTATGTATCTCCGAAATATTCGACTTATGTACGAGAAACTGATAAGCAGAACTGTTTTCAGCATATCCTATAAATATGTCGTCAAATGTCTTAGGACCTATCTTGACCTTTTCAGGCAAAGGAATTGCCACTTTTGCAAGACTGGTTATCAAACGATATAATCAAAAACAAGGAATTGATTATTCTGATACATATTCACACATTCAGGTACTCAATTCGAGATAGACTACCTATATTGCTTCGTCTAGTTCCTGCGGTGTGAAGTGCTACTACCGAAGGGGAAGTACCGTTGTATCCTGGGAGACAAAGTCGTCGATAAACCGTAAGCACATGTGCAGGACGAATATTGTCTTAAGAACATTGAACCAAGTTCAAGCCTCGGTCTCGGTCGGATTATTTATTTATATTATATTATATTATTTTGTCTACATAGTTGAAAATTTCTACTAACAAATTTATGTCAAGGAAAATTGAATCATTGATGGTGTTAGAAAAATTGATGGAACAAAGACATTTTTTTTGTTGCATTAGGTTTGTTTACTTGGAGAGAGCATATTGTAAAGTTCTAAACAAAGTAGTATGGAAAGCAAAAAGGGAATAAAGGTGGGCAAAAGTTAAATTCTCTTCTTTTTGACATGTCAGTAAACTTTAACATCAATATACTTAAAAGTTTTGCAATATATATATATATATATATATATATATATATATATATATATATATATAATTTTTATTTTTGCCTGGACCCGTGGCTTTAAGAGCCACCCAGCCGGCCCGGCCAGGACCCTTGGCTATAACAGCCACCCAGCCGGTATATATAACCAACTTTTAAGCATATTGATGTGTAAGTTTATATATATATATATATATATATATATATATATATATATATATATATATATATATATATAAAAGCAAATGACCTCTAGCCTTAATGCGGCCCAAGTGGTCGGAGTTCGAGCCCCGGTGGAGGCGAGTTCGCCACAATTACCCATTGCTTCAAAAAAAAAATATATATATATAAAACCTAGCATAAAGGTGTTGGCATCCACATTCTGTAAATAAGAAGCATGTCTACTAATGTTAATCTTATTACTATCCCTAGCTCTTTCATGACTAGCAAAATTTCACATAATAAATTGCATATCGAACTCAAGAATGATAGGAGAAAATACATATTTACTAGAGGGCTCTTTGTGGCCAGCAATAAGTTTGTGGAGCAATGAAGCAGTTTTGGAAGCAGAAATAGCGGAGAGAATAATGGGTTTGGAAAAAATGATAATACCCAGCTTATCCAAGCAGGACCAAAACAAACATGTTCTCTAATAAGGATAAGTGTATCTTAATATGTTAAACCTCTTTCATCTTTTGTTAGGTTGTGCAATAAGGTAATAATTTGGTAATTGTGCATGAAGATCGCCTGGAAAAGGGTGTTTCCCATCACAATAACAATTCAATCTTGAGTTTGCCCTGCCAACTCATGTTTTGTCATCTACAGGTTTTTCTATAAAAAGAGCCCTAACAAAAAGAAACTTTTTTTTGTTATGAGTGGGGGTTAATGGCACCTTGTAGGCCGCACACATGTTAAATGGGGCTTCAGATAAAGATAATAGGTGAAGATCACTAAATTCAGTGAACTAGAGCTAATCATCCTTAGAAAAAAAAAACTAATTGCAACTAAAACCACGTTTATGAAGGAGACGATAGCTTTCTCCGATAACAGAATCGAATGATGTATGAAGGATGCATAATGGCTTCTACAATAGGAAAGTTATATGATAATCTACCTCTTGTTGTAACCCACTCCAACCGCCTAAACCAGTTCCCCCAATGCCGGAGACATGGTTCGGGGAAGCCATAGGACTGGGAGTTCCTTGATGCATTCGATCATAATCCCCAAATCCATGGTTGGGGATCACACCTGATACTCGCATAATTTCTGCAAGATGATGATGATTTTATAAAGACAATCAAATATTAAAGGGGCAAGTAAAAGAACTTCCAATATTCAAACATAAGCATGAATTTTCTGAACTTCCAAAATTAACATGAAAAACATAGCAAACTCTAAAAGGCACAGAAACCACTTATCAAAGGCATAACAAATCAGCATAATGATATACATGTTAAATACTAAGATCAATAAAGAAAAAGATGGGGAAAAATCGACAGCTACATCGTGCACATTGAAGTAGGCATTTCCTATATATAGAATGGTACTATGTACATAAGTAATCTAACATAGGAATAAAAACCTGAACAAACCCACGTCAAGGAACATATAAGGACCCAACCTTGAACAGAAAATTAGTTCCCACTGAACTTAATCCAACAAAAGAATAGTTTCCTTCCTAAAATTATCTGACACAAAGCAAATCAGGAAAGAGCAATAATTACATAACGCAAAGATATACTAGAAAGAAAAAACAATGGATTTCACTACCATTGCCACTTTCGGGCAATTTTTACGCTCCTTTGCCACTGCATGGCTAGATCAGATCACACAGACAAATCACACATACAAACAAAAAGACAACAAAATTTATTGATTCCGTGTAGCGTTCAATACAATTTTTCTTTCTCCGGTCTCCCCCACCCCCCTTCGTTTGTTGTGGGTCGCGTCTTGTCGCAGGCACAACATGAATGAGTGGAGATTTGCCTTCTTTCAGAACCTTGCGCACAGTTCCTCCGTCAAGACTTAACCTATATATCCTTACCGCTCCGTGGGTAGGAGTGTCATTCCTTGGAAAAGCAAACAAGCTCCAATATTCTATATGGAGGACTGTAATCAAAGACTAGTGTGCTTGGTCAGGTAAGCAAGTCAACCTAAACAAATCTAATGTGTACTTCAGTAAACATGCTCTACCAAGAGTGAGGAGACTTTCACCCTTTTTTCAATCCAATGGTATTCATTATTTAACTATGTCATATTCTGAAATTCGGAGTCGTCTTTTTGGGAATAGTCAGTTTTTAGCCTTTACCTGACCAACTACCTAATACTAAACAGGTTCATCAAACAATGATTTTGAGCTTTCTTCACGGTATGGGAAAAAGATGAAACTCTTGTTTCAGCTCTTGCTTGCCCAAATGCTACCTCAACTGCTATTGGTCTTGGAACAGAAGTAGCAGAAAGACACCCTGTGGAATTGGCACGTGGAGACGGCTTCACAAGGACTTTTTCTTACCTTTCACCGAGCAAAGAGGGAAAGACCCGTGACACATGTCTATCATTAGTTTCTCGCAAGATAGATTGGCCTGTGAGACACTCATTCCAATGAAATAGCGCTACTTTTACAATGACCAAACTAAATGTCTTAGTCTTACACTAATCAACTTATACCAGTTCTACAACGATAACTGCATCCAATCCAAAGCTTCGCTTGTTTTCTCCTTCCAACTCCAATTATTTTACTTTTAAGCATATAGTCACCCTTAGCCCTAAAATATACAGGATCATACACACATATTCATCGTACATTTTATCCCTCGTCATGACTTTTTAAAGGAATAAACATGAGGACGTAGATGAAACTAATAGCTAAAATACTACATTGCAGAAGAAGAAAGATATTTCTTTATCAAGTCAATAACCACCTAGCAAACGCTAGGCTATGTGAATAACACATTTGACAAATATAAAGGTATTTCGGTCTACATCCCAATATATTAAGGAAGCAATAACTTAGATATAGTTTGATCTAATAGAAACCCCCTAAAACAGTACAAGGTCACAACTTAGGGGGTGTTTGTTTTTTGCACTATATAGTGCTAAGCACTTTAAAGTGTTCAAACAAGTGTGTAACTTACCAACTTAAGGTGTTTGATTTTTACACTTTAAAGTGCTCATCACTATATAGTGATGTCCTTTATAAGTGGTAAATTGTAAGCTCAAATCTTGAGCTTATAATCTTATCTTAGAAGTGTAAAAAAAGACAAGTGTAGCCTGTTTAATATTACAAATATGTCCAAGCAACCATATTCTTTCGTAAGTGGTAAATATAATGCCCACATAACTTTTCATTCTGTGTTTTTTGCTGCAAATAACCACAGGTCAGTGCAACCCTAATCCTTCAATATATATTTTTGGAAACTGGATTAATTTTGTTCATAAAATTTGAAGGTTAGGGAATAAGGTTTGTCAAGATTGAAGTTTTGATCGGTGTTGTGTTCAAATCATGTCGTGTTCATATCCAAGTCGTGTCGTTTTTATGTCCGTGCAATATAGGAGAGACAAAATGAGAGTTATCAAGGGATTATTGATGTATATATTATATATACATATTAGGAACCAAGAGAGTTCTGGAAGAGAAAGAGCAAAGTTCAGCATATGCCTTTCTAGGAAGTATTTGAGGGTGAACTTGAGGATAAAATAGTTTTACGTTGTGTCGATAAAAGTATTTGAGGGTCAACTTATGTTTTTTCCCCATTTATACTAGTGAATTTGTGTTTAAAATGATGTCATTGTATTTGAGGGTAAAAAAATCAATTCATACATTTATAATGCACTTTAATGTGATTAAAAACAAACAGTAGCACTTTAAAGTGCACTATATAGTTATTAAAAACAAGCAACAATTGCAGCTAGCACTATATAGTGTTCATCACTTTAAAGTGCTAGCACAATATATACTTATGAAAAAACAAAAACACTCCCTTAGTCAAAATACAACATTTACAATCAAAATAACCAATGTCAATAACTTGTGGTGTAATCCTCCAAACAAACTAGTACACTGAACCAAATTCTTTTGGCAAAGTGACGACCTTTTCTATCCCAAATGATTCATAATCACGCTAAAACACTATTAACCGGCCAAAATCTACATAATCAAATCTAGAAATCAAAAAGACTAAGCAATCTACAAAGCAAAACCAAACTCAATTCTTTTATCGACGCTACAACCTTTTATATCCCAAATGATTCATAACAACACTAAAACATTATTATCAAGCATAAATCTACATACCCAAATCTACCAACAAATAAAAAATACTCCATTTGGCGAGTAATTCACAAAGTTAAACATAACTCCATCCATCAAAGTTGCAACCTTTTCCATCCCTAATGATTCACCGACACACCAAAACACTACGAATCGACACGAACACAAATCTAGAAATAAAAAATTAAAAATAAAATAAAAAAGACGTTCACCCTGATTCAACAAGCGGCTGCATATGGGAAGCATCTGGGAGAAGGGCCCAATCTTCTGATGCTCTGCCAACAACGCTGCCAAGTACTGGCTATAGCATCAACAACAACATAATCAAAGTACATAAAAGAAAAAAGATTCAATCTTTTATATATATAAAAATATAAAAAAAACTGATTTTTTTTTTCTTGGCATACCTATCTACATCTGGAGTTCCTCTTATTTGTGGAGAGAGAGCTCGTGCTGGAGAAGAGAAGCTGTGACTGTACAAGCCTGACATAGTTTTGTGAGATGAAGAAGAGAAGAAAACTGGGTTTACTTTTTTATATGTGAGCAACCATGAACAAACCCTTGGAAAAAAATTTGGTTAAGAAATATGAGGAAGAAAAGATTATATATATGTGTGGCTTCTTTGGGTTTAAGGGGGGAAATATTTACTGGTAGAGGAAAAAGGAATCTGGTAGTTAGGTCTGGTTTTGGGATTGCCTACTTTTTTTTTAAACATAATTTTTTATAAAATAAAATTATAAACAAAAAATACAAAAAAAAAGTTTGGAAAATTCTCGTAAGGATACAAGTCGTCCTTATAATGGCCACATGAGTGCATTAGCTTTGGCGACATCGGAGCAATTTTCGTATTAAAATGTGAAATATTTCCAAAACGTCAATAATAATGACAACATAAGTGCATGTACTCATATCGTCACCATTAGCATTGACGTACATAGCACATAGCAAAACATTGCCAAAGCGTCAATAGCTTTGGCGACACGAAGGTAACTTTTTCAAACAAATACATGCATCTTAGCCAGCTAAAGTTTAGATAAAGTTTGTTTGGTCATTTAATGTAAATAAACAAACACATGAAAACTAATATAACACAGTTTCATGCAAATGCAGCTCCAAGCTAGCTAATGTTTAAATTTGTTTGGTCGGCCATGTAATGTAAAACACACGCAAGTAACCATGTCGCCAATGTTTTGGCGTCATGGTCACCATTGAAAAAAGAAAAGAAAAAAAATCAAAAAGCCAATGCTAATGGCGATGTAACACCTATGTCACCTGGCAACATGTCGTTGACGATGGCTTATATCCTTATGTAAATTTCCCAAAATATTTTATTTTTTATAATTTATTTATATTACTTTATCATATATAATTATTATTTTTAAAAAAGCAATTTTTAATCTGTTTTTATAATTATTTTAGAATTAAACTATTTTAAAAAATAGAGCAAAAAATGTTGTTACCTAACACTTTTGGGACAATTTCTCAAAAGTTTAAGCAGAAACACCTATAATAAGCAATCCACAACTCCGTCGTTGTAGGTATGGTTTGGAACTCTTGTGTTCTCATAAATAGTTCCTTCTTTACTTTCAAAAGTTATTTCTCATAAATACATATAGAGAGAGATATGAGGAACCATAGTTCCTTTTTTTTTAAGTATTTTCGAAATAGCAGTATGTTAAATCTCTCTTATTTGACTGAACAGATTAGTTTGAAATATCGTAAAAAAAAAGTAATTAGCTTAAAATTTTATTCTGTACAGTCAAAATAGATACATTAATTGTTATTTCGGAAACATTCGATATATTTAATAGTTGAAATCCTTCAACACAACGTGATCCGTCGGTAATGCTTAATGTGCACAATTTTTGAACCAAAAACTATTAATAATTTAAAACAATATCTAATATAGCGTCGCAATATTGGTATTGTTGTTTTGATTCTAATCGAGACCTCGTCTTGTCGATGCTCGAGATCACTGCCATCCAACTCATATTTGTCTGGATTTCCAACACAAACATTAAACGTAACATGGATGAAGTTAGGGTCGATTTAGATGAACTTTGGGTAGATTTTTTTTTTTTTTTTTTTTTTTTTTTTTTTTTTTTTTTTTTTTTTTACATGAATCCAACCTATAACATGTTCCATTCACAAACCTAGTGGGACCAAAATTAGTAGCTGTAATTTCTTTTTTGTGGGGTTATATGATGAAATCATGATGTGGAGTTGCTTCACCAAATTGCGTGGTGTTTATATTAAAATCAATACTGTTTTGGCCCAATCATTCCACGCAAGTGGAGAAAGCAATTAGTTTGATTGATAGGAGTCTATTTATTTAAGAAATTCCTTTGAGCACTCCTCCTCTTTGCCTACTTAGTCAATGCCAATGAAAGGAGATTATGAATGAGGATTCGGTTGATTCGGTTCAAACAGAACCGAATAATCAAAAGTCGAATTAGACCGAAAATCGAATGAACAAAATCGAAATCGAACCGAACTGGCTCATAACCGAATCAAATCGAACTGAATTAAATCTATTTAATTTTTGATTTATTCATTTTATTCGATTTTTTGATTTATTTGTACTTATATATATATATATATATATATATATATATATATATATATATATATATATATATATATATATATATATATAAGTACAAATAAATCAAAATCAAAATCAAAATCAAAATCAAAATCAAAATCAAAATTGAAACAAAATAAATTTTTTTAATATTTTCAAAATCAAAACCGAGTCTTCTTTTTTTTTTTTTAAACCGAACCGAAATTCTTATTCGATTAGATTTTATGCTCACTTTAGGAGACTATTCTATATTGATCCTAACATGGCTACACCTCCATGATCCGATGGTGTTGTGACATAGACTTATGACCCAACAAATAAGGCAATGTCACGACATTGAATATTTGAAAGGAAAATAAAGCAACGCCAGCTATTAGAAGAGGAAATAATGTTCAAGGAGAACACAATGTAGAAAGAAAAGAAAAATCAAGAGATTCCGTGACTACAAGCACTAACAACATTTGAAACAAGAAGTATAAAGTATAGGGTTATTTAGTTTTAGAATAGTGTATAGCATTTATGTGTAGGTTTCTATATTATCCATTTAATATAATTTGATTCTCAACCTAATAGTTGATTCGAACTGATCGTCCAAAAAAATTTCTAAACATAAAAATTTAAATATTATACTGGACATTAAAACTAAACGAAAATATATAAGAGATGCATAACTTAAATTATTTAAGTTTTTTATGAGCAATTGAGAATAAGATTTGTGCTTGTTCGCTTTTATTATAATCTCAACAGCCACATAACTATATTAGTGAGATTTTTTTTTTTTTTTTCTTCTAAAAGCAACAAAATACCACCTACAACTCGAGGAAGCACAACGTCCCTACCACTTTCAGACTCCACAAATTCTTTCTGTTTCTATTGGAAGTGGCTCCTTCCAGCTTGCATTTGTTTAAGGCTGTTTGGATAGCCCGAGGTGGCGTAAAAGTGGATTTCAAAACCACTTTTTCTTGCAACTGTTGGTTGAAACCGACAGCTCCTCCGTTTGGATGCTTGCTGGTTTTGGGCTTGGATGTGTCCCATCCTTGGAGAGAAATTATTTTTTTTTCCTCTCTCCCCTTCTTCCCACCTACCGGCTGGTTGAGGAGTAACTCAAGCGGGAAGAGCTGTATTTCTTGGACAGTTGCAAGCTTGTAACTCTTCTTTCCTTGCGGTTCGTCTCTGGTCACCTTCCTCCTCTCCCGCCACCACCCGCCAAGGTGAGACCTTCTTCTTCTCCTGACCCTGTTGATGGTTATTTTTGGTTGGAAAAGGAGAGAAATTTGTAGATCTATGCAAAAAATTTGTAGATCTGCAAATTTTTTCTTCGAAAAGGAGGGAAAAATGAGTAGATCTGGTTTTATTTGGGTTCGAACAAGCAAAAAAAGTGGTAGATCTGAGTTTTCTTCTCCGAAAACGCAAAAAATTTGTAGATCTATGCTCTTTTATGCTGTAGATCTCTGGTTTCTTCTTCGAAAAAGCGAAAAAAATTGTAGATACCTGCTGTTTCATTGTCCTGCTTCTCTTTTAATTTTTTTTTTGTTCGAAAAGCCAAAAAACAGAAAAATTGGTAGATCTGCAAATTTTTTCTTCGAAAAGGAGAGAAAAATGAGTAGATCTGGTTTTATTTGGGTTCGAAAAAGCAAAAAAAAGTGGTAGATCTGAGTTTTCTTCTCCGAAAACGCAAAAAATTTGTAGATCTATGCTCTTTTATGCTGTAGATCTCTGGTTTCTTCTTCGAAAAAGCGAAAACATTGTAGATACCTGCTGTTTCATTGTCCTGGTTCTCTTTTTTTTTTTTGTTCGAAAAGCCAAAAAACAGTGGTATATCTGTGTTATTTCCTTCGGTGTGGACATGATGTTAGTTTTGATAGGGTTACATGTTTAGAAAGGAAATTTTAAGTTGATCATGGTTGAAAGAGTGCATGATATAGGAGCTGTAACGTTTACGATCCTTTATTTTTGTTTTTTGTAGATGGATTTGTCGAATCCCAATGATCCGTTACTTAATGCCGCAGTCGGTAGTATACTTACTGTCATAACTATAATATTGACTCTAATTGAGAACGAGGACAATGACCGACTAGGCATTGCAAAAGAACCGTCCCTAATCAGAGAACAGTGGAGGCAAGCCCACATGTATCGAATTTTGACGGACGGACCAAATAATTGTGTTCATTATCTAAGAATGAGCAGTGCTGCTTTCTATGGTCTCGCAAATATTTTGCGTTCCAATGGGTCGCTCCATGATACGCGATATGTTTGTGTGGAAGAACAAGTAGCCATATTTCTTTACATATTGGGACATAAGGCAAAAAATAGAGTATGCGGTATTGAATTCATTCGATCCGGAGAAACAATTTCTAGGTATTTTAATAAAGTTCTAGGTGCAATATGTTCTATTCAAGAACGATTTGTGAATCAACCTGGGTCTGAAACTCCGACGGAGATAAGGAATGCAGCAGAATGGTTTCCTTATTTTGAGGTAAAGTTAATTAAAAAATTCAGTTTATGTTATATAACCTACCAATATTAAATGTTAAAGATGGATTTCGTTGAAATGTAGGATTGTATAGGGATGATAGATGGCACCCACATCCAAGCTACCCTCCCAGCCTCTATAGTGGCGAGGTTTAGGGGTAGAAAACAAGTAACACAAAACGTGTTAACGGCTTGTACTCCCGACAAGAAGTTCACGTATGTCTTGGCCGGGTGGGAAGGTTGTGCTAATGACATGACAATTTTAAAGGATGCCCTTTCTAGGCCGTCTCCACATGGCCTGAAGGTCATTGCAGGTAAATAGATTGAAGCATTCACTACCATATACGAAATGTGACAATCTTACAATTTCATGCCTGACGCTTATTTACGTATAGGAAAGTATTACTTGGCTGATGCTGGCTACACTACCATGCCGGGTTTCATTGCCCCTTATCGGGGAGTTAGGTACTACTTCAATCCTAAGAGGGATCGTCACCCCACCAATGCGAAGGAACTGTTCAACCATAGGCATTCTAAGTTGCGTAGCAAAATAGAATGCGCATTTGCCACTCTGAAGAACCGTTTCTGCATCCTAGGGGAGAAAAAATTTCATGACTTTGAAACACAAGTTGATATTGTACTTGCTTGTTGTGTGCTGCACAACTACATACTTGGAGTTGATCCTAAAGACGAGTTAGTCGTGGATGAACCGTCATTAGGTGAGACGGAAGTGACGGAGGACAACTTGTTCGAGTATGAACAGTTCTCCAAACCAGTACGCAAGACCAACAAAATGTGAAGAAGGCTTGGGAAGACATGCGTGATCAGATTGCCCAACACATGTGGCATGACTACTGCATTGGACATGGTAGGGTATAAGTGTGGAAGGATCCAATGGTTTATTTACTAGCAGTTTTTGTTGATATTAGTAGCAGTTTTTGATATCTTCGACATATGTTGTATTACTAGCACTTTCTTGTACTAGTTTTTTTGTAATACTAGTAGTTTTTGTTGATATTAGTAGCAGTTTTTGCACTATTTGGCAATGGGTTTCATTATACATGTTAACAGGTGAGATGGGTGACAACTTTCCCAACTACAAACACTTTCAATCACATGCCGGTAGCCCCTTCGTGCCTCCTCAAACAAAGAGGAGGTCTCTTGGTACGACTATGGGTGACACAATCGAAGGAGGACAAGAGCGGGTGACACAACCGAATCCCATCCGTCCAATTGTAAATGCAATGCCCGACATAAATTGGGGAGGTAATATTGACCCTTTTATGGATTCGTATTCTTTTGTCCTTAGCCAAGGATCTAATCCACAAGGTCACAATGAGGAGCAAGTTGAATCTCCTCAAAAGAACAAACCAAAGAAGTCGTCGAATAGTGCGGGTAAGAATGTTCCAAACCAAGGAACACCCAATAAGCGTTGGGAGGATGAACATACGGAGGAGATGCTTAAGGTTCTTGCTAGGGAGGCCGAAGAGGGGAAAAAATGTGACAAGGCCTTCAGAAACAGTTCCTACACACTTGTATGTGCTATAGTGAATGCCAAGTTTGGTACTTCATATAGCGTTAGCAATGTTCAAAACCATTTGCGTGGTTGAAAGTCTAAGTGGCTAGATATTTTGAAGGCCAAAGATTTTTCGGGAGCCGGATGGAATGAGAATCTTAGGATGGTGATTTTGGACGAGGAAACACACGAGGATCTTAAGAAGGTAGTTGTGTTTTTCTTGCTACATATGTAACTTTATAATTTCAGAATTCAATATAACTAAATCTGATTTTCACTTGCGTAGGCCAAATCCAAACTAGCCCAATGGGTGAACGTCCCTATTAGAAACTTTGATTTGTTACAAATTGTTTGCGGAGATGATCATGCAAGGGGGGACAGAACAAAGGACCTCAACACCAAATGGGGACCAAGGGAGTGCGTTGATGTAGACACTCCTCCGGCTAGTGGCTCACATGGGAACGCTACGACCTCCCAATCTACAAAATCTACTAGTGGAAAGCGTCGTAGAGAGGGTAATGGGGAAAATGAAGCTATAAGTCTATTGGTGGGGAGTGTTACATCAATGGCAGAGACCCTTAGTACGGGGTTCAAGAGCCCCATAGAGAAGATGGGGGCTCAACTATTTGCTTTAGATGGATATGAGCCCAATGTTTTGATGAATGCCTACAATTTTCTTTGCACGGACAACTTGGAGGCAAACAAGTTCATAGGGTTGCCCGAGAAATTCCAAAGGGCATGGCTAGACAACTTCGTGGAACACAACTAGTGTTTTGAAACCATGGTGCAACTGATGTCTTTTTGTAATATTTGGTCAAACAACAACCTATGCAGCATGTTCTTTTGCTGCTATTTTGTAATATTTGGGAAATACTGATGTGCTTTTCATACTTCAGTCAAACAACACCTGATGCAGCATGATCTTCTGCTGCTGTTTTGTAATATTTAGTAATGTACATGCCTAAGTTATGTTGCTGATGCAGCATGATCTTCTGCTGCTGATGCAGCATGATATGATTCACTGATGCAGCATGATATGATTCACTGATACAATATTTAGTAATGTACATGCCTAAGTTATGTTGCTGATGCCTAAGTTATGTTGCTGATACAACATGATATGATCTTCTGCTGCTGTTTTCCAACATTCAGTCAATATTTCCATGTTCTGTTTGCAGCATGATCCAGTCAATGATTCAATATTTTCATGTTCTGTTTTATATGATTCACTCAATATTTCAATGTTTCCAACATTCAGTCAATATTTCCATGTTCTGTTTGCAGCATGATCCAGTCAATGATTCAATATTTTCATGTTCTGTTTTATATGATTCACTCAATATTTCAATGTTTCCAACATTCAGACAATATTTCCATGTTCTGTTTGCAGCATGATCCAGTCAATGATTCAATATTTTCATGTTCTGTTTTATATGATTCACTCAATATTTCAATGTTTCCAACATTCAGACAATATTTCCATGTTCTGTTTGCAGCATGATCCAGTCAATGATTCAATATTGTCCTGTTCTGTTTTATATGATTCACTCAATATTTCCATGTGCTGTTTTGTATCCAATATTTCTTTGTAGCATGTCATACTACGTCGTTTTGAAAGGGAGGAAGCAAGGAGTGTACACAACTTGGGCTGAATGTTACATGCAAGTGAATGGGTATAAAGGCGCTTGTTATTTCAAGTGCCATGATTATGAGGAGGCTAGGGGTTACTTCCAATCGAGTGATAGGGATCGACGAACTGGTCCTAAGGGAGAAGATGTAGTTAATGGCCACCCAACGGCCATTATTGCTATGTTGGATTTTCTTACGTTACTTGTTTCACTTTTGGTTTGGACCTATATTATGTAGGTCAAGTGTGTTATGTAGAACAAAGTAAATTTTGTAATTGGGGCCAAACCTGCTGCCTCATAAAGCTACTCGTGCATGTAATGACAATGTTTATGTTATCTTTGTTTGCAGGGGTTGTCTTCGAATGAAATATGAAGGTGGAACCGATATTAGAAGCTAAAGTTGACGGCCTCCCCTGTATAATTGGTGATGGATGGAGGTAGCCAACTTTTAGCTAAGTTTTAGACAATGATGAGGAGGGTACAACCTTTGAGTCTAAAACAAACGTCCGTCTCGAGAACACAAATGAGGAAGGTGCCCTATGATGATCACCCAAACTTGATGGCCACCCCCACCAATTTGGTGATGGAAGGCGGTAGTCAAGTTTTCAAATTGGCGATGATGAGTGGGATGGTGATTCCTTTGAGCCAATTACTACAATATCATTTTATTGAGTTTGTACTTCATTTGACCAATCCTTTGAGTTTGTAATTCCTTTTCAGTTTCCAGTTTTCAGTTTATACTTCCTTTTCAGTTTCTTCACTTTTCTGGCTTTCTTTGATATATGAAACCTACAGCTACTGGGTACATGATATTTCGAGTTTTCAGTTTTAATCTGCAGTTTTTAGTTTTCAGTTTATACTTTCTTTTCAGTTTTCAATCTGCAGCTACTGGGTACATGATATTTCAATTCCTTTTCAGTTTTCAGTTTATACTTTCTTTTCAAGCTTTTAATCTGCAGTTTTTCATTTCTTCTACATATGTATTTCGAGTATCAGCCGGTATCCGTTTGAGGGGCTATTTCAATATCTCCTGTATTTGGAGTTTCTTGAATGGGCTATGATGAAACACAAAATGTGGGCTATGTTGTTGTATCTGCTGTATTTGGCAATTCTTTTTATGGAGTTTTTCACATGATAGTATATGTTCAATGCCAACTATGTCTGCTGTATTTGGCAATTCTTTCTATGCCAAGTTTGTCTGCTGTATTTGGCAATTCTTTCAACCAACAGTTGCAAGAAAAAGTGGTTTTGAAATCCACTTTCACGCCACCTCGGGCTATCCAAACAGCCCCTTAGTATCATTTTTTCAGAGCCAATAACTTGGTTTAACTTGGAAATTGAATGGTTGCCTTACTTATATTTGATGAATCCTATAGCCAAGCTCTGAGCCCATTTCTCTTTTTCATATTGCTGCCTTTGTATGCAAAGTTTTTCACTTTCGAGTATCAATTTGTTGTGCTTTTTTGGCCTTTCTTAAGTTGGTTCAATTTATTACGGTTGGGAACTCTTTTTACCAAACATTGAGCTATATTCTACTACCAATTGGGCTATGATGAGATTGTGAGGAAACTTGCTTGTCCATGTTCTGATACAAGCTCGGATACATGTTCAGTTTCTGTTCTTATATTTCATGAACTCTTTTCAACCATATTGTGAGGAAACCTGCTTGGCCATGTTTTCATCAGTGTATGTACTTTGTAACCTGCTTGTCCATGTTTTCAACTGTGGGCTATGTTGCTGTATACCTGCTTGTATATGGCTCCTTGTGTATCAATGTAATTTGGTATCAATGTATTGTGAGGACAAAAACCAAGCTCTGAGCCCATTTCTCTTTTTTGTGTATGGCTGCTTGTGTATCAATGTATTTCACATGCATGTGTATCAATGTATTGATGAATCCTATAGCCAAGCTCTGAGCCCATTTCTCTATTTTTGGTATGGCTGCTTGTGTATCAATGTATTTTGGAGGTATTTTCTTGGTGGTATAGCGGCTTGTGTATGGCTGCTTGTGAAATATTCTTCATTTTAATTTGGGGCGGTAATCTTACCAAGGTAGCCATATCTCCACCCATATTCCACTTTCAAGTGGCATCCAAACATTGAAAGTCAAATATTTCTTCCCCATCTACACTTTCAAGTGGCATCCAAACACAACACATTGAAACTCCCCCACTTGCGGGGGGACAAAAACCATGTTTCCAAACACATTTTGGAAACTCAAAGTACTTGCAAGTGCTATGAATTACATCATATGGAAAGTGCAACTTTCACACTTTCGGAGAGCTACCACGAACCAAACAGGCCCTTAATGGAGCCCATATATTTGTCGACAAAAGTTTAGTCATTTGTTTTATATATGCTTGAACACTTGGTCGAGAGTGTATTAAATCATAGGCGGAACAATGCACATATGGGTTGTACGTCAAAAAAAATTTCTTTTTTTTTTATTTAAAATTTTGACTTACTTTCCACTTGGACTATCCATATTAAGGATGTACCCAACAGTTTTGTAAAAATGTAAGAGTCCTCCCACTTTGAACGAAAACCGTCCAGAACGGACGGTCAACAACTTTGACCCAAAAAAATTGACGAAAATATCCCTTCCCTAATTTCTTTTTCATCTTCCTTCAACCCCCTCCTTTCCCGCCGCCACTGCAACCCCCCCCCCTCCGCAGCCACTGCCCCACCCCCCGGCTGCTGCCCCCCCCTCCCGTAACAACAGCAGTAGCCGCCGCCGCGGCACGCCGCTCCCCCCCATCGCTCGCCCCGCTGCTACGCGCTGCACGCAGCAGTAGCCACTGCTGCTCCTTCCCGCCGCCGCACGCAGCGGTGGCGTGGAGGGGGAGGGGGGCGAGTAGCGACGTCGGCGGCAGCCTGTTCGGGGAGGAGGAAGAAGGGGGAGGGGGGGGGGTTGAGAGAAGAGAAAGAAGAAATTATAGGAGGGGTATTTTCGTCAAATTTTTTAGGTCAAAGCTGTTGACCGTCCGTTCTGGACGATTTTCGGCCCAATTGGGAGGGACTCTTACATTTTTGCAAAACTGTAGGGTGCACCCTTAATATGGGTAATCCAAGTGGGAGGTAAGTCAAAATTTCTCTTCTTTTTTTTTCCATATGTTTTTTATTTTTTCTATATCAGTCAGCTTGCCCTAGGACATACAATAATGTTCTCCAATGGTTCTCCATTTCTATCATATGTATCACATAGTAAAAGGACCAATTTAATAGTTCGGGACCCAATAATAATTGTCATGAGAGATAAAAAAATTTCTATTCGAGTTTCTACATGTAGAACCCCTCCTATAAAGTTTTCATCATACATCGTTACCATCTATGATAGAAATGGTGAAAAAAATTACCATTGGGAGAAATTTTTTCTAAAATAGATTTCTTTCATAGAAATAGGGAAGATAGAAACCCCCATTGGAGATTCAAGATGTAACCGGTCCGGTCCGGGCCGGCCCACGGTCCAAGGGCGGCGGGCCTGACCGGGTTCGGGCCGGTCCAGGACCGGCCCACGTAATTTTTCGGTCCGGGCTAAGCCCGGCCCGGTTTGTTGGCACGCAGCCCAGCCCGGCCCATTGAACCGGGGGTATTGGGGTCGGGCCGGTTCGGGCCGGTTCAGGCCGGGTTGACCGGACCGGCCCGAATTTTTGGGTTTTTTTTTTTTTTTTTTTACAGTTTTTTGTTTAATTTTGTTTTTTAATATTTTTTTTTTGTATTTTAATTTTAAAATTTTTTAACTTAAATGTTTATAAAAAAAATATTTATAAAATGTTTATACAAAATATGTTTAAAAAATATTTATAAAATGTTTATAATTTTATGTTTATACAATTGTTTATAAAATGTTTATACAAAATATGATAAAATGTTTATAAAATATTTTCTTTTTAATAAAAATGTTTATAAAATGTTTTTACAAAATATGTATTTTCTTTTTAAAACCATTTTAAAAACCATGTAAAAGTAATCATTTTCTTTTGTATTTTAATTTTTAAAATTTGTAACTTAAATGTTTATAAAATATTTATACAAAATATTTATAAAAGTAATGTTTATACAAATATATACAAATGTTTATACCAATATTACAAATGTTTATAAAAATTTATAAAAATTATAAAAAAACATTTCTCCCTCTTCCTTTATCCGGGCTTGGGACCGGCAAATGCTTGTTTGGCATAGGCGGAGTTAAAAAATGTTTTTTTTTTAAAGTAAAAAATAGTTTTTGAAAGTATAAGTTAAAAAATTTGAATAATATAAGTTAAATTAAAAAATTTGAATAGTATAAGTAAAAAAAAATAGTTTTTGAAAGTATAAGTTAAAATTTAAAATTGAAATGTATAAGTTTAAATGTACATACCTGATACCTTGCACCGTAGCCTCATTGTTGTTCGCCTTCATGCAATGAAAGCGATTCCAAATCCAGCTCGTGGATGTCATGATCTTCTCCATCTTTCTGGTTTTGTGTTCTTTTATCGGCAGCCAACCAATCTTGTACGCACACGATCGCTTCCAAAATGTCGGGCTTCAAGCGGCTCCTCCTATCGCTCAACATCCTCGAACTTGCACTAAAACAGGACTCCGATGCTACCGTCGACACCGGAACCATCAGTAGATCACGTGCTATGTTAGAAAGCACAAAAAATCTCTTGTCGTGTCTCTTCCACCATTCTAGAACGGCGAAGTGATCTGGAGTCTCATCTTCGTCTTGATAAGAGTTAAGGTAAGCAGACAACTCTTGAGTAGGTTGGGAAGATTGCTTTTGTTTCTTCCTTTGTAGTATGCGACCGGCTGCTGATAGCTTAGACGCCAAGCCGGAGCTACTACTAGCCCCCCCTGAGTTGGTCGGGTCGACGTTGCTCCTTCTTCGTACAGTATAACTAACCTGTCCAATGCCACTTTAACTTCTGCCTTCATGTCAGTAACGTCTATACCCATATATTCTCCATATCCTTCTAATAAAACCTCTACGCCATCCAATTTGATTGTAGGATCAAATATGGAAGCCAAACAATATAAAAGAGGTACTTCACCCCAATATTTCCTGAATTTGGCTTCCATATTTCTCACCGCAATTTCAAAATTTGGATAATCTCTATATTTAGAAAATAAATAAGACATGTTACAAAGTTCACGTAAAGCTAAGCAAGATGTGGGATAATAAACACCAGAAAGAGTTAATGTAGCATTGTAAAAAACTTCTAAAAATTCACAAACACTTTCAGCTGCTAACCAATCATCATCAGTAACCTGATAGTCAAAGGTGACATCCGAAGTACAATAATATGAAATAGCACTCTTAAATGGAATTGCAGATTTCAACATCAAGTAGGTGGAGTTCCACCTAGTTGGTATATCCTTCACAAATCTTCTAAAAGTCATACCAAAATGTGCGCAAGCGCATGCAAAACTTTGTTGTCTACTTGGAGACGAGTTTAGGTGGAGCAAGCATTGTCGCAGAGTGTCTAAATGGGGTTCAAAAAATTTTAAACATTCTTTAACAACTAAGTTAATTATATGGCAAGCACACCTAACATGCATAAGTCTACCTTCTAAAATAGGCTTAAAAATTACTGACAAAGAAGACATAGCAGCATTGTTGTTTGATGCATTGTCCAAAGAGACAGAAAATTTTTTTGCGTGAATATCATATTCACGCACGTGTCTTGAAATCTCACTTGAAATTACAGCTCCCGTGTGAGGACATTCTATAAGTTTAAGAGAGATGATGCGTTTTTGCAACATCCATTGTGCATCTACATAGTGTGCAGTAATACAAATATAAGCATAACTCCATTTAGTAGTCCAAATATCAGAAGTAATAGCCAACTTACTAATATTTTGAAATTCCGCTTTCAGAGCGGCTTTCTGCTCGTTGAAGAGACGAATTGCCTCCTTTCGAGTTTGTTGCCTACTCACTTTAGTAAAGGAGGGGTTTAGAGAAAGTGATACATAATCTCGTAAAGAATCGCTTTCACCCGTCGTGAAAGGAAGCTCGTCACGAATAATATGTTTAGTTAACTCGGTTTTATGCCGAGCAGCTGAGTAAGTAAAGTTACCAATTGAAGAACCGGTGGCGCCGAAACTTATTTGGGTTTGGGACGCTTGAAGTGTGTCCTTCCCGTAGCAAGTGTCGTAGTGTCTGGATATGGTCCCGGTGCCACCGCCCTTCTTCCATGCGTACTGGTTGCAACATTTCTTGCATTGCGCCTTGTACGGTTTCGGTTCCCCCTTGGCATCTAAAACCAAAGAACCATCAGGATTAGTTTCAAAAATTAAAGTAAAATAATCCCAATACTTAAACCTCTTTTTCTTTTCAGGACGTTGGGTTGTACTAGCGACTTCCGGAGGAGATTGTTGGCACCCCTCCGGAATCGGATGAGTCGCAACTTGCTCAGGTGGAATTTCAGTACCGTCAAAAAAAGAACTAAAATAGTGGTATGTCTGTCCAGCAAGATCAGGTGGGTTTGAACCTTCACCAGCCATATATAAAATAAAATAAAGTAAACTACGTTAGAAGAAAGTAAGAGATTGAGAGGAAGATCGGGAAGCCGTAGAGCCGGAATGGAGTTGGGAGCGAGATCGGGAAGCCGTAGAGCACCGGGGAGGGAAAGTCGTAGAACACCAGAGCACCGTAGAGAGATGTAGAGAATTTGTGAGGAATGAGTTGTGTATGAAAAATAGAATTTTTGGGCTATTTATAGGAATTTTTTGGGGTTATTTTGGTAATTTTAGGCCAAAAAGACCAAAATACCCCTCCCAACGTTTTAATAACGGCTATATGGGAGGGGTATTTTGGTAAAAGAACCCCCCCCCCCCCCTCCCAACGGTCAAAAGTTAAAAAAAAAAAAAAAAAAAAAAAAAACAAATCAAATTACAACGGTCGGCTCAGGCTGGACCGGTCCCAGCGGGCCGGGCCGGGCCGGTCCAACAGGGCCGGGCCGGTTTAATTCAAAAAAAAAAAAAAAAAAAAAATTACCGGTCCGGGCCGGGCCGGGCTCGGGCTGTGGGGGGGGGGGGCCCGACCCGAACCGAGTACAGATGGGGGGCCGGGCCGGTTCGGGCCCACGGCAGGCCGGTCCGGGCTTACAGGGGGGCGGGCCGGTCCGGTCCACGGGCGGGCCCGGGCCGAACCGGCCCAGTGAACAACTCGAGTTCCACCACTAGTAAACTCCTAAAGAATATGACGTGATACGTTCAACCTTTTTTTTTAGACTTGAAATGAGCCGTATAAACAACATGCATATAATTACATAATTAAAAGAATACTAATTAATTCATAAACCTTAGTAAATATAAATCCTAAAATTTTGCTATTATCTCACTACCTGATATTATATAACTAAACATATATTCATATTTCCAAAAACCTAGGTATACAAATCCTAATTAAATATATTAAAATCATATTAAAAATTATTTTAATATTGTCTACCTAAACATACATTCAGTCATAAAAACATATGTATAGCAAATTTTAATTTTAATTATATTCAAATAATATTTTTTTTATATAATTTAAATGCCTAACGAATCTTTTAACAAGATAAGAGGAATATATGTTGTGCAGCGAGATCGGTTGGTTAAGTGGCACTGGCTAGAAAGACATAAGAGCTGAATAGATGATATTTGAATTCACTTGCAAGTGAGCATAAAAAAAATATTTTTTAAAAAATATGATTGCTCATCTCTAGATTTTTTTTTGAGATGTCCAACGTAACGTACGGAACTTTGTACAAACTGCGTTGCATGTCAGTTGGACTAACTGTCCACGCCTCCCCCATAGTTCGATCTCAAGACTACCTCTTCTCACTAACTACAAGAGCCAGATGAGTTCGGTTGCTCACCCCTGGGTTGGTGGTATATGGAGATTGAAACAAAATAAAAGAGAACCGTGTTCACGGATGGATGGGGACCAAAAGCTAATGTGGGCCCATCAAATACTTGGACATTAGTTTGGGCCAAGGCCCACGAACAAGTTGATGGGTTGAGAGTGGCTTGTCCTCCAATTAGAATCAATTGAAATGGGCACATGCAGCAATTATTTACTCTCTACAATTAAATTAATACACCTACCCAAATAAATGTGGTCAAAATAATGATCATATTAAAACTATTGTGCTAATGTTTTCAAAGTTTTGGTCTATTATATTTGTGTGCTACACCACCCCCAAAAATAATTTTGTTCTTCTATTCTTATTTGACTCAATTGCAACTTGATACCCTCAACTATTTCAGTTTTTTAATTTGATATTCTAAACTTTGATATGCATCAACTGAAATTCTTCTTATTAAATTAAAAAATTAAAACAGTATATATATATATATATATATATATATATATATATATATATATATATATATATATATATATATATATATACTCACTCTCCGAACGGTGTTAACCAAACTATAAAATGACAAAAATACCCTTTCCAAACTTGACCCTCTCTCTGGCAGCCCCCACTTTTTCTCAGGCCGACAATCGGAGGGGGGGGGGGGGGGGGGGGGGGGGGGGGGGGGGGGGGGTGCGCTACACAGCCGCGAGCACCGCTAGCAGGGGCCACCGGCAGGGAGCGCGTCGAGTGTGGGGGCTACACAGCCGCGAGCAGCAGCAGTTGCCGACAAGGTGCGAGCTTGGGAGGGCGGCGCCCAGCGGAGGCCTGCGCGTTGGGTGTGATGCGCGACGGGATGACAGGTGTGGGTGGGCAGTAGTAGGGTTTAGGGGGGGTGGGGTGAGGGTTGTTTAGTTATTATTATTATTATTAAACGTTGAAACTAACGGTTAAGGTGACGGAGGGTACCAAGTTGAAAATGTTAGTTGATAGAGGGTATTAAGTTAGCATCTATCAAAGTTTAGGATATTAAATTAAACATTTAAAATAGTTGAGAGTATCAAATTGTAGTTTATATATATATATATATATATATATATATATATATATAACTCTCATCATAATTGGAAGAAATAATCTACTTTCTGGTAGGATTGAATCCACCCAGCCAAGATGCGCTAAATCTCCACCTGCTAATCCGAGCCGGGTCGAGCCTTCGAGCATGAAGAAATCTGGCCCGTCTAGGTTGGGTGAGCAAGCCAGTCCCGGGTATGGAGTATGGAAACCTAGCCCAATCCGGTTGAGAAGTGGGCTGGGCTAGTCCCGGGTTTGATCGGACGAGTCCCAGGCTGGTTTGCGGGCCGTCCGGCCCACTTAGCACGTTGATCTATACTATTGATGCAACTATGATGGAATTTCTTCCTACCACGATACTGAATTTTTAAGTATTTCCTAGTAATTGCGAAATGGAGGGTTTTGTTACGAATTCATCATATATCCATGCTCGTTTTGCGTGATTCTTAATTTCAGAGCAGCTGCAGTACATGGCACAAACACTTACTGTGGTGCACACTCACGCACCATGTCTTCATACGTTTAAGACATGAATTGTCCCAAGCATACTGACCTTGCTGCATTAATGCAGGGAGGAATCACCAGAGTGCTTATTGGGTGGGAAAATAATGTTCATTCATGGACAGTCTGCCTCTTCACACCCTTTCTTTGTACTGCAGCGTCTTTTGTTCTTGTCAGCATTGAAGCACTAATGCTACAAGGATTTAATAATAAAACCCCTGTGCAAATCCATCATTACCAGTCGGGGTTTGTTCTTATAAATAAGGTGAGCCACACACACACCTACCACTAATTATAGTTCCATATTTCCGAAAACCGTTTCTCAAGCAATACCTCATCAATGCAGGGGCCTCTCATGTGACTTCATCTACACATCAACTCCAACCCTTGAGGTTTTAACTCAACAATGCTTTTAATTTCATTTAACAATTGTCCATTTCCATATCATAATCATAATATAAAGCGAATCCTATTAACAATCATTGGAGTTCCTACAGAAATAATGCTTTGATGACATCCACCAGTAAAGCTTCGGAATAAAATCAGACCAACTTCTGTTAAGATGCTGCCAAAAGGGTTTTCTTCTCCATTTTGTCAAAACCTCAACCTTTGGAACTTGCATCAGCAAAGCATACATGGGCAGCAAAGCATACATGGCAGAAGTATCAAATTCTCAAACCTGTTTGTTGTACATTGTCCTCAATGCTTTGGAATAACATATCATAGGCACTCTCTCTCATAAATGTGAGGGCATCTTGTGACTTTACAAACTGAACATCATACTGCAAAATGTAACCTATTTGTTGTCTAGTTGCAGTAGATGTTTTCCTGATGTCTTTGGAATCGAGACACCCCAAAACAAAATACTGAAGGAGAAGAGAGGATGGCAATGTCAGTTGGGGATGCATTACAAATATATGAACATCCAAATAAGGTTTAGAGCAATACTTTTTTCATGTTAATAAACATAAGCATATTTCTAGGGAAATTTTTTGAAAAATGATTTCTCAGTCTCCACCACCACCAATATGTAGGCCAAGAACCAAGACCCAACAAGCAGTTACTCCAACTAAGTTACAGTGGTGGAAATAACAGTTTCAATGAGTATCAACTACTGCTATAAGTAATCTTCTGAAAGTTCACTGAGGCCTCTGGTTTTTTTGGCTTTGTTTTCATGGATTTTCTGGAAGACCTAATAAAATTGTTCAGGAGTGAATCAAGATGTATACATTTTCAAATATCTAAGTCTAGTGTGAACCAGTGTGCCATTCTCAATTTGGGATTTTCAAATGTTAGATTCACAAAGAAGAACAATTTTCATGCATTTCTAAACCTAATTTGGCTAACTTAATACTGAGTAAAAGTCAGGAAAAGAGGCCTAAACACCATCCTTCCCTTCAAATATCCTTTATAAGTGTCCTGATAGTAAGACAACATGTATTCATCTAGCACAAGAACATCAAAAGCAAAGGAGCTAAAAGCCAAAAAATCATATCAATAAGAACTTCCACTAATCTTTCATCTTCAAAACTAGTATAACTTAACAGTAGTATTCAACAACAGTGAAAACATAAAAATAAAACATAAACATAACAGGAAGGCTCTAAATCAAATATTTCCAAAAATACCTTGGTTTTATTTGGCAAGCTTCATCCGAATACAACCCGAATAAGTAATCGAGACATTCCAGACCAAGAAGATTTCAAGAAATACATGCAGCGTTCTGCAATTACTTAGGATTTCGATTTACAACTTCAGTCATGTTTCAACAGTAATAGCCATGACTGGAACAACCAAATAACACCAAGAAGAGAGCAATTCCTTCCAAAAGAATGTGTAATGTAATGAACAAAATAACTCCGTGTTCCAAACCTAATCACATGAAATTCAAATGCTGCCCATGGAGCAATGCGACGGCCATGAATTGATGCTGTACATATCAAACACTTGAAGAAGATGGTCCATAGCTTTGCTCCTTAATCCAATATTGTTCTGTACTCTAGAGGTGGCCAGGCCGGTCAAGCCACGTACTCGTTCTCAAGGACCGGTTGTGTCCGAGTCCCTGATGCCACCGGCGCCATAGTCGTCCCGACTCGAGCCATCTGCAACGACTCCCCCGCTTCTGCCCTCCTCTCCATCTCGGCCACCTTCTTTTTCTTGCCATACCGCCACAGGCAAGCAACAAGCAACGCCAAAAGGACCAAACCTATAAAGCCACCCACCACAGCAGCCACAATCTTCCATACGTTCGTCTTGTGGCCCTTAGTACCACCGCCTGGGCTAGGACCGGGACTCACCCCTGGTTCTGGAGCCGGAGCGGGAGCGAGCCCGGTAGAATTTACCACAATGGAGAAATGCCCTTGCCTATACGTTGAACAAACATTGGTCGAAACCAATTCTCTGAACTGCGGCAAGCCATCCAAATCGAACCAGACACACTTGGCAGTAAACCCAGCCGGAACCTCCCTTACATCCGCAAATTTGATCGAGATTGGCAAGTTCGAGGCCACGACGTCGAGCTCGCTCAAGTTGGTTCCTGAGAGATTTGCAGCATTGTAAGCGAGGAGGCCAAGAACAGGGGTGAGATAGGTGTAGCCAGGCAAAGGGTAATAGATGGACGACCAATTTCCCAAGTTATGGTAGACGAAGACTAGCCTCTCGACGTACGGCTGGACGATGACTCCGGTAGGGATTTTAAACTCCTTGTAGCTGGCCACCCCTCTAGTCCTCAGGCTCCCGCTCCTCAGCCTCAAGGCGGCGATCTTGACGCCGGTGAGGTTGGAAGGGGCGACACCGTCATATATGGTTCCGGTGCGGGGGCGGACGAAGGCCCGGTATGCGTAGTTTTGTAGGAGTGAGTCCAATTGTCTAGAAGGGGTTGTGGGCTGCGCCGATACAAGTCCAATGGCAGCAGCAGCAACAAAAACAAGTGCTATTCCAAGAATTCGGCAAATGGGTTCCATTGATGCTTAGCTAGCTACAAGAAACACTACCAAAGAGTCAAACTTTTTTAGGGTTTCTTGATTCAAGATCTCTTCCCAAATGTTCTTGAGCACTACTACTACTACTACAAGAACATGCACTTCAACTTCATCACATTCATCATGTATACTTTTTTTTTCCAGGTACATTCAGCAGTATAAACTAAGCTTAAAAAAACCGAAATTTCTCAAAAATACCTGGAAAAAACACCGAAAGATCACAACTTTGCTCGAAATCTTCACCAATGCCAGTGTTCTCACAGCACAAACTCCTGAAACCCCTCTATATAAACTCCTTTTTTTTTCCAGCATTCAATGCGCAAAATCTTTCCAAATGAAGCAATGGAGAAACCCTAGAGAAATAATTTCGGAAACAATTTACCAAATTGAGGCCTAATCTCGCAATAATCGCATGGACAGCCGAGATCTTGCGATGAGAATTTGGGGATTGAAAAAAAAAAAAGCCCTAATATTTCTTCATGTTCTCTCTATATATGGTGGTAAATAAAAAAAATCATGAGGAGATACTTGAAGAATAAAAGCCGCTGATAAAACCCGCTGGCAATTTGGGAACGACGAAAATACCCCTCTGTGTTTTTTATTTTTTATTTTTGCTTTAACGACTGTCAACTTTTTTTGCTGTGAGGAATTTTTCTTTTTAGTCCTCTTTCCTAACGTTCTTATTCCATTTGGGACCTTTTAGTATGGATTCTTTTCAATAATTCAGAGATTATAAGGGCTTTATGTGAAAATATAATGACAACTGTCACAAACCTCAGTCAACTTCACGGTGGTCTTCGACTGTACTTTTTTTTTTATTTAGATTCTGTAAAATTTTGTTTGCATACAATAATATTAGGGTTATTTAATATTAGGGTCTCATATAATATTATAATATTAGGGTTTGAATTTTTAAATTGTATGACATTAGAATTTGTGTCTCATTTTTAAGTGTTCACGTTATCAATTTTGAGCCATATGAAAATTCAAACTATAATATCGGACAATATGGTGACCCAAATACTTATAATACATATTATATGAGGCTCTATTACTAAACAACTCATGATATTAAGCTCTCAGAAAATGAAAGTTAAATATAGAGCTCCTTACACTAGTTTATTTGAATCCCAAAATGAGATGATACGTTTGAAAAGAATGTAAATCACAAATAAAATAATTTAATGTTCTTCTTGTGTCTACCACCAAATGAAGTCGTGTATGAAATGCAACTGCAATTCAAACTAATACTATTTGTTAGTTGTTTCTATTTAACTAATATATATTTGTAACTTTTGACCGGATACTATAGATTATTTGTAAGCTTTTAACATCCTACAATCTCATTTAATGTGTGATTTAAAATCTTCCTTCTCCATTCCAACATGTCATGGATTTTTCTCCTTTTCCATGTTAAACTTGGAACAACAAATCTTAGTATTCAGAAAATTGAATTCTAGTAAAATTTAAAGATTTCCAAAGTTGGGTCAACTTTCAGGCCAACATTTATCAAGTGAATATGAATTTTGAAGATCTGAAAGAATATTTCATTTGCTTAAAAATAAAAAATAAACATGCAAAATGCAAAAAAGTTGTCAAAGAAAACCCTAATAAATAGATAGCATTTATGTACCTACTAGCACATTGAGAAGCATAGATCATTTATGACATTTATGAATTTCTAGTGTCTAGATTGTTGCCATTGTGGGGGACTGACTGAATTGGCAGTGACCCCATATGCAACGGATATAATTACATTCCAACAATGGCGTCCTCTGAAGATTAAATTTAGTTAAATACCATTTTAATAAAACATAATTAATAGAAATAGAACTTCTAAAAACTTGTGGGGGAAACTTTTGCAGAGGGTTTGAGTGGAAAAGTATGAAAACTGGAGCCAACAACAGTGACACCCAGCTCATAGTGTTGGTTGAATGTATACATTATTAAAATTAGTAAAAGCACGTACTTTGCACGTATAGTACGTATAATAAGAATAATATTCAATTACAATCAAATATTTCTTCTAACTCATAAGATTAAGGTGAGAGATATTTTCTTGTTTGGTTGAGTTCGGTTCCCCATGTTGAATATATATAACAAATTTATTTTTTTTAACAATTTTTTACATTATTTTTTTTTTAAAAATAAAATGGATCATGATATAATTACGACTTACACGGCTCACTTTTGAGTCAATTTAAAGTCTCATTATAAGTAGAAGATATGATTCATGCATTCTAAAGTGCTATTTGGTTGCCCCTAATCCAACTACATGCATGGGTGGACCCATGTGAAGGGCATGGGTCGACCCAAAAGAAAATTTTGATTTTTTTTCATATATATATATATTTTTTTGTAAATTTTGTGAGTCAAGCTATACTTAGCCCATCCTAATCCACTCTAGCCCACCCAAACTCAGGTTCCTGGTTTCGTCCTTGACTATATGCATCCAAATATGACTATTATTTCAGCTTACATAAGGTTGGATTTAGCCTTTGGACTAAATGAAAAATGAGTTTAATGACACTATACATCGGAGCTAGCCATTTCACTTCATGGAGACGAAAATTCTATAACATAAAGTTGGATATAGCCTTCTACTTTTTCTTGGACCGGAGGACAAATTTAAAAAATAAATAGAATATTGCTAGCTAGAAATTTAAGAAAGGATAAAAATTAATAAAGACTATAAATTTAACGAAAGAAATACTAATTTAAGGAACACACAAGAATAATTAAATAAAAATTTGTGTAAAAAATTCGTAGGGGAGATTGATCTTGCATATGTAGCTCCGCTCATGTGACACTATATCTATTCTATATATAATATCAAAAGTTAAGACTTCATCTTGGAAGTTTTTGTTTCAAAAATGTTCTTAACTATGTTTACTAATTGAAAATTATTTATTAAATTCAACATGGATATTTAGTAATTATGTATAGAAAAGAAAAGAAAAAAACTAAGGGAGTTGTTATTTGTTCTCCTCAAGTAGTAAAATTTTAAGGTAATGTTTGCTCTTTCCAATTACTATAAAATACGTGTTACGAACGTACATATATAATTCTAGTTGATTTTAATTGCTATATATTTAGGATTAGTTTGGTTCAAGATATGAAATGACACATTTGCTGTTTCAAATAATGAATAGTACCTTTTAGCCATTTTTTATGACAAAAACCACAATTGCTTAGAAATATACAAATATTCTCATGTTGTTTTGGCCAAAATTAATGTGAAAACATCAAATGCACAATTTCAGTAGTGATGCAAAGTGACAAAATTATAACTCCTCACGAGCATCGAAAGCTTATTTATTACAAGATTATGAGCTCTATCTTACACTATATAATGAGGTTTCAAAATGGCTCAAAGGATCACCAACTCTTGGTCAATTAAGAATTCGACATCACCTTGAAGATTTTAACTTTTCGAGTATCAAGTTCACATTCAACCTAAGCATGAAGCTGGTCTTCCGTCATCTAACTATAGACTGGACAAGTTTTATCAATATTCATAACTCTCTGATTTTGGAGTTTGTTTGGTTAGATGTAAAGAGCACAATCTCCAATCTTCACTAATCACTACACTCATGCGAACCATTGATGAGCTAGTCGAGCATTTTTATTTTCGAGTATTTGGTTCCCGGAAGATGGAGACCAAATATCCCCGATGTAGATGTCAAAAAAGAGAGATCAACATATGTTGCAACTTTTGTACCAATTATAATGTTTTGTTGGCTGTAAATGGAACCATTAACGCAACAAAAGCTACACTACATACACCAATTTTTTACGGAAATTTTCACCTTAAGCATAGGAGTTATAGAAAATTATATTCAAAGCACAATTTTTTGAAAAATTGCATATTAAGCACAAGAACGTGCTTCCAAAGTACTTTCTACATTTAAAAGACAACGTCGTTAGCTCCGTTAAAGCCAAAAAAAGAAAAAAAAGAAAAAGAGAACGTCCTTCCGAATGGCGTTTCTCCCGTGGAAAACGTCCTTCCGAAAGACGTTTTCGTCCGACGTGTCTGTCCCGTTTTTTTTCCACGTGTCTTGCTGCTTTGACTGCAGGGAGCGGAGAACTTTTGGTTGGGTGGAGATGAACGTTAGCTATGAATGTTAGCTATCCCATTGCTAACCCCAACTTCAGCGGAATAAAAAAAATAGATTAAAAAAAAACGTCCTTATGAAGCACATTTTTTCAAGAAAAACGTCCTTCCTAAGAACGTTTTTTTTCAAGGAAAAAAATGCCCGAAGGAAGGACGTTTTTCTTTCAGATATATTTCCACCCCCTATGTTTTTTTGATGGTTAACGTCGACCGTTAAAAAAATAATTATTTATTTATTCTACATGCATAATGTTCTTCGAAAGAACGTTTCTATACTTTATTTATAATTTTGTGAAAGTTTATGCTTTATGTATAATTTTTATGATCTGATTGAAAATTTTCGATTTTTTGTAGTATCAAGTAATGCTGCATGAGATAAGCAAACAACCCATAGAGTAAATAGAACATCAAAAAATTTGGTGAAAAAAATGGTGCCATACTCAGGGGCGGATCCAAGTGATCCATGGGGTGGGCTGGAGCCCACCCAATTTTTTTTTATGTACTTTTTTTTACCATGTAAATTTTAGTTTTTAAATTTTTTTTTTTATGGACTAGTCCAACTCTAGTCCCTCCAAATTTTTGGTAGTCCATTCCACCTATAATTTCTGGATCCGCCCCTGGCCATACTAACATTTTTATCGGATTGGAAAAAAATTTAACGAACAAATAGTAAACTGAATTTTTTGGCTACGTACCATATAAGACGCACTTGATCATCACTTGGACGGCCACGATCTCTCCGATGAGGAAAATTCGGACGGGCTGGATCGCGCTGTAAAGTGGCGCAGCACTCAGATTCACGTGACACGTGTCAGTCGATCTTCTACTTGGTTGCGAGCTGGTGGCGCCCAACTCCAGTCCAGTCCAGGCTGGTTCTGTACTGTGCGCCGAACTTTACAAAGATACGCATAAAAGTTCGCATCGGGAGACGTATTTAACGCTGACACACGTGATCTCACGTGACTGCTGGAAGTACAAGGAAAGCTACGACCAAGTGGTCGGCCGGCTGGCAAATGATGAAATTCATCTGCACGCATTTTAAAGGGCACGTGCCGCTAGTTTAGCTGGGGGTACTAATGGGTCGGATCCGGCCCCGTTGATCAACATGCAGATCCACTGTTCCTGAACGCATATGTAAACCAATGAGAAAGAACCCAAAGTGAGATACAAACCTGTAAAGAGAGGGAGATATGTCGTCTCCAAAACTAGTGTTCTAGTTTTGCCTTCTCTTATATGCATATAACTTTTATTATCCATAATTATTTAAATAAAAAATTACGTGTGTTATGCATGCATCTTCTTTTATCTGCAGCTTCACATGAATGGACCCATTTCGGTCTTCTTATTGGTTAGAGTCCAGTGCTAATAACATATTGTGAAAAGGAGAGACGGAGAAATACTGGTAGCCGAATAAACCTTGAAATGTGTGGAATCTTAACGCACAAAATAAATCCTGTCATTTTTAGGGATAAAGTGTCACCGTCACTGTCAGTTTATTTTTCTTTAATAACCTTCTTCAACTACGTCATATACTCGAGATTTTCAAGATATCAGTCAACCTCACATTACTCTGTAATCTGTATCTGACGAATCTTCCAATTTTAAATGCCTATTTGGAATATCCATCACCATAATCACATGCACATGTTTGCAGGTTTGTAACATTAAGCAAAAACTAAAATATCTGGACATTTGAGGCATCAAGGGTGGGTTCTGGTTGGATTCATATAAAATCTAAACCCAACACAAAAGCTCTTTCGGGTTTCAAGTACGTACACGAAACGGGGTCTGGTTTTATGATCGGGACCATGTCATATTATAAAAATTAAAACAAAGAAAACCCTGCAAGCAGTGAGAATCAAACTTGTGCCTCCCAGATTGCACAATCAATAATTTACCAACTGGGTAGCACCACCTATACCCGAACGAGACCCAATTTCTTTTTGGCTTTCATATTGTCCACCAGGATCCAAACCGAAATTCATTCGGGTTTAAATTTATACATCCAACCCTGAGTTTTGAGTCAAAAATTGGGTTTGGTTATTGTCGGTTACCGTTGATAGGCCTAAGGGAGAAGATGAGTCCATTTAATTTAAACAATGCAGGCTAAAACATGCAAGCTTTTTATGCATGTAATATAGTGATACACATTTGCCACCTTACGTCGCGGGATGCCTTCAGTTGGGTTTCATGGTCATTTGGTTCTGGCTGAAAGAATTTGGTTCTGAAAGATCTGTGGCCACATTCACCACTTTTTCTTCTAATATGCAGTTTTTTTTGTTTCTTGGATGATGTCCGCTGTCCTACTTTCCACCATCATCAGCCCCTCCTGACAGAATTGAAAGAAGAATACAATTACTTAAAGGAAAATATTAACAGTCTCCATGCCAGCGCCAACCTTACAAAAAAGGTTTCATCTTCTATTCCATTAAACAAACAGATGGTAACTGCATAAGTGCATATATCACTTCAAAGAGAGAATAACCCTGATAACAATCAGGAATGCAAGAGTGGAAAATTTAAATTCTTCCGAAACATAACAAGTGGCACTGAGTTCTTGACACATTTACATGATTGAATCTAGGAGACAATAAACGATGCCAATTTCAGGTAGTATAGCTTACAGAATTATGTCAGCAGAAAAGACTTAATTAAACTTTACTTCGAGAGATTTCTCTATTGTGCCTCTAATTTGATGAAGGGAAGAAGCAATCGACTCCGAACTTTTGTTAACTGTAGGGTTTTCTGTTTTGCAGCAGTTGTCAGGTGCATTATAAGACTGACTGAGCTGCAAATTGAAATTTTAAATCACAAAAGCATAGATATACAACCTTACTAAACCATCATACATGCATTGAAAATGATGCAAAAGCACAGAAAAGTTTAACAAGAAAAGAAATATATGAAGCACAGTCTATTAATGATGCACAGGATAATACAAAGATTATCAAGCTTGAGACCAAGTTGCCTTTAATGCACTAGGTATAATCCTAGTAACTAACTTAGATTAACAAATCCTCTTTTTCTCTCAATTAAGGCCTGTTCGTTTACAGAAAATGGAATTTCATGAATTGATAGGATCATTGATTTGAGAATCATGAATTTCCACCCCCAACTCTTTGTTCTGTTGATACACTTCTTTGAATTCGAAATACTTCCTTATCTTTGCTTCGCATGGATTGTAAATCCAGTCACGAATCCATTTTAAGAATTAACATCACCTCCAAAATTTAGTGATTGGACAAACTTTTTTTGGACTTGGTACATTACAAATTTTGGAGGTAAATTTGACACGAAGAAAGGACAATACAACCAATAAATTAAATGATTTTCGTTGGGGTGAAGTTCAAAAAAATCCCTCCATAGACGTCTTTCGCAAAATAATAGCTAGTAGAGATTTGCAACAATTAAACCCTCCCGCAATATATATATTTTGATCAAAATTCCCCTCCCGTCTACTAACTGTTAGTTGCTGTTTTTTTTTAAATAATTAAAAAAAAAATAAAAAAAAAATACCCCTCCCTCCCCTCTCCCCACCGGCACTGGCCGCCCACACTCCCCCGGCACCACCACATGCGCCCCCTACTCCACCAAGCGCCACCACCCACGCCCCGACCTCCTCCCCGCACCCCCACCGGTGTTGCGCCGCCGCCGATACGCCACCGTCGTTGCCGAAGAAGGAGGGGGGACTGTCGGAAAGAGAGAGAGGGAGAGAGAGGGGGAAGATGGGGGATGGATTTTTTGTATGGGTATAATCGTCATTTCCCTAATTTAACGTTTGTTAACGACAAAAATCAAATTAGATGTAAACTGAGCCAAAATAAAAATGCGAGTATTTTTTTAAGCTAGAGGCATGTTTTTGCTAAAAGTGTCTATCTAAGGAGGGATTTTTTGCACTTTACCCTAATTATCTTAGTTAATTAGAAGTACAACTTTAACAGATTTTCGTCGTTTAATGATATCTCCCTCTATTCAAATAAGTTGTATTCGGCAGCGGATCACGAAATCGTGGTGATCTTCTCAATATAACTAATGAGGAGTCCGTTTGAAAATCATCTGCCTTGCGCCAGCCCCCCAAACCTGGATCTTCTCGAATGTACCCATGTTTCCTCCTGCGGCCCGCCACTCACAAGCTCGCTACACCGACCATGTGCGATAAGGGCAACAAACACATTTCTTGTTTCAATCGGTCAGGCACCAACCTTCCCTCTTTTCACTAGCTAGCAACAACATGACCATTTTGTTCTGATTGAGGAGTAATAGTGATTTTTTTTTATTTTGAATGCACATGACAAAAAATTTTCTAATTGAGGAGTAATAGTGATTTTTTATTTTGAATGCATAGTTTATCTTTGGATAGAAAATGTAAAGAGTTAATATGTATGATTTCGAATTAATATTTAGGGTAATGCAGAAACTTCAGCACTAAGTGGAAACTTTTTAATTATATAATTCCTAAAATACACTTAATGTTACATTCCTTTTTTCATCGTTAATATTAATTAAACATAATCAGGGAACCGGACGGTTCGTTCGAACCATGACCCGTTTGCATGGTTCAAAGTGATTCACAGCGGTTCAAACACTCAGTTGGTTCAAACATTCTGTTTGGCTGAATATTGGTTTGGTTGGTCAGATCCGACCGATTGTGCACCCCTAAAGAAAAATGAGAAGATCAAATTGTCCAGGTACCCATTAGGATGCATGAATCAAAGTTGGAACCCCTAGAAAGTACGATCAACTTGGATTGATGTGCCGAAAGCAACTACAATCAATTGGAAGCCTCATCATAAATGTAGAATGTCGGTTAGCACTTAGCAGTAAGTATACTGACAGTATAAAGCAAATACAACATACAATCAGCAAGTCATCATCTTTCAAAAGAGAAACAACATGCTACAAAATTTACTCTCACCTGGCCGCCAGTTTGTGTGTCAGGCATGTGCAGCCGGCTCCTAGCATGGTCTTCATATTGCTGAGAAGCATTATCATCCTCAAGGATCGATTTAGCTTTTCTAGCTAAAACTCCCCAAAATCCATACTTCGATTCATTCAGAGTTTTTATAGATGTGTACTCGTATGTCATAGCATCCTGCAATTGGATTCCCAAACTGGTTTCAAAGCAAAAGCTAGCCAAAAATACCAATATAGAAGCTGTTGTAGACCACATCAATTAATAGCCAAAAATTAAGAAAAGAGAAGCAAGAAATGAACTTGGACTTCTTAAAGATTTGCATTGGGCTCCATTTCATTAGGTTGCTTATGCTTGTCAGTATAGAGAAACTAGGCTATGCTTCTAGAAGTTTTTTTTGGGACTGTGTTCTTCTAAAAGATTGACCTTGAATTTCATTTGATAGGCTACTACCCTTGTTCCAGTGTAACTAGAGTCAATTTTGAAGGTCATCAAGGTGAGAGGGAAGACAAAATTTGGTCCAGAAGGGAGGTAGCTTGTCAAGTATGCAAGAGAATTTGCCCACAGAAGATGGATCCTCTAGCTTGCATGCCCTAGTAAGTCTTACAAGTGATAAATTTCTTATATTATTTTATTACTATTCATCTTGAATCACTTAAAAAAGATTTCTTGTTCCCAACAACATTTATACCACCCAACAATAACAAAGTAACAATCTCGTTGCGGCAATGATAATCTAACTCTTGACTGGAAATAGCTAGGTACACCACAACAACACTTATAAATGTAAGACTCTTAAGCCAATTAAGAAAGTTAAATATTAATATTCAACATTCCAACTACTTTTGAAATCGTCACGGCTCCTACATTAGTGACATTCTTGCTGTCAACACAATATCCAGTAACAAAATGGTATAAACGGGTAATTCATTGTACATAGAAATAACTGAGTGGCTTAGCAAGTACATATGTAACTATCTGATAACTATTATCTCAACGCTATCCATATTCCCTTATAGTTTCTATATGGTCCAATGGGCAGGGACGGAACCAACATCCAACGATGAGTTGGACCAAAATCCAAACATGTTTTCTGTAAAAGTTATTGGGTGTTAATATACTAAATATTTTAGAACTTTTCAAAATTATAGTGTAACCAATGAACATTTTCAAAAGTGAGTGGCAACAATACCCTAAGAAAAATATGGGTTGTGTTAACATGTGCCCTAAGACACATAGGGGACGTGTTAATCATTGATAAATGTGCATTTTAAATGGATACTCCCATTAGCATATTTATCAATGCATCTTTCACTTAAAATATGTATTGATAAATGTAAACTACGCATTGATAAATGTGCTGGTAGGAGTACCCATATAAAATGTACATTTATCAATGTGTTAACATGCGTCCTTAGGGCACACGTTAAGAAAACCCAAAATATTAGAAAATTAAGTTTCAGTGCAAGTCTATGACAATTTCAAAAGTGAAGCCATGTTTACATTCCATCCTTGTTTGAGGCTATGTCTGAACTTAGTAATAGATGCGAAAATAATTTATAATCCATTAGATCAAGAAGAAACATAAGGAGATAAGGATAGTGTAAACACAATAGTTATCCATAGATGTGAAGATAATTCATAACCTGGTAACAGAGATGAACCATAAGCATGGCCTTAGATGTCACGTCCCAGATCCAGAATACCGGAGAGCGGGAGAATGATTCAGCCAGCTACGTATTACGGGTAGATGAATACCGTATAATACGATCAATGTTGTCTATAAGACAAGGGGGTGCATACTACATACATGTCTCACTAGGGTTGCTCAACATCTATTGTCTCAATCATTCAAACGAGAAACAGTAATAGAGAACATATAAGATAAAGCAATAAGGCGTCCTAAACGCTCAGTCAAAATGTTATGAAGATCTGGCTTTACAAAACATAGCCAGATAATATAACAAGTTATACACAATCGTTATCAGCTGCAGTCTGACTTAATTACAAACTTACAATTATGTAAAAGCAAGTGCAAGACAGTCCGACTAACATGTCGGTGCCAAGCGGCAAAAGTAAAGTAAGTAGTAAAACGAGCAGGGAAGCAAGGAACCCACTCGTGCCCTCTAGTGGTCATCCTTCTAATATTTACCATCTTGAGAGTGGAAGTAAGCTGAGTCCTCGGGAGCTGGCTCTAAATCTGGCCATGCAAAACCAGAGAGGTTAGACCTCAAATAGTAAGTACCCCAAAGAAAGCACGACATGAAGGATTAAAACCAGTGATAAGAGTTAAGAATATGATAAATAAGTCTCTGATTGCTACTAGAATTCACATAACATCATGACACTTCAAGCCAACTTCCCAACCAAACAAGGACAGAAGTTGACCCGTCATGTCCTGACGTTCCGCTCACCTCAGTAGTTAACAGAGTAGGTACAGTGCACAAACAATTCAATTTAAACGACAATACAACTACTACGGCTCGCAATAAGGGATTCCTCAGTTCTTAATATGTACTAGCAAGACTAGTCTATCCAATAATCAATTGCGCCAATTATGAATTAGACGAGTCCCAGCGGGATGCCCGTCATCAATATACAGAAAAATAAACAGATACCACTCCCTGCCCGTGTGACAGATTTGCAGTATCCGTGGAAACCGGCCGGCATGTCGGAACACTAATTGTCCCAAGATGGCTGCCATGTCAGAACTCGGGAACCCATTTTCTCCATGCAATAGTTATTTTATTTAACTTAGTAGTCCCCACGTTAATTGAAATCTCATGCCGTGGATCATGATCATTCTGAATGAGTACTTCCGTACAGAGTACGATATGCATAACTCTACAACGATGTCAGTGCGGTTAGGTTGTAGGTTTTACATAGCGTAATGCAACAATCAAACCTAGCCACGGAATAATCATGCCTTGACTGTAAGGTACACTGCTGTTTTTGCAGTAAGAAATTATTTACCAGTGCATTAGCACATACTCAATATAGCATGAGATAAAGGAAATCAGTACGTGTCCATATGCCAATGTTCAGGATCGGCTAGTCGATCGCAATGGTTCATGGTTCATACATGAACGTGTCTCATTCAATTCAATAAGACGACTAGCCAGTCTCTTAGTTCCAACTAGGAACGCATGATCAACATTTAGTTAAAATAACAATCAATGTCAATTCGTGACAAGGCATGAAAGATGGCGCTGCCATCGAAATGCGCGAGATGATACAGATGGCGCTGCCAAGAAGATGGCACGACCAAACGAGTAGCGCAACATAAACAGGTGGCGCTGCCAGCGAAATGCGCGAGACAGATGGCGCTGCCATCGAAATGCGCGAGATGAGACAGATGGCGCTGCAAAGAAGATGGCGCAACCAAACGAGTAGCGCAACATAAACAGGTGGCGCTGCCAGCGAAATGCACGAGACAGATGGCGCTGCCATCGAAATGCGTGCGCTGCCATGCCTACCAGCATGTCTTTCGGCCATGAAGTTTTACAAAAACTTCCAATGGCCAAAACTTGGGCTATAGGACTCGAAAGTTGACAAAACAAAGGCCAGAACAGACTAGAATTGAATTCTTTACAACATGGAATAACTTATTTTCGAAAACAACAAAGTTTGATAGATCAAAACCATATAAACCCATAAAATCGAAAAAGACTTGAAACCTAGATCTACACAAAACCATCCATGAAAATCAAAAACCTCAAGACCTAAACATGTAGAGGAAGAGGAGATGAACAAAATGGACTAAAAATAAATGGGGATGCATGAAATATCTCATGGTGTACAAGATGTACTTGCCTCTCTCTAATGGCTAGGGTTTGGTGGAAGAGAAATAAATGGAAGTTATGAGGAAAGAGAGGAAAAGTGGTATAAGTATCAAGGCCAAGTTCATCTCCACCATCCATTTCTCTCCACTCCATCCAAACCATCCACCCCTTTCCATGTTGAACCAAGCCAAGCCAAGTTGGCTCAACATGAACCGAGATGAACCAAGAGCTAAATAAAAGCAGAAAATAAAATACATGAAAATAACTAGCAGATAATTAAAGGAACTAAATGCAGAATAAATGCATGATAAATATTAAATAAATACAGTCAAGTAGTACTGTCACTCCCCGTTCCCGGAATAAGTAAATTTTTGATTTTTCTGTATATGATATCTGGCACATGTATGTTGATTGTATGTATCATGTATTTGTAACTGGCCATGGCATAGAACAGTATCTCGTCGCGGATTAGTGTGCCACCCCTTGTCCTTGTCTGGTTGTAGGCGTAGTTCACTACTTCGATGATAAGATATCTAAACCATATTGTGGTTAGAATTTTATTTAAATAATCTAATTAGTTGTATCATGTAGCATTTAACATGTCATTAGTCATATGGTTTAGAGCATGCTTAAGATTAGGATTTCTTTGAGTCAACCTAACCCCTATATACATTCTCTTCCTCACTCTCTCTCCTCATTCACTCTTTCATTTATTTTCCTCAAACAACTTTTAGGCAAGTACACCTTGCACCAAATAGAGAGATTCTTGCATTTTTCATTCTTGATTTTTTTTTTGATATTATTTGTCTATATTGTTCTTCTCTTCATTCTCTACAAGTTTAGTTCTTGGAGTTTTTTATTTTAATGGCTAGTTTTGTGTAGATCTAAGTTTCTAAAACTAGAATTTATGGATTTTTATGGTTTTGATCTATCAAACTTGGTTGTTTTCGAAAACTAATGGTCCTATGTTGTAGGATATCTCATTCTATCCAATTTTGACCATTGAGAAGTTAAATTTTGACTTGTTTTGAGGAAGTTATGGCCAAAACAATATTTGAACATCTTCTATGTTCATTTGTCCTGGTTCTGGCAGGGACGATGAATAGTGCCACAGGCTTACATAGTGCCGCATGGCTTGCATAGTGTCGCAAGATGAATAGTGTCGCATGAATGAATAGTATCGCATGGCTTGCATAGTGCCGCAGGCTTGCATAGTGCCGTATGGAATGAATAGTGCCGCAAGCTTGCATAGTGCCGCATGGAATGAATAGTACTGCAGGATGAATAGTGCCGCATGGCTTGCATAATGTCGCAGGCTTGCATAGTGCCGCAGGCATGCATAGTGCCGCATGGATGAATAGTGCCACAGGCTTGCATAGTGTCGTATGGATGAATAGTGCCGCAGGCTTGCATAGTGCCGCATAGTGCCTATTTTGGCTGTTTTTTACTGTTTTATGTCCTATTTGGCTGATTTGTGGCCAGAATTTCTCCCAACTCCCAACATGAAAGTTGTAGATCTTTGTCTTGGCTTCAAGAATCTTCACGTCTCACTTTAACCAGAATTCATATGTGACTTTTATGTCACGAGGGGTCCGTGTGACTTCCTGACTTGACCGTGTTCCTGACTTGGTTACCTGTATACGTGCTGGTACATTTTCTAAGTGTGTATTGAGATACAATATTAGTATGCACTGCGGTGCTATTTAATGAGTGCACTGAGGTGTGACTCTACGTGCTAAGTGATCATTCGTGTTATATGTCAATACATGTGTCCCTTCCAGCACAGTCATGGTAATTGGTCAGTAATAGTGTCGTGGTATATTGATTGTTGTTTGATGCATTACACTAAGCATGGATCTAGATTTGAGACTCTTTGAGCCGATGTGGATTCATAATTAGGGTACACGTACTATGGTACGACATATAGGAGGATCACCATGTGACCACGACATGTAATTCCAAGATTAAGATAGGGTTAATCTAAGCAACTTAAATCGGTAGAAGCATTGAGAGGGAACAGAATCTCGAGATCGTACGTCACCAGCCACCCCAGGTCTTGTCTTGACGTGTCGGGTTGGCCGCCACGGATACAGTTTCATCCACCTATAGTGTATGACTATATCTGACTCCTACGTGCTATGTGTTATATGTTTTAGCACGGTGGCCTTACGGAGGACCGTGCATAATCAAAATGCAATGTGTATATATATATATATATAATGGATTGGCTAGCCCTGCTGGGATGCGATACGATTTGAGGATTCCTATATATTGCATTACTGGGATAATCCAGACAAATCATAGAAAGCCGTAGGATTGATTAGCCGCTTGTAAGCCGACTTGTTTGTAATATGTTTTCTTCTGTTAGCAACTGAGGAACATGGACTATCGTGGTGCGTGGTCCAACCCATGTCCTTATTTGGTTGTTGGGTTGGGCTATTGTGCTGCGATAGGCTATGGACCGAAGTCGCGATCAGAAGCCCTTCACCTGCCTATGGTTATAGGATATATCTTATCTCGGCATGATATTGGCACCGTTTGTCCTTGTTTGGTTGTAAGGGTGTCATATTGTCTCGATGATATGATATAAGCCTATAATTCTTGATTCAGGTCTTATTATTACGCTTGGGTTTTATCTCACTCTTTCTTGCTCCCTTGTGGTACTTGCTATTCGGGGCCTGACCCCGCTGGTTTTGTTTGGCCAAATCTCGTAGCAGCGCAAGAGGATCCAGCCTTCTACCCGAACAATGGTGCACACTGTAGAAGCATGGAATTTCACAACCAGAAAGCCCATGCGCCAGACACTACATGCGCCAGAACTCGGACAGAACACTTCACAGCAAAGTCAATAAGTATAGACATTTGAAGAAAGACTTTTTATTTATATACAAAAGTCTATTACATGTCTAGAAAAGGTTGTACAAAGGAGAATTTCTACAAAGAAAAGATCCTAAGTCTACAGCCAGCGGCCACCATGCGCCTCCAGATAGGCGCAGCAGTCACCATGCGCCGCCAGTTAGGCGCAGCAGATACCATGCGCCTCCAACCAGGCGCATCCCACCATCTCTTCAACAGCTCAGTTATGTGCATCCAGCTCAGTTATGTGCATCCCTTCAGCAGCCCAGTTATGTGCCGCTCTTCCAGCCAGGCTCACCTGATAAGTGCTTCGATTAAACAAAGCATTTAACCCTCTGGCTGGAACCAAGGAAGAGAAGAGCACCGCAAGTCTGTGGCCAGGGGAGGCTTCGAAAGAGCCTCCAAAGACCAAGGAAGACCGTAATCGAAATACGGCTAAAGGAGCAGCTTTCAACACAACCAGAGTGGGCGACACCCACTTTGAAGGAAGAAAGAGCCTAGCACCGCCATTCCGATCTACGGCCCTTCCAGAACAACGGAGACGAGGCCCGAGCATCCCCATCTTTGGATGCAACAGGCACCTTCCGCCTGCCTCAGAAGCCCTCGACTCCGTCTTTTGGATGTAACAGTCACCTTCAAGTGCATCAACGACGACATGACGTCTCATCTTCACCCTCGGGAACACTTCGTCAACAGAATGCACCCGAATACCCAAGTTCATGTCGGAAGTACGTGAGGGAACGAGAAGCAAACCTTCCCTCCATGCCACTATTTATAGGCCGGGCAGATCAAACCCACGCGCCAAGTGGATGGCTCTCCGAATTTCGTGCAATGAACTCACATTAAATGGATGAACCGGACGCCTCGACTTCAGCCAAACGACTATTTAAAAGCACTCGAGAAGCGAAACAGCCGCATCATTAAAGACGTGTCGGATGCGCCGGCTGGACAGCGCATCACACCCCTTCAAACACCAAGCGCCTCCCGCAGATGCGCCCTGTACCGAGCGCATCACAGAGGATGCGCCCCCATACGTCCCCATACGCCTAGTGGAACGTCAACCAACGCGCCCACTCAGCTGTCCATCGAATGTCACCAACATTAAATGCTGAACTGACAGAGTTGGCAGCACGCCTCCCCAAGTCTGAACGGTTGACAGCTTTTGCAGAAAACGAAGCGTCGGCAACGTCAGCATCATCATGACTTTACCCCGACGGCTACTGCCACGTGGCCACCCAATCACCCGCATGCGCCTCTGCAGCCATGCGCTTCAGACTGCTCTCTGATCCCAAAAGACAGAAGGAAAGTCGCCTGCATGCGCCTCAAAAGCCATGCGCCCCGAACGGTTTGTAACTCCTAAAGGTTATGAACCGCAGCCTCCTCCTGCGTCCAATCCAAGGCGCAGCTCACCAGATCACTTCCCCCACCAAATCCGAGATCTCCGAGCCATGGGTCGATGACACGTGTCCTTTGACTCAACTCATCCAAGATTTCAGCAACAGAAAAATCTTCTCCTCTGCTACGTGCCGGCTCACAACAGCAATATGAAGAATTCAACCCCTCGAGTAGGGCGCGTCATCCATGCGCCTCCATCAGCAATCTCCACGTGGCGTCCCCACGTACCGGCGCATCCTACATATGCGCGCATGAGCAGCCAACCTGCCCAGTTATAAATAGAGGGATCATTTCCTTCTCATAATAGGGGACAACGCACAGAATCCACAACGAACATACAGAGAATCACCAGAGAGACAGAGACAGACACTCAGCGTCTTCCTCCTCTCGGCAAGCTCCAGCACCCAGAGCAATCTACACCTTCAGAGAACCGATAACCGTCGTCAGCCCGTCAACGGAGTCAACGCATTACCACTCGCTCCATTGGCACTAAGGACCCAGATTAAACAAAAGTGTACTCCTAGGACTACATCTAAGTCCTATATTGTAACACTGTTCTGTTTGTGTTAAAGTTTTCAATCAAACAATTTTAATGGCAAACACACACCAGGAGTATGGGCGCCAGGGACCATGAGTGGGTTTCTTCTTCATCGCTCTGATAACTTATATTTTGTACTTGGCATTTAGCCACCGACACCTGTTTAGCAGGCTGTTCTGGACATTTAGTTTCTCACATAATTGTAATTAAATCAGACTGCAGCTGACTATAGTTATGTACTATTGACTCTCGGTACTAGCTTATCATTTTGTATAGCTAGGCTCATGAATCATTTTGATGAAGCGTCGGAGACGCCTTACTGCTTTGTCTTATATGATCATTATTTACTGCTTCTTGTTTTGATTGATTGAGACATAGATGCTATGTGAGACCATAGGAGACTTGATTGTAGCATGCACCCCCTAGTCTCTTGACAGCCACGATCGCCGTATGACATTTATATACCTCATATGGAGTAGCTGGCCTAGTCCGTCTCAGTATTCCGGTACTGGGCGTGACAAAGTTTTATTGGTGGCCCATGCAGGTCTGATTTTCAGACTTGTGGAGTGTTACTATTATAGGAGTCTCAATCAAAACATGTTCCCCTTGATCTCCTGATTTGTCTTCTCTTGCTCCCACCTTGATTGCTAACTTGATTATCATCCTCGATTCCTTCCCGTCCTGTCTTTTGATACCTTGTATCCTTTCCTTTAGGGGCACATCGTTCTCGGCTATTGGAGGAACCAGCATGGGAGTGAATCCAGTAGAGCAGGGATCAGTTGGAGATCAGCGAGGGGTAGCCCCTCTACCTGGACAGATTCACATCGAGAACGTTACCGAGCATGAGCCAATTGAGCCACAGAGGCCAGAGTTTCCCGTACCTCCAGTGATGCCGGTAGTACCAGTAGCACTAGACGCACCGGCATTGTTGCAGATTATCAGAGGTTTATTGGAGATCCAGGAACACCAGACGGCAGTCCAACAGCAACAACAGACCCAGCAGCAAGAACAAAATGTATTACTGAATCAGGGGTTACAGCTAGCTCTTGAGAGGAGCGTCAGGAATGACTCGGGAGCGTCGGGAAGGTTTTGCCGACTTAACCCGAGGTACTTTGATGGCACGGAGGATGCCATCACGGCGGATGCTTGGCTTCAGGATATTGAGGTCATATTGACAGCAGCAAAGGTTCCAGCCGGAGAGAAGGTTAACCAGGTCAGACTGTTACTTCAGAATCTCGCCCGCGATTGGTGGACATCAGAAGAGGTTGGAATGAGGCGTCTTGTTCCTTGGGATAGCTTCAGTACCAGGTTCAAGGCCAAGTACTTTGGCGTGGTAGCTCGGTATAAGCTTCAGCAGAGATTTATCAGCCTCAAGCAGGCTGGTAGGACGGTAGATGGCTATGCAGCAGAGTTCTGCAGATTGAGTCGGTTTGCTCAGACGATGGTGGCAACAGAGCCAGAGAAGGCTATGAGGTTCCAGCAGGAACTTCACTTAGAGATTATGCAACTGGTCGAGGGCCACGACTACCAGACATTCGATGCAGTATTAATGGCGGCTCGGAGGCACGAGCTTACTATTCAAAGGTTATCAGCAAGGACTGGAGGCCAGAAGAGGTCTCATACGCAGAGTGCGGGAGGAGGAGCAGTGCCTCGGACGTCCGCACCAACGCCTGGCGTCCGTATTCGTGATACAGCTCCGGTCACAACAGTTGTGACGGCACCAGTTCGACAACAACAACTGAGGCACCAACAACGTCAGGAGGCACCAGTAGGTTGCACTTATTGTGGTAAGGGATAGCACACTCGGGAAGTGTGTTGTTCAGCGACTGGGCAGTGCTTGAGGTGTGGAGGTTCAGACCATCATAAAGCTACGTGCACACAGATACAGAGGCCAGGAGGGCCAGCTCAACAGTTTCCGACGTTGTCAGCTCCAGAGGTAGCACCGTATCAAGGTCCAGCACTAGCAGTGAGGCCACTAGCCTAGCACCCATTACTGACGCAAGCTCAGATGTACCGAAGAGCGCAACATCAGGTAGGACCGCATCAGGTTGGACAGCAGAGGCCACAACAGCAGGGCCAGGGAAGGTAGCAGCAGAGAGTCCACCAGGGGCAGAGGCAAATAGAATTTGGAGTATTAGAGCAGAGGTTGGCCGAAGACGGTCAGATTGTGGATAAGTTTTCAGTATTATCCATTATAATTCCTTGAGTTCTATATTCGAAGAGTGAAGGCAACTTTCTCGTCTCACTCATGCTCTCGTATCATGTGATATGTGATATTCATCATGTGTCTTGATTACGATAGTACGTCCTGGGCAGAGAGTCGTTCTTGATTAAGTCATTGATACCGACTTATCTCAAGCGTTGACCATTGTCCACTTTGGAAGTCAACGTAGGACCTCGAGGACGAATTCCTACTCAACTGACACGGGAGGCATATTTTATTCATATGTCTCCGATCACTTTCCTTCTACGGTAGGATTATTGTTTGTGCTTTTACTTGATTGTTCTTTCTTCCGTAATCTGTTCATATGCCATGTGTTGTTTGATGATTGTGCTTGCTATGTGTCCTGAGTGTATTTCGTGATCTGAGAGCGTGCTCGACTAGCCTTATCGAAATTACGAGGACGGAATTTTTCTAAGGAGGGTAGAGATGTCACTCCCCGTTCTCGGAATACGTAAATTTTTGATTTTTCTGTATATGGTATCCGGCACATGTATCTTGATTGTATGTATCATATATTTGTAACTGGCCATGACATGGAACAGTATCTCGTTGCGGATTAGTGTGCCACCCCTTGTCCTTGTCTGGTTGTAGGCGTGGTTCACTACTTCGATGATAAGATATCTAAACCATGTTGTGGTTAGGATTTTATTTAAATAATCTAATTAGTTGTATCATGTAGCATTTAACATGTCATTAGTCATATGGTTTAGAGCATGCTTAAGATTAGGGTTTCTTTGAGTCAACCTAACCCCTATATATATTCTCTTCCTCATTCTCTCCTTATTCACTCTTTCATTTATTTTCTCAAACAACTTTTAGGCAAGTACACCTTGCACCAAATAGAGAAATTCTTGCATTTTTCATTCTTGATTTTTTTTTCCTTTGATATTATTTGTCTATATTGTTCTTCTCTTCATTCTCTACAAGTTTAGTTCTTGGAGTTTTTGATTTTAATGGCTAGTTTTGTGTAGATCTAAGTTTCTAAAACTAGGATTTTATGGATTTTCATGGTTTTGATCTATCAAACTTGGTTGTTTTCAAAAACTAATGGTCCTATGTTGCAGGAAATCTCATTTTACCCAATTTTGACCTTTGAAAAGTTAGATTTCGACTTATTTTGAGGAAGTTATAGCCAAAACAATATTTGGACATCTTATATGTTCATCTGTCCTGGTTCTGGCAGGGACGATGAATAGTGCCGCAGGCTTGCATAGTGCCGCATGGCTTGCGTAGTGCCGCAGGATGAATAGTGCCGCATGGATGAATAGTGATGCATGGCTTGCATAGTGCCGTACGGAATGAATAGTGCAGCAGGCTTGCATAGTGCCGCATGGCTTGCATAGTACCGCATAGTGCCTATTTTGGCTGTTTTTTGTTGTTTTATGCCATATTTGGCTAATTTGTGGCCAGAATTTTTCCCAACTCCCAACATGAAAGTTGTAGATATTTGTCTTGGCTTCAAGAATCTTCATATCTCACTTTAACCAAAATTCATATGTGACTTTTATGTCACGAGGGGTCCTTGTGGCTTCCTAACTTGACCGTATTCCTGACTTGGTTACCTGTATACGTGCTGGTACATTTTCTAAGTGTGTATTGAGATACAATATTAGTATGCACTGCGGTGCTATTTAATGAGTGCACTGAGGTGTGACTCTACGTGCTAAGTGATCATTCGTGTTATATGTCAATACATGTGTACCTTCCAGCACAGTCATGGTAATTGGTCAGTAATAGTGTCGTGGTATATTGATTGTTGTTTGATGCATTACACTAAGCATGGATCTAGATTTGGGACTCTTTGAGCCGATGTGAATTCATACTTAGGGTACACGTACTATGGTACGATATATAGGAGGATGACCATGTGACCACGACATGTAATTCCAAGATTAAGATAGGGTTAATCTAAGCAACTTAAATCGGTAAAAATATTGGGAGCGATCGTCCTCGCTAAGGCGTGATGCCGCACGAGCCTAGATTGCGCTCGTGAAAGGCGGGTTCCATAACGGCCGATTACAGCGGCTGCGACGGGGTCGTCGCACAGAAGTCCCAAGCAGAGACATTGAATAATAGCAGCAAAAATTAGAACAAAACACAAGTCATTCAAAAGATGCATTTTATTGATGTTGAAACAAGGATTATAATAGGACGCAAGGCCAAGATTACAATCACTCGAGCTCACTCTTCTCACATTACAGGTCACTCAGTTCTCTCTCATATCTCAATACAAGTCTTGAACCAGCGGATGCTTCGGAAGGCGACGTCCATACATTATGTCCCGTATAAGTCTTGACTCCACGCGGCCGCACGCTACGAATCGCCAAGGAACTCCATGCCTCGACGCATCCAAGCGAGCTCCGCACCACGAGCTTCTACCTGTGCCTGCACATGAAAACTATGTGGGTGTCAGTACTCAACTGTACTGGTGGAATGAGCTCCTCGTCCACCCATACAAAACCGACACGTTAATTTACTTTGTGCAACATAGCCCCTTTATGATTGTCTTTCTACTCTTGCCTTAGAATCAGTTTTAGGACAGACGCCTTGGCCTATTTTGTGTCTCTAGACCATCTCGTGCTTGCATCAACAACGTTAACCTATCAAGTCGTGTTTGCCTTACGGCCCAAAATCAGAGACGCGAACTACGCGATTGTATCCAACTTCCTTGTGACCGTGCTACAAATCCATCGTGCCGTGCCTCGCAACTCAGTGTGACTTAGCCATATCGCCGCCTCGCGGCCCTTGCTACTTTGATCACCAACTGACCCAATCAAGACTTGTGGACTAAGTGTTACTCGACCAAGTTTGTCACGCACCAGATCCAGAATACCGGAGAGCGGGAGAATGACTCAGCCAGCTACGTATTACGGGTAGATAAATACCGTATAATACGATCAATGCTGTCTACAAGACAAAAGGGTGCATACTACATACATGTCTCACTAGGGTTGCTCAACATCTATTGTCTCAATCATTCAAACGAGAAGCAGTAATAGAGAACATATAAGATAAGCAATAAGGCGTCCCAAACGCTCAGTCAAAATGTTCTGGAGATCTGGCTTTACAAAACATAGTCAGATGATATAACAAGGTATACACAATCGTTATCAATTGCAATCTGACTTAGTTACAATTATGTAAAAGTAAGTGCAAAACAGTCCGATTAACATGTCGGTGCAAAGCAACAAAAGTAAAGTAAGTAGTAAAACGAGCAGGGAAGCAACGAACCCACTCGTGCCCTCCAGCGGTCATCCTTCTAGTATTGACCATCTTGAGAGTGGAAGTAAGCTGAGTTCTCGGGAGCTGGCTCTAAATCTGGCCATGCAAAACCAGATAGGTTAGACCTCAAATAGCAATTACCCCAAAGGAAACACGACATGAAGGATTAAAACCAGTGACAAGAGTTAAGAATATGATAAATAAGTCTCAGCTTGCTACTGGAATTCACATAACATCATGACACTTCAAGCCAACTTTCCAACCAAACAAGGACAGAAGTTGACCCGTCATGTCCTGACGTTCTGCTCACCTCAATAGTTAACAGAGTAGGTACAGTACACAAACAATTCAATTTAAACGGCAATACTACGGCTTGCTAAATGTAAGTTCCAAGTTACCCTAGAAATATATAATAAGGGGTTCCTCAGTTCTTACTATGTACGAACAAGGCTAGTCTATCCAATAATCAATTGCGTCAATCATGAATTAGACGAGTCCCAGCAGGACGTCCGCCATCAATATGCAGAAAAATAAACAGATACCACTCCCTGTCCGTGTGGCAGATTTACAGTATCCGTAGGAACCAGCCGGCATGTCGGGACACTAATTGTCCCAAAATGGCTGCCATGTAAGAACTCGGGAACCCATTCTCTCCATGCAATAGTTATTTTATTTAACTTAGTAGTCTCCACGTTAATTGAAATATCATGTCGTGGACCATGATCATTCTGAATGAGTACTTCCGTACAGAGTACGATATGCATAACTCTACAACGATGCTAGTGCGATTAGGTTGTAGGTCTTACATAGCGTAATGCAACAATCAAACCTAGCCACGGAATAATCATGCCTTGACTGTAAGGTACACGTGCTGCTTTTGTAGTAAGAAATTATTTACCAGTGCATTAGCACATACTCAATATAGCATGAGATAAAGGAAATCAGCACGTGTCCATATGCCAATGTTCAGGATCGGCTAGTCGATCGCAATGGTTCATGGTTCATACATGAACGTGTCTCATTCAATTCAATAAGACGACTAGCCAGTCTCTTAGTTCCAACTAGGAACGCATGATCAACATTTAGTCAAGGTAACAATCAATGTCAATTCGTGACAAGGCATGAAAGTCAAATTAGTATTTAGTATGGTCAAGTCTATAAGTCTCAAGGTCGAGTACCAGTGATACAGGATGCCCACAAGTCAATCAAGACACGGGACACACTCCAAACAACAATATGCATTAAAACACTAACATGCATCAAGTGGCGCGATCCAAGCAGAAGGCGCGATCCAAGAAGATGGCGCGATCCAAGCAGAAGGCGCGATCCAAGAAGATGGCGCGACCAAAGGAGTGGCGCAATCCTAAACAGGAGGCGCGGGCGAGCAAGTTGTGCAACCTAAACAGGTGGCGCTGCCATCGAAATGCGCAAGATGAGACAAATGGCTCTGCCATCGAAATGCGCGAGATGAAACAGATGGCGCTGCCATCGAAATGCGCGAGATGATACAGATGGCGCTGCCAAGAAGATGGCGCGACCAAACGAGTAGCACAACCTAAACAGGTGGTGCTGCCAGCAAAATGCGCGAGACAGAGGGCGCTGCCATTGAAATGCGCACGTTGCCATCGAAATGCGCGAGATGAGACAGATGGCGCTGCCAAGATGACGCAACCAAACGAGTAGCGCAACCTAAACAGGTGGCGTTGCCAGCAAAATGCGCGAGACAGATGGCACTGCCATCGAAATGCGCGCGCTGCCATCCCTACCAGCAAGCCTTTCGGCCATGGAGTTTTACAAAAACTTCCAATGGCCAACAATTGGGCTATAGGACTCGAAATTGGGCAAAACAAAGGCCAAAACCGACTAGAATTGAATTTTCTACAACATGGAACAACTTGTTTTCGAAAACAACAAAGTTTGATAGATCAAAACAATATAAACCCATAAAATCCAAAAAGACTTGAAACCTAGATCTACACAAAACCATCCATAGAAATCAAAAACCTCAAGACCTAAACATGTAGAGGAAGAGGAGATGAACAAAATGGACTAAAAATAAATGGGGATACATGAAATCCCTCATGGTGTGCAAAATGTACTTGCCTCTCTCCAATGGCTAGGATTTGGTGGAAGAGAAATAAATGGAAGTTATGAGGAGAGATAGAGGAAAAGTGGTATAAGTATCAAGGCCAAGTTGATCTCCACCATCCATTTCTCTCCACTCCATCCAAACCATCCACCCCTTTCCATGTTGAACCAAGCCAAGCCAAGTTGGCTCAACATGAACCGAGATGAACCAAGAGCTAAATAAAAGCATAAAATAAAATACAGGAAAATAACTAGCAGCTAATTAAAGGAACTAAATGCAGAATAAATGCATGATAAATACTAAACAAATACAATCAAGTAGTACACGTACTAAAAATACGTATTTCGGGAATGTAGAGTGACATTAGGGGACCATTGTCCCCCTAGCTCTAAAAATGTTCACAAATTACACTAAAAAACAAAACAAAAATTCAGAAATACTGACTGCATTGGCACCCCTAACGTCTTAAAATGTTAACTAGTCACACTATAATTTGAAAAGTTCTGAACACTGTATTGCCACCCCACCTTTTGCAAGAAAAAAAAAATGGTTCATATTTTGGGTTTTGGCCCACCTCATTATTGGATCTTGGTTCCGTCCCTGCCCTCAAAACCTTAACAAACCATCTTCCTCTATAACTCCTACCTCCAACCATCACCAAAGATGTCCATACTCCATAGCTCCTTAAATAATACAGTTTTGATATATTCCCAATCTGATTGGCTAAGAATCATCAAGTCAACATTCTTTCATACTGGTCAAGAGGGGTCGAATTTATTAGAAGTTAATCTCCCGGTAACCAGGATATGCCAAAAAATGCAAAAATACTAGAATCTCTATCAATTCCAAATCAGATGTCTATTGATTCGCTTTCTTCCCACTTCAATCCCCATATAATCTCCTCTCAAAAAAATATAGTGGTCAATTCAAAATCAATTTAAGCTATACGTTCTCTTACATATTCCTCCCAACGTGAGTTCAAACCCAACCATCCATTTCCCATCAGCTGGATAATGACACACAGATGACCAGTTTGGGTATCAGTTCTGACAAACAGAGGGGCAAAGTCGCATTTCAGATGGAAGTTTGCTCAAATGCACCATTCATTTCGGGACTCACCCGGAACACTGGCCAAACACGCGTTCCAGAAATGGACGTTTGAGCAAACACACATCCCCCAAAGTACAATCTAAACTAGGCCAGAGTCATCAACTCAAAATTTTAATCAAATTCTCTCAAGCTCCCAAATCTTTCAGGACCAAGGCACCCTCGATTCCCATCAATTCAAGGAACAACCCCACAGAGAAAAACCTATGTCGTATGGACAAATACTACACGAGCCCCGAAGTTATCTTTCGAGTGTCCATGTCGTGTCCGATACGCGTCCAACACAACACAACACAAATATGTAACAGCAATATTTAAGAGTGTCCGTAGGAGAAAACAGAGGAGGGATCAAAGAGCACATGATTCCTACAGTTTCCATCTCAATTCCCCATGCGAGTTGAAGAATTCATCCAGTCTTCACAAAATTTCCATCAATAAATCGATAACAACAACGAATCGAAACCCTAATTCAAGTCGCCCTAAAAACAGAGCGAGAGAGAGAGAGAGAGAGTGTACCTTTCGCGTATTTCGCGTGTTATAGGTGGCGGATCTCCTCAACCAATTGGGGTCCCTACGAGCAGCAGCAGGGGTGCAGGACAGGACGGACTCTCCATAGGCGGAGGAGAGAGAGGAGGAGTGCCGGTGGGCGGCGGAGGTCCGCATCGCCTGCAACGCGAGCGAGGAAGGGTTGGACGACGAAGACGAAGAAACTCCCCCTCCGCCGCCGACGTCGGCAGCATCTTCATGAACATGAACATGAACATGCTAGCATTAATATGTAGAATTCATGAACATGACAAATTTGGACATTTATGTACGAGTTATTTATATTTACCCCCCCAATTGCTAATCATATTTTTAATTCCCCCCCAATTTTATTTTAATTAGTGTAACCCCCCCAATCCTATGGTAAAGTGCAAACAAACCCTCTTTAGATTTTTGTTTTTGCATTTGAAGACCTTTTGTTTAAAAAAAAATCCACATTTTAATTTTTGTTCAGTTTGCACCCATGTCGTTAAAAGTCGTTAAAATACGTCTAAAATAAGATTTTACCCATCCTCCCTCTCTCTCCGGTGGTGGGGACTTGTCAAGCGGGGCCGACCAGAGGAGAGGGGAGGGTAGCCGGCCAGTGAGGGAGGAGGGGGCGGGTCGAGCTAGGTGTGAGCATCCGGCCCCCTCGACCCGCCCCCTCCTCCCTCCGCTGGCCAGCCCCCCCAATCCCCCTCCTCCCTCCTCTGGCCGAGCCGAGCGCCCAGCCCTACCTCATCGGACAGAGCACTCCCTTCGGGATGAGTGCCCACAACCCCTCCCCAATCGGGACGCGTGCCCTCGGGCACTGCTCCCGCTAATTCGGGCAGTGAGCCCCACATCCTCTTCGGGCCGAGAGCCCTAGCTTTTTTAAAAAAAATTCAAAATTTGGGTAATGTCAAAATTTTAAATATCGAACTTTTGAATTTTCTACTTAGCTTTTCAGTGCCTTTTTGTGCTTTTCGGCTCTGCAACTGTCTGTAATGCTCTTTTTGAGCTCCCTCTTCTATTTCAATAAAGTGTCTTCTTAGTGTTATATATATATATATATATATATTTTTCTTATTGTTATATATATATATATATATATATATATATATATATATATATATATATATATATATATATATATATATATAAATATACATATATGTATATACTACAGATATATATTAAATAAATTTAGGTATATTTAAGTACTATATATATTAACAAAAATGTGCAAATAAACCAAAAAATGAATAAACTGAATAAACCGAAAATCGAACCGATTTAATTCGGTTCGGTTTGATTCGGTTATGGGTCAATTCTGTTCGGTTTCAGTTTTGCTTATTCGATTTTCGGTTCAATTCGGTTTTCGGTTCGGTTTGAACCGAATTAACCGAATGCTCACCCCTAACTCGACCCGCCCCCTCCTCCCTCCGCTGGCCGGCCACCCTCCCCTCTCCTCTGGTCGGCCCCGCTTGACAAGCCCCCACCACCGGAGAGAGAGGGAGGAGGGGTAAAATCTTATTTTTAGACGTATTTTAACGACTTTTAACGGCATGGGTGCAAACTGAACAAAAATTAAAATGTGGATTTTTTTTAACCAAAAGGTCTTCAAATGCAAAAACAAAAATCTAAAGAGGGTTTGTTTGCACTTTACCATAGGATTGGGGGGGTTACACTAATTAAAATAAAATTGGGAGGGAATTAGAAATATGATTAGCAATTGGGGGGGTAAATACAAATAACTCTTTATGTACATGCTAGCATTAATATGAGCTAATCACATCCAGGTTGTAAAGATTACGGAGCTAAAATGCTTCCAAGAGGTGTACTAGAACGACACTTTAATTTTTAAAATTATTAAAATGTAAAAGTTGCACAACAATCTGTTGTCTGGTGTACAGACATAAATTAATAACACATACATATTTTCTGAACAAATATAAGCCAACATTAGTCTCATAATGATACAGAAGATATACTACATATGTACCTTGTCCGTAAACTGTGAACTCTTTCTTGGTTGTAACTCGTGTATGTATACTTTGACAGGAATAACTATGGGCCAAAGTTTTCACAATTTACATAACATAGTAACAGGATTAAGTTTTTAAAATATTAATTCTAATTATTTTTTGATATAGAAACTAGGGCCGCAAATTAGCTAAGTCGTTCGCAAGCTGCTCGAAGCTCGGCTCGATAAAAGCTCGTTTGAGCTCGGTTCATTTAGTAAACAAGCTGAACTCAAGCTTCATTTTCGACTTTGTTTAATAAATGAGCTAAGCTCAAGCTTAGAGGTACTCGGCTCGTTTGAGCTCGCAAGCTAGCTCGTTTATGAGCTTGCGAGCTGGCTTGTTTAGGAGCTCGTTTAGGAGCTCATTTAGGAGCTTGTTTAGGAGCTCGTTTTTTCTTTTGTTTAATTCTAATTTTATATATGTTTGTATAACAATATGGTTGTGTGCATTATATATTTATATGTCCTTAACAATTGATATTAAGAAACTTTTTTAATTAAATTTTTATAAATAAATTGTTACTATTACATGTACTTGAATTCAAACATAATTAGCTTGAAATCGAACTCGTTAAGCTTGAAATCAAGCTTAATGAGCTTGAAATAAAGTTGAGCGAGCTTGATTTTGAGCTTATCGAGTTTGTTTATCAAGATTGAATCACGCTTGCTTATCAAGCTGTCACGTCCCGCTTCCCGGATGGAAGGATGACGTCATAAACACATCCCCAGGCTACGCGCCGAAATTCGCGATTGTCGCCTGTAATCATCAGCAGAATGGAAAATACAAAGAATTTCATGGTATTAAAATATAATGTAGCTATTATACAGGGAACTTTTCCAACAATACTATTACAGATCATTACAAAAGTAAACTTGCAATATAACTATGATACTGCTGGTCATAGCTGTAGGTAGTCCAGACCGTTTACTCCTCGTTGCAGTGCGGCGATACTTCGGCGGAGGCGTCTTCTTCTTCTTCTTCACCTAGTGAACAAATACTAGGTCGTTTAGAAAACGACGAGCAAGTCCTCGGCCAAGAACGGTGAAAGTTAAACAAAACAAGGAATATGTAGTTTAGAAAAAGGATGAAACAGAGTATGCCAAATTGCACTGTTATATATATATATATCTGCTTTAGTAAAATGTGAATGAAATCAACGTCCTACTCCATGAATGATAAGATTTTCGAGCTTCCCTTGAGCTTTTCGTAGGAATTGCTTTCCTTGAGCAATTAAGGACACTGCTTATTTATAATAGGCAGCGTTGTTTCTGGAGTGAGATTTGAAGTTTAATGAGATGCAGTTTTGAGAACAATACTTCGAATAATCCTCTAAATATTTCCCGTGAACAATCCCGTTAACCTGGGATCAGGCTGTGATTTTCGAGCCTCCCTTGGGCTAAAAAGACATCTATTGATGTTACTGTCAAATAGATGAAATTGATTTCCGAGCCTCCCTTGGGCTAGTACACCCTAGTCGAAAACTGTCACGACCCGATTCCCAAATTGTTGGGCCGGGCCGAGCCATGTCCAGCCTACGCTTGATTAGAGCGTAGTAAGCTGTTCTAGACAGTCAGGTAATAATGATAAATGTGCTAATAATTAAGATAGTTTAAGAATGATCACAACACAGCTTCTATATAGATAGATGAAAAACCACTAAGTTTGTTATAAAAAGTACACAACCAAAAGTAGTACTGGAGACAAGGTCCAGTTTAAAGGTACAAAACAGCGTCTGTGATAATAACCCAACACTAAGTCAAACTAAGCAGCTAAGCAGGATTCCCTGCTGGAATATCCTCAACTGGAGCTCCATAGTACGGGTCACAAAGCATTTCTTCCTCGGTCAAAATACCTACAACGTTATCCTGTCAGGACGGGAGCAAGTACAACCTCTACTACTAAAGTACTGAATGTATAATGCAAGAGATGTACAACAGGAACATGGTATGATAAGACTGAAAAATAGACATACTGGAATCAGGGTAAATCATATAAAGCGGGAAAATTATGGTATATCTTGTTTATCATTTTAAGACACTCTTGTAAATTGTGGCATATTGTACATTATGTATTAAAACTGGAGCAGGTATGAGATCGGTCAATAGGTGCTATGCTAGTTTACTGCAATGTACGTATGTACATTCCACAAGTCCAGAAACTACATTCTTAGTTTACTGCAATGTACGTAAGTACATTCCACAAGTCCAGAAACCGCACTGCTAGTTTACTGCAATGTACGAGAGTACATTCCACAAGTCCAGAAACTACACAATTAGCATACTGCAATGTAAGTGAGTACATTCCACGAGTCCAGTAACTATACTATCAACTCTCTCATAATCCAGTAATCATCATGTAAAAGATACGGGAAATAGTGTAAAGCATGGTGGGAACTGGCAATAGTATGAAACATGTTATGATTTGACTTGCTACTCCAAGGATCAGCATTCACATGGGTTGATTAACATTCTTTTATCAAATAACAGTATTTTAACATGTACAATTAACAAAAGACTTGCAACTGGATTAATGGTAATTCACAAGGTTGTTACATGTGCTTAACATTAAAAGACAGTAAATGAGTTTGTAGATGTACTTGCCTGGAGCAAAGCAATGCAATGACAATAAAGCTAAGATGTAGAGTGTCCTGGCACTGAAAACATATATATACTCAGACTCTAAGTTACAAGACAATATAAATACACTAGTGATGTGAGAAGGCCAAATTGGACATTGGCTAGGTGAACTTAGTCTAGGGGTTCAAAGTGAAGTGATTTGGCATCTAAACTAACACATGGGTCTCCCATATTAAGGCTGGTTAGCAATCCAAATACTAGAAATACAAAAATCACAAGTCATGACTTAGTCATAATTATTGGTAAAATAAACATTCTGTGCACTGTGTTCTAACAATTTTAGAAAATACTAAAAATCTCCAATAAATGCAAAATAATATATTGACAGAAACCTTGTTTAATTATAGAAATTTATTATAATTTTTCTTGGATTTATTACCCAACAGAAGTATTTTATAAAAATCAGTTTTCATAAATATATAGAAAATGAGTTCTGGTTTGATATGCCAAAACAGTGTTAAAACTGTTGATAAAATGTTATAAAAATTATATTAAATTGTCTAAATTAACAGAGAATCTTAATAGTATTTTTCCAGAATTTTTATAGCAAGATAAGTATTTTTAGAAATTCAAAATCAATAAGTGTACAATTCTGAAATTAAATAATTAATACTTTACTTAATTTTGTCAATGTACATATATGAACCATAGTCCAAATACATGACTCAAGACCATGTATCAAGTCCAATATGACTTGTACAAGTCTAAAATGTGTGAAAACACATTTGGGCCCAAAAAACCCATGCTAGGTTTGGACACCAAATGGTTGCAGTTAATTAAATGTACAAAAATACAAAGTATAAAAAGAGCAGGGAATATAATACTATTTTATTCAGGAAAATACACATAGAAGATGCAAACATGAAAATATAGTAAGTAGGTAATTTTACATAATTTTATGGAGGCTAGTTATGTACAATTATATGTACTTATACAATATATATATATATAATCATAAGGAAATACATATATTTAAAGGAATAATATATATATATATATATATATATATATATACAATATATAGGAAAAGTATATATATAGGGATATATATACACTATATATATATACAATGCTAACTAGCAAAGATATATATATATATAGAAAAAAATATATATATACATTTATATAAAGAAAATAACGTATATATATACATAGATGTACCTAAGTATATATATATATATATATATATATATATATATATATATATATATATATATATATATATATTCATAAATAATTTGTATATATACAATATATATAACAGTAAATATATATATAATATACAGTAATACATATATACATATACATATATACATATATAAACAGAAAAAAGAAAAGAAAAAGAAAATGAAAAGAAAAAGAAAAAGGAAAAGAAATAAACAGCAGGGGGGGCTCGAACTCGGCCTCCTGGCTAAGCTAGGGGTGAACCCAAGTGAGCTCGGGCTGGCCAGTGGGTCGGTTCGGCTCGTGTGATAGAATAGGAACTCGTGTAATAATAAACCTAAGTTAGGTTAATGGGTAGGGATTTAGCCCAGACCCGTTAGCAATTTGTTAATGGCTTTTATAACCCGATAATACGAATTTTAGACCCGTTAACCCATTAATCTATTTGTAACAGTTAGTCTCGTGTCCACACAGTCCAGGACACGAGAAGGTGAGATCTGACACCGTGTCGACGTGTCCATGCACTGCACGATACGTACGACACGATCTACGCGTGTCCACACAGTCCACTAGGTTCGTCTAGGCTGGGCGAGTCTGTGTCCGTGTACACGAGTCGAGATTCGATACGAGGACGAAGTGATACGTACGTGTCCGAGCTTGACTTGTTGTCGAGAGGGCGATCAGGCGGAGGAGGCGTCGTGGTCGTGGCGGAGCGGTGGCGATCGACTCGCCGTGCTGTGGCGAAGCTGGGGGTGGTGGTGGTTGTCGACGAGAGGCTGTGTAGTGGTGGGTTTGAAGGCTGCCGGAGTTAGGGTTCCGGCTGGAAGAAATGGGGAAGGAAGTGGTCGGGACGGCGTAGGGACGGTTCGAGAGTGGTGTGGTCTGGTCGGGGAAGGAGTGGGGTTCATTTTATAGGCTGCGAAGGCGGTGGTGTTAGGAGTAGTTTAGGGTTAGGGTTACGGCGATCGGCCGGGAAATTAGGGGAAGGCGGTGGGGAGAGATGGGTAGTTAGCAAAAAAAACCCCTTAGGATTTAGGAAATTTCGTCTAGGTCCTTTTCCTAAGGTTATGCAAATTAAATTTGCAAACAACAAATAGGAAATTGCAAACAGCGTTTAAATAATTCTAAAAATTGCAAAACCTATATAAAACAATTCATTTTATTGCAAAAAGGTATTTTATGTATTTAAAACCATTTAAAAATCATTTAAAAATACAGGAAAAATTCCTAATAATTATAATAAAACATTTTAATGCCAAAATAATCATTAATGGCCAATTATCACTAATAAACAAAAATTTTTAAAATCAAGGGTTGACAAGTCTTCCCTCCTTGAAAAATTTCGTCCTCAAAATTTACAAGAACTGAAGACACGCGAGGCAACTAACGTTTTTAAAAATAATTACAGCGATGACTAAGGCTATCTCCTAATGATGGAACGTCTATGAAACAGGTCTACTGGTCAATGGCTTGGTCTCATGGGTGCAGTTACTAAATGATGGTTTGGCATGAGTCTAGTGATAGGTAACTTAATGAGGCACTAGAATCAAACAGTCATATGCAAATAAATCCAACCTGTGGCACCGTCTGTCAAGTATTCTGGCTCTGACTCTGGGCCCTGCACTGGTACTGCTGCCTGGATGGCTAAAGGGTATGCTCTCCCTGAAGGTCCCCTGGTAAATGGCTTCGCCTTCGGGCACTCCCGAATCATATGGGTGGAAGACCCGCAAGCAAGACACTGGCTCAATTTCTTCCTACAGATGGAGACATCGTGCCCTGGCTTTTTGTAGAAGGCACAAGAGACCCACTTCTGCTGCTGTTGCCCCGGATCTCGGGCAAATGATAACTGATGCTGAGGATGAGCTGGTGGAGAATAGGCCTGCTGGTGCTGGGTAGTCGTCCTCTGCTGGAAAGTCTGGCGCTTGGACGGCCCGTCATGATGTGTGGTAGCTGGCCTCTTGCAAGACAAAAGACGCTCCGCGATACCTCGGGCTCTCTCCAGTAGCTGGTAGTAGTCTGTGATCCCGTTGGCCACTAGTAAGATGCTAATGTCCGGGACAAGACCATGGCAGAATCTGCGAGCCATCTCCTCCGGGTCGGCTACTAAGCTCGGGGCAAAACGACTGAGTCTGCTAAACTCACCTGCGTACTCATCGACTGTACGGCTCCCCTGTTGCAGGTTCTGGAATTGCAATCCCATGGCAACTCTAGCGGTGGTGGAGAAGAACTTCCTCTTGAACTGGATCTTGAATTGCTCCCAGTTTCCTCTGCCGCCAATTAACATCGTCTCATTTCTGAACCAGACCCCTGCCAGGTTTGCTAACAAAAATCCTGCTGCCTCGACCCAAAGGTCGTCAGGTAATCTAGCCCCTATGAGCTTCCTCTCTACGGAATCTAACCAGTCATCAGCTACAACTATGCCTTCCGTCCCAAGAAACTCCTTCGGATTTAGGTTCATAAAACTCTTGATACTATCTAGCCTCAATTGATGTTCTATAGGTTGCGAGACGGGGGTATGCTGAGTATTCAGGAGCCCCTGGATCAAAGCCAGTAATTGGGTTCCGTCAAGGGAAACAATAGTCTGGGGAGGCATGATAGGAGGTGGGGGTGGAGGCATCTGGGTCTGCGGGGTAGGAGGTGGTGGAGGTGTACCGTCACCTGAGGTGGCGAAATCGGGAGAGTGTGTAGGGTCCATCTATTTATAAAAGACAAAGGAATTATAAGAATAAAGCAAGCAGTCATAAGCAAACAATTTAGTTACACTACCGGTCCTACGCTGTGATGAGTTTTCCTATGTTGCAATCCTAAAATTCCTCTAGGTGTTCTAGATGTTGTTCCTAGTGTTATCTAGTGTTATTGATGTTACTGTCAAATAGATGAAATTGATTTCCGAGCCTCCCTTGGGCTAGTACACCCTAGTCGAAAACTGTCACGACCCGATTCCCAAATTGTTGGGCCGGGCCGAGCCATGTCCAGCCTACGCTTGATTAGAGCGTAGTAAGCTGTTCTAGACAGTCAGGTAATAATGATAAATATGCTAATAATTAAGATAGTTTAAGAATAATCACAACACAGCTTCTATATAGATAGATGAAAAACCACTAAGTTTGTTATAAAAAGTACACAACCAAAAGTAGTACTGGAGACAAGGTCCAGTTTAAAGGTACAAAACAGCGTCTGTGATAATAACCCAACACTAAGTCAAACTAAGCAGCTAAGCAGGATTTCCTGCTGGAATATCCTCAACTGGAGCTCCATAGTACGGGTCACAAAGCATTTCTTCCTCGGTCAAAATACCTACAACGTTATCCTGTCAGGACGGGAGCAAGTACAACCTCTACTACTAAAGTACTGAATGTATAATGCAAGAGATGTACAACAGGAACATGGTATGATAAGACTGAAAAATAGACATACTGGAATCAGGGTAAATCATATAAAGCGGGAAAATCATGGTATATCTTGTTTATCATTTTAAGACACTCTTGTCAATTGTGGCATATTGTACATTATGTATTAAAACTGGAGCAGGTATGAGATCGGTCAATAGGTGCTATGATAGTTTACTGCAATGTACGTATGTACATTCCACAAGTCCAGAAACTACATTCTTAGTTTACTGCAATATACGTAAATACATTCCACAAGTCCAAAAACCGTACTGCTAGTTTACTGCAATGTACGGGAGTACATTCCACAAGTCCAGAAACTACACAATTAGCATACTGCAATGTAAGTGAGTACATTCCACGAGTCCAGTAACTATACTATCAACTCTCTCATAACCCAGTAATCATCATGTAAAAGATACGGGAAATAGTGTAAAGCATGGTGGGAACTGGCAATAGTATGAAACATGTTATGATTTGACTTGCTACTCCAAGGATCAGCATTCACATGGGTTGATTAACATTCTTTTATCAAATAACAGTGTTTTAACATGTACAATTAACAAAAGACTTGCAACTGGATTAATGGTAATTCACAAGGTTGTCACATGTGCTTAACATTAAAAGACAGTAAATGAGTTTGTAGATGTACTTGCCTGAAGCAAAGCAATGCAATGACAATAAAGCTAAGATGTAGAGTGTCCTGGCACTGAAAACATATATATACTCAGACTCTAAGTTACAAGACAATATAAATACACTAGTGATGTGAGAAGGCCAAATTGGACATTGGCTAGGTGAACTTAGCCTAGGGGTTCAAAGTGAAGTGATTTGGCATCTAAACTAACACATGGGTCTCCCATATTAAGGCTGGTTAGCAATCCAAATACTAGAAATACAAAAATCACAAGTCATGACTTAGTCATAATTATTGGTAAAATAAACATTCTGTGCACTGTGTTCTAACAATTTTAGAAAATACTAGAAATCTCCAATAAATGTAAAATAATATACTGACAGAAACCTTGTTTAATTATAGAAATTTATTATAATTTTTCTGGGATTTATTACCCAACAGAAGTATTTTATAAAAATTATTTTTCATAAATATATAGAAAATGAGTTCTGGTTTGATATGCCAAAACAGTGTTAAAACTGTTGATAAAATGTTATAAAAATTATATTAAATTGTCTAAATTAACAGAGAATCTTAATAGTATTTTTCCAGAATTTTTATAGCAAGATAAGTATTTTTAGAAATTCAAAATCAATAAGTGTACAATTCTGAAATTAAATAATTAATACTTTACTTAATTTTGTCAATGTACATATATGAACCATAGTCCAAATACATGACTCAAGACCATGTATCAAGTCCAATATGACTTGTACAAGTCTAAAATGTGTGAAAACACATTTGGGCCCAAAAAACCCATGCTAGGTTTGGACACCAAATGGTTGCAGTTAATTAAATGTACAAAAATACAAAGTATAAAAAGAGCAGGGAATATAATACTATTTTATTCAGGAAAATACACATAGAAGATGCAAACATGAAAATATAGTAAGTAGGTAATTTTACATAATTTTATGGAGGCTAGTTATGTACAATTATATGTACTTATACAATATATATATATAATCATAAGGAAATACATATATTTAAAGGAATAATATATATATATATATATATATATATACAATATATAGGAAAAGTATATATATAGGGATATATATACACTATATATATATACAATGCTAACTAGCAAAGATATATATATATATATAGAAAAATATATATATATACATTTATATAAAGAAAATAACGTATATATATACATAGATGTACCTAAGTATATTTATATATATATATATATATTCATAAATAATTTGTATATATACAATATATATAACAGTAAATATATATATAATATATACAGTAATACATATATACATATACATATATACATATATAAACAGAAAAAAGAAAAGAAAAAGAAAATGAAAAGAAAAAGAAAAAGGAAAAGAAATAAACAGCAGGGGGGGCTCGAACTCGGCCTCCTGGCTAAGCCAGGGGTGAACCCAAGTGAGCTCGGGCTGGCCAGTGGGTCGGTTCGGCTCGTGTGATAGAATAGGAACTCGTGTAATAATAAACCTAAGTTAGGTTAATGGGTAGGGATTTAGCCCAGACCCGTTAGCAATTTGTTAATGGGTTTTATAACCCGATAATACGAATTTTAGACCCGTTAACCCATTAATCTATTTGTAACAGTTAGTCTCGTGTCCACACAGTCCAGGACACGAGAAGGTGAGATCTGACACCGTGTCGACGTGTCCATGCACTGCACAATACGTACGACACGATCTACGCGTGTCCACACAGTCCACTAGGTTCGTCTAGGCTGGGCGAGTCTGTGTCCGTGTACACGAGTCGAGATTCGATACGAGGACGAAGTGATACGTACGTGTCCGAGCTCGACTTGCTGTCGAGAGGGCGATCAGGCGGAGGAGGCGTCGTGGTCGTGGCGGAGCGGTGGCGATCGACTCGCCGTGCTGTGGCGAAGCTGGGGGTGGTGGTGGTTGTCGACGAGAGGCTGTGTAGAGGTGGGTTTGAAGGCTGCCGGAGTTAGGGTTCCGGCTGAAAGAAATGGGGAAGGAAGTGGTCGGGACGGCGTAGGGACGGTTCGAGAGTGGTGTGGTCTGGTCGGGGAAGGAGTGGGGTTCATTTTATAGGCTGCGAGAAGGCGGTGGTGTTAGGAGTAGTTTAGGGTTAGGGTTACGGCGATCGGCCGGGAAATTAGGGGAAGGCGGTGGGGAGAGATGGGTAGTTAGCAAAAAAACCCCTTAGGATTTAGAAAATTTCGTCTAGGTCCTTTTCCTAAGGTTATGCAAATTAAATTTGCAAACAACAAATAGGAAATTGCAAACAGCGTTTAAATAATTCTAAAAATTGCAAAACCTATATAAAATAATTCATTTTATTGCAAAAAGGTATTTTATGTATTTAAAACCATTTAAAAATCATTTAAAAATACAGGAAAAATTTCTAATAATTATAATAAAACATTTTAATGCCAAAATAATCATTAATGGCCAATTATCACTAATAAACAAAAATTTTTAAAATCAGGGGTTGACAAAAACTAGATGTACTGATTCACGAGATTCACGAAATACTGATCAGCTTTTGTTATTTATGTTACGGGATATCTAGGGATATTCAGTTGTTCTTCCCTCCCAAATGCTTTCTAAAATTTCCGAATGTCAGAAATTAGTCTATCTCCTAAATTTCTTAAAAATTTCGGCAGAGTCTCCTTTGTATTTAGGAGCCCCGAAAATTTACAAGAACTTATATATATGATAAAAGGAAATATGGGCTCGCCGACCCCTTCGGTGGAGCAACTCTCAACATCGGAACCACGCAATTAAGTAATTGGGCTCGCCGACCCCTTCGGTGGAGCAACTCTCAACACCGGAACCACGCAAGAAATAAAAGAACAAAAGGGACTAGAGATTTTTACCTGAGCAAGCAATAGTTACCTTTCTTTTGGCAACTAGTCGGGTCGCGGCTTGCTAATAGCTTTGCAGTTTGTCAGAATAGAGCAAATATTTATCCAACTATATTAGTTAATATGTACGACTTTATAACATATAACTATATATATGTATATGTATATATATATATATCGTATAGATAGTATAAAGAAAAATCAAATCAACCAAAACTCTTCAATATCAACATTTTAAATTTTGGTGCATGAAGTAGGAAAATGTAGAAAAGAGACTTATTTCTTAAATACGAACACACAAAATTGAGTACTAAAGTAGAGAGAAATACATGGTCCTTTTTACCTTCCCGGCGTGCGGTCCAATTGTTCAGTTCCACTGTATATGTTAGACTTAACCTTTGGAGCGTCCCATGTTCATGTATGTTTATGTGTTCATGGAAATTCAAGTCCAAATAATTCAGTCCACAATCAGTTCCCGTGATATGTCACAAATACTAGTTCCAGTGCCAATTTTAATTTCCTTGCCTATGTCTATCAAAATTGAACATTTACTAGAAATCAGAAATTGTCAGATTTTAAATATCTTGAAGTGGGTTAAAACTACCAAACTTCAAATTTTGTAATTAACCATAATTAAAAATAATTCCATGACTTATATTCCAAATTATGATAAGATGAAGAGATTAATATCTAATTATGAGACTTTAAATTTATAATTAACCCATACAAGTTCCAATTCCTAGTATTATCAAAATTATATCATAAAAGAAAATTTGTAGGTTCTTAACTAAAAATTCAGAATTTAAAAGTGAATTCCTAACTCATTCAGAATTAACATTGGGTAATAAGAAAATTTGGAGAAGAGGACTTGCCTTGGGTTGTGAGAAAATCTAGGCTTCCCTTCACAAATTCCTACATTAATTCCCATCATAGTTCAAATATCCTTCATTAGTAAAGCTTAACCCAAAATTTGTGCTTTAGAAGAAATTAGAAAGGAATTTGGGGAGAAAAGTTAGGTTTTACCTAGGTTTTTGGAAGTGGAAGAAGAAGGAGGATGAAGAAGAGGAGGTGGTGGAGATGGCCGGGGGGGCGGCCGGCGGCGGCGGCGAGCGGGCGGCGGCAGCGGCGAGCGGGCGGCGGCAGCAATTGGTCGGAGGGGGGGTCGGGTGCGTGTGTGAGTGTTTTTGTTTTTTGTTTTTTTTCTCTTTCCTTTCTTTTGTGTGTGTGTGTGGTTTATATAGGGAAAGGTGTGCTGGTGGTGTAGGGGCTTTGTGTGTGTGTGTTGTGTGTTGGGGGGGGAAGATTATATAGAGAGGAAGGGGGTGAGGTGTCCCCCCTTCCACACAAGTCCATAGGACACATGGGGGAGGGGGGGTGCACTTGGCCATCCTAGGGTTAGGGTTAGGGTTAGGGTATGACATGTCATGACAATAATAATAATACTAATAAAAAAATAATTATCATAATAATGATAATAATAATAATAATAATAATAATAATATTAATAATAATACTAATGGAAAAATAAGAGTATGACAAGTCTACTCTCCTTAGAAAAATTTCGTCATCGGAATTTGAAATAACTAGAGTAGCGGTATGATTACTGACCTGACTTAGGAAATAGATACGGATATTTTTTCCGCATATCTTCTTCCTTCTCCCAAGTTGAATCTCCAGGTGAGTTCTTGCTCCATGCGATTCGTACTAATGGAATGATCCGATTGCGGAGTACCTTCTCTCTTCGATCCAAGATCCCAACGGATTTCTGTTCTATCCGTAGTGTAGGCCCAACGGTGATTTCTGAATGGTCGAATATATGGCTCGGATCCGACACATATCTTCATAATTGGGAAACATGGAATACATTGTGAACTCCCTCTAGTGTTGGGGGTAAAGCAAGCCGATATGATACATTCCCTACTTTCTCCAATATGTCGAAGGGTCCAATGTATCTCGGACTCAGTTTTCCTCTGGTCCCGAATCTGATGGTTCCCTTAGTTGGTGAAATCTTCAGAAAAATGTGATCTCCAGGTTGAAATTCCAGTATCCTTCGATGCTTATCAGCCCACATCTTCTGTCTATCCTGGGCTGCTTGTAAGTGACTTCTTATTGTCTTGACTATGTCCACAGTTTGTGTCACTAGTTCTGGCCCTAACAATTGTCTTTCTCCTACGTCGGTCCAACATACCGGTGATCTACATTTTCTACCATATAGTGCTTCAAAAGGGGCCATTTTGATACTATCGTGATAACTGTTGTTATATGAAAATTCCACCAGATGTAGATGATCATCCCATGCTCCCCCAAAGTCTAAAGTATAAGCTCTCAGCATATATTCTAGTGTCTGAATGGTTCTTTCAGACTGGCCGTCTGTTTGGGGGTAGTAGGCGGAGCTAAATTTTAATTGAGTGCCAAGATTTTCCTGCAAAATTTTCCAGAAGTGTGAAGTGAATCGGGTATCTCTATCTGATACTATACTCACTGGCACTCCATGCTGACTGACAATTTGTTTCATGTACATTTCTGCCAGTACCTCTGTTGACTATCCAACTCGAAAAGGAAGAAAACGAGCGGACTTTGTAAGTCTATCCACAATGACCCATATAGCGTTATTACCCCTTTGGGTCCTAGGCAGTCCTGTCACAAAATCCATTGTGAGATGCTCCCACTTCCATTCGGGTATGGGCAACGGCTGAAGAAGTCCTGCTGTCCTTTGGTGCTCTGCTTTCACTTGTTGACAAACGAGACATCTGGATACGAATCTGGCGACTTCTCTTTTTATCCCGTGCCACCAAAACGTCTGTTTCAGGTCTTTATACATTTTAGTGCTGCCCGGATGAATAGAATATTGTGAGTTATGGGCTTCTGTCATGACCTCCGTTCTCAAATCTCTACTTGGCACACATAACCGATCTCCGAATCTAAGCGATCCGTCCGGGTGCTTCCTTATCCCGGTCTGGAGCCCTGCTTCTGTTTGTTTCTAAATTTTCTGAAGTTTTAAATCACTTTGTTGGGCTTCCTTAATTCTATCTATTAAGGAGGATTGCACTTGTAAGTTTTGCCATATCCCTTCGGTTACCGGGCATATTACTTCAATTTCTATTTTTCTTAAATCCTCAAGGATTTCCTTGGGTGTGTTCAAAAAGAAAGCTTCGGGTCTTCTACTTAAGGCATCGGCCACCTTATTAGCCTTGCCTGGGTGATATGTTAATTCCATATCAAAGTCCTTCAATAGCTCCAACCATCTTCTTTGTCTCATATTGATTTCCTTTTGTGTGAAGACGGACTTTAAGCTCTTGTGGTCTGTGTATATTTTAATTATTTCTCCGTATAAATAGTGTCTCCATAATTTGAGTGCGAACACCACCGCTGCAAGTTCCAGATCATGAGTTGGATAATTTCTTTCATGTGTCTTTAATTGTCGGGATACATATGCTATGACTCTTCCTTGCTGCATCAGTACACATCCTAGACCCTTTCCTGATGCATCACTATATATCTCATATCCACCCGAACCAGATGGTAATGCCAGTATTGGGGCTGAAATTAATCTTTTCTTTAATTCGTCAAATGCTGCTTGACATTTCTCTGTCCAGTTAAACTTTTCTTCTTTTCGGGTAAGACGGGTTAAAGGTTCTGCAATTCTTGAAAAATTCTCTACGAATCTTCGGTAATAACCAGCCAATCCTAGGAAACTTCTGATTTCTGCTACGGACTTAGGTGTCGGCCAAGATTTAACTGCTTCCACCTTCTTCGGATCTACCGAGATGCCTTCTCCGCTGACAATATGCCCTAAAAATGGTATTTGGTCCAGCCAAAATTTACATTTACTAAGCTTAGCATATAATTGTTCCTCTCGCAGAGTTTGCAATACTATCCTCAAGTGCTTTTCATGCTCCTCTTCACTTTTGGAGTATATAAGAATATCATCAATGAATACAATCACAAATTTATCCAGATATTGATAAAATACTCGATTCATCAGATCCATAAATATAGCTGGTGCATTTGTCAACCCGAATGGCATAACTAAGAATTCGTAATGCCCATACCGAGTTCTAAATGCAGTCTTTGGAATATCTTCCTTCTTTACCTTCACTTGATGATATCTGGACCTCAAATCAATTTTTGAAAATACCCTTGCCTCTCCTAACTGATCAAACAATTGATCGATCCTAGGTAAGGGATATTTATTCTTGATGGTAACCTCATTCAAGGCCCTATAATCAATTACTAGGCGTAGGGTACCATCCTTCTTTTTCACAAATAACACTGGTGCACCCCATGGCGAAGCGCTAGGCTGAATAAATCCTTTGGATAATAATTCCTTTATTTGTTTGTTTAACTCAACCAGCTCCTCTTTGTTCATTGGATATATCTTTTTGGCTATGGGTGCAGCTCCAGGTATTAAGTCTATAGAGAATTCTACAGCTTTATCTGGGGGTAGCCCTGGCAATTCTTCTGGGAATACGTCCTTAAATTCTTCCACTACCTTTGGAAATGATTGCTCTGCCACTCCTTGCAGCAGTACTGGTAATTCAAATTTCTCTAGTTCTTCTGCATTGAATTCATTCTGGTCTCTTACAAATTCACAAAATTCTCCGTCAGGGAGTTGAAAGAAAACTTTCCCCTGACCGCAATCTATGTTGGCTAATGTTGCAGTTAGCCAATCCATACCCAATATTATATCATAGTTGCTTGCTGGGAAAACGAGCAACCGGGTACGAAAAGCTCCTCCACCCAATTTTATGGGACATCTACTGCATACCCGACTGACCTCTACTACTCCATTACCGGTAAGGACTTTCAGTATTTTAGGCAGCGGTTGGGACTCTATTTCACGTTGTGATATAAAAGAAGATGCTATAAATGAATGGGTGGCCCCGGAATCAAATAATACTGATGCTGGATATGCAAAAATTAAAATAGTACCTGAAATTACTTCTCCAGGGATATTTGCATCTTCGGTTCCCATCACAAATGCTTGTCCTTGCTTATTCCTCTTCTTATTATTATTTTGGGCTTGAGCCGCCCGTTGTGCCTGTTGAAATTGATATGCTTGAGGTGCATAGGGCGGCCTGTGCTGATTTCCATAAGCCATACCTGTTTGTGATGTTGGTGCCTGTATCATGGGTCGAGGTTGGTTTCCTTGAATTGGAGGCCGGTATCCTTGATTGAAGCTTTGTGTGATTGCCCCAGTTGTAGGTATTTGAGGGCATTTATTGGTTAGGTGATTTCCTGCTCCACACTTCAAACAAAGCCCCAATCTCTTCCTACATATATTTATTTTATGGCCTGGTTTGTGGCAGTAATTACAGACAACGGATCTGTCTGGGTTGCCATTCTGAGGACGCTTAGGCGGTCACTGCCAATGATTCTTGTTGGAGGATGCCCCCTCCTCAAAAGTCCTCTTAGGTTGTGGAGACCGGAAAGGTTGTTCTTCTTTTAGTATCCTTTCTTGGTCTCGGACAGCTTCAGTTGCCTCTGAAAATGTCTGGCACCTATAAGAGGCGACCCTACTTTTCAGTTGGGTCCCAAGTCCTTCTACGAACCTGGATATCTTTGTTTCTTCATCTGCTATCATGTTGGGGGCAAATCGACTAAGCCGGGAAAATTCTGCAACGTACTCGTCAACTGTACGTCTCCCTTGTTTCAAATAGTTGAACTGTCGTTCTAATTCTATCCGCGCTGACTTGGGATAGAATCTGTCTTCAAATTTCTTCTTGAACTCCGCCCATGACATGTCCTCGTCAGAATCTTCTGGGTACTCGGCGCTCCACCAGTATCCAGCTATGTCTTCCAGCTGAATGCGGATTGCTGGTACCATATCCTCGGGTTTAACTTTGGCAGCCTTCATTAAACCTTCAATGGTTCTCAGCCATTAACTCGCTTCCATTGCATTTTCAGTCCCTTTAAACTTGGGCGGCCTAAGATCCCTGAACTCTTTTAGGGCTTTATCCTTGGTATTGTTTGAATTCTGCATTTGTTCTAGTATCGTAGTATTTGTGGCATGGGCAGCATTGGCCTGTTGATTATTGGATTCCAATAATTGCTGGAACAAACGGAACATGTCAGCCACGGTTGGCTCAGTTGATGTCTGAGGTGGTGGATTGTTTAATTGAGCATGATTGTCCATATCCTGAAATAAAAGACACAATTCCTCAGGGAATATTCGACTCACAATGTTCATTCATAACAAGGTGTACAGCAGAGCCATATATATTTCATTAAAATGAAAGTATTACAAAATGTGGTTTCTACTCTCAACTTCACATTTGTTTACATTCTTTTCATCCTATCTACTCATGTCACTCCACCTCCCCAAAATGTGACATAGTATCTATCTCTAACTGTCCCTACTTGTATACACATCTGTCGATTTCAAAATACCATACAGCAGACAAAAAAATAAGGATTTCTTCTTCACTGTACATATATTGGTTAGGTTTTTCTTATTCTATGGCCTCGATGAGGATTCTTTCCTCAGTAAGGATGTCAACTTCCGGATGGAGTCTTTCAAAGTCATCTAATGTACCCTCATATCCATGTAGTCCAATGTAAATGCGGTTTGGGTCTCGGACATGCAGGCAGTAAGTTGTATTTTCATAATATACTTCGGCTCCGTCTTCGATGTCCCTGATAATGGGACGCATGACTGCATAGAATACTTGGTAGACATGGATATCGTACCAGTCGGGTGCGTTCCACATTAGTCTTGCATAGCGCTGGTATAAGTACAAAGTGTAATCACTCCCATCCCATTCCAAACTTGGCATAAATAGGTCCATACCTACATTCATAATATTCTTAAGAAAAAAAAATATTTATCAGGAATATAAAATATAGGAAAAGCATATTTTTTTATTGATAGCACATGTTCCTACTACATACATTCATATATTACACTTCTACTAAATACATTCATATTCCTCCTACATATTGGGGGTTCTAATACTTATTTTACATATCTCACTACATACATTCACACACACCCTTTACATAATTAAGGATCTAATATTTACATATCTATATTTATACATCATCTTCATTCTAGGGGGTCTAAATCCACATACGTCTTATGTTAAGGATCCTCGCCTCTGGGTATGCCTGCTTCCATTCTTCTAAGGTACCGTTACGTTCGTTTTCTGGCCCTTCAGTGGGTTCTGCCTTGATCAGTACATAATAATGCACCGTATTATAATATACTTTTCTTTCGTCTACTATATCTGCCACCACTGGGTATTTCAGCTCGTAGTGTACTCCATAGGCTTCTATCATTCCCTTTGGTGCTACTTTCCACATTTTTTCACAAATGCATAATATTCGTCCATGCTATGGCTATCATTATTTAGTCTTGCGAAGGGTGCGAATCGGGGCATGATTACATCAAGAATTTCTTGAGTCACTATCCATTTACTAGGATTAAATAGTTGGTTAGAAAAGAGGTAATCATCTACTGACTATTGATATTTCCTTCTCAGGGATTCCTAGAGTGTGATTGGGACTCGTAGTGCTTCCTATGATTCTAGAACCTACGTTTTATCCGAACCTATGTCATATCCTAGATTTTCCATTCTTGCTGACCTGCATGGGCCACAACTTAAAAGACGTGTCACGTCCCGCTTCCCGGATGGAAGGATGACGTCATAAACACATCTCCAGGCTATGCGCCGAAATTCACGATTGTCGCCTGTAATCATCAGCAGAATGGAAAATACAAGAAATTTCATGGTATTAAAATATACTGTAGCTATTATACAGGGAACTTTTCCAATAATACTATTACAGATCATTACAAAAGTAAACTTGCAATATAACTATGATACTGCTGGTCATAGCTGTAGGTAGTCCAGACCGTTTACTCCTCATTGTAGTGCGGCGATACTTCGACGGAGGCGTCTTCTTCTTCTTCACCTAGTGAACAAATACTAGGTCGTTTAGAAAACGACGAGCAAGTCCTCGGCCAAGAACGGTGAAAGTTAAACAAAACAAGGAATATGTAGTTTAGAAAAAGGATGAAACAGAGTATGCCAAATTGTACTGTTATATATATATATATATATATATATATATATATATATATATATATATATATATATATATATCTGCTTTAGTAAAATGTGAATGAAATCAACGTCCTACTCCATGAATGATAAGATTTTCGAGCTTCCCTTGAGCTTTTAGTAGGAATTGCTTTCCTTGAGCAATTAAGGACACTGCTTATTTATAATAGGCAGCGTTGTTTCTGGAGTGAGATTTGAAGTTTAATGAGATGCAGTTTTGAGAACAATACTCCGAATAATCCTCTAAATATTTCCCGTGAACAATCCCGTTAACCTGGGATCAGGCTGTGATTTCCGAGCCTCCCTTGGTCTAAAAAGACATCTATTGATGTTACTGTCAAATAGATGAAATTGATTTTCGAGCCTCCCTTGGGCTAGTACACCCTAGTCGAAAACTAGATGTACTGATTCACGAGATTCACGAAATACTAATCAGCTTTTGTTATTTATGTTACGGGATATCTAGGGATATTCAGTTATTCTTCCCTCCCAAATGCTTTCTAAAATTTCCGAATGTCAGAAATTAGTCTATCTCCTAAATTTCTCAAAAATTTCGGCAGAGTCTCCTTTGTATTTAGGAGCCCCGAAAATTTACAAGAACTTATATATATGATAAAAGGAAATATGGGCTCGCCGACCCCTTCGGTGGAGCAACTCTCAACACCGGAACCACGCAAGAAATAAAAGAACAAAAGGAACTGGAGATTTTTACCTGAGCAAGCAATAGTTACCTTTCTTTTGGCAACTAGTCGGGTCGCGGCTTGCTAATAGCTTTGCAGTTTGTCAAAATAGAGCAAATATTTATCCAACTATATTAGTTAATATGTAAGACTTTATAACATATAACTATATATATGTATATGTATATATATATATATCGTATAGATAGTATAAAGAAAAATCAAATCAACAAAAACTCTTCAATATCAACATTTTAAATTTTGGTGCATGAAGTAGGAAAATGTAGAAAAGAGACTTATTTCTTAAATACGAACACACAAAATTGAGTACAAAAGTAGAGAGAAATACAGGGTCCTTTTTACCTTCCCGGCGTGCGGTCTAATTGTTCAGTTCTACTGTGTATGTTAGACTTACCTTTGGAGAGTCCCATGTTCATGTATGTTTATGTGTTCATGGAAATTCAAGTCCAAATAATTCAGTCCACAATCAGTTCCCGTGATATGTCACAAATACTAGTTCCAGTGCCAATTTTAATTTCCTTGCCTATGTCTATCAAAATTGAACATTTACTAGAAATCAGAAATTGTCAGATTTTAAATATCTTGAAGTGGGTTAAAACTACCAAACTTCAAAATTTGTAATAAACCATAATTAAAAATAATTCCATGACTTATATTCCAAATTATGATAAGATGAAGAGATTAATATCTAATTATGAGACTTTAAATTTATAATTAACCCATACAAGTTCCAATTCCTAGTATTATCAAAATTATATCATAAAAGAAAATTTGTAGGTTCTTAACTAAAAATTCAGAATTTAAAAGTGAATTCCTAACTCATTCAGAATTAACATTGGGTAATAAGAAAATTTGGAGAAGAAGGAGGAGAAGAGGACTTGCCTTGGGTTGTGAGAAAATCTAGGCTTTCCTTCACAAATTTCTACATTAATTCCCATCATAGTTCAAATATCCTTCATTAGTAAAGCTTAACCCAAAATTTGTGCTTTAGAAGAAATTGGAAAGGAATTTGGGGAGAAAAGTTAGGTTTTACCTAGTTTTTTGGAAGTGGAAGAAGAAGGAGGATGAAGAAGAGGAGGTGGTGGAGATGGCCGGGGGGGGGGGGGGGGGGGGGGGGGGGGGCGGCCGGCAGCGGCGGCGAGCAGGCGGCGGCAGCGGCGAGCGGGCGGCGGCAGCAAGTGGTCGGGGGGGGGGGGGGGTCGGGTGCGTGTGTGAGTGTTTTTTTTTTTTTTTTTCTCTTTCCTTTCTTTTGTGTGTGTGTGTGGTTTATATAGGGAAATGTGTGCTGGTGGTGTAGGGGGTGTGTTGTTTGTGTGTTGTGGGGGGGGGGGGGGGAGATTATATAGAGAGGAAGGGGGTGAGGTGTCCCCCCTTCCACACAAGTCCATAGGACACATTGGGGGGGGGGGGGGGCACTTGGCCATCCTAGGGTTAGGGTTAGGGTATGACATGTCATAACAATAATAATAATACTAATAAAAAAATAATTATCGTAATAATGATAATAATAATAATAATAATAATAATAATAATATTAATAATAATAATGGAAAATAAGAGTATGACACAAGCCAAGCTCAAGCTTAACATAGACAAGCTCGAGCCAAGCTCAAGCTCTAAAATAAAGAACTTATCAAGCTTGAGCTCGAGCTCGATTAATCCTAGTCAAGCCAAGCTCAAGCTTACAAAAGCTTGGCTCGGCTTGGCTCGTTTGCAGCCCTAATAGAAACTACTTCGTTTTATATATTTGGGTGGGCCGGGTCGTGCTTGGGCTACTGGGTGGGGCAGGCCGTACTTCGGCTTCGGGTCTGGCCAGACCTATTTTATGGGCCGATATATGTGGCCCAGCACGATCCAATATACGTGACCGGACCGACACATGGATCAATTTTTTGACCGGACTCGTGTCGGACTGGGCCGGTGCGGCCCAATTGAAAGGTCTACCCTCAACTGATCGTGTCCGTTATTTTATGGATACACTCATTTATCATATCTTTCTTCATATATATGCCAAAGAAGGGTGTTGTAATTGGATGATCCTCACATCTTAGGTTCTAACCTTATACAAATACTATAAGTAGTGTAAAAATGTGCCCCAACAAGACTCGTCTTGGTGGGTGAGTTGTATGAAAAAAATTAATGTAAATTTCTACCTTCATTAGAAAGTGAGATGTTTGTCAACTCATATCACACAATTCCAGCTATCAAGGCATCATCTTTCCTTTGACGAATGGTAGACATTTCTAAGTTTCTAGTTATGTAGTAGTCTAATTTCCCTTTTGACATATTCTCTATTGCAACATTGGAAACCAAAGTTTCTGTCTCAGCAACTTGTGACTTTCTTCGGAGAGGCAACCAAAATTTTGAAGTTTGATTTATGCTAGGAGCTAGCGTCTCTTGAATCCTTACATATTAAATTTTAGGTTCTTGCTCTATACGACCACCCAACAATCTTGGACAGATGACTCAGGCCTTATTTAGGTATAAAAATGTCAAATCACACAAAATGTCATTTGAAAGTATTCAAAGCATTTCCAGTTTCTAGTTTTTTTTTTTTTTTTTTTTTTACATTTTCAATAGCTTGGGAACTTCCTGAGTTTATCCGTTTGATTTTATAAATTAGATTGTTTTCATATGTGGCTTTTTAATCTTCTAGTAATTTTTCTGCTTGAATCTAAATAAGGGATGAAAAAAGTCATCTAGATCAAGCGAGAGTTGATTGTTTCTCATGAATCGGTAAACAACTAAAATCAGAGTCACTAAATTTATCTAGTTTTGTCTCTTGGGATTCTTTCATGGGAGAAACTATATAACATGACACCAACAAGTATATGACATTAGAAATAGAGTGGAGTCCCCTCAATTGTTTTACCACAAAATTTTATGTACAAGTACAACTCCGCCATTCGTTCTCTAATTAAGCTCTATTTCCTAATTCGAAATTCTACATTTTTTTAGTATGTTCAAATCATATTTGTTTTCTCTCCACAATATTCTCGACTATATGCAAATACTTTTGTATTTTTTTTTTTTTTGACAGGGAAGAAATTGATTTTATTCATAATGGCCTGACTCAGGCTCAAATTTTTTTTTCCAGCTTCTATAAGGAGAAGTTGGGAAATACAATGGGGAGGAGAATACTCATGCAAATGTATTTGGTTATGAAGGCTATAAGCTGGAAGATCATATGCAACTCTGTTGCCGGTACGTCGCACGAAACAGAAGCTCGGCTGTCTCTCGAGACCCTTACAGATGTTCAAAATCTCGTTGACAAGCACAAAGGATTTCAAGGTATCAATAGTTTCTCACCCCTGAATATCCTGATAGCAGTGGTTGAGTCTCCTTCAATGATGATGTTGGCATTGCCGAGTTCCTTAGACAAGAGGATGCCTTGGTGTATAGCTTGAATATCTGCAATCAGACTCATGTCTTCCTCATAGATAGGAGAGTAGTGCCATGCTTTCGCCGCGATGAATGCGCCATTAGAGTCCCTTGCAACCGCAGCCGCTGCCATGGAGGAATTGGTGGTGGCCCCGTCAACATTGATTTTAATAGATCCGGGTGGAGGTGGCGACCAGTGAGACAGCGATGTGGCTTCATGTCTCAACGTCTCCACCTGTTCAAGCCTCCGGTCCTCAAGCATCTCGTTGTAGGCATGGTACATATAGTTTGCCAGACTGAGAAGTTGTTGCACACTCCTATTTTCGTGTCGGAATACGCAATCGCACCTTGCTTTCCATATAGCCCAGAGGACAGTAGCTCATAATTTGAATGCTTCATGGGAGGTTTGATTCTGGAGCCATGTCGATAGCAGTTTGTGAATATCCAAATGACTGTCAATACAGAGACCCAACGGGCTAGCAAACCAGGTTTCTTTTGCCAATCGGCAATGAAGAAATAAGTGATTAGCATCCTCTTCTACGAGTAGGCAGTGTGGACAGAGCTTGCTAATGGTGGGACTCGTTTACCAATGGCAAAATGGGCAGTGCGTTGTGGAGAAGCCGCCATACAAATAACTGGATTTTTGATGATATGCATTTTACCTTCACAGGAGCCAGAGGTTATTGTTTGACTCGTTCGAAGAACCAGTTGGTTCTTTCCTCCGGAGTTCTTCATAGAGGGATTTTGTTGTAAAGACTCCATTTTTAGCACTTGTCCATATCAGAGTGTCGGCGCCATCGTCTTCACTGAGCTTGATGTTTACAATGGCCTGTGCCTCCATTGGAGTGAAGATTGAACGAATGAGTGAGAGGTTCCAGCTCCTCGTTGTGGGGTCTATTAAGTCGCGGACAAGCTTGGGGCCATTGTCAGGTATGATGCAGTTGGAGACCCTGAAGCCTGGTAGCCCGGGAATCCACGGTTCCTCCATGATGTCGACCCACCACCTCGGATTCTCCAGCAGATACTATCCACCATGTCACGTCTCAAATCAAGGATACCGGACCAAGTCGGAGACGCTCGCCTTGTCTTGCAGACCGACCAAAAATTCTTCTCTTGCAGGTATATGCCACGGAGTAATCGAGCCCAAAGTTGATGTGGGTCATTTACGAATCTCCAAAGCAGTTTGCCCACCAGGGATTTGTTCACAAGGCTGAGCTTTCAATACCCAAGCCACCCTCTGTTTTTGGTTTAGTAATCTTGTCCCACTTTAGAAAATGGAGTTTCTTCTCCGATGCATCGTGGCCCCACCAGAACCCCCTCTGTTGCTTGGATAAATTGTCGAGGACGTCTCTGGGAATCATGTACGCCGATGCAAAGTAAATGGGGATAGAACTTAATGTAGACTTGATGAGCGTTGTTCTTCCGCATGGGAAAGGAGCTTTGATTTCCATCCTTGAAGATGTGAGGCACATTTGCTGATAAGGGATGTATGAGTTGAGCTTCGTCTTTTTGAAAGGAGTAATTTGGCCTAGATACTTGTCGTCCTCTGCCATTAGTGCAAGGTTGAGAGTGGCCGCTAGCATTTTCTGATCCTCAAGAGTAACTTTCTTGCTAAAGTGAATACTAGACTTAGCAAAATTTACTTTCTGGCCGGACCAAGCGCAAAATTTACCCAAAATCTCGCCCACAGTGGATAGTGACAAGCTATTAGCCTGGCCAAAGATTAACATATCATCAGCAAAAAATAAATGGGAGATGGATGGGGAATACCGATTCAGCCGAACTCCTCGGAACAAGTCGTTCTGTTCATATTGAAAAAACAATTTGGATAGAACCTCCGAGCAGAGTATAAAGATGAATGGCGATATGGGGCATCCTTGTCTAATTCCGCGCGTTGGTTTGAAATGTCCTTCAGGTATCCCATTGATAAGGATAGAGAAAGAAGACGAGGTAATGCACTTCATGTATAGATCATTGGTGTGCCCTTTAATCCCCATACCGTGCATAACCCTTTGAATGAAGGGCCACGACAGCCGGTCGTATGCCTTGGACATATCGATCTTCAGGGCATACGCACTTTTCTTCTTTGACAGGAACTTCATGCCGTGAATAATTTCCTGGGCAATAACAATATTGTCTGTTATTTATCTTCCAGGCATAAATGCATTCTGATGGGAGACGAGGTGCTGCAGAAGGGGTCGGAGGGGGATGTCAATTTTTTACATGAGTTTGTAGGCCACGTTGCAAAGAGAGATCGGTCTGAAATCTACCGCAGTGGTCGGGCTACTGTTCTTCGATCAGGGCAATGTATGTGTGGTTGAGGTTCGGAAGGAAGCTTGCATCAGCGAAAAATTGCTTCACTACGTGTGTTAGTTCGCTTCCAATGATATCCCAATTCCTTTGATAGAATGCCGCCATGAATCCATCTGGCCCAGGAGCTTTAAGCGGCCCCATGCTGGATAAGGCTGATTTAATCTCTTCATCATCAGGGAGTTTTCCTAGAGCACTGTTATCTACCTCTGAAATAGGACTGGAAGAAATTATAAATGAAAGGTCCATTGGGTGTGCCTCGTCGTTGCAGAAGATTAATTTGAAATGGTCGATGAACTCTTTGGCAATACCACTGTGATCAGACACCCAGCTTCCATCACTCCGAAGTAGGGTCTGGACTTCATTCTTTCTCTTCCTGATCGTAGCCTTGGTATGGAAGTATTTTGTGCTTCGCTCGCCCTCCTTGATCCATGCGCACTTAGCACGCTGGCACCAGTAGGCCTTCTCTATGGAAAGAAGGTCGTTAATCTTGTTGCATATCTTCCGTTTCTATGTACATTGATTGCTCCGTCTGTGTTGAAGACTGAATAGCGTGGAGTTGATCCTTCAATCCGTTAATTCGGGATGTAATATTCCCGAACTTTGAGCGACTCCATCGTTTGAGCTTGCTGAGTGTGAGTTCCAATTTTTGCGGGAATGTAAGGCACCCATTTAGATTGGCTTCCAGCCATGTGGCTTTGAGAAATCTCGTAAAAGCTTCATTTTTCATCCAGAAATTCTCGAACCTGCATGGTCGCTTTCTGTGAGGAAGCACATTGCATGTATTCAGAAGAATTGGAGCATGGTCGCTATTGATGCGTGGTAAGATGGAGACAGTAGCGTCGGGGTGGAGACAGCACCACTCCGAGTTGCCCAGTGCCCGGTCGAGACGTTCCCGGATGTTGTGGTTGAGTTTCCTGCCATTGGACCAAGTGTACGCGGGCCCAATGAAACCGAGGTCGACTAGCCCGTACAGGGCCACCATTTCTTTGAAGGATGAAGCAGCGTGTGAGTCGAAAGCACGACCCCCATATTTCTCCCTTGGTTCAAGAATTGCATTGAAATCCCCTATGCTGCACCAGGGCACAGTAAAATCATCCGACAGAGTTTTGATCCTCGTCCATAGTTTGGGTCTGTCCTTCTGCTTGGGGTAGCTGTAGACACAGAGGAGGTTCCACGCTGGCAAGCCTCCAATCGCATCAATAGAAAGTAAAAGATTCTTTGTAGAATAAGAAATGGAGGCCTTTATTGTATCATCCCAGCCAAGCCAGAGGCCTCCAGCGCGTCCGCTGGGGGAAACTGAGTAAAAAAGATAGCCAATTTCGGAAGAGTTTGGGAAGTGTGATGTGGAGGGGAGAGAGTCTCAGAGATGAAGAAGATGTTGGGGCGGGTGGCGGTGAGAAATGATCTAAGTGTCTGGACTGTCGAGAATTTCTCGAACCTCGACAGTTCCATGATAGCACTAACATTGGCCTTGCGACTGTTGAAGGTCAGCCGCCACGACCATTTAGAGCCTGAAGCATGAGTGATTGTGAGGAGTTTTTTCCTTGGTTGGGGAGCTTTGGAGGGGATGCCGGCCTCTTAGAAGAGGATGAGGCAGAGTAAGGCCCTTGGTTGGTCTTCTGCTCGTCGTTTCCATGATGGTTTACGAGGTTGGGCTGGCCGAGAGATGGAGCCAGACATGACCGAAGCAGTGTGGGAGTTTATCTGCGTTGAGCTCCTCGTATCTCTGGAGGTAGTGATGGGTGGTGGCATGGAGGATGAGGGCAAGTTGTTGGTCAGGTTGGGGCCTGGGATGTTGAGGGGCAAGAAGTAAGGGAATGGAGATGTCGGAGGGGCCTCAGGAACATCAATCTTCATCATGGCTTCGTTGCATGAGTTAATTTGCAGCTGCTTCAGAGAAGATGTGTCGTGAACACCATAGTCATCTGCCTCATCCATACGGTGTTATCACAATCATTGCCAGGTAATTTCGGGCCTTCACCAGTGTCCCTCTCATATTGGATATACGTAACACCTGACTCGGGAATAGAGTGGTTATGATTGCACCTTGGTTGATTAACATCCTGGCATGTTTGATCAGTGTCCAAGGGCCCCAAGATAGCTCCAAATCTTCTTCGCTGGGGAGGTTGGTATTTGTGATAGGAAGGTTGTTATGCCACGTGGCGCCACTATCTCTAGATGGAAAAACCACCGGCGCCGGAAGTCTAGTGGTCGGCGAGGGGCTTTGAGTCAGTGGTCCGTTCGTCGTCTGCTCTTCACCGGTGACATCGCCTGTCCTATCACTAGGAAGATCATCATCCCCGTTCTCTCCTGGCATGCTTCGATGAGGCGTGCTTCGATATGGCTCAACTCTGTAATCTTCCTCTTTAGGAAGATGTTGATTCTTTGTTTCTCCTCTTCAGTCCAGTCTTCATCGATAAGTGATCGGAAGGTTTCCCGTTCTTTGCAACCATTGATTGTGTGCCCCACCCTGGCACAAAACAAACACATGCGGGGTAATCGTTGATATTTTACGACGATCTCCCTTACCGCATTGCCATCCAACGTAGTAGAGATTCTCTTCTTTAGAGGTTTGGTAATGTCTACGAGGACTTTCACTCTAGCATAAGTTTTCCATTGGAGTTCATCCGTCTTCATATAGTCCTTGCCGATCCTATTGCCTCTACTATCCTGGAAACGGCAGCTTGGTTGAGGAATTTAGGGGGAATTTTGTGCAGTTGGACCCAGAGATCCGCCATTTGGAAGACGTAATCTTCAGGGAGCTTCCCCGGGTCACATTTCTCGATTGCAAGGAGATCATCATTGATACTCCATGGTGCTTCTAATAAGATCCTGTCGACTTCACCCGGCGAATCAAGGCGAACCAGAAAGGAGCCCGCGTCCCCATCTAGTTCAGAGACTTGAATAGGGACGGTTGTCCTCCAAAGCCTGGGGAGGATGGTGGTCAGTGCCGCACAAGTAAAATGATGGGTGGAAAATGGTTTCACGTCTATGGATGAAGCCCAGTGCTCCGGGATCATACTATCCCTTGCAGTGAGCGAAATCGCCTTCGCCGGGCCTTGAAGGCTAAATAGGTTCGCCATCTTCTCTACGACTTCCTTATATGAAGCCATCTAGCCATGGACGATCAGAATAGGAAGGAGAAGGCGGAGTAGGACAAGAGGGGTGGGAGGTGAAGGACAATGGACGAGGTGGAAGGAGAGAATGGTAGGGGGATAAACGACGGCTGCAACCCAAACCATCGGCAGAGAGCAAAACCTTTAGGGTTTGGAGAGAGCAAAACCTTTAGGGTTTGGAGAGAGTCGCATTAAATACTTTTGTAGTTGATGACTTGTAGTATTCATGATGAAAACAATCTTCATGTTAAAAATTTGCATCTTATATTAATTTGATTATGTCCAAAAAATAATGACTAATTATCTACTATGGACTTGCACCCGGGAGTGAGCATTTATGTATAATAAATTATTAACTTAGTAGCAAAAAAATGATTTAATAAGTCGCAAGATGTCAAGGCAGTTATCACTTTAAGAAAAAAGAGTGATGGTATTTCATCTTTTTGCCATGACTGATTTTGGTGATAGAATCCAAAATTCCTTTAAACATTACACTACTTGTATGTTTATATTATTTTTAATCTTATACATCCTTGTGTGCTAGTATATTTGTTTGTAACAAGTATATATATATATATATATATATATATATATATATATATATATATATATATATATATATATATATATATATATATTTGGAAAAAGGATAAATTTTATTCCAAAGCAATAATCTTACAACATACAATCAAAGTGGGACTCCCACTCGAAGAAAATATGCCTAATAGATTCCTGCTCCATACAGCATAGCACACACTTGGGGTCCGGAACTGGCACTCCAAACGAACTCAGGCGATCCCTAGTCAAGAGGCGGCCAAGTAGCAGCTTGTAGACACAGAGCTGCACCTTTCTGGCCAGACCCTTGCACCAAATGAGCTCAAAGTAAGGGCTCTGTGGGAAGGTGCGTCGAATGAGGTTGTAGCAGCTCCGAAATTGGAACTCCCCAGTTCCCAGAGTTGCTCCTGACGGCTCCCAAATCCACCGATCAGCAGGCAAAGCTGGATCAATGGCAATAGTACTAATGATCCCACCCAGCTCCTCAGTAAACCGATACGACTCCGACCGCCACTCCCCATCGCGAATGATGCGACTACAAGTCAAACCACTCCTGTCCTCCTGATGAGTCACTACCAAAATAAGTCATAATGGCGACAAAATTAGCGACTCCAGATAAATACGTCGCTAAGTTTTGTGCTTTTAGCGACGTTTTATATATACGTCGCTGAACGTCACTATCAGCGACGTTTTGAACGACAATTAGCGACACAAATTATGTTTTGGACAACTGATGTCGTATTTTAGTCGCAAAACATCACTGTTTTTTTATTCAGCAGCGTTTCGCGACGCCACTTTTACGACGTCGCCAGGTTTTAATAAATAGCGACGGTTAGCGACGTCTTTAACTGATGCCGCTAAAACATTTCATATAGGGTTCTGGCCCGATCGATTTTTCATCTTTTTCACCCAAAATTTTCTAATCTCCCGCTCTTTCCCTTACGCTTCCCCGCGGCGACCCCATGCCCGAGACCCCATTCCTCCGACGACTCACTCCTCCGACGACCACCCGACCAGTCTCCTCCGACGCTGCTCCAGCCCCGGCGACCCCGACCCAACTCCAACGTTGTGTCGATAAACCCTAACTGTCACGACCCGCACCCTTTTTTTTTAAAAACGGATACAGACGTGTCCAAGCCAGCCTACGCCGCAGTGTCGGCGGTAGAACATTGTCATGGCCATGACGATCAAATTCACAAATAATGCTCATTCACATAATTAATTTAATTTATAAAGATCACAAGTCTTACATTTGTAGAAAAATATAAACTTGTACAAATAAATGAATGACTACAACTCAACTATCTATCTAGTCTCTAGGCTTTTGTCTGCAATATTCCCGTCACTCCCCAAGGTAAGTGAATCCGCGGCTAACCTGAAAATGTTAGTTTCCAGTCAGGAATGGAACGAGCACAATTCACTGAATGCAATTTCAATAAAGAAAATGACTATAAAACAAAGGTTAGACATCAATCATGAGTTTTGAAAATAAACAGTAAATACGGAAAACCAATAGCAATAAATAGACACAAAATACCTTCCCCAACTGCTAGAAGTATCTTTGATATGTGATCGGTCTCGGGACAATTATGCGACACTGTCTACACTATCTAAAGTTACACTGTCTACACTGTCTAAAGTTACACTGTCTACACTGTCTAAAGTTACACGGTCTACAGTTAATATTGCAAAAAAGAAACACTGTCTACAAAATAATAATCATGAACTACACAGTTTAAATGCAATAATAATCACGATCTACACGGTCTACTTTGCAATAAATAAATCACTGTCTACACTGTCTACTTTGCAATAAATAAATCACTGTCTACAATGTCTACACTGTCTAAGGTCAGATCACACATCCTTGGTACTTCCCATTCCCGACTCAACAATTTATAATAGAAATAATTACATAACCAATGGCCAATCAATAAAATATAGTAAAAATCAATATCGAAATGCAGACAATAAACTGTACTCGCCTGTGGTCCTCTGCTGGTGAAATCGACAGTCTGAACTAGTCAATGTGCCACAATAGTCAAAACTCGTACAACAGTCCCCGAAAGCTGAAATAAACATTACCAATATTCTCAGAATAGTCAAATTAGCTAGGATTGCCTGTCCTTAAGTCCAATTCTGGACACAGGAGCAAAACGGTAATTTTGGACCAAAACGATGTCCGCCGTTGGACCCGCTTTGTACCGAAAAGCGTGCCAGAGTCAACGGTCTCTAAAGTCGTCAAACTATATGTCTACGGATCTAGTTTTCCGATACGAACCCGACCGTATGTCCAAAGTTGGATTTCGGCGGGCCGTGCACAAAATCGCCCGTTGAGTGGGACCGTGGGGCCCACAAAATGACGTACGATTCAACTGTCTCAGAATTGGACCAAACTTGGCATGCAGGACCAAAAAAATGATACGGTCCTGCTGGCACAAGTTTCATCTCGATCTGACGAGCGTGCACAAAGTAATTGAGAAATTTACAAAGTGCACGATACGGTGAATTTCAACGGATACGCATCAAATTCGTCGCGCACACGCGACCAATTTGAATTCCGTCAAAGCCCACACGACCACGAAGTCGTTATACAGCTTTTGATGCTTTCGGTTCACGACCACGTCGCCCGGAATGGCGGGACGCACGTCGTATCGAAGGTTTTTAATATTTTTCACTAATTTCGAAAACAGGTTTTTTTTTCTGATTTTTGAATCGAGTTATCTCGATATATAATCGATGAAACTGAAAAGTATAACGGCCTTTTATTGCCCTATATGTTGTCTTCAAAGATGTTTAATTATAATTCAAAAGATCGATCTGGATTGATAGGTATTTGGCTTCCAATATGGGGTACAAACTGTTAATACAGGACATGTGTCCTGTGGTTTTTAATCGACTTTGCATCGATTTTCGAGTCATATTCGATTCGATTTGGTACGAACTAAATAATAGGGTTTAGAGACCTATAGGTTGTCTATTCGTTGGAACTTGTAGGTCGAAAAATAATTGAGTATGGTAGGAGAAAACTCACCTCGAAGTTGCACTCAATGCTGCAACTGCTGATGTTGCTTCTTGTTTTGTTGCTGCGGTTGCTGCAGTCTGCCGCGCGGGCTGCCACGGCCGGCCGGTCTGTGGCCGCGCGCGGTGGTCCCAAGGTGGAGAAGGGTCGCCAGGTAGGGGAGAAGACGGCTAGGTTAGGGTTTAAGTATTTTCGTACGCGTGTATGTATACGCGGAGAGAAGGCTCGGGTTCCCTGTGCCCGATCGAGAGCTGAGGAGAAATTGGTTTGCTGGCTTCGGGCTACTCAGGTGGGCTTGGAAGTTCGGTTTAGGGTGGCTGGGCTGGGCCTTCTCTGTTGGGCTGGGCGCATAGTTATTAGGATTTTCTTTTTTTATTAATACCTTTGCATATATCTTTATACACACACATATATACACATATACATATAATATATATATATATATATATATATATATATATATATATATATATATATATATATATATATATATATATATATATATATATAAATACGCATATACACATATACAATATATATATATATATATATATATATATATATATATATATATATATATATATATATATATATTATATATATATATACACATATATAATATATTTTTATATATAATACACATATTCAATATTTATGTATACATACACATATATACAATATTTGTATATACCTCATATATATATATATATATAATATATATATATATATATATATATATCTATTATACAAAACACAAAGGTTTTTGAATCCTAGGGCTGACTGTGCCAAGATAAAGAGTGGTTGGGATTTAATCTTGGTGAATCAACGGTTGTGGAGTTTTATGGGGAATCCAAAGAGTGGGGTTTGCACTCATAATGGTTGTGGATGAGCATTATTGAGAGTGGAATTTTATGGAAAATGAGCATTATTGAGAGTGGAATTTTATGGGGAATCCAAAGAGTGGGGTTTGCACTCATAATGGTTGTGGATGAGCATTATTGAGAGTGGAGTTTTATGGGGAATCCAAAGAAAATTTACATCCAGCAGTGGTTGGGATTTAATATTTTGATGGGGGCCTCATAACTATTATTGTTCGTTTAAAATTGGGGGTCCAAGATTTTGAGGGGGAATACCTTAAATGAACCATGCCCTATGGGCACGGATTATGACTAGTATATATATATATATATATATATATATATATATATATATATATATATATATATATATATATATATATATATATATATATATATATATATATAAAATAAAAATATATATATATATATATATATATATATATATATATATATATATATATATATATATATATATATATATATATATATAAAAACACCTAGTTAACCAAAATATAAATAATATTTATATATATTAAATAAACAAAAATACTAGATGAACAGTATAACTAACAGGAGGCTTGTATGTTAAGTATTTTCAAATAATCTTAATAATCAAACAATCAAATATCTAGAAAATATGACTAAACCTTATGGAGAATATGACTAAACCTTATGGAGAATCCCATAAAAGGCCCTGACTATTTAATAATAATAATAATATCAATTTGTATAAATAATCAAATATCTAGAAAATATACGTCAAGTCCTAATTTAATTAAAATATTTGTACACACATAAAATATTCCTACATGGTCCGTCTTTGGATGCACTGAATCACTACAAGGACTTGTGCTTGCTTGGGTCCATCCCTACCGGGTCTCCTACAATCAATAATCAATAATAATCAATTCATTAGATTATTTGTAGGGTCATGTCACAACTTAATCTGGTTTTCTTAGTTAGGGCACTCCTATGGCTCGGCACTCCCCTACCATGGCTAAACACTAGTCAAAGCACGCCACTGCACTATCCGTGCCAGAATTTCTAGTCGTCTGGTAGTTCAAAACTCAACCATGGCTAAAATCATCTACCGTAATAATTAACTAAATAATTATTTATAAAAATCTAAAATCACTATTTAAATCAAATAAATAATAAAAAAATTTTCAAAAATTCCGGGAAGGGAGGCTACACTAACCCTATCTCCCTTTTTCTGATGCGACACAGACACGACCCTTTGACACACACGTGGATACTTTGACACACAAGTGGACACTTTGACACACACTGTGACACTTTGATACTTTGACACTTTGACACTATTAGGCCTCGTTTGGTTCATGGAAAGGACATGTATTCCTTTGTATTTTCCATGGGAATCGAAAAGTAGGATTCCTGTCATATTTCCTTTCCGTTGTTTGGTTGGTGTAGGAAAGGGAAGCAAAAATATAACAAAGGTAAAATAAGCATTAATGGTAAAATAAGCAATAACACATGGTTACTTTTGTTATAAATGTTGGAAAAGGAGGAGGGAAAATGAATCCCATGGGTCATGAGTGGAACCATATTCCCTCCAATTTTTCCCCCTGTGAGGAAATTGATTCTCAAGTTTGTGGTTACCAAACAAAGGAAAGGAACAACTTTCCTTTCCTAGTTCCTTAAATCGGTGAACCAAACGAGGCCTTAGGATAATGTGTATAGATGAGGACTAGGACAATAAGTATAAGTAACTTCAAGATATGAATTGTTTTACCTATGAGTATAGGTAATGGCTTTACCTAGAGTGACTAGGTAATATATAGGTTTAGGAAGCCTATAGGTTTAGGTAATGGGATGACACATGGGTATGGGAGATACCTATGTTGTAGTGTATGAGGTATTGAGTTTGGGTATTGGTTTTTACTAGAGTTAAGGATAGGCTAGTGTATAGGTGTCACGACCCGCACCCTAGAGTAAGGACACGAGACGTGGGTACGTCCAGCCTACGCCGCAGTGTCGGCGGTAGAACGCTGTCCTAGGTCAACATACATCTAACAATATAACTCTACACAGTTTATACTCCCCGAATGGGGGTGACATAGCAGTCAATGAACTCAATCACAACTAAGGAAGAGATAGCACGATATGATATAGAACTCAAGAAAATATAGATGATAAAGTAGTCTAAGATAATATCCCAGCAAATATCCAGAGTACAAATCCCAGCTACTGAATACGAAAGAATATATACAACTCAGAATCACTGAACAGAAGTAAAGTCTAGCTAAACAGTCTCAAGATAACATAAAATAAGATAAGGCCTAACTAAGCTAGTCTAGGCAATGGGGGTGATGTCCTCAGCTAGAGCTGGGTCCTCCTGAGAGTCCAGCTCGCAAGTGTCGTCTAGGGCTGCCCCGTAGAAGGTATCCACACAGGCCTCCTCCTCGTCCTCTGTAATATTTTCAACAGGTCCAGTCAGGACAGGAGCGAGCACAGTACATCTCAACAGTTCATAGCAGGTTAGAAAATATAATCATACAGTAAAGTAAGATACAGGTACTGAAGGAAATGCAGTATGTAAACATAGAGAGAGCTGTAATAGAAATATCTACTATAAATAGAGACTAACAGTGGCTAGTGAGTCAGAGTACAATATAGACATGTAAATGGCATAGGAGATTCTGATGAGACACTATGGAAAGATTCTGATGAGATACTACTTGGCTATTATTCACATGTCTACTTCTACTCACCCGTACCCCCAATCAATACACAAGGATCCAACCAGGTTATGTTATGATTCCATGCAAAGGCCCCCGAAGGGTGATACATGGATGTCCCATAAATGGGGATTCTAGAAGATTCTAGGATACCCAGTAAATGGGATAAGGATTCTAGGAGACTCTGTGATCATAAGAGTATATGTCACAAGTGATCAAAGAACCAATGAAGCATAGTGATACGCCATGTAAATGAAACGCACAGAACATGTAGTACCCGATGCTCCCTAAGGATAACATCTCAAGAAGGGATCCATATAGTACCAATCCGTGTGACCAACGTGACAGTAACAAGTAAAGTAATTTAATACAGGAAATAATTCTAAGCAGGATATGAAATGATCAGAGAATGTACTCGCCTGGTATCTGAGTGTCCAATATGAAAGTACTGTCCGAGGAGAGGTGTCTGGCTCCTAATCAGAACATCACAAGTCACAACAAGTCTAAAATGGTAAAATAAAGTTCTACTATGTACTCTACATGAGTCTAGGTCAATCTAGGCCAAAGTCAACTCTTGGTCAACTCTGGTCAACCCTAGAAGTCAAACTTGGTCTAACAAGTCTAAACTAGGTCAAACAAGTCATTCTAGGCTACATTAGCCTATACTAGGCCTAACTAGTCCAAACCAGTCTAAACTAGGCTAAACTGGCTTATGCTAGTATACTAAGTCCTTACAACTCAAACCACACAAGTCAAACCAAACATCACACAACCTAGTTTACATCTAGGCCTACACATGAATTCACATAGTAAATTGTAGAAGCATGGAATTTCACAGCCAGAAAGCCCATGCGCCAGGCACTATATGCGCCAGAACTCAGACAGCAAAATCAAATAAGCCATTCGAAGAAGGACTTTTTATTTATATATAAAAGTTTATTACATGGCTAGAAAAGGTTGTACAAAGGAGAATTTCTACAAAAGAAAGATCCTAGATCCACAGCCAGCGGCCACCATGCGCCTCCAGATAGGCGCAGCGGCCACCATGCGCCTCCAGATAGGCGCAGCAGCCACCATGCGCCTCCAGATAGGCGCAGCAGCCACCATGCGCCTCCAGATAGGCGCAGCAGCCACCATGCGCCTTCCGATAGGCGCAGCAGTCACCATGCGCTGTCAGTTAGGCGCAGCAGATGCCATGCGCCTCCAGCCAGGCGCATCTCACCATCTCTTCAGCAGCTCAGTTATGTGCATCCAGCTCAGTTATGTGCATCCCTTCAGCAGCACTCTTCCAACCAGGCTCACCTGGCCGAGCAGAGCCCAGTTATGTGCTGCTCTTCCAGCCAGGGTCACCTGATAAGTGCTTCGATTACACAAAGCATTTAACCCTCTGGCTGGAACCAAGGAAGAGAAGAGCACGGCAAAGCTGTAGCCAAGGGAGGCTTCGAAAGAGCCTCCAAAGACCAAGGAAGACCGTGATCGAAATTATGGCACAAGGAGCTTTCAACACAATCAAAGTGGGCGGCACCCACTTTGAAGGAAGAGAGAGCCTAGCACCGCCATTCCGATCTACGGCTCTTCCGGAACAACGGAGACGAGGCCCGAACATCCCTATCTTTGGATGCAACAGGCACCTTCCGTCTGCCTCAGAAGCCCTCGACTCCGTCTTTTGGATGTAACAGTCACCTTCAAGTGCATCGAAGACAACACGACGTCTCATCTTCACCCTCGGGAGCACTTCGTCAACAGAATGCACCCGTATATCCAAGTTCATGTTGGAAGTACGTGAGGGAACGAGGAGCAAACCTTCTCTCCATGCCACTATTTATAGGCCGGGCAAATCAAACCCATGCGTCAAGTGGATGACTCTCCGAATTCTGTGCAATGAATTTGCATTAAATAAATGAACCGGACGCCTCGAATTCAGTCAAACGGCTATTTTTAGCACTCGAGGAGCAAGACAGCCGCATCATTAAAGGACATGTCGGATGCGCCAGCCAAACAGCGCATCACATGGACGCGCCCTCCAGCATCAGGCGTATCACATAGACGCGCCCTACAGTACCCGGCACATCACAGAGGATGCGCCCCCTCACATCTCCATACCGAATGGAACACCAACCAATGTGCCCACTCAGCTGTCCATCGAACGTCACAAACATTAAATGCTGAACTGACACCAGAGTTGGCAGCACGCTTCCCAAAGTCTGAATAGTTGACAGCTTTTTCAGAGAACGAAGCGTCGGCAACGTCAGCATCATCATAACTCTATTTCGACGGCTACTGCCACGTGGCCATCCGCATGCGCCTCTACGGCCATGCGTCCAAATCGCCATGCGTCTCTACGGCCATACATCCAAATCGCCATGCGCCTCTACGGCCATGCGTCCAAACCAGCATGCGCCTCAAAAGCCGTGCGCCTCAGACCCTTCACTGATCCCTAAAGACAGAAGAAGAGTCTCCAGTTGAAGCTTTGCATGCGCCTCAAAAGCCATGCGCCCCAGACTGATCTCTGATCCCGAAAGACAGAAAGAAAGTCGCCTGCATGCGCCTCAAAAGCCATGCGCTCTAAACGGTTTGTAACCCCTAAAGGTTATGAGCCACAGCCTCCTCCTGCGCCCAATCAAGGCGCAGCTCACCAGATTACTTCCTCCCACCAAATTCGAGATCTTCGAGCCATGGGTCGATGACTCGTGTCCTTTGACTCAACTCGTCCAAGATTTCAGCAACAGAAAGATCTTCTCCTCTGATACGTGCTGGCTCACAACAGCAGTATGAAGAGTTCTCTCCCTCAATCAGGGCGCATCATCTACGCGCCTCCATCAGTAACCTCCACGTGGCATCCCCACACCGGCGCATCCCACATGCGTGCATGAGCAGCCAGCCTGCAAAACTATAAATAGAAGGACGTCTCCTTCATACACATAGACAGAATCCACAACGAACATACAAGGAATCATCAGAGAGGCAGATACAGACACTCAACGTCTTCCTCCTCTCAGCAAGCTCCAGCACCCAGAGTAATCCACACCTTCAGAGAACCGATAACCGTCGTCAGCCCGTCAACGGAGTCAACGCATTACCACTCGCTCCATTGGCACTAAGGACCCAGCTTAAACAAAAGTGTACTCCTAGGACTACATCTAAGTCCTACATTGTAACACTGTTCTGTTTGCATTAAAGTTTTCAATCAAACAATTTTAATGGCAAACAAGATGGCGACTCTGCTGGGGACTTCTTTCTCCTCTTTCGAGAAAGTCGTGTCACAGGCCGACGACGTGAAGGTGGGCTCCTCCCACAAGACGCTGGTCGTGCGCCTCAATCAACAGGCGTACGAGGAGTTTATTTCTGAAGGAAGTGCGAGTCCTTCGAAGCGGCTGCCAAAGCCGAAGAAGATCCACACGGCCTGGGTGCGCAAGATCGACGCCTCGGGCACCACCACTGAAGGGGATGCAGCAATCCAGCCTTCCCTTCCTGCTGACGTTCTCAGCAACCAAGGTGCGCCCACCGATGCGGCGCATCTCTTGGGGAAGCGTGTGGCCGACCACGTTCCCCAGCTATCTCCCTCTCAGGCGAGGAAGATGCGTCGACGGTGCAGGGGTGTAGCCAATGCCCCGCGCATCACCTCTGATGCGCCACAAAAAGCCTCTGTCTTTGACAGACTCACTCGCTGTAATGGCGAGGAGAAGTTGGATGCTGAGTACTATGCGCCCCAGCGGGCTAGTACGAAGAAATCCAAGGCGGCACGGGCCATGCGCCATAAAAGTGCTATGCCAGCAGCAGGCCAGAGGCACGCGCTTACAATCACGCGCGCTGTCGATGGCAAGCTGTACAAGGTTGACTCAGGTGCTCCTGTACCAACAACGAGTCGACCTTCAAAGTCCTCATCTCGCTTGGGCGCATCTACTGCGTGCACAACCAAGTCGAGTAAGGCAAACTCGGTGGTCTTGAACTCCCGCGCCTCCTCTGGTTGTGCGTTTGAGGTTCGTTCAAGTCACTTCAAATGTTGTGGTTCCCCCACTACTGATCGTGATGCCTGCTTGGTATTAGATCAGGGGGCGCAGCACTCACCTGACCACCCCAGCGTTTGGCCTTGCCATACGTCTGAAGGGGGTGTGAAGGCACCACTCTCCTCCAATGACCTGCGCAACGTGATCACTCACAAGCGCCGGTCAGGAGAGTCGACCAACAAGCACGATACGCCTCTCACCGGGCATACTTGTACGATGGTCACCATCAACTGCTGTTGCAAGGCGGTAGCTCCACCAAGACAGTCGGTCTTCCAACGGCTGCAATCATCGACACCTCTCCGACGTCGCCTTGGGACGAAGGTGCCAACAGAAGAGGAACCAAAGGTTGCTTCATGCAACGTGATCTCCAACTCCTCGTCAATCCGGAAGCCGACTGCCAATTCCTCGTCCTCATCCAAAAGCCAGCCGAGGAAAACCAAGGCAGCTGTCTCGACCTCTGGAGTGTTTGAAGGCACTCGGTCGAGGAAGAAGTTCTTGGAGGAAGCTGGGGGTAGCCAGATCCTTGTCGAGCCTCCTTCCGAAGACGAAGATGTCCAAAGCACAGCTGCGACGGATCTTTATCATCAAGGTGAGGCTAGTCTCCCTGAAGCCCCTCAAAATGAGGATGTCCTCCAGGACACCACCGGGGGTAGTTCTGGAAACGAAGAGGTCCTTCAAGACGGAGCTGAGGGCAATCAGACCCTTGTAGATGCGCCTATTGAAGTTGAACTCCAGAATGTGGCTGGGGGTGGCCAAACACCAGGAGAAGTAACTCCCCCGTATGAGAGTGAGGCCGAAAGCGAAGCCTCAACCCATCCATCCACTCCTGGCCGTGTCAGGACAGTATACATGGCTGGGGATAATGTTGAGTCTGATGCGCCGTCACAGGACATAGTCCAGCGCATAGACTCATTAGAGGGAGGACTCAAAACCCTCTCTGCCACTATGCAAGCACTGACTCAAGCAGTGTTTGAGATGCGGTCGGCCTTGATCAGGACACCTTCAACTGGTCCTGACCCAGGAACTAATGGGGAGTCGAGTGTGCCCCTCCAACGGGCGCCCTCGGATACAGAAGCACCTCGAACCTCGGAGCCCTCAAACGCTCCAATCCAGATGGTACCTCCTTCCCCGACTCCTAGCTCTACGGAGGATGTGGTCGAAATGATCAAAGACCTGCGGGAGCGCTTCGAGTCCAAGAACAGGCAAGAGGAACGCCAGAAGATGGGCATTCCCCAGCCTTATCCCCTCGAGTGGAACAAGGTGGTTTATCCCCCAAAGTATAAACCACAAACACTCATCCCATACGACGGAAAGGACTCTCCGCGATGGTACCTGACGTACTTCCAGTCACAGACAGGGCATCTTCCAAAGGAGGACGCGCTCCTCACCAGTATCTTTGTCGGGGCCCTGAAAGGGGTGGCGTATGACTGGTACTGCAGTCTTCCCGACAATTCCATATCGTCCTTCGACGACCTGACGCACCTCTTCCTCGACCGCTTCTATGACGGCGGGAAAGACATGACGATGGCGTCTCTCATAGAGATACGCCAGAAGGAAAAGGAAACGGTTCGGGTGTTCATCGAACGCTTCCGACAGGCCTGCTTCAGGCTACCTCCAGGCATGCCAGAACATGCGCTCCTCTCCGCTTGCAGCATGAACATGTTGCCTGGAGTGAAGCTCTGGCTCAACTCTACTCCCCCTCCTGACTGGAGCTCCCTGATCATCGAAGCTGAAGCTGCAGAAAAGAAGGCGGCCAATGCACGTCTTCTGGGTGTCAGCTTCCCCGCCTTTGACGATAAGGGGAAAAAGTCTGCAGCTAACAGCTCCGGACGAGAAGCAAAGGGGAAACAGGCATTGACAGTTAATGCCTCGAAAGGCGCATCTGCGCCTACTCAGAAACCTCCACTGGCACCGAGACCCAAGGAGGTTTATTCATTCAATGATGACGACACCCTGCAACTTTTCGAGATACTGAAGCAGGGTGACAAGATCAAGCTACCGGACCCAAAACGGCCCGATGAAGTCGGGAAAGTGGACAACCCGAGGTACTGTCACTACCATCGGTTTGTCGGGCATCCGACCAAGGACTATTACGTCCTCAAGAATTACATCCAGCGCATGATCAATACGGATGTAATCTCTGTCGACTATGAAGAGAAGACGGTGTCAGCCAATGTGGTTTTGCTTCAGTTCGGCACCTTGCCGCCAACTACCACACAAGATGGCGTCGTCTCCATCCCTAAGGCGACAATAGAGGTGGTAAACTTACCACCTATCCATGACAATGTGAGTGGACTCACCCCGCTCACCACATCTCGAGGAGAGGTCCTCTGGGTTCACCCCGACCTCGTCTCCGAGGTGACTCAATCGGAGGTACGCCCTACCTCCAAATCAAAAGGCAGGAAGATCAAGTCTTGCCGTACCGTCTCTTCTTCAACAGAAGAGGCGCTTCCAGTGCAAACACGTGCACAACAGAACTCCCAGTCCGGCGAAGCTGCCGTCGAGGTGGTGCCTCCTAGCACCATCCCTGAGGAGGGTCCATCTAAGCCCTCAGCAGCCAATAAGCAGAAGTAGGTGGAGGCCCGTTTTGACAGACCTCTACGGAAGAAGAATGCTTCGGGGCTGTCCAAGCCTCACAACTTCGACATTCTGGCACAACTAGCCAGTACACCTGCACGCCTGTCTTTGTTCGAGCTCCTGCGTCTTTCTAAAGACTCCCGAGAAGCTCTCTGCGAAGCTCTGAAGGACGCTGAATCCTTTCTCAGTCAGGTCAAGCAGCCTGAAGACCTCCCAACTACTTGTGCGCACTGTCATTGCACGGATGAAGTTATCCCAAACATAACTTTCACCCAACAAGACATGCTGCTCAAGCATCACCGACATAACCGACCGCTGTATTACACAGGGTACATTGGCTCGGTCAAGGTGAGCCGGATTTAGATCGATCCTGGGTCTTCCCTAAGTATCATCCTGAAGGCGCTGCTATCTAAGCTGGGGATCCCGATGTACCGGCTGGCGCCCTCCAATACAACCATCAGTGGCTTCAATGCTAGCAAAAGTGAGCCACTGGGCAAGATCCGACTGAAGTGCCACATTGGCAGCCTCAAAACTGAGGTGACTTGTTATGTGGTAGATGCCGAGGTCAACTACAACATCCTGCTCGGTCGACCATGGCTACACGAGTACATGGTGGTGCCCTTCACGCTCCACCAGTGCATGAAGTATGTATCCACTAATGGCGTCATCCGGACGGAGTTTACAGACATCGATTCTCGTATTTTATCAATAATAGAGTATCTTTTAATTATTCTTGTCTTCCACACTGGAATGCCATGTATACATTAGATAACGCTCTACGGTCGTTGCAAATACAAATAACGACCGTCCATCATAATCGAGTAGTCCCATCTCAAGGAGTCTTCATAGTCCCTCCACGGAGCCGAGACGAAGGCACCATCATCTTGGGCAAAGTCCAGCGTCATCAGGACCTCCCGTCAATCGAGCCCAAACTTGATACCGGCAGAGTACAAGTCTATCGGTACACAGATACGGCAAAGCACATCATCCAAAAGATGGGCTACGACCTGAAAAGCAACAAAGGCTTAAACTACGGCAAGGGTCGGCATCTTCCTGTCCGGCTTTCGATGCCCAATGGAAAGCCACAGGACTACTATAATCGGACTCGACGGGGGTTAGGCTATGTCACGCCACCATCAACCCCAGAGAGTTCAGATGCAGAAGACGTAGAACATTCCCACTCGTCCGAAGCATCGACTTGGAATTCCGATACCAGTATCGGATCAGTCTTCAGGAAAGTGCTGTCAGCTAACATGACGTCAGCACAACCTCAAAAAGATGAAGGCGAAGACCAAGCGCCGGAACCCTTCAAAGAAGAACCCTGGGCCCAACGCCTAGGAGAACAATAGGAATCTCGTTTTGAGTTACGCGAACCTTCCACCAAAGACGAAGTCGAGCAGATCGACCTCGGAGATGGGTCTTCTTCCAAACCCATCTTCATCAGTAAAAGCCTAGAAGGAGAAGATCGAGAATCTTTAATCCAGCTGGCTAAAGAGTATATCGACGTCTTCGCCTGGAGCTATGAAGACATGTCGGGACTCGACCCACAGATCGCAATGCATAGGTTGAACATCTTACCTGATGCCAAACCTATCAAACAACAACAGCGACGCTTCCGTCCAGACATCATGAATGCCATCGATCAGGAGGTAGACAAACTCTTGACCAGCGGCTTCATCCGTGAGGAACAACACCCGGATTGGGTAGCCAACGTCGTTCCTGTCACCAAAAAGAACGGGAAGATATGAGTCTGTATCGACTTCAGGGATCTCAACTCTGCTTGCCCGAAGGACGAATTCTCGCTTCCAATCACTGATGTGATGATCGATAACACATGTGGCTTTGAGCGCATGTCCTTCATGGACGGGTATTCAGGCTACAATCAAATCAAGATATTCCCCGATGACGCGAAACACACGTCATTCAGGACTCCAAAGGGTATTTTCTGCTACACAGTAATGCCCTTCAGCTTGAAGAACGCCGGTGCGACATACCAGCGAGCTATGAGCACCATCTTCCGTCAACATCTTTGCAAGACAGTCGAATGCTATGTTGACGACATCGCAGTCAAGAGCCGCCTCAAAGAAGATCACCTACAGGACCTGAAGACGGTCTTCGATCTCATGCGGGCACATCAACTCAAAATGAACCCCGCTAAATCCTTTCTGGGGGTTTCTAGCGGCAAATTCTTGGGCTTTGTCATCACAGCGAAAGGCATTCATGTTGATCCTGAGAAGACCAAAGCCATCCTCAACATGGACCCTCCGAAGAACCTTCGAGAACTTCGGGGCCTACAGGGACGTCTGGCTTATATCCGGAGGTTCATAGCAAACCTCTCCGGTAGATGTCAACCCTTTACTCAGCTCATGAAGAAGGGAGTCTCTTACGTCTGGACAGAGGAGTGCCAAAAGGCTTTCGACGACATCAAGGCTTACTTAACAAGCCCACCAGTCCTGGTAGCGCCAGTCGCCGGCAAACCATTTCTCCTCTACGTCCGTGCCATGGATCATTCTCTTGGCGCTCTGCTGGCTCAAAACAGCGATACAAGCTTCGAGCAAGTAATCTATTACCTCAGTCGAACACTCATCGGGGCCGAACACCGGTACAACCCCGTCGAAAAGGAGTGCTTGGCTTTGGTGTTTGCCATCCAGAAGACTCGTCATTATGTCTCGGGTCAGACAATTCATGTCATTTTCTGAGTCAATCCGCTCAGAGTCCTCATGACAAAGCCAGGATCATTGAACTCCCGGCTGGCTACATGGGCAATCCTGCTAACACCGTACAACATGGTGTTTGTTCCGCAAAAGGCTGTCAAGGGTCAAGCTCTGGCTGACTTTTTAGCTGCACACCCCATCCCAGAATCCTCAAAACTCTATGAAGATATCCCGGATGAGGTCCAAGAATCCAACGTCACCGAAGGAAGCTCCGTTTGGCGGATGTTCTTCGATCGCGCTTCGAGAACAGGCCCCAAAGGCCAAATCATCGCAGGAGTGGGGGTAGTCTTAGTCTCCCCCGATCAGCTGGTCATCTAGCGTACATACTCTCTTTCGAAGCCGTGCTCCAACAACGTTGCCGAGTACAACGCACTCGTCATGGGACTCCAGCTCGCACAACAGCTGGGGGTCGACCATCTGGAAGCCTACGGCGACTCAAAACTCGTCGTAAACCAGGTTCGGGGACAATACGAGGTTCGCCATGAAGATTTAATCCCTTATCATGAAGTCGCGTTGAACATCATTTTAACCTTCACTGGGTTCTTCATCGAACATGTCCCCCGTTTACAAAACTTGGAGGCCGATGCTCTGGCTGGCCTCGCAGCCTCATTGGCAGCGCCCCTTGGGACTCAACACTATGTCACGGTGACTGGCCGAGACCTGATTTGTCCCAGAAACAACCTATGCTTGTAGGTAGCTCACGCCATGCCGACAAACACTGGTGTTAATGTTCGAGATTGGAGGTTCCCGTTCATCGACTTCGCTGTCTACGGAATCCTTTCAGAGGACCCGAAGGAAGCCGTCTCAGTCAGGAGACGCTCTCTTCGATTCTACTACGATACAGCTACCAAAACGCTGTACCGACGCTCCTTCGATGGGCTCCTCCTTCGATGCCTGTCCAATGAAGAAGCAGCCGAAGCTCTTCAAGAAGCTCATGACGGAACTTGTGGAGCTCATCAACCCGGTCCTAAGTTGCAAGATCGACTGCGACGTATAGGCTACTACTGGCCAACCATGGCCGCCGACGCTGTTGAATATGCTAAAAAGTGCCACGCATGCCAACTTCATGCAGACTTCATACATACACCATCGGAGCCGTTACATCCTACAGTCGCCTCCTGGCCCTTCGAAGCCTGGGGCATGGACATTGTAGGGCCAATCACCCCTCCTTCATCGAGATGACACCGTTTCATCCTGGCCATCACCGACTACTTCTCCAAATGGGCGGAAGCAGTTCCACTGGCAGAAGTAAAAAGCTCCAGGGTGGTCAGCTTTATCAAACACCATGTCATTTACCGTTTCGGAGTACCCCGACGGATCATCCATGACAATGGTCCTCAGTTTATCAGCCACATTTTTAGCAGGTTCTGTGACAAGAATCGCATTCAGAACGTGACCTCAACCGCCTACAATCCGGCAGCAAACAGATTGGCTGAGGCATTCAACAAAACTATCGTTAGGCTGCTCAAAAAGGTCGTGTTATCCAACAAACGCGACTGAGACGAAAAGCTTGGCGAATGCCTTTGGGCCTACCGCACAACGGTACGGACCCCAACAGGCAACACTCCATTCTCCCTGGTCTACGGGAGCGAAGCAGTACTGCCTCTCGAGATACAGATACCTTCGCTCCGCGTAGCAATCACAAACAAACTCACAGAAGAGGACAATCAACAACGTCATCTGCAGGAACTGGAGGCACTTGACGAAAAGCGTCTCCTAGCTCAACAACGCATCGAGCTCTACCAAGCCCGTATATCACAGACTTTCAACAAGAAGGTCAAACAGAGGACTTTCCAAGTTGGCGACCTGGTTTTAGCAGTCAGAAGACCAATGGTGTTGACCCACAAGACACCAGGAAAGTTCGAGCCCAAGTGGGAAGGACCTTTCATCATAGAGACGGTATACTCAAACGGTGCTTACCGCCTCGTCAAACCCAATGGGGACTTGTTCATGATGCCCATCAACGGCAAGTTCCTAAAGAAGTACTATTCTTGACATCCTCCAGACATGTACTTTCCCAAACAACCTCTTTCCACAAACTCATACGCTTCCGGAACCCAGCTGTTCCGTGGCATCTTCCAGTAGAAAGATAACCACGTCCATATTACCTCTGAGTTGTCCCTCTACACCCTACAAAGCGGAATCTTACACTTCGTAAGCCTACGCTACCTTTCATGTTTACCACGTCCACATTACCTCTGAGTAAACATCTTGTATAAACAACCCCTGCGTTATTGTACATTGATCGCAGAACTTCCACGTCCATATAACCTCTGAGTTGTTCAGCGTATCCCCCAAGATCATTCCTACCACGTCCACAATACCTCTGAGTAGGGAGATTCTATCATTTCGAACCCAATGATTGCCATATCCACATTACCTCTGAGCAAACATAATGGTTCCTTCAAACTTATTATCTGTACCTGAAAACCAAGGTGCACAAAAGATAATAGGTCCACACAAATTATCAAGTTCATAACAACAAAAGATGAATACATCACAAAAAAGGTTGTAGACTTCTTTATTCTTCTGAAAAAAGGAGTACAAGAAGCTACATCATCCCCCAGTAAGGGTTGCAAAAGAACATAAAAGAAAAAGGGAAAAGCTATGGTCCCTGAATCTCCCAAGGATGGGCTGAGAGCTCCCTGACTCGAAGCTTTAAGTCGACTGCGCGGGCCTCCACCGTCGCCAGGACTCGTCGCTCTGCTTCTTGGCGCATCAATTCAACGGCCCTAGCGGAAGTATCACTTGCATGCTTCTCATCAAGCTGTTGTCGTTGCTGCGCCAAGGCAAGAGTCCGCTGAGTAAAAGTCGCTTCATCCTTCTTGAATGCTGCATGTTCAGCCCGGACACGCTCGACCTCTAATTAGAGTCGGGCCCGTTGGTCTTCAAGGCGGCACATCTGGGTGTCGATATCCGCGATATTAGCTTCCAATGCAGCTCGAGTTTCCACCGTCGTCTTCATGGACTGAGACAACTGCTCTACCGCAGCCTCAGTCTCAGCCACCTCGCGCTCCCAAATGCCTACGGTGGCCTGGTATGAAGACTCGATCTCGGCAATCAGCTTCCCCTTCTCCGCATCATCAGGGTACAAAACCCATGCGCGTCAGCCATTAAACCTCGGTGCATGATAAAGGTGTAAACCTATGCACGTCGGCAGGGTAGAACCTCGGCGTATCATCTGGACAGAAGTCCATACGTGTCAGCAAATTTGAGTTAGGGCACAGTCTGGCCCAAAAGCTTATGTGAAAGAGATGAAACCCACCCGTCACCTCGGGACGAACGTCGGCCGGAGTCGCAGGGGTGATAGGTGCATCCTCGTCGACGAACTCCTTCGCTTTCTCCTTCCCCTTGCCGGCACCACCGCGAGGAGTCTTGGGAGCCATTCTCTCAAAGAAGAAAAGGTTAGGGTTTGAAGAAAAACTCTAAAGAAAGCAAAGGCACAGAGAAGATGAACTCTCTCTCTCTCCAACCCTCACCTATTTATAGGGCATGGTCGCACGTGTAAACCGATGACGTATAATCTCAGCCGTCGCTTCGGATTCCGTGAGGAGATAACAGCAAATACAACCAAAAGATCATCATTAATCTTTTGGGTTACCAAGGCGTCATCATCATCAACTGGAAGGAGCATGCGCCCGAACAAGCATGCGCCCAACAATCATGCGCCCTGACCTCCATGCTTCTTATTCAAAGTATTCCAAAACTTATTCAAAAGTTTTGAAAACTTTGAAGGGGGTCTTGTAGAAGCATGGAATTTTACAGCCAGAAAGCCCATGCGCCAGGCACTATATGCGCCAGAACTCAGACAGCAAAATCAAATAAGCCATTCGAAGAAGAACTTTTTATTTATATATAAAAGTCTATTACATGGCTAGAAAAGGTTATACAAAGGAGAATTTCTACAAAAGAAAGATCCTAGATCCATAGCCAGCGGCCACCATGCGCCTCCAGATAGGCGCAACGGCCACCATGCGCCTCCAGATAGGCGTAGCAGCCACCATGCGCCTCCAGATAGGCGCAGCAGCTACCATGCGCCTCCAGATAGGCGCAGCAGCCACCATGCGCCTTCCGATAGGCGCAGCAGTCACCATGCGCTGTCAGTTAGGCGCAGCAGATGCCATGCGTCTCCAGCTAGGCGCATCCCACCATCTCTTCAGTAGCTCAGTTATGTGCATCCAGCTCAGTTATGTGTATCCCTTCAGCAGCACTCTTCCAACCAGGCTCACCTGGCCGAGCAGAGCCCAGTTATGTGCTGCTCTTCCAGCCAGGGTCACCTGACAAGTGCTTCGATTACACAAAGCATTTAACCCTCTGGCTGGAACCAAGGAAGAGAAGAGCACGGCAAAGCTGTGGCCAGGGGAGGCTTCGAAAGAGCCTCCAAAGACCAAGGAAGACCGTGATCGAAATTATGGCACAAGGAGCTTTCAACACAATCAAAGTGGGCGGCACCCACTTTGAAGGAAGAGAGAGCCTAGCACCGCCATTCCGATCTACGGCTCTTCCGGAACAACGGAGACGAGGCCCGAACATCCCTATCTTTGGATGCAACAGGCACCTTCCGCCTGCCTCAGAAGCCCTCGACTCCGTCTTTTGGATGTAACAGTCACCTTCAAGTGCATCGAAGACAACACGACGTCTCATCTTTACCCTCGAGAGCACTTCGTCACCAGAATGCACCCGCATATCCAAGTTCATATTGGAAGTACGTGAGGGAACGAGGAGCAAACCTTCTCTCCATGCCACTATTTATAGGCCGGGCAAATCAAACCCATGCGCCAAGTAGATGACTCTTCAAATTCTGTGCAATGAATTTGTATTAAATGGATGAACCGGACGCCTCGAATTCAGCCAAACGGCTACTTTTAGCACTCGAGGAGCGAGACAGCCGCATCATTAAAGGACATGTCGGATGCGCCAGCTAAACAGTGCATCACATGGACGCGCCCTCCAGCATCAGGCGCATCACACAGACGCGCCCTACAGTACCCGGCACATCACAGAGGATACGCCCCCTCACATCTCCATACCGAGTGGAACACCAACCAATGTGCCCACTCAGCTGTCCATCGAACGTCACAAACATTAAATACTGAACTGACACCAGAGTTGGCAGCACGCTTCCCAAAGTCTGAACAGTTGACAGCTTTTTCAGAGAACGAAGCGTCGGCAACGTCAGCATCATCATGACTCTATTCCGACGGCTACTGCCATGTGGCCATCCGCATGCGCCTCTACGGCCATGCGTCCAAATCGCCATACGCCTCTACGGTCATGCGTCCAAATCGCCATGCACCTCTACGGCCATGCGTCCAAACCAGCATGCGTCTCAAAAGCCGTGCGCCTCAGACCCTTCACTGATCCTTAAAGACAGAAGAAGAGTCTCCAGTTGAAGCTTTGCATGCGCCTCAAAAGCCATGCGCCCCAGACTGATCTCTGATCCCGAAAGACAGAAAGAAAGTCACCTGCATGCGCCTCAAAAGCCATGCACTCTAAACGGTTTGTAACCCCTAAAGGTTATGAGCCACAGCCTCCTCCTGTGTCCAATCAAGGCGCAGCTCACTGTTTGCCATTAAAATTGTTTGATTGAAAACTTTAATACAAACAGAACAGTGTTACAATGTAGGACTTAGATGTAGTCCTAGGAGTACACTTTTGTTTAAGCTGGGTCCTTAGTGCCAATGGAGCGAGTGGTAATGCGTTGACTCCGTTGACGGGCTGACGACGGTTATCGGTTCTCTGAAGGTTTGGATTGCTCTGGGTGCTGGAGCTTGCTGAGAGGAGGAAGACGTTGAGTGTCTGTATCTGCCTCTCTGATGATTCTTTGTATGTTCATTGTGGATTCTGTGTGTGTGTGAAGGATAAGATCCCTCTATTTATAGTTTTGCAGGCTGGCTGCTCATGCGCGCATGTAGAATACGCCGGTGTATAGGGACGCCACGTGGAGGTTGCTGATGGAGGCGCATAGATGATGTGTCCTGATTGAGGGGGAGAACTCTTCATACTGCTGTTGTGAGCCGGCACGTAGTAGAGGAGAAGATCTTTCTGTTGCAGAAATCTTGGACGAGTTGAGTCAAAGGACACGTGTCATCGACCCATGGCTCGAAGATCTCGGATTTGGTGGGGGGGTAATCTGGTGAGCTGCGCCTTGATTGGGCGCAGAAGGAGGTTGCGGCTCATACCCTTTAGGGGTTACAAACTGTTTAGAGCGCATGGCTTTTGAGGCGCATGCAGGCGACTTTCCTTCTGTCTTTCGGGATCAGAGATCAGTCTGGGGCGCATGGCTTTTGAGGTGCATGCAAAGCTTCAACTGGAGACTCTTCTTCTGTCTTTAGGGATCAGTGAAGGGTCTGAGGCGCATGGCTTTTGAGGTGCATGCTGGTTTGGACGTATGGCCGTAGAGGCGCATGCGGATGGCCACGTGGTAGTAGCCGTCGGAATAGAGTCATGATGATGCTGACGTTGCCGACGCTTCGTTCTCTGAAAAAAAGCTGTCAACTGTTCAGACTTTGGAAAGCGTGCTGCCAACTCTGGTGTCAGTTCAGCATTTAATGTTTGTGACGTTCGATGGACAGCTGAGTGGGCACATTGGTTGGTGTTCCACTCGGCATGGAGATGTGAGGGAGGGCGCATCCTCTGTGATGTATCGGGTACTGTAGGGCGCGTCTGTGTGATGTGCCTGATGCTGGAGGGTGCGTCCGTGTGATGCGCTGTTTGGCTGGCGCATCCAACATATCCTTTAATGACGCGGCTGTCTTGCTCCTCGAGTGCTATAAATAGCCGTTTGGCTGAATTCGAGGCGTCTGGTTCATCCATTTAATGCAAATTCATTGCACAGAATTCGGAGAGTCATCCACTTGGCGCGTGGATTTGATTTGCCCGGCCTATAAATAGTGGCATGGAGAGAAGGTTTGTTCCTCATTCCCTCATGTACTTCCAACATAAACTTGGATATGTGGGTGCATTCTGTTGACGAAGTGCTCCCGAGGGTAAAGATGAGACGTCGTGTTGTCTTCGATGCACTTGAAGGTGACTGTTACATCCAAAAGACGGAGTCGAGAGCTTCTGAGGCAGGCGGAAGGTGCCTGTTGCATCCAAAGATAGGGATGTTCGGGCCTCGTCTCCGTTGTTCCGGAAGAGCCGTAGATCGGAATGGTGGTGCTAGGCTCTCTCTTCCTTCAAAGTGGGTGCCGTCTACTTTGATTGTGTTGAAAGCTCCTTGTGCCATGATTTCGATCACGGTCTTCCTTGGTCTTTGGAGGCTCTTTCGAAGCCTCTCCTGGCCACAGCATTTGCGGTGCTCTTCTCTTCCTTGGTTCCAGCCAGAGGGTTAAATGCTTTGCTTAGCGAAGCACTTATCAGGTGAGCCTGGCTGGAAGAGTTGCTCATAACTGAGCTGCTGAAGGGATGCACATAACTGAGTTGGATGCACATAACTGAGCTGCTGAAGAGATGGTAGGATGCGCCTAGCTGGAGGCGCATGACATCTGCTGCGCCTGGCTGACAGCGCATGGTGACTGCTGCGCCCATCGGAAGGCGCATGGTGGTTGCTGCGCCTATCTGGAAGGCACATGGTGACTGCTGCGCCTATCGGAAGGCACATGGTGGTTGCTGCGCCTATCTGAAAGGTGCATGGTGGCTGTTGGCTGTAGATCTAGGATCCTTCCTTTGTAGAAATTCTCCTTTGTACAACCTTTTCTAGACATGTAATAGACTTATATATATATAAATAAGAAGTCCTTCTTCGAATGTCTATGGCTTATTTGATTAGCTGTCTGAGTTCTGGCGCATAAAATGCCTGGCGCATGGGCTTTCTGGTTGTAAAATTCCATGCTTCTACAAGACCCCCTTCAAAGTTTTCAAAACTTTTGAATAAGTTTTGGAATACTTTGAATAAGAAGCATGGAGGTCAGGGAGCATGATTTTTGGGCGCATGCTTGTTCGGGCGCATGCTCCTTTCAGTTGATGATGATGACGCCTTGGTAACCCAAAAGATTAATGATGATCTTTTGGTTATATTTGTTGTTATCTCCTCACGGAACCCGAAGCGACGGCTGAGATTACACATCATCGGTTCACGCGTACGACCAAGCCCTATAAATAGGTAAGGGTTGGAGAGAGAGAGAGTTCATCTGCTCTGTGCCTTTGCTTTCTTTAGAGTTTTTCTTCAAAACCCTAACTTTTTCTTCTCTGAGAGAATGGCTCCCAAGACTCCTCGCGGTGGTGCCGGCAAGGGGAAGGAGAAAGCGAAGGAGTTCGTTGATGAGGCTGCACCTATCACCCCTGTAACTCCGTCCGACGTTCGTCCTGAGGTGACGGGTGGGTTTCATCTCTTTCACATAAGCTTTTGGGCCAGACTGTGCCCTAACTCAGATTTGCTGACGCGTATGGACTTTTGTCCTGATGATACGCCGAGGTTCTACCCCGTCGACGTGCATAGGTTTACACCTTTATCATGCACCGAGGTTTAATGGCTGACACGCATGGGTTTCGTACCCTGATGATGCGCCGAAGCCTTCGCTGACGCGCATGAGCTCACGCTCTGATGATGCGCCGAAGCTCCAATGCTGACGCGCATGGGCTTACGCCCTGATGATGCGCCGAAGCAAGTTGACGCGCATGGGCTTACGCCCTGATGATGCGCCGAAGCTCTGATGCTGGCGCGCATGGGCTTACGCCCTGATGATGCGCCGAAGCTATTTGACATTTTTGCCTGACTTCCACCTTTGTTATATCAGTGTCGATGACAATCCCTTTGTTGAATGAGGTCCTTCTGGATGCTTCTCTTTGTCAGATGGGAGTTGATTTTGACGAGGCGGTGATCAATCCTGCGAAGGATGCTATCTTACAGGACCAACCTCGTGAGAGAATGCTACAAATCCAGACCCAGTTGCCTCTTTTCCTCCAGAGTATGATGGAGAGTGGTAAACTGAAGTCTGCTGAATCCGAAAGTGTAACTTTTTTGAAACCTGCCTTTCTGTTTGGCGACCGACTAGTCTCTTCCGAAGCAAAGATACTGAGGATTAGAGAAGACTGGTTCTTTTCTGCCAAAGGCATGGTTTTGTACATGCGGCAGGTTGACCGCCAGTTGCCGCTGACGACTTTTTATCGTCTAGCTTCGAAGAGAAGGATGGGTTGGGAACTTACTCCCTCTCAAGGAGGGGCCTTGGGAGGTACCCTCTTAATTGACGCCTCCTCGAACCAGCGAGATACTTTGACTGCTTCACGAGCCGGTTCTTCTTTCAGTTACCGAGCCTTGCGTCCTGGGAGCATCTACAGTGAGGTCCCAAACGACACGTTTCCCTTCAGTGCCCCGATCTTTGCAAATCGGATGCTGACATCAAAGGTGATGTATCCGACAGGTAGCTTCAGAGTCGAAGGCTGGTGTCACTACATCCCGAAGTGGGACGAGTTGACCACTTGGGTTCTTTCAAGGTTCGAGGTTGAACTTAAAGAGATCGGGCTGACAGCCGCCATTCGGGCTACCCAGGCAGGCGTGGACCTCAATAAGCCTATGTTCTTTACGCTCTTGGAGCTTTTCAATGCCCAGACTGGTAGCTTCTTTACTCCGGTGGGGGAGTTGGGATTGGCCCTTCATGAGATGTACGAAGTATCCAAGCTTCCTTGGGGCTCGGAACCGTACGAGGAATATTTTCCATCAAATGAAGAGATCCAAGTTCTGGAGGATAAGGATCCGGAGATGATGGCTGTTTTCAAAGAGATGACAAGCCATCATTATCTGATGCACCGGAGGGACAAGGGCAAGACCCAGCCTCATGTGACTGCTTGGAGGGACTACGTCTTCAGGCAGGATTTGACGGATCCTACGAGGATTCGGTTTGCGACTCCGCAGGGATTGAAGCCCGCGGAAGTGAGTTCTGAAATAAGCCGGCTGGACGAAAGGACCCCACACTCTAATGAGGGCGGCAAGGCTACGTACAGCTGTTTCTGGCACTGCGGGCACCGGATGTCATCCAAGGCAGTGTTGACGTCCTACTTGATGATATGGCTCCGGGATTGCGTATTTGCAGGTGGATCCGGTGCCGTCGAGAGGGTACATCGGAATCTCATTTTGCCTGCGGTGAAGTTGGCCTGTGGACGGCCTTTGGCTCTCCTCCCCGCGATGGTGTGCAACCTGTTGCGCGGTTTGAGGTCCTTTGCCGATGATGTGATCCACGAGAGAGGTAATAATGATAACTTTCCCCGGGCCGAGCTGCCTTTCCATAATCTTATGGGGTGGCTGATCTTGCATCATCCGAACGTGATGAGTCCCGGTCCGGAGGAGGACCATGTCGAAGGAGATGCCTTCATTCGCCGCTTCTATAAGAGGAAGTGGTCTTACACTGGCGTCCCCATTTGCAGGAGAGTCTTGTCCTACCTTCAGGGATGGGAGATTGTCAAGGTTGGCCCGATCTTCAAAGATTTCGAGGCCAACCAAGATTTAGTTGACTCTGGCGAAGATGCGGTCACTCTGCCAAAATGGAGTTTTCGTTGGTTGCAGAGTATCCGGCCTTCTCACCTGGTCTACCGCAACCAGAATAGGTGTTATCTGGAGCCTTATCTGCCAAGCCGATTTGCTCGTCAATTTGGCTATACCCAGTTAATGTTACGGAATCCCAGTAGTAGTTTAGGCTTCATCGGGAGTTTGCTGGATGGAGCCCGGGGCTGGCAATATTATAACGCTGGATGCACTAGCGTTAAGTTCACCACGCCAGTTCGCAATCCTCGGCCGCCGATCCTATATCCGGCCGCCAAGCTGTATTGCACTATGACTGCTATGTCTCCTGGTTATGACAGGGAGACTAGTTTCATTATTGGAACCCAGCTGGAGGCGACAGCGAATATGGTGATGGCAGCCCGATCATATCGTCCACCAGAGTTGGCGGGGTATCGGGCTGCTGCTGCAGTACCAGTGGGAGACCCGTCTGTCGGGAAAAGGCGTGCTGACACGGAAGCTGGTTCTTCTGTACCAAAAAGGTCGAGAAAGGCGCCGACCCCGAAGGTTACGGAAGTGCCACTTATAATGCCAGCAGGATCAATCCCTGCTGAGGTAAGGAATATTTCATAATACCAATTCTTTTCGTCATTGTGGCGACTTATGCTCTTCTTCTTGTAGGGATTGAGGAAGAAGTCCCGTGTTTCAAAATCGGATGCTAGTAAACCGAAGGAGGTGGCAGGCTCTTCTGATGAGCGCATTCCACCGATGCTAATGTCTCCTGTGGAGGAAGGTCCCGAAGATGTTCCTGCGGAGGTTTTAATATCTTCTGACTTCGAGGTCGCAACAACTTCTGGGAGAGCACCGTCTGCCGTGGAGGCCTTGGATGCTGAGGGTCCTGCGGACTCGAGGCATCCTGATGATGAAGTGGACTGGAGTTCGTCGCCTTCCGATGACGTTCCTCCGGTCTTGCAAGAATCTGCTGCGGGGACAGCAGATATGGTTGAGACAGAGGAGAGGGTTGAATCCCCTCTTCATCATGATGAGGGGAGGTCGGCTGCATCATTGCCGAGTCCTACCCCGGCTTCAACCGTGGAAGTTTAGGCGGCTACCACTCAGAAGGTAGCGACAGATTCTGTCCCTGTTGAGGGACTCGATGATGAGACCCGTCTGTCAGTCAAGACCGCTACGACGGGTCAAGAGATAAGTGATAATCTCCCTATTCTGCCAAGGGAGGTACCAACCGTTGATAGGACGTTGGGGGTAGAAGAGGTGGCTGTTGACGTCGGAGGTTCCTCCGGGCTTGAGAAGGATAAGGGTGTAGAACCCTCTATAGCTCCTTCTACTTGGGGGACCATCTCGACGCCTGTGCCGGCTCCTTCTGTTGCTTCGGCTCCTCGGGCTAGAAGTCCAGCCCCTGTTGATGAAGAGCCCATTGATGTCGAGGTTCAAGCCTCGCTGGTTGAGGTTGGCGGATCTTCTTCCGGTCCGCAAACTGTAGTAGCTCCTCCAACTCTTGCCATGACACCGTAGGTCCTGGCGGATGCAGACGAGTATGTGAAATTCTTCGTCGAGGGGATGTACAAAGTATTGCAGAAGGGTGTATCTGCTGTGATGGATGCCAATGGGAGTTTTGCGACGGCAAAAGCTCTGGCAATGCCCTGCATCGAGCTGATTCGTATTCACCAAGGCCACGACCATATGGCCAAAATTCTGGAGGCTTCGGTGATTGAGCTGGATGAGCGGCTCGCGGAACTTCAACGCATCCAGCGAAACGACCTCTCTGTCCTGATAGATGCGGAGAAGGGGAAGCTGATTGCCGAGATCGAGTCTTCATACCAGGCCACCGTGGGCAATTGGGAGCGTGAGGTGGCTGAGACTGAGGCTGCGATAGAGCAGTTGTCTCAGTCCATGAAGACGACGGTGGAAACTCGAGCTGCATTGGAAGCTAATATCGCGGATATCGACACCCAGATGTGCCGCCTTGAAGACCAACGGGCCCGACTCCAGTTAGAGGTCGAGCGTGTCCGGGCTGAACATGCAGCATTTAAGAAGGATGAAGCGACTTTTACTCAGCGGACTCTTGTCTTGGCGCAGCAACGACAACAGCTTGATGAGAAGCATGCAAGTGATACTTCCGCTGGGGCCGTTGAGTTGATGCGCCAAGAAGCAGAACGACGAGTCTTGGCGACGGTGGAGGCCCGTGCAGTCGACTTAAAGCTTCGAGTCAGGGAGCTCTCAGCCCATCCTGGGGAGATTCAGGGACCATAGCTTTTTCCCTTTTTCTTTTGTGTTCTTTTGCAACCCTTACTGGGGGATGATGTAGCTTCTTGTACTCCTTTTTTTTCAGAAGAATAAAGAAGTCTAAAACTTTTTTATGATGTGTTCATCTTTTGTTGTCATGAACTTGATGATTTGTGTGGACCTATTATCTTTTGCGCACCTTGGTTTTCAGGTACAGATAATAAGTTTGAAGGAACCATTATGTTTGCTCAGAGGTAATGTGGACATGGCAATCATTGGGTTCGAAATGATAGAATCTCCCTACTCAGAGGTATTATGGACGTGGTAGGAATGATCTTGGGGGATACGCTGAACAACTCAGAGGTTATATGGACGTGGAAGTTCTGCGATAAATGTACAATAACGCAGGGGTTGTTTGTACAAGATGTTTACTCAGAGGTAATATGGACGTGGTAAACATGAAGGGTAGCGTAGGCTTACGAAGTGTAAGATTCCGCTTTGTAGGGTGTAGAGAGACAACTCAGAGGTAATATGGACGTGGTTATCTTTCTACTGGAAGATGCCACGGAACAGCTGGGTTCCGGAAGCGTATGAGTTTATGGAAAGAGGTTGTTTGGGGAAGTACATGTCTGGAGGATGTCAAGAATAGTACTTTTTTAGGAACTTGCCGTTGATGGACATCATGAACAAGTCCCCATTGGGTTTGGCGAGGCGGTAAGCACCGTTTGAGTATACCGTCTCTATGATGAAAGGTCCTTCCCACTTGGGCTCGAACTTTCCTGGTGTCTTGTGGGTCAACACCATTGGTCTTCTGACTGCTAAAACCAGGTCGCCAACTTGGAAAGTCCTCTGTTTGACCTTCTTGTTGAAAGTCTGTGATATACGGGCTTGGTAGAGCTCGATGCGTTGTTGAGCTAGGAGACGCTTTTCGTCAAGTGCCTCCAGTTTCCGCAAACGACGACGTTGATTATCCTCTTCTGTGAGTTTGTTTGTGATTGCTACGTGGAGCGAAGGTATCTGTATCTCGAGAGGCAGTACTGCTTCGCTCCCGTAGACCAGGGAGAATGAGTATTGCCTGTTGGGGTCCGTACCGTTATGCGGTAGGCCCAAAGGCATTCGCCAAGCTTTTCGACCCAGTCGCGTTTGTTGGATGACACGACCTTTTTGAGCAGCCTAACGATAGTTTTGTTGAATGCCTCAGCCAATCCGTTTGCTGCCGGATTGTAGACGGTTGAGGCCACGTTCTGAATGCGATTCTTGTCACAGAACCTGCTGAAAATGTGGCTGTTAAACTGAGGACCATTGTCATGGATGATCCGCCGGGGTACTCCGAAACGGTAAATGACATGGTGTTTGATAAAGCTGACCACCCTGGAGCTTTTTACTTCTGCTAGTGGAACTGCTTCCGCCCATTTGGAGAAGTAGTCGGTGATGGCCAGGATGAAACGGTATCCTCTCGATGAAGGAGGGGTGATTGGCCCTACAATGTCCATGCCCCAGGCTTCGAAGGGCCAGGAGGCGACTGTAGGATGTAGCGGCTCCGATGGTGTATGTATGAAGTCTGCATGAAGTTGGCACACGTGGCACTTCTTAGCATATTCGACAGTGTCGGCAGCCATGGTTGGCCAGTAGTAGCCCATACGTCGCAGTCGATCTTGCAACTTAGGACCGGGTTGATGAGCTCCACAAGTTCCATCATGAGCTTCTTGAAGAGCTTCGGCTGCTTCTTCGTTGGACAGGCATCGAAGGAGGAGCCCATCGAAGGAGCGTCGGTACAGCGTTTTGGTAGCTGTATCGTAGTAGAATCGAAGAGAGCGTCTCCTGACTGAGACGGCTTCCTTCGGGTCCTCTGGAAGGATTCCGTAGACAGCGAAGTCGATGAACGGGAACCTCCAGTCTCGGATATTAACACCAATGTTTGTCGGCATGGCGTGAGCCACCCGCAAGCATAGGTTGTTTCTGGGACAAATCAGATCTCGTCCTGTTACCGTGATATAGTGTTGAGTCCCAAAGGGCGCTGCTAATGAGGCTGCGAGGCCGGCCAGAGCATCGGCCTCCAAGTTTTATAAACGGGGGACATGTTCAATGAAGAACCCGGTGAAGGTTGAAATGATATTCAACGCGACTTTATGATAAGGGATTAAATCTTCATGGCGAACTTCGTATTGTCCCCGAACCTGGTTTATGACGAGTTTTGAGTCGCCGTAAGCTTCCAAATGGTCGACCCCCAGCTGTTGTGCGAGCTGGAGTCCCATGACGAGTGCGTTGTACTCGGCAACGTTGTTGAAGCACGACTTCGAAAGAGAGTACGCACGCTGGATGACCAGCTGATCGGGGGAGACTAAGACTACCCCCACTCCTGCGATGATTTGGCCTTTGGGGCCTGTTCTCGAAGCGCCGTCGAAGAACATCCGCCAAACGGAGCTTCCTTCGGTGACGTTGGATTCTTGGACCTCATCCGGGATATCTTCATAGAGTTTTGAGGATTCTGGGATGGGGTGTGCAGCTAAAAAGTCAGCCAGAGCTTGACCCTTAACAGCTTTTTGCGGCACAAACACCATGTTGTACGGTGTTAGCAAGATCGCCCATGTAGCCAGCCGGGAGTTCAATGATCCTGGCTTCGTCATGAGGACTCTGAGCGGATTGACTCGGGAAATGACATGAATTGTCTGACCCGAGACATAATGACGAGTCTTCTGGATGGCAAACACCAAAGCCAAGCACTCCTTTTCGACGGGGTTGTACCGGTGTTCGGCCCCGATGAGTGTTCGACTGAGGTAGTAGATTGCTTGCTCGTAGCCTGTATCGCTGTTTTGAGCCAGCAGAGCACCAAGAGAATGATCCATGGCACGGACGTAGAGGAGAAATGGTTTGCCGGTGACTGGCGCTACCAGGACTGGTGGGCTTGTTAGGTAAGCCTTGATGTCGTCGAAAGCCTTTTGGCACTCCTCGGTCCAGACGTAAGAGACTCCCTTCTTCATGAGCTGAGTAAAGGGTTGACATCTACCGGAGAGGTTCGCTATGAACCTCCGAATATATGCCAGACGTCCCTGTAAGCCCCGAAGTTCTCGAAGGTTCTTCGGAGGGTCCATATTGAGGATGGCTTTGGTCTTCTCAGGATCAACATGAATGCCTTTCGCTGTGATGACAAAGCCCAAGAATTTGCCGCTAGAAACCCCCAGAAAGGATTTAGCGGGGTTCATTTTGAGTTGATGTGCCCGCATGAGATCGAAGACCGTCTTCAGGTCCTGTAGGTGATCTCTTTTGAGGCGGCTCTTGACTGCGATATCGTCAACATAGCATTCGACTGTCTTGCGAAGTTGTTGACGGAAGATGGTGCTCATAGCTCGCTGGTATGTCGTACCGGCGTTCTTCAAGCCGAAGGGCATTACTGTGTAGCAGAAAACATCCTTTGGAGTCCTGAATGACGTGTGTTTTGCGTCATCGGGGAACATCTTGATTTGATTGTAGCCTGAATACCCGTCCATGAAGGACATGCGCTCAAAGCCACATGTGTTGTCGATCATCACATCAGTAATTGGAAGCGGGAATTCGTCCTTCGGGCAAGCAGAGTTGAGATCCCTGAAGTCGATACAGACTCGTATCTTCCCGTTCTTCTTGGTGACAGGAACGATGTTGGCTACCCAATCCGGGTGTTGTTCCTCACGGATGAAGCCGCTGGTCAAGAGTTTGTCTACCTCCTGAGCGATGGCATTCATGATGTCCGGACGGAAGCGTCGCTGCTGTTGTTTGATAGGTTTGGCATCAAGTAAGATGTTCAACCTATGCATTGCGATCTGTGGATCGAGTCCCGGCATGTCTTCATAGCTCCAGGCGAAGACGTCGATATACTCTTTAGCCAGTTGGATTAAAGATTCTCGATCTTCTCCTTCCAGGCTTTTACTGATGAAGATGGGTTTGGAAGAAGACCCCTCCCCGAGGTCGATCTGCTCGACTTCGTCTTCGGTGGGAGGTTCACGAAGCTCAAAACGAGATTCCCATTGTTCCCCTAGGCGTTGGGCCCAGGGTTCTTCTTCGAAGGGTTCTGGCGCTTGGTCTTCGCCTTCACCTTTTTGAGGTTGTGCTGACGTCATGTTAGCTGACAGCACTTTCCTGAAGACTGATCCGATACTGGTATCGGAATCCCAAGTCGATGCTTCGGACGAGTGGGAATGTTCTATGTCTTCTGCATCTGAACTCTCTGGGGTTGATGGCGGCGTGACATAGCCTAACCCTCGTCCAGTCCGATTATAATAGTCCTGTGGCTTTCCATTGGGCATCGAAAGCCGGACAGGGAGATGCCGACCCTTGCCGTAGTTTAAGCCTTTGTTGCTTTTCAGGTCGTAGCCCATCTTTTGGATGATGTGCTTTGCCGCATCCGTGTACCGATAGACTTGTACTCTGCCGGTATCAGGTTCAGGCTCGATTGACGGGAGGTTCCGATGACGCTCGACTTTGCCCGAGATGATGGTGCCATGGTCTCGGCTCCGTGAAGGGACTATGAAGACTCCTTGAGACGGGACTACTCGATTATGGTAGACGGTCGTTATTTGTGTTTGCAACGACCGTAGAGCGTGGTCTAATGTATACATGGCATTCCAGTGTGGAAGATAAGAATAATTAAAAGACACTCTATTATTGATAAAATACGAGATCTTATCCCGTGGGATTACATTGTCAAAGGAGGGTGTCTCTACATCAGCCGAGATATAATCACCAAGCTCCTCGTCTGTAAGAACTGGGGGCGGACTAGGAGAGTCCAACACAGCTTTGGGGTCTGAGAGGGTTATATGAGCCTTCTCTGACACCTTGGATGACTGCGGCGGCTTGCCCTTGAGACGCACCTTGAGAGGCGCCTCGGCTACGCCTCCGGTGAGTGGTGCCTTCCCTTGTAATTTTGCCACCAGGGGAGCCGATGTTTGAGGTGGCTTTCCCTTGAGGCGTATCTTCAGGGGTGCTTCGCGAGCCGGCGCTTTCCCTGATAGCTTGATGCTCATTGGAGGCGCCTTCTGGGGTAGTTTCCCCTTCAGTCGGATTTTCAAGGGGGCGTAGGGAGTCGTCTCGGGCTCCATGTCCGGCTCTGCTGCCGTCTCTGTCTCATCATCAGCGTCGTTGGCTTCCTCCTCGTCAATGGGCTTGTACAAGTCGGAATCGGTAAAGTAGGCTTCAATTCCATTGAAAGGATCGATGTCTACAAACTCCGTCCGGATGACGCCATTGGTGGATACATACTTCATGCACTGGTGGAGCGTGGAGGGCACCACCATATACTCATGCAGCCATGGTCGACCGAACAGGATGTTGTAGTTGACCTCGGCGTCTACCACATAACAAGTCACCTCAGTTTTGAGGCTGCCAATGTGACACTTCAGTCGGATCTTGCTCAATGGCTCGCTCTTGCTAGCATTGAAGCCACTGATGGTTGTATTGGAGGGCGCCAGCCGGTACATCGGGATCCCCAGCTTAGATAGCAGCGCCTTCGGAATGATGCTTAGGGAAGACCCAGGATCGATCTGAATCCGGCTCACCTTGACCGAGCCAATGTACCCTGTATAATACAGCGGTCGGTTATGTCGGTGATGCTTGAGTAGCATGTCTTGTTGGGTGAAAGTTATGTTAGGGATAACTTCATCCGCGCAATAACAGTGCGCACAAGTAGTTGGGAGGTCTTCAGGCTGCTTAACCTGACTGAGAAAGGATTCAGCGTCCTTCAGAGCTTCGCAGAGAGCTTCTCGGGAATCTTTAGAAAGACGCAGGAGCTCGAACAAAGACAGGCACGCAGGTGTACTGGCTAATTGTGCCAGAATGTCGAAGTTGTGAGGCTTGGACAGCCCCAAAGCATTCTCCTTCCGTAGAGGTCTGTCAAAACGGGCCTCCACCTGCTTCTGCTTATTGGCTGCTGAGGGCTTAGATGGACCCTCCTCAGGGATGGTGCTGGGAGGCACCACCTCGGCGGCGGCTTCGCCAGATTGGGAGTTCTGTTGTGCACGCGTTTGCACTGGAAGTGCCTCTTCTGTTGAAGAAGAGACTGTACGGCAAGACTTGATCTTCCTGCCTTTTGATTTGGAGGTAGGGCGTACCTCCGATTGAGTCACCTCGGAGACGAGGTCGGGGTGAACCCAGAGGACCTCTCCTCGAGATGTGGTGAGCGGGGTGAGTCCACTCTCATTGTCACGAGTAGGTGGTAAGTTTACCACCTCCATTGTCGCCTTAGGGATGGGGACGACGCCATCTTGTATGGTAGTTGGCGGCAAGGTGCCGAACTGAAGCAAAACCACATTGGCCGACACCGTCTTCTCTTCATAGTCGACGGAGATTACATCCGCATTGATCATGCACTGGATGTAATTCTTGAGGACGTAGCAGTCCTTGGTCGGGTGTCCGACAAACCGATGGTAGTGACAGTACCTTGGGTTGTCCACTTTCCCAACTTCATCGGGCCGCTTTGGGTCCGGTAGCTTGATCTTGTCACTCTGCTTCAGTATCTCGAAAAGTTGTAGGGTGTCGTCATCATTGAATAAATAAACCTCCTTGGGTCTCGGTGCCAGTGGAGGCTTCTGAGTAGGCGCAGATGCGCCTTTTGAGGCATTAACAGTCAATGCCTGTTTCCCCTTTGCTTCTCGTCCGGAGCTGTTAGCTGCGGACTTTTTCCTCTTATCGTCAAAGGAGGGGAAGCTGACACCCAGAAGACGTGCATTGGCCGCCATCTTTTCTGCAGCTTCAGCTTCGATGATCAGGGAGCTCCAGTCAGGAGGGGGAGTAGAGTTGAGCCAGAGCTTTACTGCAGGCAACATGTTCATGCTGCAAGCGGAGAGGAGCGCATGTTCTGGCATGCCTGGAGGTAGCCTGAAGCAAGCCTGTCGGAAGCGTTCGATGAACGCTCGAACCGTTTCCTTCTCCTTCTGACGTATCTCTATGAGAGACGCCATCGTCATGTCCTTTCCGCCGTCGTAGAAGCGGTCGAGGAAGAGGCGCGTCAGGTCGTCGAAGGACGATATGGAATTATCGGGGAGGCTGCAGTACCAGTCATATGCTACTCCTTTCAGGGCTCCGACAAAGATACTGGTGAGGAGCGCGTCCTCCTTCGGAAGATGCCCTGTCTGTGACTGGAAGTACGTCAGGTACCATCGCGGAGAGTCCTTTCCGTCGTATGGGGTGAGTGTTTGTGGTTTATACTTCGGGGGATAAACCACCTTGTTCCACTCGAGGGGATAAGGCTGGGGAATGCCCATTTTCTGGCATTCCTCTTGCCTGTTCTTGGACTCGAAGCGCTCCCGCAGGTCTTTGATCATTTCGACCACATCCTTCGTAGAGCTAGGAGTCGGGGAAGGAGGTACCATCTGGATTGGAGCGTTTGAGGGCTCCGAGGTCCGTGGTGCTTCTGTATCTGAGGGCGCCCGTTGGAGGGGCACACTCGACTCTCCATTAGCTCCTGGGTCAGGACCAGTTGAAGGTGTCCTGATCAAGGCTGACCGCATCTCAAACACTGCTTGGGTCAGTGCTTGCATAGAGGCAGAGAGGGTTTTGAGTCCTCCCTCCAATGAGTCTATACGCTGGACTATGTCCTGTGACGGCGCATCAGACTCGACATCATCCCCAGCCATGTATACTGTCCTGATACGGCCAGGAGTGGATGGATTGGTTGAGGCTTCGCTTTCGGCCTCACTCTCATGCGGGGTAGTCACTTCTCCTGGTGTTGGGCCACCTCCAGCCACATTCTGGAGTTCATCTCCAATAGGCGCATCTGCAAGGGTCTGCTTGCCCTCAGCTCCGTCTTGAAGGACCTCTTCGTTTCCAGAACTACCCCCGGCAGTGTCCTGGAGGACATCCTCATTTTGAGGGGCTTCAGGGAGAGTAATCTCGCCTTGATGATGAAGATCCGCCGCAGCTGTGCTTTGGACATCTTCGTCTTCGGAAGGAGGCTCAACAAGGGTCTGGCTACCCCCAGCTTCCTCCAAGGACTTCTTCCTCGATCGAGTGCCTTCAAACACTCCAGAGGTCGAGACAGCTGCCTTGGTTTTCCTCGGCTGGCTTTTGGATAAAGACGAGGAATTGGCAGTCGTCTTCCGGATTGATGAGGAGTTGGAGACCACGTTGCATGAAGCAACCTTTGGCTCCTCTTCAGCTGACACCTTCGTCCCAAGGCGACGTCGGAGAGGTGTCGATGATTGCAGTCATTGGAAGACCGACTGTCTTGGTGGAGCTGCCGCCTCGCAACAGCAGTTGATGGTGACCACCGCACAAGTATGCCCCGTAAGAGGCGCATCGTGCTTGTTGGTCGACTCTCCTGACCGGCGCTTGTGAGTGATCACGTTGCGTAGGTCGTTGGAGGAGAGTGGTGCCTTCACACCCCCTTCAGACGTATGGCAAGGCCAAACGCCGGGGTGGTCAGGTGAGTGCTGCGCCCCCTGATCTAATACCAAGCAGGCATCACGATCAGTAGTGGGGGAACCACAACATTTGAAGTGACTTGAACGGACCTCAAACGCACAACCAGAGGAGGCGCGGGAGTTCAAGACCACTGAGTTTGCCTCTCTCGACTTGGTTGTGCACGCAGCAGATGCGCCCAGGCGAGATGAGGACTTTGAAAACCGACTCGTTGTTGGTGCAGAAGCACTTGAGTCAACCTTGTACAGCTTGCCATCAGCAGCACGCGTGATGACGAGCGCGTGCCTCTGGCCGGCTGCTGGCATAGCACGTCTGTGGCGCATGGCCCGTGCCGCCTTGGATTTCTTCGTACCAGCCCGCTGGGGCGCATAGTACTCAGCATCCAAATTCTCCTCGCCATTACAGCGAGTGAGTTTGTCAAAGACAGAGGCTTTTTGTGACGCTTCAGAGGTGATACGCGGGGCATTGGCTGCGCCCCTGCTCCGTCGACGTATCTTCCTCGCCTGAGAGGGAGATAGCTGGGGAACGTGGTCGGCCGCACGCTTCCCCAAGAGATGCGCTGCATCGGCAGGCGCACCTTGGTTGCTGAGAACGTCAGCAGGAAGGGAAGGCTGGATTGCTGCATCCCCTTCAGTGGTGGTGCCCGAGGCGTCGACCTTGCGCACCCAGGCCGTGCGGATCTTCTTCGGCTTTGGTAGCCGCTTCGAAGGACTCGCACTTCCTTCAGAAATGAACTCCTTGTACGCCTGTTGATTGAGGCGCATGACCAGCGTCTTGTGGGAGGAGCCCACCTTCACGTCGTCGGCCTGTGACACGACTTTCTCGGAAGAGGAGAAAGAAGTCCCCAGCAGGATCGCCAGCTTGTTTGCCATTAAAATTGTTTGATTGAAAACTTTAATACAAACAGAACAGTGTTACAATGTAGGACTTAGATGTAGTCCTAGGAGTACACTTTTGTTTAAGCTGGGTCCTTAGTGCCAATGGAGCGAGTGGTAATGCGTTGACTCCGTTGACGGGCTGACGACGGTTATCGGTTCTCTGAAGGTGTGGATTGCTCTGGGTGCTGGAGCTTGCTGAGAGGAGGAAGACGTTGAGTGTCTGTATCTGCCTCTCTGATGATTCCTTGTATGTTCGTTGTGGATTCTGTGTGTGTGTGAAGGAGAAGATCCCTCTATTTATAGTTTTACAGGCTGGCTGCTCATGCGCGCATGTAGGATGCGTCGGTGTGTGGGGACGCCATGTGGAGGTTGCTGATAGAGGCGCGTAGATGATGCGCCCTGATTGAGGGGGAGAACTCTTCATACTGCTGTTGTGAGCCGGCACGTAGCAGAGGAGAAGATCTTTCTGTTGCTGAAATCTTGGACGAGTTGAGTCAAAGGACACGTGTCATCGACCCATGGCTCGAAGATCTCGGATTTTGTGGGGGGGTAATCTGGTGAGCTGCACCTTGATTGGGCGCAGGAGGAGGTTGCGGCTCATACCCTTTAGGGGTTACAAACTGTTTAGAGCGCATGGCTTTTGAGGCGCATGCAGGCGACTTTCCTTCTGTCTTTCGGGATCAGAGATCAGTCTGGGGCGTATAGCTTTTGAGGCGCATGCAAAGCTTCAACTGGAGACTCTTCTTCTGTCTTTAGGGATCAGTGAAGGGTCTGAGATGCATGACTTTTGAGGCGCATGCTGGTTTGGACGCATGGCCGTAGAGGCGCATGCGGATGGCCACGTGGCAGTAGCCGTCGGAATAGAGTCATGATGATGCTGACGTTGCCGACGCTTTGTTCTCTAAAAAAAGCTGTCAACTGTTCAGACTTTGGGAAGCGTGCTGCCAACTCTGGTGTCAGTTCAGCATTTAATGTTTGTGACGTTCGATGGACAGCTGAGTGGGCACATTGGTTGGTGTTCCACTCGGTATGGAGATGTGAGGGAGGGCGCATCCTCTGTGATGCGCCGGGTACTGTAGGGCGCGTCTGTGTGATGCGCCTGATGCTGGAGGGCGCGTCCGTGTGATGCGCTGTTTGGCTGGCGCATCCGACATGTCCTTTAATGACGCGGCTGTCTCGCTCCTCGAGTGCTATAAATAGCCGTTTGGCTGAATTCGAGGCGTCCGGTTCATCCATTTAATGTAAATTCATTGCACAGAATTCGGAGAGTCGTCCACTTGGCACGTGGGTTTGATTTGCCCAGCCTATAAATAGTGGCATAGAGAGAAGGTTTGCTCCTCATTCCCTCACGTACTTCCAATATGAACTTGGATATGTGGGTGCATTCTGTTGACGAAGTGCTCCCGAGGGTAAAGATGAGACGTCGTATTGTCTTCGATGCACTTGAAGGTGACTGTTACATCCAAAAGACGGAGTCGAGGGCTTCTGAGGCAGGCGGAAGGTGCCTGTTGCATCCAAAGATAGGGATGTTCGGGCCTCGTCTCCGTTGTTCCGGAAGAGCCATAGATCGGAATGGTGGTGCTAGGCTCTCTCTTCCTTCAAAGTGGGTGCCGCCTACTTTGATTGTGTTGAAAGCTCCTTGTGCCAGGATTTCGATCACGGTCTTCCTTGGTCTTTGGAGGCTCTTTTGAAGCCTCTCCTGGCCACAGCATTTGCGGTGCTCTTCTCTTCCTTGGTTCCAGCCAGAGGGTTAAATGCTTTGCTTAGCGAAGCACTTATCAGGTGAGCCTGGCTGGAAGAGTTGCTCATAACTGAGCTGCTGAAGGGATGCACATAACTGAGCTGGATGCACATAACTGAGCTGCTGAAGAGATGGTAGGATGCGCCTAGCTGGAGGCGCATGACATCTGCTGCGCCTGGCTGACAGCGCATGGTGACTGCTGCGCCCATCGGAAGGCGCATGGTGGTTGCTGCGCCTATCTGGAAGGCGCATGGTGACTGCTGCGCCTATCGGAAGGCGCATGGTGGTTGCTGCGCCTATCTGGAAGGCGCATGGTGGCTGTTGGCTGTAGATCTAGGATCCTTCCTTTGTAGAAATTCTCCTTTGTACAACCTTTTCTAGATATGTAATAGACTTATATATATATAAATAAGAAGTCCTTCTTCGAATGTCTATGGCTTATTTGATTAGCTGTCTGAGTTCTGGCGCATAAAATGCCTGGCGTATGGGCTTTTTGGTTGTGAAATTCCATGCTTCTACACTCACCAGATTACTTCCCCCCACCAAATCCGAGATCTTCGAGCCATGGGTCGATGACATGTGTCCTTTGACTCAACTCGTCCAAGATTTCAGCAACAGAAAGATCTTCTCCTCTGCTACGTGCCGGCTCACAACAGCAGTATGAAGAGTTCTCCCCCTCAATCAGGGTGCATCATCTACGTGCCTCCATCAGCAACCTCCACGTGGCATCCCCACACCGGCGCATCCCACATGCGCGCATGAGCAGCCAGCCTGCAAAACTATAAATAGAAGGATCGTCTCCTTCACACATACAGACAGAATCCACAACGAACATACAAGGAATCATCAGAGAGGCAGATACAGACACTCAACGTCTTCCTCCTCTCAGCAAGCTCCAGCACCCAGAGCAATCCACACCTTCAGAGAACCGATAACCGTCGTCAGCCCGTTAACGGAGTCAACGCATTACCACTCGCTCCATTGGCACTAAGGACCCAGCTTAAACAAAAGTGTACTCCTAGGACTACATCTAAGTCCTACATTGTAACACTGTTCTGTTTGTATTAAAGTTTTCAATCAAACAATTTTAATAGCAAACATAAATATATATATATATATATATATATATATATATATATATATATATATATATATATATATATATATATATACATACACACACACACATATATATATATATATATATATATATATATATATATATATATATATATATATATATATATATATATATATATATATATATACATGTATATGTATAGGCTCAAACAAAATACACCTATGTGTAGGCTACCTATTCATTACATTTGCATTATATATATATATATATATATATATATATATATATATATATATATATATATATATATATATATATATATATATATATATATATATATATATATATATATATATATATATATATATATATATATATATATATATATATACATGATATAGTAGAGAGAGAGAGAGAAGACATGAGTGTATGCAAATGCTTGTGTGTGTGTGTAGGTGAAAACTGTGAAAACAGTGAGGGTGTGTATGTGTGTGTCAAGGAACCATGTGTGTGTGTAAAGAGAGGCAATGTGTGTGTATGTGAGGGAGGGTGATGTGGGAGTGATGTGTAAATGTGAGTGGGGAAAATTAGTGAGCAGTGAGTGAGTGTACTGTCAAGTGTTTTAGGTGAGGGTGTGAGTGAAATATGTGTGTGTGTGATGAAGAGTGAGGGATGTGTCATAACTGAAAACAGTACAATGTAAGAAATTAGTTCATAAATATAACATTCAGAAATTGGCTGAAAAGGAAAGGAATTCAATGCATTGTTAAAGAAAACTGAAACAGTTTTCAGTTTTTCCCCCCCACAGTTCAAACCCCCCATAATGAATGCAATAATTCATCAAACAACACCAAATTCGATATACCATTAGTAAACCTACAGGTGCACATATTAGAGGTTTAAAATCATGCAATTAACAGTTTAAATTAGGTTAAAATCGATGACAAAGTTCACTCTCTAAAACTGGAAATTTTAGGATATTGATACACAGTTTCACAATTTTGGGAATTGATAAATACCTAATGAAAATATATTAAAATACAAATAAAAAGTTTGGTAATTAAAATATACATTATATACGTGTCATACAAGGTGTTTGTGTCCAAACAAAAGGACACAAACGTGTCCAATCGAATTAGAACCCAAAACAGTGCAAAACTGGCACTGTTCAGTGCACTGCATTGTGCACGTGTGCACGCGTGTCGTACACACGACACAAGACACAACGTGTCTCGAGGTCACTAACCTAGGTTCGTCTAGGATAGGTCCTCGTGTCTAGGTGTCTGCACTGAGTCCTAGTGTCCGCGTATCCGATTTATAAAGCCGTGTCAGTGCACAAAAATAGCCCATGCACAGTCAGTGAAAAATTAGTGCACGACTGATTTCTCTCCAACCCGACCACGAAACCCAATGAAACTTTGGGGGCATGATGTCAGTGCATGCCCCCTCGTGTCCACCAAGTTTCGTGTCCAACCAAGCCGTGTTGCGTCCTGTAGAAGCCTCGAGCAGCAGGACACTGCTGTCCGCGTGCGCGCAGGCTTGTCCGGGAGTCCTGTGTGACTCGAACACAACTCAAATCCACCCCAGTCAATCACGAATGTGCAAGCGACATCAAAATGATAATTTCTATTCAAACACAATTTGAAATATCGAACGAAATGCCCTTTATGGCATTTCGTCGAACACCTGCGCATGTCACTGATACGTGTCCGATACGGACACGTACAGGACACAAAAATTAGGAAAACCTATACCTACAGAACCAGGACACCTAGGGCTAGATGTTAATGCAAAGAAACCCTTGTTTTAATAAGGGGATAGGATTTTACCTCTATGTGTTCTTCCAACACAAAAACTCTTCAATGGGGAAATCTCCACAAGTCACCCAATCTCTCAAATTGATTCCAATCTGTGATTTTACTCCACAATCAGCAAGAGGACAGGGATTAGATCACAATGGAAGAAATCTCAACTAAAATGGAGTCCTATTCATTAAACTATGAAGAAAATTAAATGAAGGCTTACCTATTCTTTAGGAAATGAAGAACTAATTAAAAAGATGCACAAAAACCTATGGAGACATTATATAGGCAAGGGGGTGAGTCTTGGCTGGTCATATTAGTTAGGGTTAGGGTTTTTAGATTACATCCTAGGGCTAGGAATGAATCAAGGGAAATGGATGGCCTAGAACAAAGGGTTCTATCCTAGTCTTTTGCAAAATCACTTAACTTGACTAAACTTGACTTAAACCCTTAACCAAACCATCTAATTCTCAAAGTGGCTAACTAAACTAGTTATGACCAATCTAGGTTAAGTCCAATCTAGGTTAGGCTAACCAAAATCACATGACAATAATTAAATTAGTATTTAAATCAACCATTCAATTAAATTATTTAAAAATTCCTAATAAAATATATTAAATTCAAATAAATTCTAATAAATTCAAATAACCCCAAAAATGACAAAAATACTCTCAAACTAGAAATATGGTAGTGACAAATTTACCCTCCTTAAAAGAATTTCATCCTCGAAATTGAAAGGCGAAATGCAACTGATGAGAATGATAGAAAGTATACCTCACGGTCCAAAAAGATATGGGTACCGCTCGCGCATCTCATCCTTCCGCTCCCAGGTAGACTCTCCTGGAGAATGATGCCTCCATACGACGCGTCCTGGTTCCTCAGAACCTTCTCCCGTCGATCCAGAATCTCCACTGGCTGCTCTGGATAGCTGAGAGAAGGACCAACCTCAATCTCTGAATGATCAAGCACATGGCTAGGGTCAGCCACGTACCGTCTCAACTGTGATACATGGAATACATTGTGGACCCCCACTAGTACAGACGGCAAGTCTAGCCTGTATGCAACGTCACCGACTCTCCCGCTGATAACGAAAGGGCCGATGAAGCGCGGGCTAAGCTTTCCGCCTCCACCAAAATGTATCGTACCACGAGTCAGAGATATCCTCAAGAAAACCTGGTCTCTGACCTAATCACAAGCAAGGTCTCAATTAATTATAATAAACAAACATGATCAAAATCATAAACAAATAAACCTAAATCTAATCCTACTCCAATCTGTACCTCAAACTCCAAGGGCCTCCGGTGGCTATCGGCCCAGTGCCGATGTCTGTCCTGCACCACACGAAGTCTGTCCCTGATGAGCTTCACCTTCTCGGCTGTGTCAACAACCATCTCTGGCCCCAGTAAAGCTCGCTCACCAATATCATCCCAAGATAAGGGTGTACGGCACCTACGCCCGTACAGAGCCTCAAAAGGTGACATCTCGATGCTGGCCTGGAAACTGTTATTGTAAGCAAACTCCACCAAATAAAGATGATCCTCCCAGGAACCTCCAAAGTCCAGGACGCACGTCCGCAGCATATCCTCAAGTGTCTGAATAGTCCTCTCTGACTGTCCGTCCGTCTGGGAGTGGTATGCAGTACTAAACTTGAGCTGAGTGCCCAAGCTAATCTGTAGACTCCTCCAGAAATGGAAAGTAAAGCGACTATCCCGATCTGAGATGATGCTGACCGAAACCCCGTGAATCCTGACTATCTGCCGCATATACATCTCCGCCAGCCTCTCTGTAGACGTACCCACCTTGAATGGCAAGAAGTGGGCCAATTTGGTCAACCTGTCAACGATGACCCAAATCGTGTCTTTTTCTCCTGGTGTACGTGGCAATCCTGATACGAAGTCCATAGTAATATGCTCCCATTTCCACTCGGGAATGGGCAGCGGCTGCAATAATCCACCGGGCCTCTGTCTCTCTGCCTTGACCTGCTGACAGACCAAGCACCTAGCCACGAAGTGAGCCACCTTCCGCTTCATCCCGGACCACCAAACATGCTCCCTCAGATCTCGGTACATCTTGTTGGCACTCGGGTGTATAGAGTGCTGAGATCTGTGGGCCTCCTGCATAACCTGCTTCCTGAGATCTCCGCTGGACACACATAATCTGGAACCGTGCCTCAAGGCACCATCCTCTGTAAGAGAAAACTCGCCCTCCAGCAATCCTGCTCGAACATGCTCTCGGAGACACCACAGAGCAACGTCCTCAAGCTGTGTCGACTTGATCCTCTCCACCAAGTCTGACTGAATCTGCATTCCCCACATCTGCATCTGCACTCCGGGCACGATCACCTCAATCCCAAGGCTCTCTAAGTCTGCAAGCAAATGCCGATCTATGGTCAAATACATGGCTGTCGGATACCTACTCAAGGTATCGGCAACCACGTTGGCCTTCCCTGGGTGATACTAAAGTAGGATGTCAAAGTTCTTCATCAACTCTAGCCATCTGTGCTGCCTCATGTTCAACTCCTTCTGAGTGAACACATACTTTAAGCTCTTGTGATCTATAAAAATCTCTACCCTCTCCCCATACAGATAATGCTTCCACAACTTCAGAGCCAATATCATCGCTGCCAGCTCCAGGTCATGGGTAGGGTAGTTCTTCTCATGGGGACGTAATTACCTGGAAGCATAGGCAATCACCTTCCCATGCTGCTGCAAGACGCAACCCAGCCCCTTCCCTGAAGCATCACTATAAATAGTAAATCTACCTGATCCTGAAGGCAATGTCAGAATCGGAGCTATCGTAAGCCGCTTCTTCAACTCATCAAAAGCTGCCTGACACTCCTCTGACCAAACATACTCAGCATCCTTCCGGGTCAACCGAGTAAACGGTTCTACAACCCGGAAGAAATCCTGCACAAATCTCCGATAATATCTTACCAGCCCCAGGAAACTCCTGATCTCTGCAACTGAAGTCGGCGCTGCCCATGCCTCAATTGCTACAATCTTCTTGGGGTCAACTGAGATACCATCTCCAGTCACCACATGCCCCAAGAAGTCCACCCGGTCCAAGAAGAACTCACACTTAAAGAGCTTCCCGTGGAGCTGCTCCCTCCTGAGAGTCTCCAGCACGATCCTCAAATGCTCCTCGTGCTCCTCCTCAGTCTTGGAATATACTAAGATGTCGTCAATGAACACCACCACAAACTGATCCAGGTACTGGTGGAATACCCTGTTCATAAGGTTCATAAACACTGCTGGTGCATTGGTTAGCCCAAACGGCATAACCAAAAACTCGAACTGCCCGTACCGCATCCTGAAAGCGGTCTTGGGAATATCCTCCCCCTTCACCTTCACCTGGTGATATCCCGACCTCAGATCAATCTTGGAAAATACCCGAGCTCCGCTCAACTGGTCAAATAGTTCGTCGATCCGCGGCAGTAGGTATTTATTCTTGATCGTGAGGTTGTTGAGTGCCCTATAGTCAATACACATCCGTACTGACCAATCTTTCTTCGGCACAAACAATACTGGTACACCCCATGGCGATGAACTTGAGCGGATGAAGCCCTTGTCCTGTAGCTCATCCACCTGCTTCTTCAACTCCACCAGCTCACTGTTGTTCACCCGATAGACATGCTGAAAGATGGGTTCCGCTCCTGGAACCAAGTCTATCGAAAACTCAATGTCTCTGTCTGGTGGCAATTCCGGCAACTCCTCTGGGAAAACATCCATATACTCTGCTATCAAGGGGTGTAGAATCGCCTGCTCCTCTACCGAGACTCCGCAAAAGACTCCGCTGCTCTGCTCTGCCTGACATCTGGAGTACTCGAACTCTGGCTCCCCCGGTGCTCTGAAAAGAACTATACCCCCTCTGCAATCAATGCTGGCGTGGTGCCTGCTCAACCAATCCATGCCTAGTACTATATCGTAGTTCGGCAATGGCATTACGAACAGGCTCACCTCCAACTCATAGCCTACCAAAACTACTCTCCGACCCTTACAAACATCACTCACGAGGATAATGCCACCCCCGGTCGTGATCTTGTATGTCCTAGGCAACGGTTCAGCTACAAAACTGTGTCTAATCGTAAAAGATACTGATATGAAGCTATACGAAGTACCGGAATAAAATAATACAAAAGCTGGACTGGAGTCGAGAAGAATCGAACCTGCGATCAGCTCTCCGATGGCCTCCGCATCCTCTACTGCCATGGCGAATCCTCTCCCCTGCTGGCCTCCTCTGGCCTGCTGCTGGTGCTAGACGAACCTCTGCTGCTGCGTCTGCAGGGCTGGTCCCCTCTGCTGGCCCAGCCTCTTCCGGTACTCATTGAAGACGTGCCCAGGCTTCTTGCAGTAGGCACAAGTAACACCCTGTCTCTGACCCTGCTGGTGCTGTCTTGGCTGCTGCTGCTGGTGAACTGGCCTCTGCTGGATCGGATGCGGCTGGAACTGCCTCAGCTGCTGGTGCTGAAAGTGGGGCCTCTTGGCCTGGCCTCCGCTGCTGCTGCCCCCAACTGGGTCTCGCCCCCTCTTGAGCCTAAGCTTAAGATCATCCTCTGCCAACAAGGCTCCCGTCAAGATCTTCTCGAATGTGGCATCCTTGTTGCCCTTGGTCAAGGACTTGACCTCCTTGACTAGACCCTTTCGGAACCTCTGGGCCTTCGCCGTCTTGCTCAAGCCCTCTACGAACCTGCCGAGGCGGCCGAACTCCCCCGCATACTCCTCCACTGAAAGACTCCCCTGGACTAGGCTCTCGAACTGCGACTCCAAGGCTCTGAGGGCTGAATCTGGGAAGAACTTCTTCTTGAAAAAGCCCTTGAACTGCTCCCAAGTCTGCCCAGCTACCCCCACCATGGGGTCTGACTGATACCAGGTGTCATGTCCCGCTCCCGTAGGAGCGATCATCCTCGCTAAGGCGTGATGCCGCACGAGCCAAGATTGCGCTCGTGCAAGGCAGTTCCATAATGGCCGATTACATCGGCAGCGACGGGGTCGTCGTACAGAAGTCCCAAACAGAAACATTGAAACATTGCAGCAGAAATTTAGAACAAGCACACATGAACACAAGTCATTCAAAAGAAGCTCTTTATTGATATTGAATACAGGATTATATTTGTAGGAGCAAGGCCAAATTACAAGTCTCTCGTGCTCACTTTTTTCTCATTTTATAATTCACTCTGCTCTCTCTCATCTCTCGATACAATACTTGAATCCAGCGGAAGCTTCGAAAGGCGATGTCCATACATTATGTCCTGTATAAGTCTTCAATCAACACGGTCGCACGCTTCGA